>BRZM01000060.1:518005-1118005 GCA_033238685.1 Lates japonicus | reverse complement strand
CTAGTTTGTACTGGTTTCAGCGCTCACGTGTCGGGTGTCGGGGAGCACTGAAAAACTGACAGTTTCAGCGGACTGTTTTTAACATTACAAACTGCAGTGTCACATCATGTTAAATGCAAGTTAAATGCACACAACTGTGTGTCACAACCGCAACAAGTTGTAAGGCTTTCCGTCATCTTAAAATTAGGGGCACCGACTGTTCAGTGCCTCTAACACCTGGCACTGGAGCCAGTGGAGCATACCTGCTGCTCTTCAGGTGAAGGAGAGACAGGTTATATTTATTTCATGTCAATGAGTTAACAGAACACCCTGCGATGGACTGGTGCTCTGTACAGGATGTACCCTGCCTCTCGTCCAATGTCAGCTGGGATAGGCTCCACCCCCACACGACCCCTAGGGATAAACGGTATAGATAATGAGTGAGTGAATGAATGAATGAATGCGTTAACAGAACATAATATGAAGGCCATTTTCAATTTCAATTTATTTATATATAGCGCCATATCACAACAAAAGTCATCTCAAGGCACATTTTCCTATGCTCTCTCGCTCTCTCTTGCTCTCTCTCTCTCAGCTGCAGCAGTTTAGCACATACAGATAAAGTATGAATCAGTTTGTTGTAATGGCTCTCTGTATGTAAACTTATCTCGTATGCATGAATTAATCAAGACATAGGATTGTAGTAAAACATGCCCTCATTATATAGCCTATACACTCATTTTCTCTCTCTGTGATCATTCCGGGGATCCTTAAGCTCAATTCTATCACCCACCGACTGTGAGCATATCACTGGAAAAACTCTAAATAGGCAGGGGTTCTGTCTAATCACATAGAGGAGCTGTTGTCCCTCCCTTTCCATTTTGTGAAATGTCTTTGGTGTTTTGTGAAATGACGTTGTGTTTTCTGACATGTTGTAGTGTTTTGACCTTCAGGGCCACCGTATTCATGCTTCATGGACAGTGAGACATGATTAGCATATGTTTCCAGCATACAGAATGAATCTGAGGGGGATATACATACATTAAGAGTTGTCCCATTAGCAGCCCGACAGAAGGGCTGATTTATGTTTTCTGCTGGCATCACCTGACAGGGACATTAGTGTTACAGATGGGGACAGGTGACGTTGTCAGGACCATCAGTCTCCAGATGACGCACTGCCAAAATGATGTGAGAAGAGCAGGCAGTGAGGATTATGGGTAGCATCGGAGTTGGGGGGAAAAAAGCTTTTCTGGCTGCTCCACTTGCTTTCAGAGCACCTAGTGGAAGATTACCTTGTCAGCATCAGAGGAAAAACACTTCTGTTGCAAGACTAATAACAATTCAATAATTTTGAATGTCTTGAAAGTGTCTCTCTCTTGCAGAACTCAATTACAGTGATAAAGGCAACTAGTATAAGTTCACTGGGTTCATGCCCAGATGCTGACAGGATTTACTGCATTATGCAAGTTTATGACTTATTCATGGCCCATTATACTTTATGATTGCTGTCACTTTGGCAGTAAATACAGTTGACACCATACAGCATAGTACTGTATGAGAGGACTGTTAGAAAGATCAAGGAAGATATGCTCCAATGGGAGACTAAAAAGAAACAAATCAAAAAAAAAAAAAAAAAAAAAAAAAAAACACAAAGAGAAATTCCACCTGTCTCTGTATTTGAAGTTTGAGCACTTAACTGTAGGGACATGGACATGTGGGGAAAATAATAAAATATTTTTAATAAACCTATATTTTTTGGCCACTTGGGGGCATTGCAACAAATTAAAAACACAATATTAACAGATTATCCCTTATTAAGTTATATCATATGATCTGTAACTACATCTATATTACAACTTAATTTACTTACTTAATTTGCATTCAAACTAAATTTTAGAACATAATTTTTTAAAGTTACTATTATTATTATTAGTTACCATCATTCAAATGATCATTTTATCTTTGTTTTGCACGTAATTTTTTTCTGTCCTTACATTTAATGTAAAATGCTTTGAGGTCAATTCAATGAATCTGTCATCATATCATATGGAGTGCCACAAGGCTCTATCCTCTACTTTTTAGACCTTATATGTCATTATACACACAACACATTTTAGAACTTTTCAGTCATTACCTCACTTAGCATTATTTTTTAATTGTTATTTTATTGTTGTTTCATTTCCCTGATCTCTTCAGAATTTGGAATTGTCCCTTAATTTTAAACAGTTACTTTTAACCCTTGTGCACCTCTCCAGAAAATTATGATGTTTTACCCTCGGTGCAAAAAAAGTGCTATAAAAATATTATATATCCTTTTTTTTTTCACTTTCACTGCACTAAATCTTTTGACCAACTTCAGTCTTGATCGTAACTATTAAATTTACATGTATTTCTCAAATAATTTGAACCCTTTAATGCCATTTTAAATGATAAAAACACAAAATATGAAATATTTTCCATATACTAAATGCAAACTGGATTTGTTTTTGGGGGGGTACCCTTGGATTTATCAATAATTGACAACAACATTGATTTTAATGCATTATTATTTTTGAGCAGTGTGAGTTTATTTAAAAAATGCGTCACCTTTTACCCTTGGTGCAAAAAATGTTCAGTTCCTAAAAAGTGCTTTAAAAGTATTATATATCAATATTTTTTTCAGTTTCACTGCACTAAATCTTTTGACCCACTTCAGTCCTGATCATAACTATTAAATTTACATGTATTTCTTAAATAATTTTAACCAGCAAGCAGTCAGAGCCCCCTCCAGAGAAAAGTCTCTTCATTTTTGCTGAAGAAATGACTAGCCAAGCAAGTTACATGCACTTATAAGTTTGCAGCAACAGCACCTGAGTAAACATGCTGCACTGGTGTTTATATCTATATGTATGTATGTGTGTGTGTGTGTGTGTGTGTGTGGTGGTGGGGTGGGGGGGATTGGGATGTGGTCTGTGGGCATAAGAAAGAGAGAGAGAGAGAGGGGTGTTCAAAATATGATGAGCAAAAAAGACTTTCTGTTTCCCTGTACACACACACACACACACACACACACACACACACACACAAATAATTTTCTAAACACCCACATTCATACCACAACTTAACATTAATACCAACACACCCAGGCTGTTTTAGTTGTAATCATGTATTCTGTTACCAAGCAATAGTCAGAAATGCAACAGAAAAAGGCCTCAATGCAGCATATAATGGAACCCACAGCCATATAGTGGAAAATGACGTCATATAATGGATAATTGAAAAAAAAGAAGCTTAGATTGAAAAGGTAGTCATATGTAAAACACTGTTTTATGCTAAAATTAGAGTAGGATCAAAAATATATGTTATAATGGGAGTCAATGGTGCAAAAAATGTTTCGAGGGTAAAAGGTTGTACACAGTGTGTTATAGCCCTATTATTAGATCAAAGGTTGAATTTTGAAATTTGATAGAAAAACTGAAATCCTTGCAAAATTTTGTCCCACTACCATTAACAGAAGCAAAATTATTGAGTATTTTCAATTGAAAAATGAAAAAAATGTACCAAGGGGCGCACAAGGGTTAATGTAAATCACTTTGAGGTACATTTTGTGTGTGAAGTGTGCAGTGTGAATATAAAAAGATAAAAAGTTTATCAATAACACTCCCTGTGTGCTGTGAGGCTTTGTCTCAGTCTTTAAATATCAGTTAATTACGAACACTTCTATCTATCTATCTATCTATCTATCTATCTAACTGCAATAATAAACTTTTGACTTCACACAATGTAACACAGAAAAAGAGATAGACAAATAGGGAACATGAGGAGGAGGATGGGTATACTGGCATATGGGGGAGGGGTAGTATCCAGACAATGTGTGAGTGAAGGGAGAGAGAGAGAGAGAGAGAGTATCAAACGCTGGCTGAATTGGGCCCAAATATCCAAGGTTAATTTTGTGAGAAAGCTGCAGTGCCCAGATAAGACCATCCCTGCAAATGAGTTCTGCCTGCCTGGATTACAGCTAAATTTATGCAGCTTTCCTTATCCTTTCACAAGCTCCTCTGAAGTGGCATAATTAACTTGCGCACATAAAATGTGCACATTTTCTGCATGGTGGTAACATTCCTCATTTTATTGCTTTGATTTTTTTTCTTGCCCTCTTCATGAAGGTACTTTAAATTTTGCTTTTCTTAAGTTTAGAGATTTGTCATTGTAATGGCACAAGATGAGCCTTTCACTACTCAATCATTTTAATTACTCACTGGCTAAATCTTTGCTGTCATAGGGCAAATAAGCAAACACAACAGTTCAATTATCCTCAAGTGTACATGCTGTGTGACTATTTACAGTACAAACAAAAGGTGAAAAGATGATTAAGCAAAACAAATGTAAAAACTGACTCATTACTCATGCTTTGCATATCACAGTATGTAAATATACAGTACAGCACATGCACTCACAGAACAGGTAAATATGTTCATAGTAGGCTGTCAATTAAGGAGGAGAAATCCCTGCTACATGTCCAGACCCACAGAAATCCTTGAATCTTCAAAGCACATGCAGCTGAGATGCAAATATGGTAAGCCGCACTTGAGGACAGGAGGATATGCTTTGCTATTACAAAGCTTTTTTTTCTTTCCCATCGTGCCCTGGGCTGCTCTGTTTATCTGTGTCAGCCCGCCCCACCACCCCCCAAAAAAGGCTTCCTCAGTAGTAGAAGCAGCAGTCCCCACACCCAGTTCCACCTTCCACCATTTCAATTTCTGTTTCCACTCCTACTGTATCCCCTCTATCATCAGTATGTTTGACTGGGAGGGATAACCACTTGATTAATATTTATCCTGCAGAAAGCCAGACACATGCATTTAACCAACAAATAAAAATAACTAATAGCCAGAGCAGTGACACATTTTGTCCAGTTTGTGATTTGACCTTTCTTCAAAAAGGGTTGAGCATTCACAAGGTTGTGTTTATGAATTGTTATGTCAATCATGTAGATGTTACATGACTTAAAAAATGTTGCATGATCAAGTGGCTATGTTTTAGATTTTTTTTGGCAAATGTTAGGGGTGACACTGGGTGGGTGAGAAAACGATTAACAACTACCAAAAAAAGGACTGTATTGATATGGAGGTCAGATCAGTTTTATGGCTTGTTGTCTGTTATTGATCAAACCTCTCCAAAATATTGTTATTTGAAGTTACCTTTGTCACTATGAAATACCTTTTTGCACATTCTTGTGCAGATATGTACAGAAAGGCTTCAAGACAGGATATGTACAATGTAAGGAGCCAAACAGCATTCATTTGCACCACTGATCTACTCAGATATGACTTACTGAAAGCAAAATATACCCAGCAATCAACAATCTTCACAGAAACATGTTTTCATGCACAACCGGTAGATAAGAACAATTAAGAATTTAAATCTTCAAAGGTTTAGTAGTGGTTGTATATTAAAGGTTTGTGGTGCCTAATATTAATTTATTTCAGGTAACATTAATGTTTTTCCTCTGCATCACATGGGCTAGAACAAGCACTGTTTGTGTTTTTCCTACTGTTCCAGGTTGCCATTCCTTTCTGTACAGATTGATAATTATGCACACTCTTCAACAGGGCTGGAGCTACTGATTATTTTTTAAGTTGAAGTTTAAAATTGCATTTTCTCAGGTTAAAGAGTCAGTCTTTCCTTTGACTTAAAGAGCTTCCTGCTGCTGCCGAAGGCATGCTGTACCAGAGTTAATACAAAAACAACATGTGAGGCTGCTCCCGGTGACTTTTTTGATGGTCATCCTGCTCACCGATGCAGCACATTATCAGGATTTGTTTGTATATGTCTGATGGCCAGCCAGCCATGTAGTGACCCCTTTAAATTTACCTGATATGGATAATCCATTACACATTAAGTCTTGTCTGTTTACATAACTGTTATACAGTCATGGCTTGGTCTTTGTCCTGACATACAGTGTGAATTAAATACACAGGTCCTTGTCTTTCTGTATGATATCCAGTCACTTGAGTTTGCCACAGGTGGACTGACCCCACTTTAGAGTACCACAGCAAAGGATCTTTCTGATTGAGTGTAGTTTTAATCATTTGAAATTTAATCTACAACACAATAGATGAGCTGTGCAAAGTGTACAGAAAGTGAGGGGGTCTGAATATTTTCTGAAGTCACTGTATATTGAGCTAAAGCAGACCTGAGTCATAAAAAGTCTCCTTTCTTGGTCTACTTTCATGTATTCCTCTTCTTGTTATTTTACAATGTGCAGGCTTCAGCTTCTTTGCAAAACCAACACAAGCACGAAGCCTCATAGAATGGAATATTTAGATGCTAAATGAATGAGATATAAAAGATATTATTGAAGGAAAAATAGTTCATTAGAAATTAAACCTGTGGCACCATGCTTTGTCCAACACTGTCACCGTGGTAACAATATAATTAGTGAATGTGCTCTATCACTGTCAGCAAGACTGGACTGAAATTAATTTCCAGCATTTCACAAATGAGTTGATGAGCTTGAGATGGGATGGATACAGTTGGTTTGGACAGATAAAAGGAGTGGTGATAATGGGGATGATTTCTATTCATAACTCATGGTTCAGGATTCTAGTTAAAAAGTGTCCATATCTGGCACATGAGCAAACTAATGTGGTTATTCTCCAGCAGACATATGCAAGCAGTTTTCATCAAATAACTACCACCATAATCTTTTCAATCATGTATGCCTTGCATGTTGAATGAAGGAAGGGTGAGGATTACAGGAACCATTGTTATAACTCTTAGTATGGCATAACTGTTAAAATTCAAAAAGTCTGAATTACTTTTTCTGTATCTGACGTGATGATCTGTACTTGCGTCAACTTGTCAGACAGAAAGGCGCTTTACGCGTTGCAAAGTCTCAATCACTCCATTGTGATGACTTTCTGTGTAATCCAACAATTTTCACAATCTGGATTATTTTATCATCTCCCTCCTGATAAACAGAAGCAAAATAAAGTCAGATTTCATTTACACTATGCAGGCCAGAAATAATCACTCCCAGCCCCAGTTAATCATTTATGTATCTGGGTTCATGCCCTAGTTTTTGCCAAATGTATTTCATTAAACTCACCAAAGTATTGATATATCAGTCAGTTTGTCCATGAGTCTTATTGTCACACTCTGTCAATTCCTTTAGCCCCCCACCCAGGACAACACTTTAGTTTATGACCAGGTATGTCAGAAACCTATGGCTGGATGACCATGAAATGTGCCATAGATATTTGTGGTCAGAAGAGGATTAATTAGTAATTTGAAGCACCACAATCAGGCAGTTTACACAGAATCAGACCATGTGCACTGCAGAAATTGGATCAGTATTCCAAACAGAACATTTTCATGTCATAATTGCATCAATTGCCTTTCAGCATTTGCATATCCTCTATACAGGAGACACCTTATTGTGTAATTCTGGGTACGCTGTCTGCATTAAAATATAGAAACTGAGAATGGCTGCACTTGTTATCTTCAGGCTTGTCTTTTCAACATAATGGCAGGGCTGGGTCTAGTGTGAACACGATCCTGGACCTCCTAGATTTGGACTGGCACCTGTTTGATTGGATGTGGTCTCCCCATCTGTTTAGGCTTTATGTAACTATAGGAAAAGAGGAAATGCAACAACATTTTTGGCCAAGACAGGCATGACTGTTGCTCAGCTGTTGTCTGAGAACTGTGCTGTTTGTTGTGTGTTGGAGGAGCGAAGGAGATTGACAGACAGACAGACAGAACATATCTCTTTGCTTGGTTTCTTATACTGCTTGCTTTTTGTGGTTGTAAATACAACTTCTGGCCTGATTTCCCACCACTGTAGCAATACACAGACCCCTGCAAGTGGATGATCTGATCATTAAATGTAATTATACAACAAGTAGTTCCGACCGAGCAATCTGATTGGTCCACAAGACATTTAGAATGTACTCAAATCAGCATGACAGCACGCCTTACTCATCACTAAAAATATTACTCCGCCATATACATTTTACTTTGTTGGTCATAGTTGTATAATCGCAAGATTACACTCGAGGGTGTCCTGTAACGTCATTTGAGCAAAGCGCCTTGGCTTTCTCCATCAGCTGTGCTGGTGACACGGCGCTATAACTTAAAATTCATGTAAAAGTTTGTGGGTGCAGAAGCTACATCTGTGTGACCCCATGTATTTCCATGGAAACGGGAAAAACACTCGCCAAAACCTTTTAATTTTGAGAGCAAATTGCTCCTTAACATGCACAGATTTTGATTGTACATTTTACTTTGCTCGTAATAGTTGTATAATCGCAATATTATACTCAAGGGTGTGCTTTAACATCATTTGAGCACGACAGTAATGCGGTCACTCTCGGTTAATATTGCTTAAATAATTTGTGCTTCGCTTGTGAATATAATATTATGTACATATAATGTACATAGGTAATCATCTTGAGAAAACTTGAATTAACAAAATCATTAACCTATTAAGATGAGAAAACAAGCTTTGTTATTTGGAGATAACAAATGCAGTAAAAGCTCAAATTTGTGAGTTAATAATTAACTTGTGATCTCAAAATAATGACATTAAAAGAATAACTACAAATATGGCCGTTCTTGGTTTTGGTTTAATAAGATGTCCACATAATCATGTTATAGCTTGGTTCCAGACCTCTGACCACTGGCCTAGTTTCACACCCAGTGGTTTAAATGAGGTCTTTCCATTGACATTTTTTTTTTTTAAAAGGTGAAACTTACCATCTGTATATGAGCATATATTAATTGATTTATTTCCATATGCTGTTAAATTCTTTTCTGTTTTTACTTGATCCTTTTGTCGTTTATTCTAGGCTTGTTGACTCATCATTTCTCAGCAGTTCATTCTACTCCTGAGAGGATCAATCCTTTCCATTTTGGCCTCATGTGTCGCCCATTGGCAAAAAAGTAAACTTTTGTTTTCTCATAATCTAAACATAGACCATCTAAAAGACTTTGAGGCTTTGCATTTGGCACCACTGTGAGAACAAACTTTACATTTTCAGCCTCATTAATAATAAGATTATCAGGATAGCAACATCATTGGTATGTGCCATCCAACATAACACTGCAGCCTCCAGGGGGCACTGGTGGTCTTTTAGTCATATTTTGTCTAAAAAGCTCCAAATGTCTACCATGATTTTCAAATTGGCAGTATAATGGCTGTGCAGCTCAGGTTTTATTTAATACTAGAAGCTGCGATGGTGGATAAGAAAACTGTTGAAAGAATGTGAAAAAAAATTGTTTGTATAAAGAAAATTTCTAAAATACTTACCTGGTTCATCTTTAAGATAAAATTATCCTTTATTAGTCCCACAATGGGGAAATTTACAATATTTATATTTTTGTTTATAATTACCTCTTGCCATGCCAACAATAGGAAGTCAGATGCAAGGTCTGTTTTGCAAACAAGATTCAATATATGACAGTATATGACTGCTCTTACATGAGCAGACTTTGTGTGATTACACAGATAGTAAGCACATAGGAAAACATAAAGTGACATATAGCCTACAGATGATCTGACAAGGACCCGGAGGCAGTGGCAGGTTTCAATACTGGCTGTGGTGATTAGGAAACTGGGAACAGGTGTGTTAGTAGGCAAGAAATCAATAAGATCTATTTCTTCTTTTATTTTTCCTCAGCTTATTTACTTTTTGTTGTTTTAGTCACCCAATCTATACATGAGTTATTGGCATAAACATATGCTTGCGCCATTCTTTGCAAAAAGCTAGAACATTTAACAGAAAAATAAAATGCTCCAACTTGGTGGACTGAGGCTTTTGAATGATTTTGTTCAATCAAGGTCAGACCTTTCACTGACAAACCTCTTTAAGGTGTTTGTTTCCCCCTTTTTTTTCCCAAAGAAAATTTCTCACTGATGCTCACAGTCCATGTGTTTCAGTATGTTCTGGTTGTGATAAGTGTGAGATTGCACTGTGAAGGGATTGCAGGGTTTGCCAACTTCCATGTCTGAATGTCCCCTGATGAATACTACTCCATTATTAACACTACAAGGCAAATTTTCTGTCTCCTGCAATCAGGGCATTGATTGCAGGACAATAGATGTGTTTGATTGAGACATAATCAGACACTTCACTAATTCAACTTCAAAGAAAAATCAGCAGCATGCAGACATGAGGTAAAAATCAAACAGTAGTCCAAGTCCTTCTTCTAAAGAGGTCAAAGTAATTTGTTCTATAAGGTACTGTGGTTGCATTAAATCTCACAAAGTTGAGTTTTTACCGTAGCAAAAACATACTGAACAACTGGCAGCATTTCTAAATCAATAAAGGTGGTTTCATTCAAAGTTTAAAGATAAACAGATGTGGATATTTTTTCTGAAACAGGTAACCAGTTCAGTTCAGTGTGTGTGGATTTTGATGGAGAGGGTTCCTAATTGTTTAAATTTGAAGTGATGTCTCTTATAAGAACTTCTGGATCTCTTTAAGTGCTAAAGCTTGGGATAAACCTGAAGACTCCACTCACTAAGCACTTTGTTAGGAACACCTGTATGCCAGCTTATTCATGCAGTCATGTAGTCAGCCGATAATGTGAATAAAACCATGCAGATACAGGCTGGGAGACCATGTTAGCTTCCACTCCTGAAATGGAGGTTAACAGCATGAATCCTATGGACCCAACCTGCCTTCTGGCAACAGTCCAGGCTGGTGGTGGTGGTAAAATGGTATAGGGAAATTTATTTTATTTTATTTTTTGACTCCCTTTAGATATAATATGATGATCATGGTTTGAATGCCACAGCCTTGTTGCTGAACAGGAACATTTCCAACATCTGGTGGAATCTATGCCATAAAGAACTGAGGCTGGTGTGAGAACAAAGGGAGGAACTACCGAGTACTAGTGTGGTGTTCCTAATAAAGTTCTGTGTGAGTGTAGCTGGACTGGAAGATTGTTCCCACCAACTTGCACTGCTTTGAAGTCTTTGACAGGCAAGAAGGAACACAAACCTCACAACTGAGCAAATACACCAGACAGAGTGACTCCAGTGGTTACAGACAGAGGGAACTTAAGGTAAACCTGTTTTTTTACTGCTATGTCTCACAGGTGACATCATCAGTTGCTGGCATCACTTACTGATACTGAGCACATTTAAAACAATCTTCATGAACTGGCAGCTACTGGTCTCATGACATCAAACCCAATATCTGTTGTCATGTAGTTTGTATGCTGACCATATCAGGGTTTGGTGATAGTTAAGGTTAACATTAGCACAAGTTTAAGTCAATGTGATGTCCCCTGGTCAGGGATACAAGACTGTGTGTGTGTATTGTCTAGATTTTCCTCATGTTGTGGGGACCTAAATCTTTTCATACAGTCACATTATGAGGACTTGTTTTCCTTATGGGCACAAAAGACAAGTCCCCATGATGTAAATCATTAAATGCTAGGGTAAAGATGTGTTTCGAGGTTAGGGTCAGGATGAAGCAAGTGGTAGTTATGGTTAAGGTCAGAGAAAAGTTCACAGGCTGGTGCAATGGTTGAATTTGACCAAATGTTGTTTATTTTTCAACATAGTTTCCCCTGCGGTCCACACACGTCTTCCATCTGTTTTGCAGCGCTGGGATTCCTGTGGTATAGAAGCTCTCATCCTGATGCTCAAAAAGTCCTCAACAGATATGACCTCATCAGCAGCTTGTTTCGCATCTTAGTGCTTCCCAGCAGGAGTGTTTTTTCCATGTTGAGAGCAAATAGTCAGATAATTGCCAAATCAGGGAGGGAATATGGAGGTGATCAACAATCAAAAAGCCTTATTATTATTATTATTATCAGCATGTGGTTGTTTTTGTTTTTACAAGATGAAACAATGCAGGGTTTAAAATGTGTGAAATAAATTCAACATGTTTGGTAGACTCAAGAAAGTTTTTGACCTTTAAAGACAAATGTAAAATAATAGTCTGTTCTGTGCCCAGCTTTGGGACCCAAAAGACCCCGACACAAACAGACTGTGTGTGCAGGACTGAAACCCACTCCCCTCCTGGTTGCTTGTATGGAACACGTGTTCCAACACCCTGATGTTTTGTTTCCTCAGATAAAGGCAAAACACATGAGCAACCTGATCACCATCAAACAGTCACAATTATTAATGAAATTCATGAAGATACTACGCAAAGATAGATGTTAATCCAGTATGAGCACAGTATTAATATATATATTTATTTAGTAAATATTCAAATTAGCCTTGAATCAAAGGAGCACTTGGCAACTTCTAATCCAACAGTGTGTCTGTAACCTCTAGAAATTAGCCTACGCTGTGAGTATTGTCTAAAAAACTTTAATTTGTTTTGCAACAATCCCAAAGCTGTGCATACAAAATGGAGGTAGCTCTGAGACCATCTCATTCACAACTCCTCTGCTGTTTTTTGATTTTGCTGTTGTTGTGGAAGAGGAGAAGGACCCTATGGACCTTTCTGTCACTACCTACAAGCGCTCTCTCCAGCCAGCCACAAGCCACAGCAACAGCTTGTAGGTAATTGATCGGTAGTGAACTGTAAAATATTATTTCTACTTCAACAGCCAGATAAATCTCTAGGAGGGTTTGTTGAGGATGCTGGTAGAAATATTGCTTATGCCACCCACGGTAGAACTGCCTTAGCATGATGGTGAGGGTAGATAAGAGAGCGTCTCTGGGTTGGTGTTGCTGCCAGTGATGGCCAGTCCTTCAATTCCTGCTTGGCTTTAGACCAGAAGCCAAATCCTCTACAGCCCTGGTTCATTAACACTTGGAGCTGAAGGGAACTTAGTCTGCAACCTCCATGGCTACAGCAGGCTAAGGAGCTGATTCTGCCCCAGTCTGCCCTGGCCTTTTTTGTGCATTGTAGCTTCAACACACACACACACACACACACACGACGAAGAAAGCTTCTCCTCAGTTCACAGATTGTGTGTGTGATTGACACTTGAGCAGAGGGGAAAACAGCAATTTCCAAGGCTTTCCTTTTATTTGTCAATGGAATTTATCAATGGGGCAGGCAGTGAAGAGATGGAACACAAACCATCCCCAGAAGGCAACTGACAGAAGATTGGGTCACAATGTCAAGTAAGAAAGAGCGATATTAGTGTTTTTTCAAACATTTTAACTGAGCCATCTTCAGTGAATTTCTAATTTAATCTACATTCATCTATATATGTTATTGTGTTTGATCAACAACAAAGCAGCTAAAAATATAATGAGCTTTCATTCTGACCTGTTCTGTGTCTCGTGGGTGACACACATACTGATTTACAGGAAAATGTGTGTGATTTCATAAACACACCAGTAGAAAATGGGGCACCTTTCAGTTCTTTCAGCATCGGTAATACATTGTTCCAAAACTAGCAGGTAAGTACACCTGTCTGAGGTTGTTTTTTGCCGTCAGTCAGAAATATCTGTGTTTTACAGAAGCAGAGCAGTCACAACCTTTATACCTCTATATACAGACTTTAGTAGAAGTCATTTTATAGGTAATATAGGTTATAGGTATAGGTGAACTAGAAGACACAGCCACAGTGTCCTGCAGTCTACTCTGTTAATACATTTCAAACATTCATTTTATTTATTTTTGGCGAAAATAAAGATTTAAAGATTTCCTGTGAAATGAGTCTGCATCACTTCTAAAATATAACACTTAAGATGTACGGTATGTTGCAGCTTTGGAATTGATGTAGCTGGTTGTATTACAAATTCTCACCAGCTGCATGTCACATTTTTAGAATTAAAATAAATAAAAAAATAAAATGGTGACATTCTCTGCATGTGAAACAGTGGGTGGTGTGTGGGACTGGGTGGCCTCACTTGGCTCACATGCTTTATGGCTGTGTGTGAAGTGTTTTGCTAAACACTTTATAGTTGCTAAGCAATGAAAAATAAACAGCCAAAACGGAACAGTATGTTTGTAATTAAGTAGTTGAAATCAAAGCAATAAGTGGAATGATTAATATTTAATAACATGGTGTTTTTTATGACTAATTAATTTGAATACCTTATCTTTATTATGCAGTCTTCATAAATATGAAATATTACACATACAGATAGCTGCTCTTGAAAACCTCACTGAAGCATTTATAAATATAATTAAGCTTAGCAAACATAAACCCAGGACTTTTCTTTTTTTTTCCTCAGGAAGCTTTATCTACAATGAACCTACATCAACAAAATAATAAGTAGCTCTGTGGACTTGGAGATTATAGCACCTACTCCTGTCAACCTACAAAACAAACTTATTTTGTTGTTATTGTTTCTCTTCCTCCCTCAAAAAAAAAAAAGGCTTTGTTTTTATTCTTTAAAGATCAGTGTAAGCCGTCAGAGGTTGATTAATCATGGGATTACATCTGGCTCAGCTGTTGAATATTTTCAATATAAAATGTAATCTTGTAATTTGTTGTACATTGTATTCAAGGGAGTCCAACAATGATCATCTGCAGTAGATTACACAAAAATCATGCAATGATGACATGACAGCTGAGGAACTTTGTGGTACATGCACATGAAAGTAGCCTACCTTACATGCTCCATATGTTTAAACAAACTTTCACATTCTTGGACTGAGCTCCATGACTGCAGTTTTATGTGAGGATATTTGTGAGGATGTATGGCTCTAGAGATAGTAATGTGGGTCTGTCTGTCAGTTCACAACTTTGATCCACCTCATGATCAAAGAATATGAATCCCTAATGATTTTGATAGTAGTCCCAAACTTTTCCTCCAGTGCCACCAAGATGAATATTATGGTTTTCCCATGAAATATCATCAACTATTGGATGATTTCTATAACACCTAGTGCAGACATTCATGTTGCCTCATAATAGTGTGATAACTTCAATGATTCTTAACTTTCTTCTGCATACATCACAGGGTCAATTTGTTTCAAATACCTGCAAAACTAATAACATTCCTGAGTCTCATTTTTACTTAGTATTTTCTGATAAGTAGCAAGCTAACTAATATAGGTAGCTAGCTAATTCATTACACCATACATAGTAAACATTATACTTTACATCAACATTAGCACCTGTCATTGTGGACGTTAGCATGCAGGCGTTAGCATTCGGCTCAAAGCACCAGTGTGTAACATAACTGCTAGTTGTAGACTCTTAGTCCTGTTTTTGCTGTCATTAGGTACTGCAAACATTTGCATGTAGGCTGGGTCTTAAAGTAGGTGAGACACAATTAATTTTTACGTTCTTCAACAACAGTCACAAAACCTTGATATAACTTGGTTGTTGTTGAATTAAAAATTCATTGTATCTCACCAACGTTTAGCAATGGTTGTCTAGCAAATTTTAGCACTGCATTATTAATCCACATAACCTACTACAAAAATACTAGAATGAATGAATGCGAATGTGAATGAACTGAAAGTAGGGTATAATATTTACACAGGTAAATCAAAATGAAGATGACAAGATTTTTCTCTTGAAAAACACAGTTTTTTCGGCCTTGATGAATGTCTGCAGATCTTCCTCTCATGCTTTGTGAGACTTCATTCAGCTCCACCAATCTGAAGCTGTGTCCCAAATTCATACTATGTACTAATTCTAGGAGAGTTTTCAGTATGTGGTGTGTGCACACTGGAAAAGCGACAAAATTAACAATCAGCATGAATACTAAAAAAAAAAAAAAAAAAAAAAAGAAAGAAAGAAAACCTTGATTTTTCAGTGTGCTGTTCAATGAAACTGTGTTTTGTAAAAAAGGAAATGGAGGTCACAATGAAGTCAGGCAAAATGGGACAAAAACTGTTTTGCACCATGGGCTCTTTACATATAGTGCATTAAGAAAGTATCCAGACTTCTTCACTTTTTTCACATTTTTAATTTTGCAGCCTTATGCTAAAATTTAAAAAATCTCTCATCAATCTACAATTAATACCCCATATGACTACACAAAACAGAATTTTATATTTTTTTTTATTTTTAAGATTAAAATTAAGATGAACTTAATTATCCACCTCAGTGGAAATTTGTCTTTGGCTTCTCATCCAACACAAAGAAAAATTTAAAAAATTACATACTCCATACACACACAACCTCACAAAACATCCAGCATACAATATACAAACAATAGTGCAACAAGCAGATAGCAGCAGTATCAGAAAGCAGGTCTTATAAATAAATAACACCCAGTCATTCTGTGTTCAGGGCCTGTGTGGCATAAGAAATAAGAGACTTTTTGTATATGTTCTGGCTGGCCCATGGGGCCCTGAACTGATGGCCTGATGGGTGAATTAAAAAAAAGTTTATTAAAAAGGCAAAAACTGAAATATCACATTGACATAGTCATTCAGACCTTTTGCTATAACACTTTAGCTCAGGCTCCTCCCATTTCTCTGGACCATCTTTTTGATGTGTGATATTATTTGTATTGTCATTATGGGGTATTGAGTGTAGATTGATGAGGGAATACATTGATTTTTAGTTGAATTTTAGTAAAAGGCTGCAACATTAAAAAATGTGAAGAATAAACAAAAACAAAAACAACAAAAAAAGAAAAGAAAAATCTCAGAATGCACTGTATTCTCAGCCAGTCACCATTCATGTCATTATGTTGTTGCTACAAATGTTCTTTACATGAAACAATCATTTTGATTGGTCTGAGATAACTAGGATGGGCAGAGCAAAGATCACTGATCCCAGAACTTACATGTGGCATGATTTTCTCTTTTTGGTAATAAGAATACTGCAGCTAAAACAAAATGGTGTTGAGTGGTTACCTAATGCCTTCAGGTGAAATGAGACAAAAAATAACACTAAAATTGAATATTTTCTAGGCTACCAGGTGCCATAAAATCATGATCACTATGAATATGTACCTCCCTTCCATATTACAGAAATTCTGTCAATTAAAAACTATTTACATTGATGCAGTGAGTCCATGTCAGTCACAATAGTCCACAATAGACTAATATTATTGAAATTTGTTAATGTTCCTATTAAGTTTGTCAAGTTAAGTCATAGGTTGTTTTTAAAACAGGATGATGTGAAAACTGGCTAACTGAAAATTGTAAGTTAATTAGGTCTGTAAATTCCTTACAGAGAGTGTGAGTACAGGCAGTTGGCTATATTACCTGAGGTAGCAGCAATCCCCTTTGCCACAGCCCTTACAGGCTGATGGATCAGAAGTGAACATGCACCTCCTGAAGGTGATGAGGAGGAGATCCTCCCACTCATTCCAAGCCACTAAGTTGCAGCACACTGGCCTATGGTGGGATTTTGACCATGCCTCGCTGAAGCATGAACCAATATGATTGGAGGCTGCATCCTGGCTGCTTTAGATAGCAGCAAGTGGAGGATCAAAGGCAAGAGACCCTGGGACTTGATTATCTATGACAAACTCTCTCTTCTGTGGTAAGCAAAAGCAATTGTTTGGGAATTTTCCAGAAAACTATGTGTCAGCCAAAAGCTGATGTCAGGCTGGTCAGATTGTACCTAGTGAGGGCAGCACAAACTGAATGATGTGGATCAAATACTTAGCTGGCCTCTTGGAGGAGGAAAACTACAATTTTTTGCAACACAGATTTTATTTCTGTTGCTCTTACCATCAACTCCATTGGTTATATAATGCTATCTGAAAAACGGAATTCTGCAACATTGCTAAAATCCGTCCAGTGGAAACAAATATGAGTGGTCAGATGACTGGCTGTAGACAAGCTAACCATTTACAGAGGATGTCTCCACATTTGTTATATTGCAGCATTATGCGAAAACAGAATTTAAACAATTCTTTGTGGCATTTTGTCTGCTGTACTATGATCAGTCCATCGCTAGTCATCCTTTAATGAGTGCTTCTCAGTATTTTCAAAACGGTCAAGTTAGATGATGACCTCTTTTCACAAAACAGTGATAGACAGCCTGTTCTCCCTCCTCTTGTCTCCTATTTGCCAGAAGCTGTCATGTCAGTCATTTTGGCTGAAGGCAGCTCAAGTTCCCCAGAGGGTCTTCCTATAATGCAACATGATGGCAGACATTAACCTGGAATTAAAGCTTAAAAGGTAAGATGGCGACAGGGATTTGCGGCTGTCACAGGAGCTTACAGGTGATGTGGTGCATTTTTATTTTATTTTGCAGCAAGGTGAGGAGGAGTGAAGAGAAAGAGTGTAATTAACCTCCTCAGTGGGGGAAATTCTATTACAAGCTCCTACTCTGCCATGCAAAGTGTGGTGCAGGGAGATGTCACAGGCCGTCAAGCAGAAAGCCAGGCTGCCTGCATTTTAAACCAAACTTCCAATTTTCTCCCCCTATCTTTCTTCATTCTCACTGAAGCTGGAAATTGAGAAGGGCACACTTATGTGGAGAGGGATGGAGGGGAATAAAAGGTAAGCTGCATTTCAGGACTTTAACAAGTTATTATTCAATCTACATTACCTGTATGTTGGTATGGGCAGAGCCACAGAGTTGTTTGTTCTTTCGCACTTGGTAACGTATACAGTTCGTCCTCTGGTTGATTTAGAGGCAGGAAATCAGACTCAAAAAACTGTGTTAGATGATGTGGCAGTCATCCAACTCTTTCCAACTGAAATCACAAAAAATCATCCCATCTTGCAGTCAAAATTGTCGGAATATTTTTGAAATGTAAATGTACAAGTTTGATTGACAGCTGAGGTAGGCAAGGACATCAAGCAACAATGAAAAAAGCTTGTGCTGGTAACTGTGGCTTACACACCAAAGATGGACTGTTAACAGGGACATAGAAGAATGAGGAGCGCACCATTTAGCCTCTATATTGACTGATGTTAGCATTTGCAGTGTTTTTAAGTTGTGCAGAGTGCTAACAAACAGCTGCTTAGGTAGTTAGCTTTCTAGCTAGAAAATTCATGTTGAAAGTGTACTCTTCTGTGTGTGCTTGTTTGGTCACTCATTCAGCATGGCAAGGTGCAACACGAGACATGTCCATGTCTTGTTCATGTTTGGAGAAATTAGCTACAAAGCTAGTCCATGTCTCTTTTTGTGTTGTGTTGCAGGTAATTGCCTCACTATTAGTGCCACCAGTCTGTGAGTGGTAATGATCATACAAATATGTTTAAAATGAAATTACTTGATAGGCTATGTGCATATCTTGGAAAATAAACTACATTCTGACTAGTATATTTCAAAAACAGTGGGTGCTTCCATGTATCCAAAAAGTATACATTAGTAATTTCTCTCTTTCATGTGCTGAAAAGGGGCAAAGGACATGATTTACAGAGGAAATATGGATCTTATACCAGTAAAACCAAATACAAATTTTAATTTCAATCAGACAAATGGTTTGATTTCTTCTCTTTCTCAACTAGTTTTCTTTCACAGTATTAAGACTGAAAGTTCATTCTTCCATCCATTCATTGGGTATACTGTTTGGCCTTTGAAGGTCACAGGGGTCTGAAGCCAATCCCTGCTGACACTGGGCAAGAGGTGGGGTACATCCTGGACCGTGCAAATGATAATGGGGTCTAACACCTGACTGTCAAATAATTATGGCTTGGCATTGATTCACAGAGGTTTCAGGCCTCTGCTGGAGGAATGAACACCATTCTTCTAGAAGATATTCCCTCATTTGATGATGGTGGTGGAGAGTACAGGTTGAGATCTGGTGACTGTGAAGGCCACAGCATATGATTCATATCATTTTCATACTCATCAAACCATTCAATTGTCTCAGAATCAGACAGTTCCATAGCACTTGGGCAAACTCCTCATCCTTCTCATCTGCTGAGATTTATTTATTATTTATTTTACCAACTGTTCACACTATATTTGTAAATGTGGCCATAGAAGATACCAGTCTGAACAAATCACTCTCCTGAAGTGATGGACATGTGCAACACCTGGGATACTCTTTGCAACTTTGGTTAAAGTAACTGCCATCTTTTAGCTCCAGAAGCTCATTGCTGATTAAGTAATGATGTAACTCAATATTGAACAAACACATTATATAGTCATGTCTTTTTCTTTTGTTTCAGTATTTTAAAGTTATTATTTTTGAAGTTTGCAGCCACATTTTCGGTTGGCCCTGGTCAGACATCTCTTTTTATCTGGTTTCAAACAGTAATTTTGTCACAGTAGTGTAAATAATAATTGACTGACTGTCCCTCCACAGAGCACCATCATCACACCAGGTGATGTCATGACATAAAGACTACATAAGCTAAGACGTGACATATGAAAATGTCATGTCCACTTCTAATTTAAAACAGGTATATTTTCAGAGAAGAAAAGGATCGAAAATTTAGCTGTATCTTCTTTATGCAATGTTTGTTATTTGATGTGAATGTTTTTCAATCAAATTTTTACTATTCAGTCTGTCATTAAAAGCTCAGAGCTATGCCACAGTGTTTGTTGTGTCCTCTTTCTGCAGAATGTTGATTTCAGGCTAAAGATTAAGGTCTTGAAATAAGTGATCATTTTAAATTGGTCCTTTTGTTCATGTGTTTCATTTAAAATTGATTTATCAGTTCAGTTACTGAACAATTTTCATTCTGAATGAACCTCACATCCATTTTCCATATTGTCTCCTTTCTTTTTTATTTATAGTGTATATGTTGTTTGCTACATGCTGATATAGAGCAGGCACAGGCACAGCAGAGCTGGCACAGAAATGATGACAGAATGACATCCACAATAGATGATCTGTGTATTCATGAAACTTATAGGCAACAGCTTCATTTTAGGTTTAATGTAAGCTTGAGAGAAACGTCCACCTTGAGCGGGAATTAAATTGATCAAACTTTAAACTGACTTCCACCCAGCAACATGAATTCTAAGGGGAAGTACTGTTTACTGTACAATAAGTCATGTTTTAACTGGAACAGTGCCATGTACAAAACGTTTTCTGCATTTCTAACAACACTTAGACCTTGTGATGTATGTCTCTGAGGAAGGCCCACTAGTAACAAAACAGCAGACTTTATAGTCTGTGCTGCATAACCATCAAAGTGCTCCTGCCTCTTTGGAGGTATTTTTGCTTGTTCACGGACTATGATTATTTATTAGTCTTGTGCAGTTGTTCCCCACTACACAACAGAAATAACAACACACATTGTATTTAGGCATTTCAACAAATGACTAGCACTGATGAGTTGTGTAAGGTATGATAATGTGTCAAGTCTTTGCTTAAAGAATGGAAATGAAATATAAATCAATGTACAATTATATCCTTACACCACATTATCCAGTAACCTGCCTAAGAATCTTCACAGAGCCCTGACTGAATGAACATGTCCACCAATATATTTCCTTTTAGAACAAGACATTAGCAGATGTGTTCAGTATTGTTCTGAAAAGTGCTTTTCACATCCCTGTCTTTCAGCTTTCAAGTTGAGCGTTGAAAGGCCATTTTACAACGAGAATAAAGTGAGTGTTAGAAAGGGAATTAAAAGGGTGGGTTTAATGGCCTCAAGAAAATTGCAGGCCACATGAGACCCCCTTTGGTTCTGCTTCCTTGGAGCTTTGACTGACAGATCTGGTGCTGCAGTTGTGTCATTCCCCAGCTGGTGGAGGCTGCTTTGGCTCCAGGTGTATGGAGGCAGCCAAAGCGAGAACGACTATCTGTGACAAAACCAGCTCTTTGTACTATACTTCCTGGCACTTCCCAGGACAGATGTACCATTTACTTCCTCAAGCACCCCACGTCACAAATGGTTACCACTGTGAGAAGTCACTGTAATCAGGGATGTAGTGGAGGGAAAATATCCACTCAGATTTAACGCTGGCTTTTCAGTATTACGACGGCGGTTCACTTCTTAGCGCAGTAAATCACCATGGTAACTGATGCTGAACGGCTAACCTGCTCTGGAGCAGGTCAGAGGATCAGATCGAAACCCGTCAACAGCCCAACTACTGACCAATCAGATCACTGGAAAACTAGAGTCATCATTCCTACAGGACCCCAATGAGGACAAAAGACTTTACAATAAAGTGACGAATAATAAAGAGAGTCTGAAAACGAGATTTTCATTGCTTTTTGACACTTAATCAGCTCAGAATAGCCAAATGCTGTGTGCTCTGATCAGGAGAGGAGAAACTGGAGTCTCAGCCACACTGTTATGAAAGTTTCTCAGTTTCAGTATTCATCTTTTATCATATTAGGTACTTTACTCATGGTTCTAATAACATTGCTATAATCAATAACTCTGCCTTTTTGATATGAATGCACTGTCAATCCTGGATTGAATGTGTTGATAACCATGGCCGTACGGCCGCTCAGTGAGAATATGGTTGTTAGGTTTAGTGGTGTTGAACTGGCTTCATAGTACAGGGCTCTTGTCTCTGGTCAGTGCTCTCCCTTACAAAGTCCAGCAACAATTGGTTGTTTAGTTAGTGTGTTTTGTGTTGTTGTAAATGTGTAAACTTAAGCTTAGTATTTCTCTGGCACACAGCTCAGGCCCTAACTTTTTTTTTGCTAATTACAGTTATTTAGTTAGTGTTATTACATCTGACTCTATAAAGCCATCTCAATGGACAAATGATTTATTTGGGTATGTGTAATAATTCAGATTAATGTTCCCCAAATTCACAAGTGACCTAACTTCCTCCATATAAGAGGTTGTTAAATTTGACCTACAATTCTATGACAAGAGACCAAACTCCATCTGATGACGAAGGATATGTGATCGAATCTAGTGCTGATTGTATTCACCACTGTGGGTCTAGAAGGGTCAACAACAGACATGTTTCAGGCAGATCTGGGTTTCATTAAACACCTTTTGCTTTAAAAATCCTTATCCAAAATCAATACTGAAAGCCTTCAGTGATGAAGTAAATACAAACAGAGGGAAAGAGAAAGGTGAGACGAATGATAAATGAATGATAAAGACGAGTAATTCAATGCGTAGTGAATGATTGGATGTAAATAACGCTAATTTGTTTACTAACGTGTGTGTTTGTGTGCGCATCATGGTGAAGCAAAGCAGCCCCAGGTAGCGTCTGCATAGCCATGCCTCTTTTTATTCCGTTATGAGACTAGATGTGAGTATAAACCACATCAGACTTCTCCCAAGCAGGAAATATCCCACGTCAGCCTGAATTCTGTCAGTGTTCTCACTGATTGCTTCCTACATTTCATTATGCTAAATGCGGCTTTTTACACACACGGCAAGGAGTGTTTTATAGGGACAACAGCCAGGAGACGCATCCTGGGAGCGTCTGAGCATGCCAGCCGTGAACAGAAAGCGTCCCCAGCCAGCTGCTTATTGTGAACAGGTTTTTAAAAGCTTCTGACAGGGTGAACTGCAACAGCAGACAACCACATCATCCTCAATTCTCCTCCTACAATTCCAGTGGTTCTACAAGGCTTAAGACAAAGCCTCTGAGATCAGTTTGGCAGACGGACGCTGAACATATCTGCATTCTAAACCTGCTGTAGGAAATCCCCCCTTGGCTAGCTTAAACTGTGCAATAAAACAACACAAAAGAGAAAGGCAGTAAATTAGTTCAATCAGCTTAGAGTGCATCTATTGCTGCTGACATAATGACACTATTAAGTATGGAAATGTAGGCCAGCACTTAAATTCAATTGGACTGTCTGTAAATATAGCAAAGTTAAAACTGGCTGTCAATTTCTCCCCCAAAGGCCTTACTACAAAACTGATCCAAAACAAATAGGAGGATCTCTGCATGATCAAATGTCAGAGCCAAGGGGGGGGGTTCATGGGATGGCAGGTGTCCTGTGGGTACGTCACATGACCCATTAGCTCTTGGCAATGCAGAAACCCTTCGACTGGAACAGGAATTAGGAGCTGCCAAATAGAGGACTGGAGTAATGTCAGGCTAGGCCGCAGATGCTTCCATGCAGCGGATCTCTGTCATTTTGTAGCCGTCTCTACATTTAGGCAGCAGAGGGAGGGAACGACACTTGCTCACATCTGCTCCTTGTCAAGTCCTGTAGTCTCCTGTCTGATCAGGAGTTTGCCTGTTTTTTTCTGCTGCTGACATTCTGTATATGAGGTTTTGAAGATCATGATGGAATCTCCTCAGTAAATCAGTCATAAAACAGATACAGTCAGGGAATAAATGAATATGAGGATCAGAGGATAACAAGTTGAAACAGGATAAATATACAGTCCTCTTTTATATAGAATATCGACATTGCAGCATTCAGCATTTTTTATCTATTTATAGCAAATGTTACTCACTGTCATTATTCTACATTTATATATGAATTCATTGTAAGCACTGACAGAGAAGCCCTCAGTAAAGCCCCAAACTGGAATGAGAGAAAGAGTTGCTGTAGGCTGTGTGTAGCTCGGCTCTCTGGTGGAGAGGAATGGAGAGGCTGCCAGTTCCTCCACACTTTCCTAACAGGAACCCGTCAGTGCATAGAGCTGATAACAGCAGCGTCAAGCCTTTGATAAACAAGCTCCTCTTTCTCCTGGCTGGGACAAACTGTCTTTCTGGAAGCCCAGGCTGGAGTGTTTCACATGGTAATTCCACCACTGTGAGTAGCACTACCAGTCTTCAGTACTTTCCAAAACATAAGCCAGATGTTGAGTGATAATCCCTTTCTATGAAAACATAACACTGAGCTGTTTCATTATCATTAACAGTATCCCATGTTGCCTTATTGTGATCCACTGCAGTCAAACCTCATCCACAAACTAAACTATATTTTTCTGTTGCTTCAGTGTACACACTTTGAACAGGTTAATAGTCCTGTGATTAATAAGCATTAAGCTTCTTTCAGACTGTACATGCTGACTGGTGAAGCTACAAACTACTGTTCATTGGAGATAGTTAGCTAGAGCAGCACTACACTTTTGTGGACTAATCAGTGATGTTAATCCTGTCCAGAGGGAAAATGTGTGTAATTATTCACTCTCCCCACACACCATAATTACAGTCAAATACCTAGGCTACTGTTTCTCAGCACACTCATTATATATATATATATATATATACATACATACATACATATATACACACACATACACACACACACATACACAAACCCCGTTACCCGAACACCAAAAAGAGATAAACTTATAGTTACTAAACCTCAAACTCATTGATCCTACTGTAGTGATGTTAGTGATGTAGTGATGTGGATGAAGTGAATAACATTGATCATCTCGTTATAACAACAATGTTCTGCTGATACTGGGTCAGATTGGGATCTGGGGAATCTGGAGGCCAGGTCAACACCTTGGGCTCTTTGTCGTGTTCCTGGAGACATTTCTGAGCAGTTTTTGTGGTGTGGTGGGAGCATTATCCTGCTCGGGGAGTGTTGTTGCTATTGGAGGAGTGTGTGCTTGGTTTGTGACAATATTTAGGTGGGTGGTACATGACAAAGTAACATCCAAATGAATGTCAGGACCAAAGGTTCCTCAGCAGAACATTGTGTTATAACGAGATGATCAATGTTATTCCAGTGGTCATAATGTTATGGCTGATAGGTGTATGTGGAGAGGCTACTCCCCCGCACTGGACAAACAACACAAACCAATAGAATCTAGTGTAGGTATGATGTGTAGCACGTTCACAGGACTGAACTGAACCAACATTTTGACATTTTGGAAAAAGAGTTTTTATAGCAGTCTTACAACAATATTCATTTAAAATCCGTCTGAGGTGACCAAAATGACAAAATATTTTCTTTTTTTATTTGCTGCCTCCAGTGCATCCAAAAATGGAATGTGGACCAGTCCAGTTCCCACTGATGGAGATTCAGTCTGTGATATGGGCTATAAAAATGGTTTTCATCTTTCTACACAAATCCTACTTTCTGTGATGTAGTCAGATTTTGTTCTTTTCCTGTGCTCTTTCCTTTTTTTTCCCATTTACCATCTTTTCTGTTGCTGTATGTTTTGCTTTGTTTGTTTTAATGTTTTATCACCCTGTAAAGAAGCAGACCAGCGTCAAGTGTCAGCATTCCTCCAGGTAACATCATTTACATGCTAAACCTAGTTTTAAAATGTGAATCCTATGAGACACACACATTAATGTTTCAACTTGTTTGTATATGGACCCAAAAGCTGATACAGAGGCAGATGGTTGTGGTAGAAGAGATTTCATGGATTTAGGTACATAGATTGAGTGGGGTGATGAGGTGGTGGACAGGCAGGCACGTTAGGAGGGATATAGTGCAGGATGGTTTGCAGGCGAGTCAGGATCCAGCAGCTTGCACAGGCAGAGACAGTGAGTATGGTGAAGGCAGGGCTGAGGCACAGGAGAAACACAATAATAGGTAAAGTACTAGAAACACACTAAAAACAAGAAGTAGCTGAGTGACCAATAGTTGGAAACAACATATCTTCGTACAAGGCAAAACAATCTGGGAATGAGTGAGAGGAAGAGCTGGGGTTCTTGTGCTGGCATTGATTGGTGATGAGTTGCAGGTGTGCAGATTAGCCAGGTGCCAAAACCAGGCCCCCAACATACACACACACACACACACACACACACACACACACACACAGTGAAGAGGAGACACAAGGAAAACCTGGTGTTGTGGCACCAGCCATGACAATTAATTTCTTAGTGTGCAGACCAAATACAACAAGTTTTCATAAAAATGATTTCATTCACCCAAAGACCTGTCTTCTGAAGATATTTTCAGCCACACTGATGATTAAGAAGTGAATCCTCTCTGCGGACACTGCTGATCTTAGTACTGTAGAGGATTTCAGACACATCCTGAGAGTGTATTTCTATTACAAATACAAAGCTATGCACAGAGGGCTGTGTTGTTCTGAGCAAAAGGCATTTTCTAAAAATACAGCATGGAGATCTGCACAGAGATCAGCACGGAGATCAGTTAGTATCCTGCCTGTTTGGCCAAGTGGATTAGGTGCTAAATCATGTTTATCTCTTCTGAAAGCCAGCTCTGTAATGCAAAGTTTATTGCTTTATATTCCCTCCAAAATATCTCATTGTGTTTTTCATGAGTGAATATGAAACTACATTTTTAATAATTGCACGCTTTTCAGAACTTAAAATGCAATCAAAGTCATTTAATTTCAGTAAATACTTTTATTTTAAGTCATAGTATAGCCAGAAAATAAAAGGAAAAAGTCAATATAACAGAAAGTATCTCTGACTATAAAACAAATTCCTTTTCTGTAGGAAAAAGTGAAGTCACGTAAACAAACATTTATGGACTGATATGGTATGGAAACGCTGTAGCAGTGCTCTGTCTCCACCTCCTCACTCTCACTCTCCCAGGTCAACAGTAAAAGGATCCAACCCAAAGATTGACTTATCTACCTGAATCCAATTTTCATGTTCACTGACTGCAATGAGCGGCTTCATTCCAGGATGAATTACGCTTTTTCTATCAGCTTTTGATAAACAAATCAAGCACTGCTTCAAGCCCCCAAAAGAAAAAAATGTTGAGCATTCAGTATGCATAAGTCACAGGTTAGAGGCACACACTTCAGGCGGAGATTTTATTTAGAAATTATATCACGATCTGTCTGCACATAGGCAAAATAAATAAATAAATAAAAAGCAGCTATTCTCTAAACCAAGGCAACTGTCCTGTAAAATTGTTTTCGTCCATACTTTCTGTTTGTCCAGCTGTAATCTATGACCTTCAGTAACCCTGGCTTCTGATCTGATCCTCTGATTCCTCATATTTATAGAGGGCTGGAACACCCTGGTCCTGTTCCAGAAGATGAAAAAACATTTACATTTGTAATAAGACAAATGACTTAAGTTCCAGCCCTAAAAACAAAACTTTGCTCAGCATCGTGTGGTTTGGGGCTGTAACTAATGATTATTTTCATTTTAAAATAATCTGTTGATTACCTATTCAGTGTCAGAAAGTATTGAAAAATAGCCATCACAGTCTCACCCAGAGCCCAAGGTGACATCTTTAAATTGTGTCTTCCTCAGTCCAAAACCCCAATATATTGGATTTACAGTGAGAAAAACAGCAGCTCTTCAGATCGGAGAGGCTGAAGCCAGAGAGTGTCTGGCTTTTTCCCTCATGAAGAGAGCTCATATAGCTAATTTCTTGTGTTGATGTTTGGCATGTGCTTGCTTGATACTATTGTATGGGCTGAATCAGTGTTATATTTTCCCCACATGGTTTGAAGTTGTTGTGGGGGTTTCCCATCATCTTGTGCTGCTATCATTATAAGAATACTTGACTCAAACATAGTTGTAGAATATTCTCCTTGTGTGGGCAGCACAGCAAGAAGGTTCCGGGTTTAAGCCTGGGGCTTTTCTGTGTGGTGTTTTCACGTTCTCCCTGTTCCTGTGTGGGTTCTCTCTGGGTACTCCAGCTTCCTCCCACAGTCCAAAGACATGCAGGTTAATTAGTGACTCTAAATTGCCTGTAGGTGTGAATGTGAGTGTGAATGGTTGTTTGTCTATATGTGTTGGTCCCGTGATGGACTGGCAATGTGTACCTCTTGCCCAATGACAGCTGGGATAGGCCCCAGCCCCCCCCACAACGCTTAATGGATCAGCGGTATAGATAATGAATGAATGAATGAATGAATATTCTCCTTGTGTCGAGCTATTCCTATTAGAATCTTCCTGTAGTTACATGTCATATGAGAAGGGCATTGGTAGCATTCAAGGGAACATGCAATATGCTGTTGCTTCACATAGGTTAGGTACACTATAGTTTAGAATCTATCCCTTGATTTCCCTTGAATCAGGATACAGTTAGTATCCTGTCTCATGTTTATCTGAGGGCAGCCAAGATGATGTCTGAGCTACTTCTCAGAGAAGGCAGCAGCAAACAAACAGCAGATGGTCTCTGACTGAAACTAGGTGAAACCATAAGTTTCAAGAAGAAAGACTGACCTTATTTGGGAATGAATATTGAAACTGCCAATGATTAAAATCTCAACAGAATAAGTAACACTGCCTGAGATAAATTCACTAAATTTGTCTTAAGTGATAGAAAAGATCTCTGCACACTCAAATCCATGCAGTGTTTTCACTTTATTTGAGTGAGCTTTTGGTTTGTCAGAGCTTCATCAGAGGATACTCAACAATCAGCAGAAGAGCAAAGATACACAGTCACCCTCTAATCAAGAGAAGTATGCAATACACCAGGGTCACCCCTGGTGATTTGGAAAGGGGTGGAGCACAGTGAATATAGAAAAACATTACAAAACATCTTATGTAATGTAATGATATAATAACAATCTTCATATATAATTCCATCACATTGTCAATGAGGCTTTTTAAAATTATAATGTAACAATGCCAGGTTAAATAAGAAAAAAAATCTCAAAAATAGATATAGAATAGGGAATCGTGCATAGGCTGCCATAAGCCATAGGCCCCAAAATTCTATAACAATAGCAAGGAAAAAATCTTAGATTACGACATTATCATCCTGAAAATAAATAAATAAATAAATTCAAATGGAGAAATAAGGGCCGAGTGGTGTGTGGAGCACCACAGTGTGGGGTGGTCAGAGTCTGTTGTCCTGGACAAAGTCATTTACAGCTATAGAGATGGTTTTAATACAAGAGCATCAAAGAAGTTGAATATAGAGAGGTTAAACAGAAAATAGTCTTGTGGAGTAATGTGACATGCCCACCTTACTTAGTAGCCCAAGCAACATGGACACTGGCGTACTCACATGAACAAACTTCATTTAATGGTTTCACATGAACAAATCATATTCATTATCACATTATGCAAAAAAGTTAAATAATCAGTAAGGCTTTAGTAGACAGTGATCTGACATTTGTAAAACCAAATATTAGGGTCTTCTTGGGACCAGAGCTTTCAGTATTGGGCCAATCGGTGGGACTACCAGTAGATGACCACCAGTGGTGGGGATGATGATTAGATTGTTGTGGTTGATGTATTTAGGAAAAGAGAACTTGAGAGAACAGAGTTAATGGTATAGACCTGGCTATGGGTCTGTTAGTCTGAACTGTGAAGATTTCACTGGCTGGACATTTTAAGATAGTGGGCTCCAAACCTGCACTACCTATAAACCTAGCAGGCTCTGACCTGCCCTTGCACGGTGTCTCACACACAGTAAGTAGCAAGGTAGATAAATAGGAGAGTGAAGATTAAGGAGAATGAAGAGATTAAAACAGTTGAGGAGATCAGGCAGCAACTGCTTGATGTTACTTTAATATTTCTGTCTTTAACAAACACCTTTTCCCAAAAGCTAAACAGCAGCAGCTCAGAAGAGGCCAGTCAATTTGCAGTGGCCAGTTCTGACATGGCTGTAACAATAGTATTTGGGGGGCCAAACTGCACAGATGTTTATTAGACTGCAGAGAACACAGCTAAAAGGTTAGAAAGACATCATTACATGAGGGTCTGGGTGGAACTCAGCATTAACAATTTGTAGTTCTAACTGCTGGTAAAAATTGATAGGATCTGTAGTTTTGTGGTATGCTAACAAGTATCTTAGAAAATGGAAAGTAAACCCCAAGAAGATGTTTCTTGTTGTTTTTTCAAAAAGACTGATAAACATCCATCTTCAGTTGAACCTCAACTAGCCTGGGGATAACGTTAGGATGCCGGCTCTCTATTTTACAGCATTTAGAACAAGTCTCAGCACCGCAGTGTGAGTGAAAGCAGCTCTCCCACTCACCCCACAACAGGACGTTGTAATGTCATTAGTGATAGGGAGAAGACATTAGAAGAGAAGATGAGTGGAGCTAGTAGATAGACATGAGAAACAGCAGGAGATGTGACAAGTGAAGAAAGACTGGATAATTTACTCTGTAGACTTCTGATGGATGAGGTGATTTAAAGCAGGTGATAAGATATTAAGATTCTAATTTGATGTGAGGACTGCAGAATTCTTCTTTGTTCCTTGTAAACCCTGAATGATACTAATACAATAGTGTTTCCAACATCTTCTTCTATCTTTATCAAACAGTATCTCACAAAAACTGGCAGTTTCAGAATAAAACTAAGATTTTCACTCATTTTATCACAATCACATCGCTTCAAGCTTTTTGGTTTTGGCTAACTTTTAAGGGTAAAGTCAGATTAAAGGAATAGTTCAACATTTTTGGAAAGATGCTTACTTACTTACCATACAGAGGCTTCTCTTCCTCACTTTTTCATCAAAGGAGTGATGTGTGTCACCAAGAGCAGTAATACCTCCGACTGACATTCATTATGTCCTCCAACAGTAACAAAAGACTGAAACACATTATTGAAGGGTTTGGGGGTGATGCAGGATATCTGAGTCATCTGTGCTGAAACTGTGTTAGTGCTTGGACTTTTTGTTGGTTGTTATGAATTAAACCTCAGTTTACTCTCAGGAACCTTGGTTGTTTGATAATATGGACATTAGGGAGAGAAAAGTGAAAGCTGCCACAAACAGAAGATAATTTACCACTGAGTAAAAAATGTAAATTAAATAGAAAATTAAGAAAACTGTTGGATTTGTCTGTGGATAGGATGTTTAGGGTATTGGAAAACACAGAATTTATTCACCTTGATGGAGTGAATGTCAGCTGATATATTCAACCTAGCATCCCCCCTGCCTACTCAAGCATCAGTCAGCTACAGAACATTACATTTTGGGAGATCTCGATTTGTGGCCAAGGACAAAAGAGAACAGCTTGTCTGAATGTCACACCTGTTTGAACTGCAAAGGGCTCAATCTTAAGACTCAGTAAGCTGGAACTGGCTGTAATGCAATACCATTACAGTAGAAAAGCAGGTCAGGGCTGCTGAGGCACAGTTCAGAATGCCATTCTGGGTGAGCTGGAGACTTTTTACCTCGGTAAACTAAATGCTGTCCACAGAGAGCAGTGAGCACAATGTCCTTTGATTGACCTTCTCTGGGTAAACAGAAATGCCTCCCAAAGGCCAGCAAAAAAACAAAACAAAAAACAAATGTATTATTAGAAAAAAGCTGCTTTTGCTGCAAAACATGTTGTAATGTGTTGTAATCATTAATTAATCTTAAATATATAAACATGCATTTAGTGTTAAAGTGAGTAATGATATATAGTGAAATATAAATCTAAATAACTTATGCAATGAAATTGGTTGTTATTAAATGTATATCATCAGAATCAGAATATGAATGAGATGTACAGGTTTATAGAAGAGACCTTTGTAACATCAGACATTTGGACTGAAACATACACTGGTGAAATGAAGATCATTAACAGTGACTCTGTTCCACTTAGGAATATGCTGTATGGGAGGAGATAGTGAATGAAGAAAGTTGAGGCACCATAAGCAAGTCACTTAACCCACTGATGGCCATCAGCAGAACATTGAATTGTGGTCATGCTTTGGTATAAAATTTTTTACACCTGTGTTTTAAATGCTGGAATGTAGCCGTAACAAATAATGAAAGCATTTTCTACTATCTCACAGTTATTTGTTCTGTCTCTAAGGGTTTCATTGTCTGTCACCTTCTGCAGGTATTTGATTAGGTATCATGATTAGGCTTTAGGTCAAAGCATGTAGGGTTTGCACATACAGAATGAGCACCATATTGTTGTCTTAAACAGATCAGTTGTTATCTTGTGTTTTTTCCATTTTTGTTTTTGACACATTGACCTTTGTTTGCCCAGCTTATCTGGCTCAATCTAAATGAGACAGCTCGCGAATGGTTTTCAGACACAGTAGCAAGTATACTTTTCCCTTTCTTTTATTTTTTTACGTCTGTCTTTCTTTGACACTTACAGTGTCTTACCATAACAACACCTCACCTCACCTTGTCTGTCTTGTTCTTTTCTTTTTCACTGTGTTGACAAAAGAGGCCTGACAAAGTCTGACACTGCCTGATATTCTCTCTTTCCAGGATGTTAGGAGCACTGAGTGATTTCTAACCTTAACCAGGCGAGTGATGGGCAAGCCAGCCTGAAGCCTGTGGACGGCTGCACTGTTTGGACTAATTAATGACTCTCCATCATACATGCTCCTTGCAGAGAAGCTGGGTTGGCCTGTCAGTGTCCATTACACTACTGCCACAGACCATGAGAAGCCCTGACACGACATTTGCATTCTTACCAGACTGGGTTTGATAGATCACAAGACTTTGTGAAGTTCAACAGTTTCCTTTGTGTCTACTGTCAGAACACGTGCACTTAACTCTGAGTAGACTGTGTGTGTCCAGTGTGCTGTGTAAGCCATGCACATTTCTTTCTCTTAGGACACGCTCCATACTGACAAGCTTTGTAAATGGCATTAAACAGATGATAGACAGGAATCATCAAATGAACTGGAGCGGAGTCCTCTTAAAAAACTCAGAGTTAGGTTGAACCCTTTTTCGAGGTTTCTGGCACATTGCACAGTACATGGGAGTGTGCAGCATTTAGTCTCTAAGATTGACTGTGCATGTGTATGTAATATAATGTTACTACACAACAATTTAATTCAGTACAACTTTGTTTATTCATAAAAGACAACTGTATAAGGCCACACAATTACAACTTAAGAGACAGCAATAAATTAAAAGGAAGTTGTTCCTCTCTACTGTCGCCTAGTGCTGCTCATGGTGGGAACTGTTGGGTTTCTCTTTAATTATAATAATCTAAAGAGTATGGTCTAAACCAGCTCCATATGAAAAGTGCCTTGAGATAACGTCTGTTGTGATTTGGTGCTATATAAATAAAACAGAATTTAAATTGAAATGAAATGACCCTGTGTTCAGATTGGGCAGGGTAATGAGTACCAAGTTTTTTGTGTATGTGTTATGTGTTTTTGTATGTTTGGACATTCTGCAGTATCTAATTCTAATATGATATGATGTTCCTGCAACTCTTATTTATCAGTTACCAATGCTATATATCAATACTAAACAGGAAAGGATTTTCTTGTCAAAATGGTAAAAGGCCATGTTGCAAATATGAGTACACCCCATTTGAATGTTACAAAATAACACTTACTAAAATGTTTTTGGTACTCATTAAGGGCAACCGATCACCAGATGAGTCTGCTGAACCATTCCACTCAAACAGGTATAACTGGTTGACAAAGTGGTACTTAACACATTAAATCACTCTAAGACTTAATGATGACAATAATGGAACCACATGGGAGAGAGCTGTCTTGAAACTTGAAAAAGAAGATTATTTCATTACACAGAAAATAAAAAGGGTACAAGACGATCAGCAAATAATTGTTATTAAGTCAGACCACAGTAGCAAAAGTGACAGAAATTCAAAAAGGATGGATTAAAAAAAGGATTGAAATGTCCTGGTCATCCCCATAAACGTTCTGCTAAGAAAATGCAGGAGAATCAACAAACAAGTGCCTCAGGGCTGGCAAAAGTTTTGGAATAGCAAACAAGGGACTGTTTCATCTCACACAGTAAGATGAATCCTGCACAGATGTGGAATACATGGTTGTCATCCATGCAGAAAGCCACTGCTGAAGTCAAAGTACAGGAGAGCCCTTTTAACCTTTGCCAAGGCCCATCTTGACAAAGACGAAGACTTTTTGGAGTTCATGCTCTGGTCTGATGAGACCAAAATCAATCTTTTTGGATCTGATAGCATACAAAATGTATGGCATCGCAAGGATGGGTACAGTGAGAAGTGCATGGTCCCCACAGTGAAGTTTGACAGTGGTAATGTCCTTATATGGAGATGTATGTAAATTCCAGAACAGAGATAGAACTGAATCATGTTTTAGATACAATTGAATACTGATTAGATTGGTGGCAAACTAACCACTTAGACTACATACAAACAGCTTTAATTTTAGCTTCTTAGTAACAATTCACTAATAGCTTTACCAGCGTGCTGTGGTTATGTTAAACATGTTGGGGAGACATGCTAGCTATTCAAATATTGCTTTTCTAAGTGCCCTTAACAGGTGGTTTGACAAAGAAAGGTAAAGGCCAGTAACTTTTACTTTTAATGCACTTGGAGAATGTGAGTGTAGTTGTTGTCAACGAGCTGCTTCAATTCTGGTTCACCGCGGGCGCACCGTGTGTGTGTGTGTGTGTGTAGGCGCACGCACTGGGAATGCAACAGAGGGGTCAGAGAAGCAGCACAAACATATATGATATACAGCCTGCCACAAATAAAGCAATGTTTAGGAAACACTGGACCCGCAGCAAAATCAAAAGTGTTAGATTTTCAGTGTTAGAGTTGAAAATAAAAATATAGAGTCTCTTCAACTCTTGTTAAAGTCTAATTCAATGCTAGTTATTCCTCAGTGTCAGTGTTGATACAGAGAGTTAAATGACATACTCTGCTAACAACTCTACAGAGTTGATTTCACTATGTAGCCAGTGTTATTGCCAGAGGTCCAACGTGTCTTCTAGCATGGAGGCGGGAGACCAGCCAGCGACTGTCTTAATTTTTGACTGGACGTGACCAGACAACACTCCAATTGTGACCAGGAGCATTGATGTGTGTACATCTAGTCTTAAATTACCTACCCAGTACTATTTATTTTAGCTAGTGGTTTATGCTAAATATCCCGGTTGCTTACATAGCGTTAGCTAATCAACTCGCCATGTACTGCCCATACAGTCTATGGTACTGCCTAGTTAATTGAAAAGAATAACCCTGTATCACATGTGTTGCTAAGTGAATGGATCTAGTAACATTTTGCTCATGGGGAAAATAGCAGTTAGCAGTCCACTGGTCCTTTATGGCAACGGAACAGTGAGGTAACACTTTAATTTTCAAGGCGAGGACACGGTAACGGCATGTTTTCAGAGTCTGCACAGTAGTGCAGTGGTTAGCACTGTCGCCTCACAGCAAGAAGGTTCTGGGTTTGAGCCCTGGTTCGGGCCCTGGGCTTTTCCGTGTGTTCTCTCTCTCTGTTCTCTCCAGATACTCCAGCTTCCTCCCACACTCTAAACACATGCAGGTTAAGTGGTGACTCTAAATTGCCCATAGATGTGCCTCTTGCCCAGTGACAGCTGAGATAGGCTGCAGCCCCCCCCGCGACCCTTAATGTATAAGCCATATAGATAATAGATGGATGGATGGTGTTTTTAAAATACAGATCAACTCTACAAAGAGTTAAATATTGAGTTCAATTTTACATCCTCTACAGTCTTAACATGGCAGTAACTCTGTACAGTGTTAAAAAAGAATATATGGCTAGTGTTAACTTTTGACACTACACACTAGTGTTGTATAAATTCAACTCATCTGTGTCGACTAGTGTTAAATTTTAACTATTGAGAGAGTTGCTGCAACTCTGTCATAGTGTGAAGTATTTAACACTTACAAGTGTAGTTTTAACTCTATGTAGTGTGGACCACTCAGTATAGACACTGTCAAAGTGTTGAATTTAACTCAATAGGTGTTGAATTAACACTGATGATTTTGCTGTGTAGAACAGGGTTGGGGGCATATTTGCAAGTCGCGCTGTGTGCCTAGTTGTATAATTTAGTCACACTGTCTCCAAAATGCAAAATGCAACTAATTGGTTGCAGTCTGTAGCCCTGTCAAAGGTTATCCTCCAGGAGTGGAACGGGATAGATGGAACAGTACGTTGTAAACTTGTATACTCGATGCCAAGAAGGGTCAGTGCAGTGCATAAAAGCAAGGGAGGACATACTAAGTACTAGATATTAAATACTTGCCAGATTGATTCAAGGGTGTACTCATTTCTACAACCCCAGCTTTGAGTAAAGTTGCCTAAATTATTGATTTTACAGATGTAAATGACATATCTCTCTCTGTTGTTACTGAGAATATATTTAATAAATTTCAGTTTTGTCATCTTCCTATGAATTGTGATGGTGCTCATTTAGAAAAAAAATGTGTCTCAATGTTCAGAGGAGGTGTACTCATTCATGCTGTGTACTGTGGCATTGTGTCCAGCAGCAGCAGACAGTTGTTTTTTATGACAAATCTCTGATGAACCCACGGTTGAACCACCTGCTCGGCAGCAAACAGAACGCAAACTAGGTAGCAACTATCTGTAAAACATAGTAGAAGATTAAGAAGGTAAAAAGCCAGAAACTTTTCTCAGGGGTTGGTGGAGACAAAACTACAGCTAAAAGAAGAGTGAAAATTGGAGTTATATCAATAAGATGGACAGACCTACTCCAGATTAATGCTGATGTTGCTCTGTGTCTGCTGGGTGTGTAAATAGGCCACTGTTTGCCATATCACTCTAAAATGTGATTAAAATGTTAATGTTGTCTAAAAATCAGTAATTGCTAGTTTAAATATGACAAAGTTCAACATACATAAAGTTCAACCTGTGTGTCTGCTGTCAAAGTCAAATACTTAGTACATCCATTCACATCAGTGTGTGGAGTGGAGAAGGGCTGGATATGGGTGGTGTCAGATGACAAAGGGGTAACCTGAATTTAATGTAAGGCCAAGTTTAACTGGCAGACACGGACTGCGTAACAGATTACATGTATTATGGAAAGCTTGAGCAATATGGCATGTACACTATATTATACATATTTTATATATAACAGGTAATAAAAGAATAATGTGTAAGATGGGAGTACTGCTGATAGGAATGACAGCCAAAGCCACAAAAATATGAATCAAGTTCTAAACTCCAGTTCAAAGAGTGATTTTTCTTGATTTGTCTTAACAGCACTGATGAATTCAGAGGAAGAACGTGTTAACATATTTTTGTAAAAAAAATAAATATGTTCTTTCTGTTTTATTTTTCTGCTTTTCCTTTTCTTTCTTAACCCCTTATCTGCCAACCATCCTAGGTGTCAAAAATTGAACTTTTGGGATGATGGCAGTGTTAGAGGATAGGTCAGGAAAATAAAATATCCTCAGCAAATTCCATGGTACTCCAGTCGACTATTATGTTCTGGAGTGTCTGATGAGTAGATAAACAGACAGAACAAAGAAACAAAAGAACACATAAATACAAAGGACTTAGTGTATTTGAGCTTCAGACCATCTGCCCGTTATCTGTCTGTGAATCAAACTGTAAATCCTGTAGAGTTCTGTTTCCTGATGAAGGCTACAGTTGTTTATCATGTTTGAGTTAAATAGGACATGAGATGGTTTTCCATTTCTTTGCTTGAAGACTGTCCTGAAAATCAACAAATACAGTCCATATGGACACACAAGAAGACCCTCTGTCTGCCAGTGTTTGAAACACTGCTGATTCTGAACACCTGTGTTGCAATTTACAGAGAAACTGAACACATACAATCTCATCATGACAGAATTGTGTCATTGACAGATAAGTGTTAGGAAGAGGGGCTTTTTGGGGACAAGAAGGTTACAGATAATCTATAAACTGCAATTCTTTTCAAATTGTGACTTACCTAACGTCTCTCTCTGCCAACTAATCTTGTCAGAGACAGGAGTGCAGGCTCAATACCATCGACCTCGAACAGTCCCCCTTATCTCCTGCAACTGCTCCTCTCTGGAGAATACTCAGCAGCTCACAACAAAATCTAACTGGCTCTGGATTTCTTGGACTCATAAATTGTTCTACTTGTTTGCTGTCTGCTTAGTTTTTAAAATTTTTCTGTGGGCTTTTGTAATATTTGAGTACAAGAAATAACAAAGTGACAGGAAATAGGATGTCCAGTGAAGCAAACTTCTAAAATGGATCAGAGAAGGAGGAAGACAGATGGAGCAAGCAAAGAGCAGTGTGACAGTCCAGTACAGTGAAAAACAGAGCTTAGCATCCTGCATTGTGTCCAGACAGGCAGGGCTAACTCAGGGGGTCGAGCTGCATGCTGTTCCTGTGATTAGCCCTCCATCTGGCAGGGTGGGCAGAACGAGCAGCCAGAGTGCCACAGCCTGCTGCATGGATCTCAGAGTTGGGGGTCTTCCTTTGCTTTTGGCAGAGACAATCTGGATGCTCTCACTGCCTAATCCTGCCCACAAGGCCCACAAGGATCAAACATCTGGCTGACTTTGTTTTCTGGACAGTGAAGTACAATGAATAAGATGTTATGCTCTATACAGTTGAAAGATGTCATCTGTTTTTGTGTATCTGTTGTTTAGAATAAATAATAATTTGCTAATAATAATCTTTGATGCCTTATATTTAATCATATTTAGTAAGAAGCCTCCCTGTTTTAATTTGCTAGTGTTTTCTTCATGAATTCAGAATTAACACAACCCTGGAGGTATTGAGTATTGAGTTGCATTGACAGAAGTTAATCTAAAAAAAAAGGCAAGAAACAAAAATAAAACAAAGCCCAACAAACTGTAAACTAGAAGCCACTGGGATTAAATAGTGAATGAAAACAGTATTTCTGCTAAAAACTGAACTCTAAGCAGCAGAGTAGTGAGTATGACAGACTCTATTGTACTGATGGAATTAACACTGTTGAGGAGTACATAATGCTGAATTACTCTGTGTTTCTTTCTTTATTCTTTTTCATGTGCTCATCACAGGTATTATTGGAGCCACTAGTTGGACGCCAGCTTGTATTTAACAGTATAACAACACTGGCTTTTGAACAGCACAATCTTTTAATGTGCGGAAATAATTCTGTACAGCAACCAAGTCTCAAATATCATGCTACAAACCCACGGCAAATCAGCAGTGACATTTTTCAAACATACAGCTGCACAATGCCATAATAACTGACTGGAAAACCTGCTGGAAAAACAGTCTTAAAAACTGTTGCATGTTTTCTAAATGTTCGATGGTATGAACATGCCATTTATAGGTTTGAAATGATATTTTAGTTTCCTTTCTGTTTTGACCCAGAATTATCTTTCAACCACAATAGGGATTATTACTATTCAGAATTTAAAAGGAGAGGAGAGAAAGAAAGACAGCAGTCAAATAATTGCTGAGTTGTTGCCGACATGAACAATGGACATTGGTAAAACATCACAGAGTAAATTCAGTATCATACATTTTCATACATCTCTTTATGTTTCTGTTTTATTGGTTGTGCTGTATGTAAGGATGTAATGTAAGGATACATGGAGTTTTCATTAACCAGGGAACAGAAGAGATAAGGGCCAATCTGTAACATGTATGTAACATACAGAAAATGATACTCTTCCACTTAAAAACAAAAATCACAATTTTCGCTTAAATAAGTTGAAACTGGCCCTGTGATAGACTGGTGATCAGTCCAGGGTGTACCCCACCTCTTGCCCACTGTCCACTGCCGTGACTCTTAAGGATAAGTGGTATAGATAATGGATGGATGGATGGATATTAAATACAACTAATTAAAATGGCATGGACACGGATACTGGGACCTTTGACATAATATTTTGTAGTAAACCCATTTGAGGCAAGCATTAAATTCAAGCACATTTTCATGTACACTGCTCAGGTGGTAGTTTGTTCCAGTCTTCCTAAACAAATAGTTTCAGTTCTCTCACGTTTGATGGGTGCCTTCTCCCAACTGTGAGTTTCAGCTCTTTCCATAGATGTTCAACTGGATTAAGATCAGGATCATAGGACATAACTTCAAATGGTCAAATATTTCCTTGTCATTCTTCCCTGGGTGCTTTTAGATGTGTATTTCAGGTTATTATCCTGCTGGAGGAGCCATGACCTGCGACTGAGACAGAGCTGTTACATTTGGATTTGAATTTGTTTTGGACCACAGAGCAGACACAGACACATACACCAGCTGAAGGTAAAGGTAAGGGGTTCCAAGTGGCAGGTAGCAGCACTAGAACAGAGAGACACTGGGGTGCAAAGCACAAGCACTAGAAATATGGGGAAATACACAGGTGTGGCCTAGAGTGTACCTTTTTTTTTTATTGTAGTATGATCTCATAAGCCAACTGTCATTCAGAAAGTGACATATGACTATAACTATACCCTGTTGTACCCTTGATCTTGGAAATTAACTTACATCTGCTTTGAAATTTTCCTTGGTTTTTTATAGTATTAGCAACTGTGGCCAAGGAACATGGAGCTGCTTGGAGATGGTCTTGTAGCCTTCAACTTAGATAACTCCTTTCTTTTCTTTCTCTTCTCTTCTCCGTGTTCAGTGTGGTGCACACAATGATACCAAACAACACAATGAGTACTTTTCTCCATTTGGCTGAATGGCTGATCTTAGGATTGGAAAAACATTAACTTAAGACAATAGTTTGCTTGAAATATCACCACAATCCACTTATCACCACTTCAAAGGGGTACCAATCAGAAGAAAGCAGAAGAGCTAAGGAAGAGTGGAGCAATGTTTTAATGAGATGTAAATGCACAAAAGTTTTCAGCCATGTCTGCATATGCACTTGAATAGTAACACCATGCTAATACTGGGTAGGGCCTCCCTTTGCTCTCACAACAGTGAGTCCAAAAAAAAAAACAAAAAACAAAAACATTCCCCAGACCATTTCACCACCACCACCACCAGTCTGAACTGTTGACACAAGGCAGGTTGGGACCATGGATTCATGCTGTTGATGCCAAATTCTGGATCCACAGAGAATGCCATAAACACTGCTCTTCACACAGCATTGACCCACCTGGAGCAGAAGGGGCATATGTGAGGATGCATTTTGATGACTACAGCTCTGCTTTTGTCCCCAACAAACTGGTCAGGAAAATGCTTGACCTTGGTCTCAGCCCCAACTCTGTCTGTGGATTATGGACTTCCTCAGCAACATCAAAAAATCACAATCATCAAATTTTCAGATGACACAATAGTAGTGGAGCTAATCTCTAATGGTGATGAGCCTGCTTATAGAGATCAAGTCTGCAGATTGATAAAAACTTGTCACTGAACATTAAAAAGACAATGGGACTCATCAAAGGCTTCAGACAACATGAAGAGAAGCTTCAGCCAGTGAAAATGGTGAAAGAAGAAGTGGAAAGGGTGTCCAGCTTTAGCTTCCTGGGCAATCACATCAGTGAGGACTGTTCACTCCATTGCTTTGGTCTAAAAGGCACAACAGAAACTTCACTTCCTCAGCTGTGTCCACATCCTTGGCACAAGGTCAGACATGTTTTAGTGGGTCTTAAGACTCTGCCAAGGTTGCCCCTTGTCTCCAATCCTGTTTGTGATATTCATGGACAGGATCTCAAGTTGTAGCTGAGGTAAGAAGAGTGTCTGGTTTGGGAACCTCACCATTGCATTGCTGCTCTTTGCAGATGATGTGCTTCATCAGATCGAGACTTCCAGTGCGCATTGGGATGGTTTGCAGCTGAGTGCAAAGTGTTTAAGATGAGAGTCAGCAGCTATAAGTCTGAGGCCATGATTGTTTGCTGGATAACAGTGGATTGATCCTTCCGGGTGGGGGGAGAGTTGCTGCCCCAAGTGAAGGAGTTCAAGTATCTCTGGGTCTTGGTCACGTGAGTTTACAGAGGGTCAAGAGATTGACAGGTGGATTTACGCAGCATCAACAGTAATGCAGACGTAGTACCAGGCCATTGTAATGAAGAGGGAGCTGAGCCAGAAGGCAAGCCTATGGTCATGAATTGTGGGTAGTGACCGAAAGAACAAGATCGCACATACAAGCAGCCAAATGAGTCTCCTCCAGTGAGGAGCTCAGACATCTGGGGGAGGCTCGGAATAGAGCTGCTGCTTTTTTTTTCCCAATGAGAGGAGCCAGTTGAGGTGGTTCAGCATCTGATTAGGATGCCACCTGTGCGCCTTCCTTTGGAGGTTTTCCAGGTATGTCCAACTGGGAGGTGACCTTGGGGTAGACCCAGAACTCGCTGGAGGGATTATATATCTCATCTGGCCTGGGAACACCTTGGGATCCCCCAGGAAGTGCTGGAAAGTGTTGCTGGGGAGAGGGACGTCTGGAATACTCTACTTAGCCTGCTGCCATCGCGACCCAAGCAGAAGAAAGTGGATGGATGGACTCTCATTTTAACTTTAGGTTGTATTTAGAAAATTCTAGGATTAACTCTAATTTTTAGGTTCCTCTTTTGGTTATATTTATTTTTTTACATTTAGACAGCACCCATTGGCCCTTTTTACTTTGTAGTTCTGCCTCACCCTTTTGTGTTTGATGAAATTCTTTAATAAATAACTTACTCTTAACTCTTTAACATGCGTATTCTGCATAATTATTTTTAATATAATTGTTTCCTATAAGCTGGGCAAGTAGGAGTACTGAGAGTTTGATTAGAGGAGCCCCCAAGAGGGGAATCTTGAGGAACTCCCGGTTAGATCTGTCATCATTTGCCACAAAGTTGTCTCAATCCATCAAACATGATTCAAAGCAGTTAAGGACTATGTCAGAAAGATCCTACAAGTATGACTAGAGTTTACAATGTGTTTCACAGATTGTTGTCACTTGGACAAATATTTCAGTTAGAGACAACAGCAGAGGCGCTCCAATACAGACCTAAACACACAATTTATAGTGCAACTGAAAGTCCATCTCAATAACAGAAGGGAATCAGGGACTATACTGTGTGCCTAACCTTATCCTTTTGGACAGTGGAGTAAATATTTAAAATAATTTACTGACACTACATTAGTGACAGACTCCACGAGTAAAGTAGTCAAATGAGTACCCATATATTTCAAGTAAATCAACATGGCTGCTGTCACAGTGTCACAGCCAGGACGGGTCATATTGTTCCTCCAGAATCTGCAGTTCGACAGTCAGTTGGAGCCTCCTATCCAGCACCCTGGAGTAAACTCTCCCAGGGAGGCTGAGCAGTATGATAATTGGAGTACACGTTCCAGTCCCAATTCTTGAAAATGGGGACCACCACTCCACTGGTACAGCCCCCGATCTCTATGCAACATTTAAGAGGCGTGTCAGCCAAGACAACCCCACAATTTCCAGAGCCTTCAGCATCTCAGGGTGAATCTCATCCATGCCTCGTGCCTTGCCACTGAGGAACTTTTTGACCACCTCAGCACCCAAAGCCTAAGCCAAGCCCTGCTTTCCCTTCCTGAGTCATTGAATGATTTGCCATAACTTCCTTGCGGTCAACCAAAAATCCCTCTCTATATCCCCCCTGAACTCCTCATACTGTTATGGCAGCCTCCCTGTGTGTGTGTGTGTGTTTGTTTTGCTTCCCTGCAGGGGCGCGACGGTTGTGCTGGTCGCACCTGATTCTCATCAGCTCATCACAGTCAGATATCTACCCCGGTTCTCCAGCTACAAGCCGCCAGATCGTCACAGTTTTCCACGTGGTAACGTCCGGCCAAACCTACTGAGTTAATCTCAGAGTAGTAACTTAGCGTTTTGTAGTTTTTCCCTGGTGAAAGTATTTACTGTTGTTTGCTGTCTTGTGCCTCAGCTTTGCCTGACCAGTGCTGCTGTCCGGCCCTGCCTCCGGACTCAACTCGGTTGCCAGTCTGTCCGGTCTCCCGGCTGGTCTCCGCACTTTCCCCGGAACATCGGCCCGGCATCCTGGCCAACCCGGACTTGCTCCCCCCTCGTCACCCGGGTCCAGTTCTCATCCCCTCATCCAACTCTATTAATAAACCATGGGATCTCTTGACTCCCTAACTCCATCTGTGCCTGTGTTCCGAGTCTGCTTTCTGGGGTTTAGCCTTGCTGCAGCCTGAGTTTTTGCTTCCGCGACCCCCTGTGTAACTGGCTGCTTGACTTCCTCACCAACAGACCTCAGTCTGTGAGGGTGGGCAACCACGTCTCCAGTGTCATCTCCCTGAGGACCGGCTCCCTGAGGACGATTATGAAACTGATCATCGATCTTAGGCCTAAGGTGCTCTGGTATCATGTATACTGATGTACCCCCTTATGCTCGAACATGATGTTTGTTATGGCCAATCCATGACTAGCACAAAAGTCCAATAACAATGAACCACTCAGGTTCAGATCACGGAGGGCATGCCTCCCAGTTACGCCCCTCTAGGTTTCTCCATTGTTGCCCATGAGTGCATTAAAGTCCCCCAGTAGAACTATAGAGTCCCCAGCCAGGACCCTTCCCACAATAACACCCAGAGACTCCAAGAAGGCTGGGTTACCTAAGCTGCTGTTTGGTTCATATGCACACACAACAGCCAAAGTCCTCCGCTTAGTGACCTGCATAGAGGTCATGCTCTCATTCCCTGGGTAAAACTCAAAGAACACATCAAGCTAACAAACTAGAAAGTGGCCTTAGCATAGTTACCACACAGGTAAACTTAACAATCTGGTGATGTCTGGAGAACTGTGCCAAGTATATATACTGTGAGGTAGATTGATGAATGGTTTGCAGCTGTGCAGGCGGAGCAGGCAAGAATAGGAACCTGGAAGCCACGCCCAGACAGAAACACACCAACACAGACAGAGAGAGAGACAGATATATATATATATATATGTGCGTGTGTGTGTGTTTAAAACATGTGTGTGTGTTTAAAACAAGCATAAATACAAACAAGGATAAATACAAATATGTTTCTCCTACTGGAAGTTTCTATTCCTTTTTTTTGTATTAGTCTGTTTAGCTTATCTTTTATTTTATTCTTTAAAGCCTTTGTGTCTTCTCATGTTGTCTAGTGTCTCTTCCATATGCTGTTTTGATGCCTTTTGTCTTATGTACAGTACTCTGAACAGCCAACAGCTGAAAGGTGCTTTACAAATGAACTTGACTCATTTTTCACTTCCCCATTGGCTCCTCAGACCAGTCGTGGCCCTCCTGCCTTCAGGCCCTTCTGCCATCTCCATCCACAGCCACACATACAATATACAGAGTTCTCAGCTCAGTTTCTTCAACAGCCCATTCGTCATTACCTGAGGGAGTCAGTGTTAGCCTAATCAAAGCTTTGATTAATTGAATAAGGTACAGTGAGAGGTGGGCCAGGTTCAGCAGGGCTTCAGGCTCAGGCGCTTCATGGAGAGATGGCTGGCTGCAGTTTGGACCATATGGTGGTGCTGCTGTGGATAAGATCAACTCCATGCAGAGACAGCAGTATTTTGAAGGAACAGATCCCAGAAGAGTAGCAGTAACTACTCTTACAACAACTACTTTTAAATAAACTGCTTACAAATGCTCTATACTGCAATATTTTTGTATTTACATGTTACATATTCTCTGGTTACACCACACTATACACTATAATATGCAGGTTTTTTGTATTCTGTGAGTGTCTTTATCCCCAGCCTACTTTTAACACTTTGTGCAACTGACCTCAAAATATAATAATATATATAAACCCAGTGACGTATGGTGAGGTTTGTGGCTGTTGAGGCACTGACTCTTTCAGAGTCAGATTAAAAAATATATGAATTCAATAGAGTAGCTTAAATTCACCATTCAGTTGGCTGCTTGCACATTGACTACTGGTTATGTTTCATCTCTAATATTAGCATTCTTTACACACACATAGATAAGGTATATATTTGGCCAAGGAAGAATATTAAATCTGTTCTCTCTGTGTGTTAATTTGCCATCACAATTCCAGAATTCATACTCATTTAATACAAATGAAATTATATACAGTCTGTGACAAAAATAAGACAAATATAGTTATTTAAAAAAATAAATAAACAAAAAACAAAACAAAAAACGATTTAGTTTTTCTTTTTATTATTATTATCTTGTTTTGTATAAAATTGTATTTATCATTACTCTCATATATTTGTCACAGACTGTACAGCAGTGTATGCATGGTCTTACCCTTACTTGTAAATCATGTATATTTGCCTATCTTTCCGGACAAAAATCTCTGTGACTTTGTCGTAAAAGGGAGAACCTTTTAGTTTTAAAAGTCTGCCCACACAGCCAACCTTTTCAGGTGTACCACTCCGTTTGAAAAGAGCAAGTTATCTTCTGTCCTGTCATTTGAAGCAAACCTTTTAGCTCTGGCATTGGTCTTCCATTATTTATCACTTCCTGTTTTCATTTAAAGTCCAGTTTAGAGAAAATTTCAAGCTTAAATACAGAATCTTCCATTTTTGCAGTCACAGCAAAAAATAAAAATAAATAGACTGCTGTGATCCTCTTTTTTTTTTTTTTTTTTTGCTACCGTGTAAGTGCTTGCCATATCTGTGTAGAAGAGCAACAGCAGAACAAGCATAAACCTGTGGGCTCATGCACAGCCAAAATACATTACATAGACTATGGAAAGTGAGGACATATAATGTAAAGTGTCTACAAACATCACATTGGCGACTTACAGAGGGATAGGAACAGGTACGCGCCAGTTGCAGTGATTGGAATCCTACAGGAAGTACATTTAGAAGCACAGATCATTGGACAAATATTAATATTTATTTTATTTTATCATTATTTGTTTTTCACCTTTCATAATGACAGGTGAGCTCTGCTTTCCTGCCTCCCCTGACCCTCCGCTGTATAGAGCAGTCCATTGTTACAATACGAAAGGTATTTCATTAATTGATAAATACATTATTCTGCTAAAAAGAAAGATACATTTTGGGTATTTTTCTACACCTGGAGGCCTCAGTAAATAAGATGCTATAATGTTTTATACCACATGCACATTTTACATACATATCTTGTAACAACGTTTATCATAGTTTTTATTGCACCATAACAGTGACCAACAGAACATTACATTTTGGCAGTGGGCATTTCCACTGAAATAACACACTGCCAGAGGAGATAAAATGCTCAGCTTTCCCTGCCTCTACTTCCTTTACTCCTCTCTCACTTGCTGTCTCACTCACTCACTCCCTCACTCATTCATCCATTCACTCTCTCAGTCACACACACACACACACATTGCTGTTGCACACAGATAATACATTCTCATGAAGTGTGAATGTGGAGAGAAGAAAAATTACATTGGGTAATCACAGTGAAGCGTTACCAGTCATTACTCTACGCTGTCACTCTGAGATGAGACAAGGCTGTGAGTCGCACAAATCCATGACTGCCTGCAGTTGGCAAGTACTAGATTGATTTGCTTCTTCCTCTCATCTTGTTTCTTTTTTTTTTTTTCTTCTGCTTTAAGAGTCATGGTTAATGAGTCAACTTTGGTGTTTTTTTTCTTTACATCCTATAAGATGGACAGCTGAGTGAATCCACTACATCTCGAAGTTGACCTTGAATGAATTGAATATTGCCTCACCAACAGAGGTCATGCGGCAGCTACAGATAAAGCTTGGGAAGTAGGCTGTGTTGCCTCCCATACAGGCAGGGCATTTACAGGCTGAAACAGTGCTGCTCTGTCTGAATGTGGTTTGCTTTTTAATGAAAACAAATGTTTTTGACAACTCCAACTCCAATTAAGTATTATGACTGGGGATCCAATATTTCTCTGAAAGCTCCAATATCTTCCACTTGCAATTATGTCCCCTAAAAAGAATGTTTCTATACAACTGCACTGCAGCAGCAAATAGATTTTGATACTTGATAATGTGGTAATTTGTGTGAAAACCAAACAAAAGTGTAGCAAGTAAGTACTACAAACTTGTGAACATAGAGAATATTGGTAATAGCTTCCCCTGTATACCTGTGGGTTTTTGTGAAAGAAATATATATTGTGTTCTAACCTGCTCACACTGGTTGATTCTGGTGGAGGTGGATAATTTCCGTGATGTGAAGCTAGCTTCCCAGGCTGGTATTCCTGGACTCAGCTATCACAGTAAACCCTCTGGATGGAAGATTTCTTGCTCATGTCACTTACCTCACCACTCAGCTACTTCTGGTTCTCTCTAATAACCCATGTGAGTACATCCAGATCAATCAAATTCCCTCTCCTTCTACTCCTTTGGTTCTGAGACACACATGGTTGAAACAACATAATCTACATATAGACTGGTTTGCAGGGAAGATTATAAACTGGGGTGATTTCTGTCATTCATCTTGCCTGCAGTCTTCCCCAATCCCTACGGAGGTTTCACCCACCCAAAAAGCTCCCAATTTGTCTGCTGTTCCTCTCGAGTATCATGATGTTTTTTCTGCAAAGACCTGGATCTCCTTGCTGCCACAGTGCCCATATGACTGTGCGACTAAACTACTCCCTGGCGCTCCTCTGCCTTTTGGCCAGCTCTACAACCTTTTTTGATAAAAGTATTAGGCCATGAAAAAATATGCAAATGACTGTCTAGCTGCTGGCTTCATTTGCCCCTCCTGCTCACTCTTGGTCCAGGCTTCTTCTTTGTGGGTAAGAATGTAGTTTTCTGGGATCTCGTTATTAAGAACAAACACCCCTTACCAATTAGCAACTCTACCTTTGAATCCCTTCATGGCGCCACTATCTTCAGGATAGGATTTTCAGTCAGAGTTTAGTTTACATCATAGCACAGAGACGGCACTTGTGAAAGTTACTACTGACCTCCTAATCGCATCAGAAAATGGGCTTGTACTTGTCTTGTTAGATCTTAATTCAATTTCAATTCAATTTATTTATATAGCACCATATCACAACAAAAGTCATCTCAAGGCACTTAGAGCAGGTCTAGACCATACTCTTTAAAATAGGCATTTACAGAGAGAGACCCAACAAATCCCACCATGAGCAAGCACTAGGCGACAGTGGCAAGGAAAAACTTCCTTTTAAGAGGCAGAAACCTCGAGCAGAACTGGACTCAGGGTGGGCGGCCATCTGCCTCGACCGGTTGGGTTAAGAAAGAGAGAGAGGGGTAAATCGTTTTACAGAGGCTGGAGCATTTTATTGGCATTAAAGGAACCACACTACACTGATTTAAGTCCTATCTATCTGATAGACTTTAGTTTGTACATGTTAACGACAATTCCTCAATGTACACAAAAGTTAGATATGGAGTTCCTCAAGGGTCAGTGCTTGGACCAATTCTATGCTAGATGGCATTGCCCTGGCCTCCAGCTCCACTGTAAAGAATCTTGGAGTTATCTTTGATCAGGATATGTCCTTTAGCTCCCACATAAAACAAACTTCTAGGACAGCCTTCTTTCACCTTCATAATATTGCCAAAATCAGACATTTTCTGTCTCAAACAGATGCTGAAAAACTAGTCCATGCATTTGCATCCAGACACCCTGTGCACTTTTAAGAATAGGCTTAAAACTTTCCTTTTTGACAAAGCTTAGTTAGGGTTGGCTCAGGCTTGTGTAAAATGGTTAAAAGATGTTATAAAGGAACTAAAATTCAGTTAAGAAGAAAGGTTAACTATGATAAAAATAGACACCCCAATAAATAATTTTTTTATTTTATTTCATTGTGTCTTAAAAGCTATTAAAATGTATGTTCACATTGCACTGCTTGTTACTTTGTTAGCGCTATACTCTTACATGCCAATAGAGGGCGCCTCGTGCCTGTAAGGAGCATGGTAACCCCGGGAGGCAGAAACTGCAGAATAAATCCTGCAGTTTACCGCTTGTGAACGCTAAAGTTGTCTGCCTCTTTGTCTACACGTTCAGGTGGGTTATTATTCCTCCTTAATGCAATGTTTCCCAGAACATGGGACAAGCGTGTATGAATTTGTTGTAAGGGTTAGAGTTTTGTTTTTGTCGTGTGTGTGTGTGGAAAAATGGCAGGTTGTGACTTCAATGCTATGGATGCATTTGCTAATTGTTAGCTTAGCACGTGTGGTGCATGTGAACATTGCTGAGACGCAATGAGAATTTGTTTTGTTTTATTAATTGAAGTGTGAATATTAAATGTGTTGTAGAGAATAAATCCTGCAGTTTACCGCTTGTGAACGCTAAAGTTGTCTGCCTCTTTGTCTACACGTTCAGACCGCGGCCGCAGGGTTGAAGACCACGTTCCTCCCTGACACCCCTAGGTCAGGAGGGTAATACCATCCCTTAGTTATGCTGCTATAGGCCTAGACTGCCTGGGGATTTTCCACTGAGCTTCTCTCTCTCTCTCCCTCTCTCCCTCTCCCCTCTCCCTCTCCTCTCTCTCTCTCTCAGAATGGATTCATATCCCATAAAGACATATTACTAACTTGATATCTTCGCTTTCCTGTAGTTTGTCCACTTTTGTCTCTCTCTCCTCTCCTCTTCTGTACTTTCTGCAGGTATTTCTTCGGAACTGTGGTGTGGGGCCTTTAGCCCTGGCGCTACTACCACCTGTACAAATACCTTGTGATTCTGTGAGACCGACACTTTTTTCTTCTCCTTTTCTCTTCACTTTCCTGTCCTATAGTCTTGCCATTTCACACACTTATCTGCTGCTAATTTCCTTGTTAATCTATCTTATTTTTGATCGCTACCATAATGTTTGACTTTAGCCTGTTTACATTTGTTAGTGTAATTTAAAGCTTATTGCGTTTGTAGCCTCATTATTATTTGAGACAGCCTCACCTTCTCACTCCTACAGCTAACCACAAGCAGCTTCTTCCCCACATGGCTTCAACTGTTTCTCTTGAGGCAGGGGTGTCTCTGCTAGAGACGTGTCATCCTTCGACATCCTTTCCTAGAATTACCTTGACCATGGGCACTCCAGATGGCGTTAGCCTGGGCTCGACAGCGACCCTGTTAGGGCTAGCTTAGCTCATCGGCAGAGGTATTCGTGGAGTTGGGTCTGTCCATTCTGAGGAAGAGCCGTAGGCAAGCAACCCGGTTGTAGCCTGGTCTGCAGTCGCCTCTCCCGGCACACCAAACGGTTTTCGACTGCTAGCCCGTTGTTAGTCCTGTTAGCCCGCGTGTCTCCCCGCTCCGGCGGCAGGTAACCGCGCGCTGGTCGCATAGGGGACTCCATCTCACTGCGTGTCAGATTAGCTTCGCCAGCCAATGTTTACTGCCTACCTGGGGCCAGAGCCTCGACTTTGAAGGATAATCTTAGGGTGCTGGCATCAGGGAAAACAGGGCTCAGGCACATTCACCTAGTTATACTTGTTGTCATTCATGTTTTCAATAACATTAAAAGAATGAAAGCAATCACGAGATCGCAAGCTAGTTTGCTTCTTGGTTTGAGTTTGCTAGAAAGATGTGTCGGCATCGTTAGTTGTCTCTGGTCCTTTGCCGAGAGAGGTAATGATAGAGGGTGTACAGCAGTTAACGTCTCTGAACAACTGGCTCGTCACTGGCGTGAAGCAAGGATATAAACTGTGGATAACTGGTCTTCTTTTCACAAGAATACGCGTCCACGAGCCTGCTAGAAGAGCAGATGGTGCCATCCTACTGGAGCCAGGCGCTGCTGTTTTATCTGGGAATATACGAATAGTTGTTTCATTCGGGTTTGACAGTGAACTAGTGATCGGCAGGTCGCGGGTGATAGAGGAACCTGCTAGGTCTTTGGGTGGTCTGAGTTTTGGAACCACTAGCCCAGATAGCTTAGATGATAAATCTAACAGGAAAATTTGCAGACTGGATGCTCAGACTGATAGCTGATCTACTGCATTGAGACTGTCTCATTCCGGCATGCTGTTCTAGAAGTTTCCTAGGTTTCCTAAACCACCATGTACAAATCACCACTCCTGCCACTGGTGACAGTGCTGGTCCCATAAAATACTGAATAAAGGCCACTTAAATTTCTAACAGAAACACTAGATGCCTGTTCCTATTGGCGCTATGGGTACCTTGCCACACCAGGCTGCAGCAACAGGGCTCAATATGATCCTCAAATTTGGCTGTAAATATTAGATCACTTTCTACTGGTGATAAATGACAGTTCTTGAACATAATCGGATGTGGATTTGGTCTATGAAACATAAACCCAAACCAGATATGTTCCTGCCTTTAAATGGCTTCCCCACTTTACCTGGGTATGTAGCGCCTGTTGTAGACTCACGAAAAGGTGGGAAGCGTCGCTAATTATAAGTCTTTCTTTGGTCTATATCAGCTCTTAGTATGCTTTTAACTCCTTTGAGGCTGTAGTATTGAAGCCTTCTCTTGACCTGATCCCCATGACCAGAAATAGATTTTGACCCTTCACCTTGTGGTACTTTGCAGTGCCTTTCTCCACAGTTTTAGGAGTAATTTGGGTACTCGTCTTGTCACATATAGTGATGACATTCTAATTATGGTGGCTTTAATTACTAAATAAAAGGCCTCTGATCCTTTAAATATAGCTTTTGGCACTTACTGATACTTTTGGGTTCACAGTCTGTACGCTTGAACCTACTCACTGTGGTGGTAACACTCTGAACCTGATTCTTTCCGTGGGATTGAGGTGTCTAATCAGCTCTCTCTCCTGTCGCCAGGTTATCTCCGATCATTTCTTATCCAAATTTAATTAAAACTGGCCTGTCCCCCTAAATTGTTTCGATGTATCTTCCACCAGACACAGGTCCCTGACTGCTTTGTTCTTGACAACTTCTGGGGTCTGGCACTTTTACGGAAGCAGTGGTTCTGTTGAAAACTTCTTCAGGATTTAAATACAACCTTGTAGTCTCCTTGGTTCAGTTGCACCTCTCACCATAAATTAAACAAGGGTCACTCCCTGGTTCTGGGCGACACCGTGCTCTGAAGCAGGCCTGGCCCGGAAATTAGGCGCCGGCCGGCAAATCAAATCAGGCTCCCGCATCTCCAGTGGCACCAGGGTGTTCTAGATAAGCATGCACTGTCTACTGCCAGGCAGCATATTTTCAAATTTAATCAATAATAAACACTAATCCTAGATTTCTTTTTGACACTGTAGCTAAACTCACTAAAAGCAGCAGGCTCCTGGCTGCTAAGCCCTTTACTGCCTGTGAGTTCAGAATTTTTCTGCAGTAGGTGATGAGATTGAATTAAAAATCAGTTCAGTTTCTCCAGCATCTGCTGCGGACCGGCTGTGCATCATACTGAGTCTCAGAGGTTTCTGCTCTGATGAATTTTGTATTATGTCTTGATTCATTATAAGATGATTACTAACTTCTAAACCCACCACTTGCCTTTTTGACCCTTTACCGATGGCTTTCAAAGTCTCTGGCCAGTCTTGGGCCTGCAGTGCTGAATATTGTGAATCTATCGTTGACGACTGGCGCATTCTTCCTAGCTTTTAAAACAGCTGTGGATTAAACCGCTACTTAAAGCACACCTTGATCCTGGGTCTTTAGGTAACTATCGGCCTGTCTCAAATCTCCCATTCTTCTCTAAAATACTAGAAAAAGTGGTGTATCAGCAGCTTTCCAGCTCATTTAGCTGATAATAATCTATTTGAATAAATATCAGTCTGTTTTTAGGGCCTTTCACTCTACTGAAACAGCACTTGCTAAAGTAAGTAGCGATCTGCTACTCTCTTTAGATTCAGGTTCCCACCTCTCTGCTCCATGCTGATCTTAGTGCAGCCTTTGATACTATAGACCACCGTATACTCATGGACCATTTGGAAAATAGATTTGGGTCTCAGCCTGGCCCTCAGCTGGTTAAAATCTTACTTATCTGTGGGGTCAGTGTGTCTCTTGTAATAATACTGTATCCTTTTCTGATGTGAAATATGGAGTACCCAAGGGTTCTGCTCCCAGCCCCTGCTTTTCTCTCTTTATATTTCTCCTCTTGTGGGTATTGAACCATGGAATTAATTTTCACTGTTATGCTGATGATACCCAGCTATATGTGCCTATAAAGGGTGGTGTACCTCTCAAATTAGGGAACTAGAGATCTGCTTATCTTCTGTTAAAAGTTGGATGTCTCAAAACTTCACGCTTCTTAATTCAGACAAAACTGAGATACTGATTTATTGGCCCGGCTTGATAGACACCGGATTCGGTCATGTGACTATCCCTTGACAACTGTTATCTCTCAAAATACAACAGCCAAAAATCTGGGTGTCACACTTGATCGTCTCTTTCCTTCGATCAGCATATTAAGACATTACAAAGACGCCTTTTCCTCCCCTTGACCTAAACTAATTGCTAACTAAAGAGATCTGCAAATGGTTCAGAATGCTGCAGCTAGAATGCTGACCAATTCGAAGGTTTGACCATATTACCCCCGGTTTTAGCCTCCCGCGGCTCCCTATTCATGTTAGATCAGACTTTAAGTTCTCTTAATGACATAAAATTCTAAATGGGCTAGCCCCCTCATACCTGTCTGATCTTCTTAACTTATACTGTTCCCTCCGAAGTATCTGCGTTCTCCAGGTGCAGGGCTGCTATCTCCCCAGAGTCAAAAGTCAGCGGGCTGCAGGGCCTTCTCCCTGTCAGGCCCCTTTCCTCTAGGTTAACACTCCCTAATGATATTGAACAGGCTGACTCAGTTGAGACACTAAGTCAAACTAAAAACTCATCTTGCTTAACACCTTTAGCATATTATTCTGGTTCCATTTTTCCCTCGGCGGGTTGGGTCAGTCTCAGTGCATCAGTTAAGATTAAATAGTTAGTAAATGTTGTCCATGATGTCCTGCCGGCAGAGATTACTAATAACTATATAATATCGTTTGCATCACTTTAACTGTATTGTTCTTCCTCAAGCATTAGTATGAGCCTTCTTCTCTCTCTCTCTCTCTGCTACTGTCTCCTGCGGGGTTCTGCCTCCAGAGCTGGAGAGTCTCCTGCTGCTCCCATGATCATCAACCCATGATCAGAGCAATAGTGCAAAACATTTACTAGTGTTATTGATAGTGTTAATTACTATTAATGTACTGTGTTTGTTATTATTATTCCTTTAGCTATAATAATAGTATTCTATTATTATTATTATTACTACTACTATTACATTTTGACAGTCTGTTGTGTGTTGCAAGGTTGTCTCTCCCATTCCCCACCCCCTCTCTGTCTAAACCCAGCCGGTCGAGGCGGATGGCGCCACCTTAGTCGGTTCTGCTCAAAGGGTTCTGCCTCTTGAGAGAGTTTTTCCTTGCCACAGTCGCCCTAGTGCTTGCTCATGGTGGGATCTGTTGGGTTTTCTCTCTGTAAATTTTATAAGATAAAAGTGGTCTAGACCTGCTCTAAGTGCCTCGAGATAACTTCTGTTGTGAATTGGCGCTATATAAATAAAATTGACTTGACTAGAATGTGATCTGTGATGACAAGCCTCCTGCTGCTCCTACAACCCCACTGAACACCTGCTGTTTTATTTAGAAGTTATTGGTACTGCTTCTAGTATTACAACTACTATTACATTCACGACTTTAATTGTCTTTACTGTTATTGCTTCTTTTGTATTATTGATACAACTTAATAATAATCTAAAGAGTATGGTCTAGACCTGCTCTATATGAAAAGTGCCTTGAGATAACTTCTGTTGTGATTCGGTGCTATATAAATAAAATTAAATTGAACTGAATTGAATTGAATCTTCAAGTTGGACACTTGCCACCTGGTGAAAATAAGGGATGGTGATGAGTAGAAAACAGCCTTCAACACCCCCTTTGGCCACATTGAGTATTTAGTGATGCCACTTGGCCACACCAATGTCCCAGCAGTGTTCCAAACTATGGTTAATGATGTGCTCAGGGACTCAATCACTTTGTCTTCACCTACCTAGATGATATTCTGGTCTACTCCTGTTCAATTTCTGAACATATCATCCACATCAGCCAGATCCTCGAAAGATGACAGTGCAAAAACCACTCAGGCAGGGGAAGATTGCCCTGAAAAGATTTGAGCAGCCTTCATCTCAACCTGCTCTGTGTGCACCTGTGGTAAGACCTCATTGTCCATCTGCTGGACTTCTCTACCCTCTGCCTGTGCCTAGTTGCCCTTGGTCCCACATTGCACTCAGGTTTGTCACCAGACTGCCTCTCTCTCCAGGCACCACCATTACCCTTATGTCATGAGGTCAGGTGTTTGACCTGTCTGTCAGTGTCTGTCTGTCTGTTTGTCTGTCTCTGTGTTGCTTGCCCCTCCCCCTTACTCTCTGTCTCTCCTGCTGGGTCTGCCTGCTTGCCACTCCACACCTGCTGTGCCTCTGCAATCAAGCTCATCTGTTTCCCATCAGCTCATCACCCAGGATGTACTTAAATCCCTGCTCCTGCCTTCAGTCCCTGCTGGATCGTCACTCCTAGCACATGGTTTGTGAAGAGAGAAGTTCGGCTCGGCTTATTCTTGCATCAGCTCTACCAAGTAGTGCAAGTCTGTTCCTAACTTACCTGTTGTCTCTGTTCTGTGCCTGCCTGCCATTCCCTCCAGTCTGCCTGCCGCTCTACTTACCCATCGGGACCAGCACCTCCAGCAGCACTACCCCCCCAGGACTCCTTCATGTGCCACAGCACCCCTCTCCGGACCAGCACAACCCCAACCCCTTTCTCGCCACAAATTCCAAAATAAACTTTGTTTGTTCTGCAGTCAGTGTTCTGCTTCTTGGGTTCCTAGCTCAGTCGTGACACCTTACCACTGTTTGCTGATTTTCCCAAACTCCCCACAGCCAAAGATACTACTGATCTCCTGGTTGATCATGTATTCCTGCTCCATGGAATCCCTGCCAACAAAGTCTCTGATCATGGACACCAGTTTGTCTCTTAGGTTTGGAAATCCTTTTTTCATGCTCTTGGTGCTACACTAAGTTTGTCATCTGGTTATCACAATGGTCAGGCAGAAGAGGCCAACCAGGACCTGGAAGCATTTCTGCATTACATTGCTGCCAGTAACTCTTTGTCCTGGAGCAGTCAACTCATTTGGATTGAATATGCATACAACTCCCCTTCCATAGCAAATATTGGTATGCCTCCCTTGCCCATCGCCGGACCTTTGGCTCAAGCTTACATATGTTGTTCCTGAAAGATCTGGAGGGATGCCTACTCCTCACTGCTCCACTTGGCTGACAACCATCTTGGTGATCTGCATGTGATCGTGGTACCTTGTTAAAAGCCAGGGCAGAAAGTTTGGCTTTCTTGAAAACATATTCCATGAAAGACTGATTCCAAGAAACTCTCCCCGCTGTGTGGGACCCTTTGAAATCAGAAACATTAAACCTTCTGTTGTGCAAGTCAAGCTGCCAGTGTCTCCCAGCTGGAATCAGTGCAGTAGAGTCTTCTGTGGGCATTGTGAACTCCCTTGCACCTAACCGACTCCACTCATTTCCTCCTCCTGAATGAATGAGCATGCTTCTCATCCCATCAGCTTTGCAGTACTTAAACTATGCTTTTCAAGTCACTCATCACCAGATTGTTCAGTCTACTTTTGTGGTACTCCATCAAGGCTCTTTAGTGTGCTCTAGCTTTTTTTCTCGTAAGTGCTAATTGGTTTCTCCTGTGCTCCAAGATCAACCAGCATCTGTCTTCTTGCCTGTTGCTCAACTCAAGCCCAGCTGTCTACATCTACAGACTGACCACTCTGTCCCTCCTTGCCAACTCCCCTCTTATTATTCATACCGTGTAAAATTTATCTGCTCTGCTTCAGTTCCTTTTTTAACAAAAAAAAATACAGTGTGACCCACCCTCCTGAGTCTGTGTTCTCTTCAGGTCTAAGTCAAGAGAAACAAACAATCAACCAATCAGACAGATTGTAGACAAACCGGCAGTTTACCCAAATGAACTCAGCCACTTTATTTGGAGTTGGAACATTGCACAGGAAAAATGAAAAATGAATGACAGCAGGTTAAAGTGGATCTGATGTTGCCAGGTTTACAGTGCTGCAACCTTACCAGATGTTAAATATTTTAATTAATAAAAACTATATCAACAATTTTTATTTGAAATTAAAATGTGTTTACAGAGTAAGTTGTGTATTTGTAAACCTTTGTGGATATGACTTTGCACAACTGCATGTTTGTGCATAGTGAGATATTTGTGGATCATGGTACACATGGTGGATTCTTTCTACAGATGAGGTGTGGTATGATTTGGACAACAATCCACAAATAAATATGACAGAAGTTACATTATACGTGAGCATATTTGCATGGTAACATTAGCATTTAGCTTAAACCACAAATGCCCTCCCAGAGTTTCAAACCTGGCTGTAGACTCTTATCTTGTCTTATGGGTTTGATTTGTAAATTGCTTTTTATTTGCTTAATTCAGATATGTTTATGCCACAGAATAACCTGTACTTCCATGTTGCTTCATTTTGTGAATGTGGTTGAGTACAGAATCTTCACTAATCAAAAGTGATTACCATACACCTTTAATTCTCTAAGTAACCTAGAGAATTGTTGCCTAATTTTCCATGTCCCCTGTTATGGTTGGTTTGAGCACAGAACATAAGAATGGATGCAACACCATCATAGAAGTTTACTGCATGAAAGTTTATTGAAATACATGAATAAATGAATGAAAAGCACATACCAAACACTACAAAGGTGCTTCTGGAGCAAGATGGACAGCGAAAGAGCTGCACAAAGTCAGTTGACAAGCTGGAGCTTGAAACAGGAAACCAACACGACAACAGGATATAACATCTCCATTGACGTCTTTTTTAGTGACGTCACTGTTTCCACATCTCAGCATGTACTTTGAAGTGACTAAGTACTAAGTTAGCACCACCAACAGAAATGATGGGCAAACAAAAAATACTCAATCTAATAAACTATAGCTTTCCCTTAAATTGACACAAACAAGACAGGTATTTATGTATCCAAAACTGTGATGGATTGCTGAAATTCTGGACCAGTTCAAAACAGTGGTATTGGAAGATAGAACTGCAGATAGACAGGGACAGGCACACAGAAAGTGAGGTTTCCCTGGAGATTGACTTCTCTGCTGTCACTTCTCTGAGGAGAACACAGTCCTAATCCACTGAGAAGGCTAGATACATCTCCCCTACATTGCACCCGCTGTGAGGGGTATTGAAAGTGATATCTGAGATTACCTTTCATTCTGGCTGGCTGGCCTCCCTTAACCAGGCCATTGCAGAGTGTTTGTGCCCAGCGTAGATTTGAGCAGACAGTCGCTCTCTTTGAGCAGACAGCCTCCACTTCTCTGCTGCCATTTCCTGCCTGCTCTCCTGGTCAAACACGAGTACACATCTAGAAGAAAGGGAACAGTCGCAGCTGATAGCTTCTGGCTGTTTGCTGGGTGCCTTCCTGAGGTGCAAGTATTCTCATCTTTAGTACAGTATATATTACAATTGGGAAAAAGTATAGCGTAAATGCTATGCTAAATGTTAGAGCTGTTACCTGTGATGTGATATACTTTAGACAAAAACATTTGACATAGATTGATAGATAAGATGTAGTCTGTTTCATGATGTATTTACACAGATACTGTGTGTTTTATAGTGTTTTTACCTAAATATTTTTCCCCACACTTCCCCTACTTTGGAACTCTACTCCTGGACTCTACTAACTCCACTAGTAATCCTAGAAGTTATGTTCATTTTGGATCAGTCTGTAGCACATGATTTACATCCAGTGCAGGGAATTGTGTTTATGCAGTGATGCAGAAAGTATGGATTTGAAGGTTGTGGTGGTGGATGAGCGTGTAATGCTTCTGATTTTCATGCAGGTGACCACAGTCTGTGTTTTGTCATGGACCAACAGTTTTTTTTTTTTTTTTAATTTCTAACTATACCAGGTGTCTTAGTTATTAAACCCTTACTGGTATCAATCTCTGACCTTAATGTATGATCTTGTCATGCATAGATATTGTAGAAGGAAAAAACAAACAAACAACAAAAAACCACCACTGGTATAGAAAATAATCCAGAATGGATATCAACAATCCCTCAGGTTATAGGGTCACTACTGTTGTCCTGTAACAGGTGTAGAGAGTACGTGTCCCCTGTGATACATATGAAGTTACAAGATACTACTTCTCTAAATATTTTTTATTATTGCTGCATTTTAGTCAGTGGAGGACACAGGACTGCACTGTGTGCATGCCAGCCCCAAGATGATAGTTCACTCAGAGACACTTCTGTCAAGGAACTTGCTATTTATGGCAAATGGTTACATAGTTAGGTTTAGTCTACATTATGTAAAAAATCCCAAAAATATAGCACATGAGGAGGAGGTCGTTGAGGGAGCTGTAGCAGCAAACAGTGTTGGTATGAGTCTATCAACAGAGTGATAGTGATATATGCCAGGTTATAATGACAGGCTGTATACCTTCATGAATATGGCAGTGAAATACTATGCTCCATAGTTCTAGTCAATTTTATTTCCACACACTGAACCAAGAGTTGTAAACATTCACAATCATGCCTGTGATCATGCCCATGATAACTGCTTCCCTAAGATATTTTTCATGATTTTTAAACATCACACAGGTCCAAGTTACCTGGTTCTTGAAAAGTCACCACTAAATCCATCTCAGACCAGCTCTATCCTTCCTGCTCAAGGCTTGTGTTAATCCCAGTTAACATTGTGTGAGAGTCACCAGTCACAGGGCCAGAGACATAGAGCCACTTTTTAGGGACATCTGTGAAATCTAATGCAACCCAATATAACAGCTCAGCCATAAATTTTACCTTTACAAAGATATTAATGTTCAGTTTTGAGCTGTCACTGTCAGAGAGGTATTCGTCTCTCTGTATTTGTTTATTGTTGAAGTTAAGTTGCAGCAGTGTGAAAATGAACTACTTTATCCTGAGAGCTGTTTCTAATGTTTTGTCCATCTCATTTACAAACATGAGGGGGTAAGAATATTCAAAACCCATTTTTAGCATAATGCAGCCACAACACCACCACTGACCACAACCTCACTAATAAGGATATACTGCATCTTAATTAACACAGTTTTCACAAAAGCTGTCCATTTTAAGCTTGATAAAAGGATATGTGGCAGAGCTGTTGTACTGGATTGTATCAGATTGTATAGGTGTACCTAATAAAGTGGCCAGGGAATGTATAGAGACAAACAACCATTCTCACTCAAAGTCACACCTACAGGCTTAACCACAAATTAACCTGTATGTCTTTGGACTGTAGGAGGAAGCCGGAGAGCCCGGAGAGAACCCACACAGGCACAGGGGGAACATGTAAACTCCATACAAACTCCCGATTTCTCCCCTTTGTCACAGTGAACCAACAAATCCTCCTGTCCTTCCTATCCAGACCAGGCATCTCTGACACAGCACCAGTCTCTGGAGCAATCACTTGGTCCCTTACTCCTTTCAATATGTACCACCTGTTTTTTGTCAGATTTTATCCACTCACATGGTTTTTCTTCCCATTGCTATCCTGATGACACCCAGCATTATCTGACCTTTCCTCCAGAGGACTTGACGGTCTCGGATCACAGTCTGTCTCAATGATATCTCAAAATGGATGATTGAATTCCGTTCAACTTAGTCTCTCTGAGACTGAAGTCCTGGTAATTCCCACCAGTCCTTCTGTTCAGTGTATCAGTATCCAGCTCAGATCTTTCTCAGCAATCAACAAAATCTTCCCAAAATCTGGGCACCGTGATTGCTGACCGACTGGCTTCTTCACTGCTTCGCACTATATAACATCAGAAAATGAAAATGAAAGCCAACTAGTTCTACTGTGACAGTGAAGCAGGAAATTTAAATCCAAACGCCTTTTGTGGTGGAACAAGTAACCAAACTGGATATGGTTAGCTGAATCGCATATAGAAATCTCTTGTGTTAAATTACTAAAATTGCTTTAGTTTTTACTGAAAATTTTATGTTCATATAGAAATCTATATTAATAAAGTGACAACAAAAATATGTTTTCAGATCTATTAATAAATCACTGCAAACACACAGATGTATTTATTTTGTGTACAATAGTGGTACAAAACTATCTCCTGGAGGCAGTTGTATATATATATATATATATATATATATATGTGTGTGTGTGTGTGTGTGTGTGTGTGTGTTGGTTCTTTAGTTAGTACAGTGTTTGCAGAAGCAGGCAGGGCACTTCTGAGAAATGCACCCTTCAACCTGATTCTGTGCCTACTGGCTGTGCAGATCCATCCAGCCTTTCCACACAGATCTGAGTGAGTGCAGGGTGAGTCTTTTTCACTGTGTTTGAAGAGATTGGAGCCCAGATGGTTAGTAGTGCTGCCAGATCAATTACCAGCATCACACCAGCAGAGAGAGTAGAGCACAGCTCTTCGCTTCCAGGACCAATTGAACCGATCCCTATTTGAACTTTTACATATTGTCATAGCAGGCTGTGACATAAAGTACTCACTAACTTAATTCCACATGTGCACCAGTGGTATACTTTGCTGCGATATTGCTGTTTTACCTTCCAGCTACATTTCTTTATTGCTCATTCTTAACAGCCATCGTGGCAATGGCATAAACAGCTGCGCATGTTGAGTGGTGGAGGATAATGCATTTGCCAAAAGGAAGACAAATAGTGGAAGCATTTGCTTTTATAAAAGTTGAGAATGTGAAATGGGCTAGTTTAAAATCCATATTAGCCTACTTAAGGCGATTAACAGGCTTTGCACAGAGATGCTGATTGCAACATGTACAAGGTATTAAATGAAAAAATATCTCCCTTGTCAGTGCCCAGTACATATCCTCCCTATTGCCAGACAACATAATTTGTTTGTACCTTCCTTTAGCGTGTTGGAAAATAAATCTGTTTTCTAATGTGACAGCACTGTGACTAATATATGATTGGAATTTAGTCACAAAAACAACTTGGTCAAGCTTAGAGAAAGATCATGGTTTGGGTTAAATTACTACTAATACAGTCTCACTGGCTGATAAGAGTGACAGATGGATAATTTTGTTATAAATCAAGATTAAGAATATTTAGTGGCGTGAGAAGATCAACATCGGTCTTATGTCTATGTGTTAAGTTGTTGATGAACTTGGCAACCACACTATAATGACAAAATCTGGGTTTGCTGCACACAGTTACTGCACCCATGTGTTGTTTGCCAATAAATAATTCCAGCATGCAACTCCCCCTAAAAGCACAAATTACCATTTCTACATTTCTTTTTCTGTATTAGCCAAACAAATGAGATACAATATTAAGCAGTGAGCTGTAGAGCTGTAGAGGCTTACTTTTGTTATCAAACTGTTGGCAGAGCTGGGCTAGGTGTTTTCCCCTGTTTCCAGTCTATACTAAGCCAGGCTAACAACATTCTGTCTCTAGCTCCTTATTCAAAACAGAGCTATGTGTCTGATATCAATCTGCTCATGTCACTCTTGGCATGACATTACAAACAGTTACCATTACCATACAACAAGTAAACCATAACATATTGCATTATTTAGAGCTGATGATCAGTATGAACTATTACTTGTATGACTATTGAGATTCTGGCTTTCGGGGCTCACTTTCCAGCCTGCACTACGTTGGAACAAAACACTTTCTCCAATCTAGAGCATTAAACTAATGAAGCTATTAAGCTGTTCCTGCAGCCAATTTAAGTGCATCCATAATGTTTCATTGCTCAGTGTTGGATGATTCAACTGCATGAGATTCACATCCAGTTCCTAGGAAGGTGTAAGGAATCTGTTTCCATCATGTCACAGTCAGGCAAATAATACAACATTTACTTTAACCAAATATTTGAGCTGCCTAACCTTAACATTACATTCATAATTCAGGGTTTTGTAGAATATGTATACATGTCTGACAGGGTTGTGTTTCAAAGGTCCAGGGATCTGACCTGTCTGAACCTTGTTCTTCTCACTCCTTGCCTCACACCTCAAACTTTGATATTTTATTTTTATCATTTCAAATCAGCCACAGCCCCTGAGAAGAGCTCAAACCCCTATAATGCTTTGTACTTCTGCTTGAAGTATTTGATCTTCTATGCCCTTAGAAAGCTACTTCACAGAACATTTCTGATTTTCTAGTAGCTATCCCAAATGCAATAGATCCAAATCTTAACAGTAATCTTCCCTGGATTCTGAAACAGCACAAATATACAAAGGCAAAGAGGATTTTACAATTGTTTGCTCATCCACTACTCAGGACAACCTCTCTTACTCTACAAAGGTTTTAAAGATCACTCATTAAAGCAATTATAGTTTGCCTGAATCGGTCTGTGTTTGATAAATACTGAAGTTTAAAAAAGGAATGGTTCTCTTAATAACTGCATCAACACCTGTTCCATTGAAAAGGTGACTTCTATTCATATAAGTTTGTAATATAGATGTTAGTATTCTATAACAATAGTGATGTCAGTTGGTCTGTCCAACACCTTTGACTGGGGCAAGATTTCTTAACAACTCCATGGCAGAATGCCATGAAATATGCTATAGATATTCATGGCATTCGTCGAATAGTAATAATTGTGGTGGCCCCATAGTCCTTCCTTTACTTCCACAATCAGGGCTAAATAAGAGTTTTATTAGACAGATTCCTTTTACATTTAGTGAGTACATTCCTGCTCTGAAAGAGGTAAACGTTTCTGTACCACCCTCTGGACACAGTTATAGTCTTTTAGAATCACAAAATTATCGGTGTATTATTTGGTTTCTCCAAAGCTGTGTTTATATAAATATTCGAGGCAGGTTGATAGCAGAGAAAGTCAAAAGAAAGATGCAAGTAGATGCAAAGGTGTCTGAGCTGGTAGGAGTCGAACATTTTTGTGAGCTCAACCTAAGGCTATATAACTTCATTTTATGAATGTTCATCGACAAGGCCTACAGGTCTATAAGAAAATACACAGTGGTGATAAAAGAATCCTTCAAACTACATGACAAAATATGTACCTTCTCAATGTTTTCAAAGTCGCACTAATCAATATTTTTATATTTACAAAGGATTAAATGAATATTTGTAATGTAAAAGAGGTTATTTGCAGTGATGAACCTACAGACAATTAGAACAAAATCTGCTCTAGAGCATTTCAGTATCTTTCAGCTTTTTTTTTTTTTCACCATAACTTGATAAGGTATGATATGACGTTGTTGTGTTTTCATCTTGTTCTGTTGCCCCCAACTGGCCAACAGAAATCAATGTGACCCATATTAGTGTTTCCATCTTTCATTTGTCAGTGCCTTTCAAGATGATCACAAATCACTTTCCATTTCGTTGATCATTTCCTGATCTGCCACTGCTACAGTTAGGTTTAGACACAAAAACAATTTTGGTTAGGGAATACTTTTTCCATAATATATAGGTGTGCAGACTATACATCATTCACACAGCAGTTTGATTCACATAAGTGAGGTGAAATTTTGCTTGACATTCAGTCTGAATGCACCTTGTCAATTGCATGTTTTGGGATGTTATTAACAATACACCCTGTAGGAGCTGCCAGCAAGGCTGTAAGTTTTAGTATTTTTGATAATGACAAATTCATTTATGCTAAGTTAAAATAAACCATCCAGGTGACAAATCCTCTGAAACATTTGAAAACATTTCAGTTGAAGGTATCTGTATCTGCTGCAGGCATGTTGTCCAGCTCATGTGGATTTAACTTAAATTGCAGACAGCAGAGCTCTAACTCTCCTTTGCTCAGCATTCAATATGACGGTGACTGTCTACTGAGTAATATAAACTTAACTTCATAACTGTTTTTCCATGTTTTTCTGAGCCATTGGATTTGTCTTCAGTGTTATGAATAAACACTGCAGTAGAGATGCACTTGGGAGATGGGGAGAGACAGAGAAATGTGCTCTGCATTGTCTAGGCAAACAGTAGCAAGGTTCAGATAGGGATCAGAGACGAGGATTGGACGAGGTAGGTATGACTGAAGACAAAGTGCTTTAATCACTTCCCCCAGGCCACCGTATAGTGTTGACGATTATCATCAGAGAACATCTGAAATATGTGTGTGCTTGCCCCAAGGCTTATCACACTTGGGGAGAAATCTGTCTTTTTTGAGCCTCCACACTGACCTTGACTGACTGTGGAAGGGACTCAAATGGCTTGAATCGCTAATTCTCATCCCAACCTGTTCTGTTAGAGTTTCTCATGTATGATTGTGGATGGTTGAAGAAAATCACAGACTTGTTGGTGACACAGTGAATATTAATGTATGGTATGGCACATCTTTGAGAGGGGTAATCAGAGGAAGTTATTATTACACTTCAATAAAGTTGGAGGATGCAAACATGAGATATTTAAAACATCAGCCAAAAAAAGAAAAAAAAAGAAAGAAAAAGGAAAAAAAAGAAAGAAACCAAGATACCTTTTACTTTTAGTCAAACTTCAAAAACTTTGCATAATGCATCAAATACCATCTTTTTAGTTTGTTTATAGATGAATATTTGTGGTATAACTATTGCTTGATGAACAACAGTTTATCCATCCACCCAGTACCTGCACATCATCTCTGGCATCCACCAAGAAATAGCTCCAGCACACAACCACAAATTCACATCTCTGTTTGTGAACAGATTAAACAAAGAAGTGGTTCCATGTTAGTTAATGATCTTAAGTGGTGTTGATAGACAAAGTCAGGCTAGCTGTTTTCCCCTGCTTCCAGTCTGTTTGCTAAGCGAGGCTTACCTCACCTTGACTTCGGCTTAGAATAAAGTTAATAAGTGTGTTTCAAAAACTGTCAGACTATTCCTTTGTATGTGATGCATTAGTTCAATTCAATTCAATTTTATTCATATAGCACCAAATCATAACATATACTATCTCAAGGCACTTTACGGAGTAATGTTTTTACAGGAAGAAACCTGAGACAGAACGGCACTCAGGGTGGGTGGTCATCTGCCTCGACCAGTTGAGGTGAGAAAAGAGAAATGGGGGAGAGAGGAGAAAGAGGGATTTTATGATGCAGATATATGAATTTTCATATGAACTCATCAAAATTGTCTTGAACAAGACATCTGTATATTTATGAAATAAACATCTGGTAACCATGGTAACATATGGGGCCTTTGCACGTCAACACTTGAGTGAGACGGATTTGCCCAGATCAGAGAGAGAAAAGCTGTCAGAAACTGTGGTGTTTTGTGTTTGTGTCCTACTTTCTCACTGAACACTGAATCAAATGTAGTGACCGTTCAGTAACTAACCCCTCACAATATGACAGTACAACACACCTGTTTTTCATCTGTTTCTACCTGATTGTCACTATGATAGACAATACAAGGTCCAGGTGCAGTCAGTACTATTAATTTTTATGTAGCCCACTCCCTCAGCGCATCCGTAACCTTGTTTAGCCACTCTACCCTCCCAGTGCTCTGCATTGTGTTTTTTAAAAGTATCGTGGGATGTTGGGTGGAGAAAAGGACGCACTGGAGACAGGATTTGGGATTGTGGCTGAGACTGTTTTTTATTTCCTCAAACACAGCCTCTAAACTATACAGCATGACCAAAAAGAAGAAAAACTTTAAAACAACTTCTCCAAAACATGGCACACATCACCCCAACTTCCCAAATACCAGGTCTCGAGAGGTACAAAACATGTGAACAGTACAATATAGAGGGCGCACCAGTGACATCTAACCATGACCAAAATGAAAATACAGCCCTACATTTAGACTAATTATGTTTTCATGTGCTCATCAGAGAACATAAAAAACACATCAGGTTTACTAAAGAAATGCATGACCCGCTGTCCCCATGTGGTTCCATGTGGAAATGATGATGGAGGATGATGTCACCAAAACTGCCCAATAAGTCAGTCCATGTGACGTAATGTATATACCTCTTCTTTTATTTGTGGTAAGTCAGTGTATAACCGTGTGTAAACGGCAGCAATGTATCATCCATAGGCTGGAGCCTATCCCAGCTGACATTGGGTGAGAGGTCAGGTACAGCCTGGACAGATAACCAGTCAAAGGCCAAGGCCAACATGTAGAGACAACAACCCTTCACACTCACATTCACACCTACGCACCAATTAACCTGCATGTCTTTGGACTGTGGGAGGAAGCTGGAGTACCCGGAGAGAACCCACACAGGAACAGGGAGAACATGCAAACTCCAAAAACCCCAGGCGAACCGGGGTTCAAACCCAGAACCTTCTTGCTGTGAGGCGACAGTGCTAACCACTGTACCCCACCATGCCACCGCAATGTATCATTGTTCCCCTTATTTCTTTAGTAATTCTCAGATGAATTAAGTTAGCGATTGATTTTCTTTGTTTACTTCTGTTATTAAATTTGTCATAAATGAATATTTATTCATTCCTATGTTCATTTTCAAAACTTCAAAGTTCACATCTGAGCAAACTAGTGGTCCTAGTTATATATAGAGTTAGAGAGTATAGAATATGTTGTTTAGATGTATATGAGAAACAGCCTGATGAGCAAAGCATACATTTGTTACAATGTCTTGATGGAACATTCACTGAATAGTCTATGGGCTATAAAGCTCAGCAGCAGCCTGAAGGTACTGATGTAGTGTCTTAAAGTAGCTACCTATTAAGCAGCCATTGTGTGTGAGCTGCAGCAATGTGTCTGAATATGACCACTGGATAGGAACATCACTGATGGAGCTGTGAGAGCACATTAGAGAGCATGGGTATTCTTAACTGTCCATAAAGTGAGGTGGTGCCATTTGAATAGCACTTGGGGTAATTATGGTCGGCAGCTCATCCTCCGTCAGCTTTGTGGCTGACTCTGTCTCCTTCTTTCAATTTCCTGCCTCGTTGAGGATGCCAGCAGATATGTGGAGAGGACAGGGCCTGAGAAGTAATGCAGCAAAGCACTTTATAATTAAAAGTGTTTAGAAAGTGAGGGGAAGAAAAGACACTTACCTCACCTTACCTCACTTTGGGAAGGAAAAGCCACAATATTAGGTGTGAAATAGCAACATAAAATACATGTTTATTTGCATTAGAGCATGGTATACTACACAAGTTGTTTATTGCACAGTTATCCTAGCATGCTGTGTAAAATGGCAGGTAATTCCTATTTATATAGAGTAGTGCATTTTAGAATGGCATTTGTCACAGAATAATTATCAAAGATAATATGAGGTACACAGGGTGATAACACGGTCTGTGCACCTGATTTGGAAGTTATCTAGTCAAATGTAATTTGAGGAATCAGAGCCAAATATTGTTGGTCAAAAAGACATATCTAAAGGCATAATTTTATTTTAAACATCAGTCAAATAAGAGAGAGTAATAGAACTAAAATTTGGTTTACAAGTGAATGTACTTCTCTTTCTTCTTGTAGCCCAATTTCAGCATGTAATTATCCTCTTTGACCACCACACTGAACTACAGCCTGAGATTTTCTGCATTTTCCACAAAGCAAATTAAATTAGAAAAATGTTAAAGCTACAGTAATCAAATTTTGGAAGTCAAGCTAGCACCAACACTAAAACCACTCCAATCCTCCTTTGCTCTGTTAAGCTCCACCCTGCCTTTCACCTATATCCTTGTTGTGTTCACTGCCTCAGTTAATGCAGCAATCAGGAGCTTGCTAGCTTGTGAGTCAAACATAGCAACATCTTCCAGCACCTAATTCTAGCTTTCTAGCTTTCTGTACATTTACTAAATGAGATTATTAACATTCATTCTGATGACATTGGGAAGATTTTCTGGAAAGAGTAACTTCCAGTAATTCCAGCACTGTCTGTTATTTCCTTGTGTTCTGATTTGATTTACGATTCTGTGAACTAGTCATGTGAGTTGTGAGGGACAGGTTCCCCATCCAGTGACAGACTAACAATGGGAAAAATAAAAATAAAAATATGATGGCAAAAAAGTCAGATGAAGTCAGAGAATTGTTTGCACCTATTTGTTATCCACTCATATCAAAACCACGTATTGAACAACAGGGTATCTGAGAAGGCTTGGACCACCCTGTATGCTGTCAATAACCTAAGACTTAAAGAAATCCAAAATACAATAAGTGAGTTTACTCACAGCAAAGCTGTATTTCTTGCCTTAACAGTCACAGAGAATAGAAAGCATATTTTTACAATCTGTCTAATATTACCATGAGCCCCCAGGTTTACTTTTAACTTTTTACAACATTCACATATGAACACGTGTCACTTTATTCAAATTTGCCAGTGACACTCAATTTATAATCTGTCTCATTGAAAAGTCATTACTGGTCTTGTCTGCTTGATTAGATCTGTGTGGCTTTGATTCTGTGGCTGATTTCACTCAGAGTGGGAGTGGAGAGTGTGTGCAGAGGAGGGGCTGTACATGTGTTACAGTTCACAGATCTCTCTGCATTTACATGACATTTGTCTGCCTGAATCACATCAGTGATTTCCACTAAGGAACACCTCAGCATTCAAACAGCCACTCCAGCAGCTGCTGGAATCTAGCAACAAAACAGGCTGTCAAACATCATATAATATCTTGTCAGAATGTAATACAAGTACTAAATGGGTCCAAGAGGTAAAATGCAATCAAAGTTTGAAGTTGCCTTTCCAGATAGATGAACAGCTGTGTACTTGTGTTTACCGAGTTTATTGCTTTCATTATTGCAATACAGATTTTACAGATCTCCAGCAACAAAAACATATTGTTGGGCCTCAACCCATTCAAAATGGAGGACAAGACCAAATGGTTCCTTTTGTCCTACAGACAAACTGGACTGAACTTTGATAGTGATGCGAGAGCTCAAGCACTAGCAGGTACGACATGAGGTCTGCCAGGTGGAAGCCACAGAGCAGAGTTAGCATCAACTGGCTAACTCTGCAAGGAGAACAAAGGAACTGATCACCTCAGTGACAATGAAACCAAACTCACTCACACCAAAGGCATCTTTATTTTTCCCTGGACTTGGTAATGTAACTGTGCCTAGTTATCTCACATTCCACAGCTTGGCTAAGCATTGGCCTTTTCAACTTTGCTAGTGTATGTATTGACTGAATGTATGTATGTAATGCTGAGCTGCAGTCTTACACGCTTCTCTGTGCCTCCTTTAGAGCAGTCACCCCCCCATTACCCCATGGAGACTGTGTCTGCCCCCCAACCATTTAAATTAACTAAATCGAAGGTCAAAAAAAGAGGAGTTAGTCACAATAATCTAATAAAAATCAACACAGCCACCTCAAATGTTCAGCAAAATAAAATAATTAAATGTGGATTACTCAATATCAGATCTCTCTCATCCAATGCTGTACTAGTTAATGATTTGATATCAGATTACCATCTTGATCTATTCTGTCTGACTGAAACCTGGGTGTGTCAGGATTCAGGATGCCTGAATGAATCCACCCCCCGTCATATTAATACGCACATTCCCTGAGACAGCAGCCGTGGAGGTGGAGTCGCAGCCATTTTCGATTCCAGTTTACTAATTAACCCTAAACCTAAACTAAATTATAATTCATTTGAAAGCCTTGTTCTTAATTTGTCCCACCCAAGGTGGAAAACATTAAAGCCAGTTCTATTTGTTGTAGTGTACCTACCTCCTGGTCTATACTCTGATTTCTTATCTGAATTTTCAGAGTTCCTGTCGAGTTTGGTACTTAAAACAGATAAAGTTATTATTGTAGGCGACTTCAGTATTCATGTTGATGTCAACAATGACAGCCTTAGCTCTGCTTTTTCCTCATTACTAGACTGTACTGGCTTCTCTCAGTGTGTAAATAAACCCACTCACTGTTTCAGTCACACTCTCAATCTTGTTTTAGCTTATGGTATTGACATTGAACATGTAACAGTTTTCCCACAGAATCCCGTTCTATCAGACCACTTTTTAATCACTTTCAAATTCATATTGCTGGATTATGTATTATCAGCAAAAAACATCCTGACTAGAAATATTTCCGATAATGCAGTAGTTAAATTCAAGGAAATGATTCCCACTAACTTGGGTCCAGTGCCTCATCTTAATTTAGCAGAAGCTACTCCCTCCCAGCTTGATCATCTTGTAGACAGTGTTGCAGACTCACTACGTACAACTTAGACACCATCGCCCCCCTAAAAATGAAAACAATAAAGAGAAAGAGGCAAGCTCCATGGTTCAACTCCCAAACCCATACACTGACACAAACAGCACGTAGGCTTGAAAGAGTGTGGCGTTCCACCAAACTGGAAGAATCCCACTTAGCCTGGCAGGATAGTATCAAAAGATATAAAAAAGCCCTCTGTAATGCAAGAGGCGCCTATTACTCGTCATTAATAGAGGATAATAAGAACAACCCCAGGTTTCTTTTCAGCACTGTAGCCAGGCTGACAGAGAATCACAGCTCTATAGATTAACGCATCCCTATAATCCTCAGCAGCAATGATTTTATGAACTTCTTTAATGATAAAATTTCCATCATTAGAGATAAAATTAATCACATCCTGCCTTCAACCAGCACTGATTTATGTCAAAACACAGGATCCATAGACTCAACTGCAAAACCTAACCTTGACTCCTTTTCTCCCATCGACCTCCCCCAGCTCACATCAATTATTTCGGCATCTAAACCTTCAACTTGTCTCCTAGACCCCATCCCAACTAGGCTGCTCAAGGAAGCTCTGCCCTTAATTTGCAGTCCTGTATTTGATATGTTAAATCTGTTCTTGGTAACAGGTTATGTGCCGCAGTTGTATAAAACAGCTGTAATTCAAACCTCTTCTAAAAAAGCCCACTCTAGATCCAGACGTATTAGCCAATTACAGACCTATATCTAACCTCCCCTTTCTTTCCAAAATCCTAGAGAAAGCAGTTGCAAAACAGTTGTGCGACTTTCTACAGGATAATAGTTTATTTGAGGTTTTTCAGTCAGGATTTAGGCTGTATCACAGCACAGAGACAGCGCTTCTAAAAGTTACGAACGACCTCCTGATCGCATCAGACAATGGACTTGTTTCTGTACTTGTCTTGTTAGATCTCAGTGCTGCTTTTGATACGATTGACCATCACATCCTTTTACAGAGACTGGAGCACTTTATTGGTATTAAAGGAACTGCACTAAACTGGTTTAAGTCCTATCTATCTGATAGGCTTCAGTTTATACATGTTAACAACTACTCCTCCATGTACACAAAAGTTAGACATGGAGTTCCACAAGGGTCAGTGCTTGGACCAATCCTCTTCACTTTGTATATGTTTCCCTTGGGCAATATTATCATGAAACACTCCATAAATTTCCATTGTTATGCAGATGATACACAGCTTTATCTGTCAGTGGAGCCTAACGAAACCAATCATCTAGCCAAACTCCAGGCTTGTCTTAGAGACATTAAAACTTGGATGACAAGCAAATTTTTACTACTGAACTCAGATAAAACTGAAGTCATTATAATTGGTCCTGAACACATCAGAAATAATTTTTCTAATGATGTAGTTCCACTAGACGGCATTGCCCTGGCTCCCAGCTCCACTGTAAAGAATCTGGGAGTCATCTTTGATCAGGATATGTCCTTTAACTCACATATAAAACAAACTTCTAGGACTGCCTTCTTTCACCTGCGTAATATCACCAAAATTAGACATTTTCTGTCTCAAAAAGATGCAGAAAAACTAGTCCATGCATTTGTTACTTCTAGGCTGGACTACTGTAATTCATTATTATCAGGCTGCCCCAACAAGTCTCTAAAGACTCTGCAGCTGATCCAAAATACTGCAGCACGATTACTGACAGGAACTAGGAAAAGAGAATATTTTTCTCCAGTGCTAGCCTCTCTACATTGGCTCCCAGTCAAATCCAGAATAGAATTCAAAATCATCATCCTCACTTACAAAGCCCTTAATGGTCAGGCTCCATCTTACCTTAAAGATCTCATAGTCCCCTACAATCCCACTAGGACTCTGTGCTCCCAATACTGGTTTACTGGTGGTTCCCAGAGTCTCCAAGAGTTGAATGGGAGGCAGAGCCTTCAGTTATCAGGCACCTCTACTGTGGAACCTTCTCCCAGTTTGGGTCCGGGAGGCAGACACCCTCTGTACCTTTAAGAGTCGGCTTAAAACTTCCCTCTTTGATAAAGCTTATAGTTAGGGTTGGCTCAGGCTTGAACCATCCCTTAGTTATGCTGCTATAGGCTTAGACTGCCGGGAAATCTCCCATGATGCACTGAGCTTCTCTCTCTCTCTCTCCACAGTATGGATTCATATCCCATAAACATGTTACTAACTCAATATCTTCCCTTTCCCGTAGTATTGTCCTCTTCTGTCTCTCTCTCCTCTTCTGTCTCTTTCTGCAGGTATTTCTGCCTCTGGAGCTGTAGAGTCTGACCTGTGATGACAAGTCTCCTGCTGCTCCTACAACTCCACTCAACACCTGCTGCTATAATTAGAAATTACTTATACTGCTATTAGTTGTATTGCTATGTTAGCAGTTAATACATAATGGCTGCCCACCCTGAGTCCTGTTCTGCTCGAGGTTTCTGCCTCTTAAAAGGAAGTTTTTCCTTGCCACTGTCGCCTAGTGCTTGCTCATGGTGGGATTTGTTGGGTCTCTCTCTGTAAATACCTATTTTAAAGAGTATGGTCTAGACCTGCTCTATATGAAAAGTGCCTTGAGATGACTTTTGTTGTGATATGGCGCTATATAAATAAAATTGAATTGAATTGAATTAATGCATTACTTGTGCTCCGTTGTTTTGTCTGTTTATAGTCAGGTTACTAGTTGTTTGCATTTTCACACATGTAGGTGCATCTCACTGTCTTGCATGCAACTTGGTAACCTCCCCCTTTTTCTGACACCTTCTGACTTGGCCTTAGACAAAAGAATGCTTCTTTGTTAACCTCCCCCACATGACATGCAGTCAGTCCTAGAGGCCATCTTTGATTCCGCCATCTTGGTTACAGTTCCTTTGTTTTAAGCCATGCGGCCTAAGACAAAGGAACTATCTCAAATCAGCCGTCTTGCCATTGTTTGATTTCCCAAAGACATAAAGACATTAGGTTAGAGTGTGTGTTTTGTCATTTAATTTGGTGTGTGTTCAAATAAATACTTTTCCAAATCCTCCAACTTTTACTAACTATTGATATATTAATTTTGGTTGTAGTTATTAACTTCATTATTAATCAAGGTTCCAAATTAAAAATTGGTATGTTTTATGAGACTGATTTAATGAAATGGCTATTTGGTGCCCTGAGGTGGATTTAATGTAAATTAAATCCTATTACTTTATGCTTGTTAATATTTTTTATATTAATATCTTTACAAATTTTTGATAGCCAATAACACCTACTTATGCACAACAATATTAACAAAGTCACATGTCGCTCTTCATCAGTAAATGGTTCATTAAATATAAATGCCCTTTTCACCTAATTTAGAGAATGGCATTAACATATTAAATCTATACACATGGTACCTCAGCTGGAAGATTTTATAGAAACAAATGTAACTATAAAGATGCCATGAGAACATATAAGTGACATATTATTACACACACCATCTCAAATCAGTGTCTTTGTCCAGGCAGTTAAAACAATCAGGTTAGCACATGCACATCGATACTTTGCTACAGGCACGTAAACAGCTCTTACCTCACTGCAAATACTGATTAAAACATATTATATCAAAAATGGAGCAGAATAATTGCTGCCAGAATCTGTGCTTATGTGGTAATTGTATTGTAGGAACATCACAGCCATTACATGCATTCCTGCTGTCTATTATTATCACTGCAAAATTAGTTTTCAATTTGACTTGATTAGGATCTTTTAACTTTTTGATTTTTCACAATATTCTGCATCTTACAGAATTACCACTGATGCTGCATATGAGGAAGGAATAAGTATGAAAACTAGTTATTCTGAAATGCGACTTTTGTGTACACCTCTGCCTCATTTGTCATATGAGATATCTTTGGTAAATCAAAGCGAAAAGGGCAACTTTCACAGCTCCTTGAAATGAAAAAGTGCCTTTTTTTCCGAACTCTGCACAGAAAACAAACAATTACATTCTTGACTGCCTTTATTTACTCAATGATTGAGCAGTGCAGGTAGACAGGAACGAGCAGATTAATTAACTAGCGCCTGAAAACCCTTTTTCTTAGAGCATTGTCACATTGATGGATGGCTGATTAATGTCAATGAGATGGCTATCAGTACACAAGAGCAAACCAGTCAAAAAAAAGAGAAAAGAAACGACAAAAAAACAAAACAAAAAAAACGGACGTACCTCAAGGGGAAAAAAAATGAAAGGAAACACATAAATATAGGTGTACTGTTAGTGACCAGGAGAGCTCTTTGTGGTTATGGACATGGCTGCGCATAGAGAAGAAAAGCAAGTAATTGGGGATGGAAAAGAAGGCTGAAAGTGCAATGTATCATGCCAGCTCAAATTGCCTGGCTTGTGTGTCTTTTGATGAGGTTTCTCATTAGGGGTCTACACAGCCCAGACTTTAGAAATATCACAGAATTAATTAAAATGATGGGAATGGAGAAAGTGGGCTGCCAATGACAGGACGGCCGAGGGCCCACATAATCATTGTTATGATCAGAGCACTATTGTCTGCCTATGAATGTGCCTGTCGATGGCGGCCAGCGCCTTATATGTTTATCTGGATTCCTGGGCCAGTAGCTTGTTTCCAGTGTACTGCCATTGATAGAGCATTCAGGTTCGATTGCTATGAAGAGGTTCAAAGGCTTCATTTAGCTGCTCGAGCACCGAAAGATGGAGAGGCAGAGAGAGAGAGGGAGCTCACTAGTCTGTTTTCTGCCTGTTTTATCAGCTAGTTTTCAGATTTGAGAGTAAGATTCTGACTGTGTTCATATCTGTCCTTTCTCTCACACCGCCTGGCTTATTCATGTTGCGCAGAGAAAAACACAAAATCCTCAAATCCATCATCTCCACCTTTGTCGATTTCACAGACTCAATTCTATAGGTTAATTCACCGTTAACCTTCCACCCCAAAACCATGAATTTATCCCACATCAATTCGGCATTAGTTCTGCAGTAGAGCCTGAACACACTTTTTTCCGATCCACAGCTGGTACTTCAGTGACTTCACATATTTTTGCAGGTAATTGGGTTGTTGGTATGAATACAAGCTGCACTAATCAATATTTTCATTTTAACAATGGCTCAAATGACTATGTATAATGCTTAGGTGGTCCCTGGTAGTGACAAATCCACACAGAACTGTGTAGTTCTCTTCAGCTCTACAGAGCTGTTTATCATCCTTACTTTTGGTTTTATTGCCCAGATTTTGCTGATATGGTTGTGTGACATCAGGAATTGGTGGCGATCAAACCAGAGCTAAAATGAGAGTTACAACTGGACTTACATTTAATCACATCTTTTTAAAATGTCTCATTGTTGGTGTGACCAGAGAAATAAATCTATTAAAAAAAAAAGATGTAACTGGGGAGCTCTGTAAAGTAATGGAAAGTAATTGACTGGCTATGAAGCCTGGACAGGGCTAAATGAACAGTTCAAGAGTTTTCATTTGTTTAATCGTAATCTCTAATAAACTGATAAATCCTAAAAACCTGTTCATAGATGAAATGTATATCTAAAGTATGCATTAAAGTAAAAAAAATCAGTATAAAAAAGCTTATTAACTTTTATAAATTATAATTATGTTTCTTTATTCTTTTTTTTATTCTGATGGTGGACACCACAGGGGACAGGTACCAGGAGGCCAGAGGGGCTGCAGCTTCAGCAATCTCGGAAGCAAAAACTCGAATGTGGGAGGAGTTCAGGGAAGGCATGGAGAAGGACTTTTGGTTGGCCTCTGGCAAACCATTCGATGGCTCAGGAAGGGAAAGCAGGGCCGGGCTGTGTTCAGCCAGGGGAACTATCGACCTGGACTAAGGATATCATTGAGTTGTGGAAAGAGTGGTTTGAGGAACTTCTGAAATATGTCCTCCATGGAGGACGCAGAGTCTGAAGACTCAGGGGAAGCTTAACCCATATCCTTGGCAGAGGTCGCTGAGGTAGTTAAGAAGCTACCCAGCAGCAAGGCACCGGGTGTGGATGAGATTTGTCCTGAGATTCTGAAGGCTCTGGACATTGTGGGGCTCTCTCTTCAGTGTCGCATGGAGGTCGGAGACAGTACCTGTGGAGTGGCAGACTGGGGTGGTGGACCCATTTTTAAAAAATGGGGACCGGAGGGCGTATCACAATGCTCAGCCTCCCTGGGAAAGTTTACTCCAGGGTGCTGGAAAGGAGGCTCCGACCAATTCTTGAGCCTTGGATTCAGGAGAGCAATGCAAAGTCCATCCTGACCGTGGAACAGTGGAGCAGCTTTTTACCCTTGCAGGAATGCTGAGGGAGTCATGGGAATTTGACCATCCCGTCTACATGTGTTTTGTGGACTTGGAGAAGACTTGACCCTGTCCCCAGAGGAACCCTGTGGGGAGTATGAGGTACTGGGGCCGCTGATGTGAGTTGTCTGGTCCTTGTACAACCAAAGTGAGAACTGTGTTTGCATTCTCAGCACAAAGTCAAACATGTTTCCAGTGGGTGTTGGACTCTGCCAAGGTTGTCCCTTATTTGTGATCCTGTTTGTGATTTTCATGGACAGGATCAAGGCACAGCCGAGATGAGGAGTGTGTCCCATTTGGGGACCTCAGAATTGCATCTCTACTTTTTGCAGATGATGTTGTTCTGTTGGTTTCTTCAGACTGTGACCTTCAACATGTGCTGGGGTAGTTTGCAGCTGAGTGTGAAGCAGCTGGGATGAGGGTCCGTACCTCCATGTCTGAGGTCATGGTTCTCAGCCAGAAAACAGTGGATTGTTCCCTCCGGCTGGACGGAGAGTTGCTGCCCCAAGTGAAGAAGTTTAAGTGTCTTGGGGTCTCGTTCAAGAGTGAGGGTACGATGGAGCGAGAGATTGATAGGTGGACTGGTGCAGAAATTAATTTCCTCTGCTGGGTGTCTGGGCTCAGCCTTAGAGATAAGGTGAGGAGTGTGGACATCTGGATGGAGCTTGGAGTAGATGGATTGGGGTCAGTCTGTGCCTAGGGCCCCAAAAAGGCTTACACCGGCCCTGCTTCAATAACAGTACTGCTGCTGTTAGGGTTGATTAATGCATATGGTACGTTGGCTTTTCAATAGTGTGAATGCTGAGCATTCTTCCATTTCCGTAAACTTTTGGCCACTTCTTCCATTTTTCAGCATCTAACTAGTCCTGCATACTTTGTGCTATTAAAACCATTCAGGTATCAAAATGTTCAGCTCATTCAGGACATTCCTGCTTGTATACAACTTTTTGATCTTATGCTATAATTTTATATGATTTTTTTTATGAATTAAAAAATGAATGGGATCCTATGGGAGCTTTCCCAATCCCAAGGTTCCCGGTTCAATCCCTGCTTCAGACACTGAAATTTCACTGCACTTTCTGCCGTAGAAGCTTTTCACTGTTTTGCTTATTCAACTTTGTTCAACTGTTTATGCTTTTATGCTATTTTGCTATTTACAACAATTTTGCTATTTTCCAATTTTACTATCACTACAATTGCTTTTACTACCAAGCCTTCCACTGTGGACTTCAGTGGCGAGAGACCAACCCAAGGTCTCGTGTTCAAGCCCCGACCCAGACGAATATCAGAAACCCTCCAGAGAAAAGAAATAATAACAGAGAGCATTATGAACATTTTACACTTTTTGCAATTGTGCTATTTATACTCTTTTTGCAATTTTGCAATTTCACTACCACTACAATTGATCTTAACTTTGCATAGTACCCTGTGGTCTTCAGTGGCGCAACTGGTAGAGCAGTTGTGTCTCGATCATGAGGTTGCTGGTTCGAGTCCAGCAGTGGATGGTTGTAGCTTTTAAAAAAATAGTATTACTAACAATAATATTAATAAAGATTTGAAGAGCAATAGTGTGACCGTAGGATTCACGTTTTTTTGCCATAGCAGCCTCTGATCATCAAGAGGAGCCCTCACCTGCTCTATTCATCTCCATATTATCTGGCTCTCTCTGTTCATAAAACACCCAAACCAGGCCAGTGTTTAAACTGCCATACTGTGGTCGGTATTCACTTTATCTACACAATAATAATAATAGAGATCATTATGAATATTTTATGCTTTTTGCAACCGCGCTATTTATACTGTTTTTTGCAATTTTGAAATTTCACTACCACTACAATTAATCTTAGCACCACACAGTACCTTGTGGTCTTCAGTGGCGCGACTGGTAGAGCAGTTGTCTATCAATCAAGAGGTTGCTGGTTCAAGTCCAGCAGCAGATCATGACATCACCTGCTTTTGACTTCCAACTTTTAACTTTTTCTTCTTCATTTCAACAATGATTTCAGCCATTTCCAGCACTGCTTCAGCAATCCATTCAGCGCTCAGCATTCACACACATTTTCCGCAGGAAATGCATTTTCTAGTTCCACTTCAGATTTAGTAAAAGCATTTTATAGCAGTTCAGCAGTGCAGCACTTTTCAGAATTGCTTGGTATTTTTCTTTTGTGTTCATTTTCCCTTTTGCAACAACACCATGGTGAACAGTAGAGCAAGTGCTCTTATTTTTTTAATAAGACAAATAGATTTTTTAAATGGACTTTAGAATACTAAACGTACATTTTTGTTAGAAAGTGACTTCCTTATTCTGCCACTTTAGCCTAAAAAGTACCCTGCAGCACTTAGAGATAGGTTCAGGTCTGTATTAAAACAACAGTCAAGTGCCCAGATGATTACTGGAACTGTTTTTGCTGTAAGCATTTTTCCTGTTCATAGTGACCATTAAAAGATCCATTCATAATGCTTTTAATAGAAGACAAAATCCACAGTCCTAGTTTTGGGCAAAAAACACACGAGGCGTCAGCAGTCTGAGTTAGATAAATCAAGTGAATATCCTCTACAGTTTTTTTCAGCAATTTTCTCTATTTTGTTACTATCCCTCTGCTGCAGCTCAGCATCAGACAAAATGAATGAATGCCCTGACTGATTTGGCCCACATGTCCTACAAATACTGTATCTAAAATGTCAGAGTATATCAAACTAAAATTTTAATAGATAGATTTGAGATTGAGATAGATTTGATTTAAATTAAATAGCTAGATAGACAGTTTTTTGTTTGTTTGTTTTTTAATGGGGTTTCAGCCACAAACAGAATGGACAGAAATGTTAAAATATTATGGTGACTCCCATGATGTTGAAGTTAATCCTTAAAGAAAACCTACTAGTATAACTTTTGTCTGTAGTTCTATCAGTTCGCATTCACATTGCCACTCACCAAAGACATCTGGGATTGCTGTGACATAAAAATATCAGATAGGTCATAAACAAGCCAGCTTCAGCCCTAAACCACTTTATCTGAAGGTAAAACCAAAGGTAGCTGACATACTGTGACCAACTGTAGGCATGATTCTTTTTTTTAAAACATGTATTAATGACTTTTTAAATGTAGTAATAAATTAAGTTTAAAAATACTTTAAAATTTTAATGTATTTTTTCCCTATTCCCAATTAATTTGTTTTCTGATTTAACGTTTACAGTTTCCATCTCATGAATACTGTAATTTAAACCAGAACTAATAACTTAAAAATAAAACAGGAAGTACTATAAAGCAAAAATCACATTGGGGATGGGTCGTAACAGTAGCATGAGTATCACTGATATTGATGTTAAAGAGCACTCACCAATATTAATAGCCTAGAGTTGTGCCTGAGCCAGTTCTCTCACTATAGAATTCACAGTTTATATTGTGCGACACTAGTGATGGGGGATGGGGGTCAGTCTGTGCCTAGGGCCCCAAAAAGGCTTACACTGGCCCTGCTTCAATAACCGTACTGCTGCTGTTAGGGTTGATTAATGCATATGGTACGTTGGCTTTTCTACACAGTTATTTTGCAGTGGAGTCAAAATTAGTTGCTGACGTACTGTGACCAACTGTACTCCAACAATGCAATTGTTGTGCCTTCAAAATATCAAATTGGAACCCTGGTTTTCCCTGGAGCTTTTCTGTGTGGAGTTTACATGTTCTCACTGTTCCTGCGTGAGTTCTCTCTAGGTTCTCCAGCTTCCTCCCACAGTCCAAATATTTTAACATCTATTTTGCATGGGAAATAGAACCTATTTACAGTAAAGGTATATCGAAAAATATCTTTAAGGGAATAATGTACTGACATACAAAGTTACTGCAGTTCAAATTACTGCTTTACAACAATAATTACATAACTATAACACATCAACTCTTTGGCCTGTTTTATATTATGATTATTGATTTTTTTTATTTTTTATTCTCTTATCCCCTGACTGAACTAGGTCTGGAGACTGAAACCCACCACCACCCCTAAACCAGCTGGGGGACACTGTTGTGTTAAACACTGACAAAAACATATCATATCGACTGAAATACATGACTGAAATAGTATTTTTCAATATTTCAACAAATTTGAAAAAAAATGGTGAACGTTAACACATGCAGCTAAAAACTAGAGTTTACATTACAATAACAACTAACAGCCATAGCAATAAACAAATTAGTCCTTACGTTTTCTACTCTGTGCCAGTCTGTTCATTCATAAACTAATAACCATCTTGGGCTTGCATACCTCTGACCAGGGACACGATGTCAGGTGTGATGGTTGTGACAGCCAGTCTAAAGTCCTGGTGGACATCGAGCCTGTTTCAGGTTTTTTTTAACATTTTATTTGTTACAAGGGCACTAAAGGCGGTCTCAGACAAGTATGTAGTGCTGAAAGAGAGAATAACCCTTGTTACTTCATGCTTGGCCAGTCTAGGAGCGACAGTGCGTCCTTTGACAATCCAAAACTTTTTGTATCCATTTTCCTGGAAATATTTTTTTGACACAGAATCAGCTTGAAGGTCACAAAACTCATCTTCACAACCGAGGTATTCCACGTCGTTGAGGGTGGAAATATACAACCCAGTCTCATTGCAGTTTGAAATAGTCACGAAATGTAATCTCTTGATTCATGCTGCGGCAGACCAGGGGCATATTGAAATTGAATGTATCCCATCGACGGCGGACAAACCAAAGGGATATGGAATGCATCACATCTATCCAGGACACAGTGGCTGTTCAGAACCCCGACTTGCCTGCCTTTACACTAATTTGCAGCAAATCTAGTAACATGGCCGCATAAACGACACAAAGATGGGTGACACTGTTCATGTCCCCTGCAGTCATCACTGTTATTTAGATTATTTCATAAAAACTAAGGTCACAACAAACGGATTAGCTGCAATTTAACACATTAACACACAAATGACCAAACCAAAAGTGGACTGCAACAACCACAACACAAAATTGGCACAATGTAGCCAACCACTACACACAAATGTTGCCAACTTACACCTAAGCCGTAACCCAAAAGTAACCCAACAAATGTGGTGTGCAATTACCACAACATAGCAGTCACACAACACAAGTTACTGCACCCAAAAAGGTTTATCACAGCTACACAAGACAAAGGGACCAAACAAAATGTAAACTCATCCCTCAAGGGATCACAACGGAGTTGCTGTACACAGTTCAAAATTACAAGGGAAAAAAGCTGTAGAGAGAGTGAGGCACCCCAACCCCTAACTGCCTGATGAGATGGCTAACTAGCCCTAGCTAGTCCTCAGTGGCATCCCAGGAGGCGTCTTTAAATGTTCAACTCTGTAAGTGGGCAGCAGACCAAAGACAAAGCCTACTGTCACACTCAGACAACATACCCACTACAAAGTTTACCACAAAAAATAAAGGCAAAATAACAAAGTGGCAACACTCAGTCTGCCCAATGGCTCTCTGATCAGGGTGCTCTCAAAACCAGCTCCCAGTCACTTTAAGTAACTGCCCAGTCAAGATCACAAGCTAGAACAGCAACAATCACAAATGACCAAACAAAAGAGATGACCTCTTTCCTAAGACATAAGTCATTTGATACACACAATATATATGATATACACAACAAGTCTGTACACCTTGTCTTCTAAAACTATGAATTTTGTGGTTGAATTTTCACTGATTTCCCCAGTTTCCATGATTTTTTCATACAGGCTCTGAATGTCAGAATCTTCCTGTTGTCTTCGTCAGTGACTTGGAGATTTGTGTCCCTTTTGGAGCATAGCACTGCAGCACAAGTATCAGTTTGGTATTGGGGGTCATCCACAGGAGCTCTTGACAGGGCATCTGGTACAGTGTACTTCCCTTTTCAGTATCCCACCATGAAAGTAAACTCCTGAAGATGGAATGCTCACCGAATGAGTCTTGTGCTGGGTTTTGAGACCCCGGACGAGTGATGAGTAGTCCGTTACTACTGTAAGGGGTCTCCCTTCCAAGCATTCTTGCTCCGTTGTGGAGTAATTCCTCTAGGTCTCCCCTCTACTCTTCTCCCTGTACACCAACAGCTGCAACCCCAGTCACCTGTCTGTCAAACTTCTGAAGTTTGCTCATCTCTGAGATGAGCCCAATGAGGGGTGTGGTGTCTAATTGATCAGCTGGTTATGTGGTGCAGTGAGAACAACCTGGAGCTTAATGCCATGAAGACAGTGGAGATGGTTGTAGACTTCAGGAAGAACACAGCTTCACCCACCCCCATCATCCTGTGTGACTCCCCAGTTGGAGCTGTGGAGTCCTTCCGCTTCCTGGGGACCATCATCACCCAGGACCTCAAGTGGGAGCTAAACATCAGCTTCCTCACCAAGAAGGCCCAGCAGAGGATGTACTTCTTGCAGCAGCTGAAGAAATTCAATCTGCCAAGGATAATGATGGTGCACTTCTACACCTCCACCATTGAGTCCATCCTTACCTCCTCCATCACCTTTTGGTACACTGCTGCCACTGCCAAGGACAAAGGCAGATTGCAGATTTTTCTGTGTCCACCTCCACTCCAGCAGAATATTCAACATGGCCCTAGATCTTCAGTGAACTTCTGAAGAACTGGCACTTCTTCAGGTTGATGGTCAGGTTAGCTTCTCTCAGTTTCTCCAGTTTTGCTAGTATATTGAAGCCGTGTTGCTTAAACGTGGGTGAGTAGATGATGATATCATCCAAATAAACAAAAAACAGATTTTTCCCATCAGGTCACCAAGAGCGATCTCCATCAGGTGCTGGAAAGTTGCCGCTGTTTTCTTTTTTATCCAAACAACTAATTTTAAATTGGTAAAGGCCTAAGGGACAGATAAAGGCTGTGTTTTCCCTGCTTACTTCATCCATTTTGACCTGCCAGTAGCCACTGTTAAAGTCCAGGGTGGTGAAAAATGCAGCTCCAGCCAAAGATTTCAATATTTCCTGGATATTGAATTCAGTTTCCTGAAATCCACACAGATTCTTGGTTTTGGATTGTTTTTCTTGGGTACCAGAACCACAGGGGTAGCATATGGAGAGGTGGATGGTTCAGTTACGTTTTTTCCCACCATTTCCTCGATGTGCTCTTAAATCACCTTTAGTTTGGCTGGGGAAAAACGGTGTGGTTTCTGCATTAATTGGAACATCATAGCTTAGGAATATTTTATGGGTGAGTACTCCAGTACATCCCAATTTCTCAGTGTAGACATCTTTTTCCTGTAGTTGACATAAGAGTTGATGTTTTCCAAAATCATCCAGGTGAGTGTTTTGATGGCAGCTTGGAAAAGGTCATCACAAGGTGGCTCAGAAATCAGACTCACCAGAGGGAGAGCAGACTAAAATGCCAAATTGCTAGCGTTTTGGCCGTGTAACTGTAGAATGACACAGACACACCAACGCACAAGTATAAATACTACCATTCATCCTTAGATCATAGAAAAGTCAAAAAAATGAAAACTGCTATTACGTTGGGTGGCCCTACGGGGCACACACAGAAGACACCTTAAGGACAGCCAAATCCATAGGATTTATTAACATAAAGACAAAACAACCGTGACTAAATCAGGACTACAAGAGATAAGAAGTCAAAACACAACAACCACAACAAACAAATAAACAAGCTGAAAGGCAGCACATCCAGCAGTCCCACACTAGAAGCCTCTGCCTTCTGATGCCAGCACAGTTTTTCAGCACTTCATTCAAGCAAGGTGCAGCTCACTGATTATTCCACCTCAGGTGGAGCTACAGACAGTGGAGGGACAAACAGAGCACTACCAAACAACGACCTCTCAGATTAATGTTGTTACCCTTAAGTGGAAACCACAGGACTTAATTGCCTAACTGTACATAAAGTAGAAACAAGCTTCAACTCAAGTGGCCACAACAGTTTAAATGCTGCTTAAAGAGTGTTATGGCTGGCTCAACACCAAATAATGGACACAACATAGAGAAAGTTTTACTGCATTTAGTTTATTGAAGTAGGTGAATGAATAAATGATAAACCAAATACCTAGCACCACCAAAGATGCGAGAGAGAGAGAGAGAATGAACAAAAGGGGGTGGCCTATATAGATGGGCCGCCCAACCTGAGTCCTGTTCTGCTCGAGGTGTCTGCCTCTTAAAAGCCACTGTTGCCTAGTGCTTGCTCTTGGTGGGATTTGTTGGGTCTCTCTCTGTAAACGCCATATTGTATGGTCTAGACCTGCTCTGTATGAAAAGTGCCTTGAGATGACCTTTGTTGTGATTTGGCGCTATATAAATAAAATTGAATTGAAGCCCAGACTAGGAGTTGTGGACGCCATCATCTTATCTGCTCGACCATGTAAATTCCCACCTGGATAAGACAGCAAGCACTGTGAGGGTCATGTTTTTTGTCTTCTCCAGTGCGTTCAACACCATCAGGCCGGCTCTACTGGGTGAGAAGCTGACAGCGATGCAGGTGGATGCTCCCCTTGTGTCCTGGATTGTGGATTACCTGACTGGCAGACTACAGTACGTGCACCTGCAGCACTGTAGATCAGACAGAGTGATCAGCAGCACTGGGGCTCCGCAGGGGTGACCCCTGTTTCCATCTGTGGGGTCAACATGGACATTGTGGAGGAGTACAAGTACTTAGGGGTGTACTTGGGCAATAAACTGGACTGGACCAAAAACACTGACGCTCTCTACAGGAAGGGCCAAAGCCGCCTCTATTTTCTGAGGCGGCTGAGGTCCTTCAACATCTGCCTGACAATGCTGTGGATGTTTTACGAGTCTGTGGTGGCCAGTGCCATCCTTTATGCTGTTGTGTGCTGAGGCAGCAGACGTAAGGTGAAAGACGCCAACAAACTGAATAAGCTCATCCGAAAAGCCAGCCATGTTGTGGGAGGGGACAACAGCTTGGTAAGTGGTACTCCAGTCAAGCCCATCAGGAGAAGCAGACCACATGTGAGCACATCATCTTCCATATAAAAACCAACAGGGACAGACAGCAGTTCCTCCCTTGGCTTAACAGCTGCAAAAGACTTGGCCAAAGAAGAATCAGCCCGTTGTGACCTTGCTAGTTTTTCTCTACCTAGCTGCAGTGGGGTTCCAGCTGAAACACTAGAAATACACAAGGTCAGTCTCTGTGCTGTGCCCATCACAGCACAGAGACTGTCTTAGTGAAGATCAGAAACAGTCCTTTTATCGCTGCTGATTCTGGCCACATCAGCATCCTCTTACTCTTGGACCTCTCTGCTCTGTTTCCCACACCATCCTCCTCAATCGCCTCTCCACACACCTTGGCCTCACCGGTACAGCCCTCTCCTGGTTTCAGTCCTACCTATCCAACCGGCTACAGTTTATCACCATTGATGGATCCACCTCCAACCCTAGCACAGTGAACCATGGTGTGCCACAAGGCTCTGTCCTTGGCCCCCTCCTCTTCACTATCTACATGCTCCCCCTTGGTAAGATCATCCGCCAGTAAAACCTGGTCTACTTTTTTTCTTTTTTAGTAAGAATGGCTGCAGTAGACCAATAAAACCTGGTAGACCAGTAAAACCTGGTCTACCAATAAAACCTGGTCTACTGCAGCCATTCTCACTAAAAGACATCTTTTATCTCTGTTAGGGCACCTCAACTTTGCCAATATTGGCAAATATGCACATTTGACAATATGTAACACCAACAGAATTCACGTGAAGGAACCCAAGAAATTACAGTAGTATTGGGGTCTCAATAAGATATATTGGGACCGTATGGAAATTAACTAGGTAGGAACTTACTGTATAAAAGGATGTGTAAACCAGCTTGAAAGTCAATCTGGTCCAGAACAGGCTCAGGTTTATGTCTAGCTTGAAAGAATAAACTTTACTGCATTGAACTTGAATTGAATTGAACTTTGACCATCTAGAGTGCTTCATTGATTCTTGACTTGAAGTATTTTATAAAGAGTTTAATATGTTGAAGTAAGAAGTTAAGCGTCATATCTAGCCCAGACCTGTTCTTCATAAAATATTCAACAAATGGTATGTCTTTCTTTTATAATGATTTTGTGGAGTCTTCAGATTCCCCCCAGTTCTTGACTAATGTGGCCCCCTCTGTTGTTTTTGGAGGATTCTACAATGAGTGGTTTGCAGATGCTTGGTCAACTGAAATTCATTCCTTAAAGAATCGTTCCAAATCCACTGCCCTCTGTGAGCTTTACCCAATCATAGTTGCTTGCTTACCGTTGGGTAACAGATGGACTAGGTGTTTCGTGACAATGCAGCTACAGAAATCAATAAAGGCCGCTCAAAAATACCAATAACTAACAGTCTCATGCAATGTTTAACTTGGTCATGTCGCTAAACAACTTCATTCTGTGTGCTACTTACATTCCTGGTCATGAAAATCATGCAGCTGATGCTCGCCTCCAGGCCAAGCCCTCCAGCATACAGTGCCCTCCATTCAATCCGATGACTCTCAATTAAGCACATCCAAGCCACTGCAGGATTTCTTGCGTTCAGCTTCCAAATACATAACTTGGTTTAGCCAAAAGTACAAGTAAAGCTTTTGATTCAGTTAGGTTTTTCTACTCTTTCTTTTTCTTTTTCTACTCTTTTGTGCTAGCCCTTTCCTCAGTCCTTCACCAGTAGGTATCTCAGTAGTTTGTGCATTTATTATATTTTTATTTGAATCCACGCCATCTTCAAATGCAAAGTATCAAAGCCATGTTATCAGGGATACAGTTTTTAAATCCTGGCATTCAACTGCTCCTCAATGGCCTTAAGAAGGCATGTCCTCCAGGCAATTATAAAAGACTGCCTCTCGCTATTTCACTGGTACATAATTTGGTGTCAAGGTTAAGGCAAGGTTGTTTTTCCCACTTTATATTGATTTAATGTTGGAAGCAGTTGTATTAATTGCATTTTATGGGTTTCTCAGATGCGGTGAATACATCACCAGATATTACTCCTTTAATCCCCAGCATGATCTCACCTTCTCTGATTTAACCTTAGAAGAGCACATGTACTCCATAATCCAGAAACACTCAAAGAATGATAGATCTTGTCAAGACACAGAAACTATTATTGCTAAGACTATTTCTGTCCTTTCTCTTTTATGATGAAATTCCTGCATCATTGCTGCTCGACTCATCCGTTGGTACTCCTGTACATCACTGATGGTTGCAAACCCATGATAAGATCATGGTTCTCTTCAAAGCTTCAGGATCTCTGCCTGAGCCACAGCCTACCAGCTGAACACTATTCCCCTCACTCTGTAAGAATTGCTGCAGCTACAACTGCAGCTCTCCCTGGGCTGCTGGTCATCCTCTGCCTAAATATTGCTCTGTCAGGCTCCACAAGAATGAAATCCTGACTGGTAAAAAGCTCATGAGCTCCTGCACTCCTTAATGCATAAATAAATATTTGTATCCACTTTGATGCCTAATTCTATGCATATCAGCTGGTTTGCTGGGTTTAGAGTATTCAGTCATTTCTGCAGTAACATGCTTGTAGGAAGTCTGTGTCCATCAGATAGAATATTCCCCTTGTGGCCGAGGTGCTCGTGGGGAATGGCCACTTGGTGGCTGGTGCCAAGGCCCACATGTAGCAGTTTCACTAGATAGCATATTCCTCACTTAGCCGAGGTGCTCAGGAGGAATGGCCACACGGCAGCTGGTGCCTGGTCATGCAGTTTTTTGGGGTTAATAACAATATTTGTTGTAACACTTCAGTCTCCAATCATACACATACTCACACCCTCTCAATTTGGCGGTCTATCTAAGCTGCTGGAAATTTCCCATTGCTCCCTTTGCTTGTCAGTGTAACTGCTACCCTGCATCTGTATTACTGCCCATCATTTTAGTCCCACCACCACCCCAGCATCTACCTGCAGGCTCCGATGGGGGGGTTAAGAAAAATATTTCCTCATGACTTCTCAATATCTCTTGTAAACATATCTGTGGGGAGTGATGAGGTCAGAGCCTAGATGCCAAACTCTATGTCAAGCTGTTGTAAACATTTTAAACTTGACATGTCTTATTGAAATTATTTTTTCTAACTAGCTAATGTTAGCTATTAAAAAAGAAAAGGCAGCAAAGCATCCTTTTATTCAAGGGTCACTCTTCTGACTGCTTTTTTATTTAGGATGCATTTGACATGAGACATTACAAAGCCAGTCTGTTAAATGTGGACAGGTGTCCTGCACCCACAGTCCCTGCAAGAAATGAAAGCTTGCTCAGCCTATACTTCTGTCTGCACTGCAACTTTTCCTCACAATGGATGTTGCTGTTGTGCCTTCACTTGTTCAGTGCAAGTAAGTGAATGAAATCATTTGAAATATAAACTACATGTGTTCATTCACATAACAGCTCATTGCCCCACTAATGACAACCTAATATATCCATGGTACAGTCTGGTACTACTGCACTGGATGTTTCTCTTACTGCTGTGTCATATTCTCCACATGATGAAACCATTCCTAAATCCAGTCAACATTTGGTTGTGTGGTCACTTATAGCTGATTAATGTATTTGAATGTAAGGAACAGTAGTTACATAAGCTTGATTTATGTTAGAAGTAGTTGTTAGTCAAAGTGTCTTTGAGTGTCGTGAAAAGCGCTATAGAAATCTGATGTATTATTATTAAGTACCCTTTTCCTGTAACTGTGGGTCCAAGTGGTGCTGGGAAATCCTTTTTGGTCAAAAGTATATTGCAAAATTTTGAATATGTATTAAAGGATGTACCTGACACTACTGTATGAGTTTAAACATTGTAATGACCCTTGTGTGATGAACTGAAGAGTAAAATAAAGGATAAAGAGAAAATGGAATCCCCGACTGGCTGTTTCCTCTGGTCATAAGACATTTAACCTCCCTGAAATTGTGAGACTTTTTACACAGCACTGGTGCTGCAGAAATATGAGCATCATGTTTTTGATGCTGAATATTTTCCATCAAGGTAAGCTGTACCATTAGCTTAAACAAATGAATATCTTAGCTCATCAGGTTTTTCCCCAATAGAAATATTTTTTAAGTCAAGTTCACATAGGTATTTATTCATAGACCTGACCTCAGCCTGTCCAGATCAGTTTATTCTCAGGTTGAGTGTTCTGCCTGGAGAGATGCACTGTGTCAGGCCTGTGGTCTGTGTTCACCACATGATCAAAAAAACTATATTAGCTCAATGTTCCACTGACTTCATTGATTCTTTATGTGAGATCACCATTAATTTTCAGAACACACATCAAACTGATGGATGAGAAAAATATCACCTTAAGTAAGAAACACAAGTTGATTACCTAGACAGCCAATGGGTTTCTATTACCTCTGTTAAACGTGGCTCTGCCATTTGTAGGTCAACTTTTTGACTGACTCCACCAGAGGAGAAAATAACTTTTTAATAATAGCATCAATTGATGGTGCAGAAAATGTATCTGATCTGACCTAAATAACTGGAAATATCAGAATCATTTAAAAACTCTAATGAACAAGTTCATCCTTCTTTGTTGTATTTTATTCATTCATTCCTTTAACTGGTTTTACTGCATCTTTATAATTTTTCTCTTTCTGCCTATTAGTGCAGCTGGTGTGTCCAGGAGAAACTTTGCTTGGCGTAATCTTTGTCTGTCATTCACCTTTCACATGTACTCCTCTTGTTCTGCTGCATTGTTTAATTCTAAATCTTGAATCATAATTACCGTTATTAATTATCATCTTCATGATGAACTCATTACAGTTGAGCATGATGTGACTTGTGGGCAAGATTTAAGAGCAACTTCAAGGTGTGAAAGATACACAATGATTATATGACTATATAAGTGGGCATCCTATACTCTCCCCTATACTTTTACTAGTAGGATTAAGTAGGATTTGGACTTCCTATGAGATGTTTTAGTAGACAGATAACACTGTGTTCGCCAGAAACTGTTAAATTGGCCATGACCTCCTCCTGCACAAAGATTCACTGCAAAGACTGACACTGTACTTAAAATGAATAATTTTGAACAGTTCTAATGCAGTTTTAGACTGACATGGACACATTTAGACTGTTTATATTGAAATTAGTGCATGGTTTCATACAGGAACCCATATCATTATAGTTATTTCATCAACCTATAATTAGAAAGTATAATCTCAGTACAACATGTGCACTGCCAAAATGTTGTCATGTAATCAAAGACAGGTTAACCCAAGTACACAAGAAACAGATTTAACTTCAAAAAAGTGACCAGGTTATTTTGTTATCAGCATTAATCACTACATTAAGTTTTGTCCTGTGAACTCACTAGCACTGTCTCTCATGTTGTCTCTTATTTGGGCATATCCTGTTTCTTTATTTTACTCTTCTTAGACTTTTAGAAATTTCCCATAATATTGAGTGATGTTAAAAACAGTCACACTTTGATAAATGTGGCAACCAGTGCTTGTCGACTGTCTTAATGAAACTTTATGAAGTTGTTGCAGCCTGAGGTTTGTGTCTGACCAATCAGTAATGACCAGTGCTGCAAACAGGGTAAGTCAATTTATTATTATGAATGTTATTGCATAAACTGTTATTGCTTTTTCATTGCGTCACTGCAGCTATGACAGGACAGACACTGAGAAACACAACTGTACTCTGATATTTGTCTACAACAGATAAAGCCCTGAGAGTGGGATGAAAGGGGACTTTGTTGCTCGAGGAATTATGGCTCAGTAATTACATTTAGACCCAAGCAGAATTCTCGAAGTAGGATTGCTAAAACAGTTTTGGAGTTACTGGACAAGTTTCTACAGTGGAACCAAGCCATTAGAGTTATCTGCATTTCTGTCTTTGGCTGCAGTCCTAACTACAACCTCCCTCCCTACTGCCCCAAGAGCACTGACTTTTTCAGGTATAGCAACTGTGGCTCAGTAACTAAATTTAGACTTTGGTGTCTGTGGTCAAAATGCAGATGAGGTTCCTGGGTTCCATGAGAAAGTCTGTAACTTGTAGTACAGTATATAAGGGATATACGCTGGATGGGAACATAAACATGCTGAGTAAGTGTTGTGACAGTTAGTACTTTCATTTAAATGAAAAATCAGTAACAGGTAATGGATCTCAACTTTGCACCTGAGTGCATGACAATGTTCTTTTTACACTTGTGCTTCATCCTTGTTCATCATTTTACTTACAAATATGGTCAAACAATTGAATATCTCTCAACCAGCCAAAAGCAAAAGCAGGGGACATATGGGTCAGGATGCAGAGTCTCTCTGATCTCACTGCAGTCCTCCTTAGTGACTCATTGCTCTGTTATGCACATCTCTCTCTGTGGCTTGGGGCAACTTAAGGCTTATATGAAGCACGCAGTAAAGACCTCATTCCATCTGTTTAATTACAGTGGAGATTAGCAGATTATTTTTGCATTACCAGCGCCTGTCTCTCCTTATCACACGGAAAATCCAGAGGGAAGGCTGCTCATCTGACTGAGAATCAACAAACCACAGAACTACATGTCACTCCAAAATTGAAGAAATAAAGGTAATGCATTACATATCCACATTTCACATCCAAGGATGAAAAAAGTTGTTTTTTCTTTTAAGTAAAAAAAAGAAAAAGTAAAAGTGAAGCGAAAAGTAAAATCAAGACACTATTACTCCAAGGTCTGAAGAGTTTTAAATGCGAGTGGAAAGCACAAAGGAGTCGGCACACCAAGTAAATAAGTACACCCTTACTTATTTGGTTACTTTCCAAGATTTAGACACTTTGTAGTCAGTTATTTTATCTGGACACAAGTATTTCTTGACAAACACAAGTGTATCCATCAGTCCTGTACTGAGCAGTGTGTGGCTGTAGAGTCGGTTGTCAGATATGCTCTTTGCTTTTGGTTTTGGTCTCTGTGCAGGCATGATGGTTACAAACCTGGCAACCTGACTGTGATGACAGGGCTCCTGGAGGCTCAACATGTGCTGCTCTGCTGTTTACCAAGACATAGTTCCAGCATTAAACTCCCCCATGCGTCTGAATTATTAACTCAATTGTTTGAATTAAGCAAAAGAGATCAAACACCTTTATCTGTGAGCATTATCTTTATGCTAAGGTAGGCTAACCAGGTCCTAACTCCAGCATTGTATTTAAGTCACATACATGAAATTAATTTCAATCTTCTATATAAGATTATAGAAGATTGATATATTATCTTCTATTCAAATCTTTATTATTCTTCTCCCACACCTTTCACTTCTCACACACAATTTATACCTCAAATTGTAGATATTTTTGTGCTCTGTCACAAAGTGTGACTCCCTAAGCCATAGGATTTACGGTTTTTGAGGTAGCAGCCTCTGATCACCAAGAGGCGCCCTCAACTGCCCCATTCATCTCCATTTTAGCTCTCCTCAGACATCATCCAAACCAGGACAGTTTTTAAACTGCCATACTGTGGTCATTTTTCACTTTATCTACACAAATAACACATGTCTGTGTTCAGTAAAGTTTTTGAATTATTAGGAAGAGTTCAAGAGGTGCACAGAGCAAAATCTGACTCTGTAGAGGTTGAGACCTTGATATTGCTATGGCAACCTGTGAGTGGTTGGACACAAACAGGTGATTGTGATCAGCTGATCTCTGATGTCTGTGCTGTTTATCAAACTCTTGACTTACTTTTCTGTCAAAATCCTGCTACAGACTGTCTCCACAGCACATAGAAGACATGGATTCACACACAGTTCAACAGTTTTCACTTCAAACAGGTTTTAGAGCAGTTTTAATCAGGAGTAACTTGGCAGTTAATTTCAGTTGGTGATAGAAAACACACACACACGTACACACACACACACATTTTCAAAGTAAAACATCAGGTCAGATACTGCAATACACAGAGAAAGAGGAGTTAAACACAACATATACTGTGTACACTCAGAGATAGACACACACACACAACTTTCATCTATATATAAACACATGGGCCATTCTGGTGGATTCCTCTTACACAGAGATCACTGATCGGTGAATTATCTTTAAGCAGTGTTTAAGACTTCATACCTCTTTCTCTCCATTTTAACTGTTTGAGTCAAACCCTCAGCAGCTGATTGTACCTTTCAACTGTTTCTACCTCTTTTACAATTTAACTTCCAACTTTTGATTCTGCATTTAGCTGTTTTTCCTTTCTGCTTCCACCCCTGTTTGGGTTGTAATTATTCCTGCATACTTTCTGCTACAGAAACCATTCAAGTATCAAAAGGTTTCAACTATTAACCTTTTTACATTTATGCTTATTCAACTTTCTTCAACTCTTTCTGCTTTTTAAAATGTTCAACTTTGTCTGCAATTTTTCTATTCAAATGAATGCTTAAGTTATTGGTTTTAACTTTCAGCTTCTGCATCTGACCTTTCTCTCTCCTAATTTCAGACATTTTAAACTTCAGCAATTACTTTTGCCTTTTAAGTTTTTCTTCTGCATTTCAACAATTTCAGCCTTTCAACTTCTTCTTCTGCATTTCAACAATAATTTCAGCCATTTTAAGCATTGCTTCAACGATCCATTCAGCTCTCAGCATTCACATGCATTTTCCACAGGAAATGCATTTTCTAGTTATATTTACTTTTCCATCAGTGTTAACCAATACTGGTTTGAACCCACTGACTGCATGTTGTAAACCTTCATAAAAGTATGTTCTTAGTATTGTTCTTTAGTATTGTAATATCCTGAATTATCCTAGAAGACTTAAGAGAATAAAGGATATGTTATTGAGGTTGTCAGAATTTTTTAGATTTTGGTTGCTTCCTCTTCCTCCAAAACATCTTGATTCCCTCTCAGGACCAAGGGAACTTTCTTTTTGTCCCCCACAGACCTTCTGTGTTATGAACCACTGGCCTATAGTGCAAATCATTTTAAACACAATGGTGAAAAGTGAAACGATGACCCTGAGTGACCTAGTGTCAGCAGGACAAACTGGTTAAGTAGCTTGTGAGGACTGTATTGTATGTCAGCCTGCATATTTGTGGTTAGTGTTGGCTCCAGCCGCTCAAAGTGGAATTGCTCACAGTCGGACAGATAGGGAGCAGCTTTGAGTAATTGTTTCGCTCAGTTGCCGAGGCTCATCCTGGCCCTTTATAGATAAGCTGGAGTAAATCTCCCTTGTTGTCCTGGGAGAGCAGGGGAGAAGATAGAGACAGAGGAGAGCAAACACCAGGCCGTGGCCAGTCTCTGTTTGAACTGCCTCTTCAAGAAGCACAGCTTCAAATGACTTTTTCTATCACGTGAAAGGAAAGGAATGGACCATTATTCTGCTCCTTCTGGTTGAGGTTGCTGTGGCTTTAATGCCAAGGAGTTGTCTCACATTTATAAGTGTCAAAAAGGGGAGACAGGGAGATGGAGGAGTGTCAGAGGAAGATCTGTTGTCTGCTCACTTGTAACACAAGTGGAGGGATACACTGGCTGTGAGCTGACATTTGTTAGCAGGACCAAATAAAGGAAAACATATAAATAGGCAAGTTGAAACACTGATACCACTGTACATTTAAATGACTTTATTCAGTTTATCAAAAGGAATTCAAATGACAGTAAAGTTTGATATTGAAGAGATGTTGATGCGACGACTTGCACCAACATCAAAAACTGATGTAAATTAAAAACCAAATAACACTTGTCTGAAATAGTCTATAGCTGATTAGTGCAGTGTTTTGTACTGTAAAACTGTACTTAGTCTGTCAGCTGCAGCATATATCCAGTGGCCCTTTGCAATAAGTCTTGTAACCTGACAGTATTGTGCCCACTCTTTTGTCCTGCCAATGTGTAATGCTACTGCACTGCTCAGTTTCAATACAGCTGCAACACTGCGGCTGATATTGGTCAAATGGTATTTTTATGATATTCATGTATGTTTGTGGGCAGAAGACAGAAGAACATAGCATAACACAGATTCCATGTAAAAAAAAATGTAAAGTGATAGCAATAATACAGTAGTAGTAATGAGAGTAGTAATAATTAAAGTAATAATTGCAAAAGTAGCAATAAACAGTATTAGTCATTTCTAATTATATCAGCATCACGGATCAGACTACAGCTCCAGAGGCAGAAGTACCTGCAGAAAGTGACAGAAGAGGAGAGAGAGACAGAAAAGCACAATACTACAGGAAAGGGAAGATATTGAGTTAGTAACATGTAATATGGGATATGAATCCATACTGAGAGAGAGAGAGAGAGTTCAGTGCATCATGGGAAATCTGACCCGAATTGCAAACAAACAGCTCCGCATGGAGTGACACAGGGTGAGGCCAAGCGAGGGAAAGCAGTTTTGGCCGAGGCAAAACAGCAGCAAGTTCCTTGAGTGGGTAGTTGGCGCTGTGCCACTACACTGTTATTGTTAACCCTACAATAATAAAAAACAAATGAGAAACTTAACTTAAAAATGGCTGGAGGAGAAAGCTAAAGCCACCATACTACATACTGGTCAGGCAGTCCCGGACAATGTGCATGGAGCAAGCAATCGACACTACACGGGGGAGATCTGTAAACAAACAGACAGGTTGCCACATGTGTAATGCCACATGGGAGGAGCCATGAGCAGCAACACCACCAAGTTTTGGACTGCAATTTTCTCATCTTCCCACAGCCTCTGGTAATGTAACAGTGTCTGGCTGCTTTAGGTTCTGTTCAGTCAAACATCTGTAGACAGTTCACTTTCATAGTGACCACTAATCAGCTGACTGAGTGACTGTGGTGAGTCGACCCCTCTACCACTAATTCCTCTTGCATAATTGTTTTTTTCTCACAGTTAATATTTTTCAGACTCATCATCTGTAACAGCTGTAATTCTCGGCTGTTTGACAGATTTACCCTACATTTCATTTCTGCAGTAAAGACGTCAGGAGACGCTGTGAACTTGTTTTCACTCGTCATTAATTTATTTCCTCTGTTGCAACAGAACATGTTACAGCAGCTTCACAAACTCCTGCAGGTTAAACTGAACTAACCAAAGACTTTTAAGGCTGATTAACTCTGAAAAACTCACTGTACACAGACCAACAACACTTTCTAGCTTAGCAACATAATTAGGCTCGACAATCCACAACGAAACACTCTAAAATGCCATAGTTACACTAACACTCGCTCCAGTCAAAAATAATATCTGTTGTGTTGAACGGAAAAGTAGTCGTACCAGGGGAAAAATATTGCCTTATATTATGGCCAATATGGTATCCTCTCTTTTGCACTGTAATCTTCAGAATAAGAGAATAACTGCAAGAAAGGTTTTATCTTTACATTTGAACTGGAATTTTGTTTACAATAGGGATAACACTGTAAGTAACTGGGTTTTGTGGCAGCAAGAGATTTAAGATAAGTGATTTCATCTTTGCAGTTTTCATCAAGAGGAAATAAATAAGAATTCTAAGATCTTAGTTTGTTTTCATTCTTTCCTCATATATTCTTAGGTGTATCGTGAGTGTATCGTATCGTGAGCCCTATATCGAGTATCAGACAAAGAGACAAATGCCAACAGGATAAGTTGTAAGTGGTTTAATGTTAGGAAGTGTATGGCAAAAGGTGGAGATGGGGAGGAGGGTGATTGGCAGAGGCTGGCTGCAACACTGGTCCAGGCTGGTAACTAAACACAAGAAACCAGAATCAACAACTAGAAAGAGACTAGAGACACTGAAGATTAGCAATAGAGTAATCAGTAGATACTGACAACCATAATGTTGCCAACAAAGCCGACTGAACTACCTGGGGAGGAGTGGATAGCAAACTAGGGTTCTTACACTGCAGAGAGTGGATTGATTGCAGGTGTACCTGGAGCTTGAGCTGAGCCACGCCTCTAACAATGAGAACACACATACACACACAAGAAGGAGACAAAGGGGAGAGAGACAGCAAACACTAGGAACCTAGAGGTCACAGGGGAGGCTGTGACACTTTATTTCCCGTTTATATTTATACAGGCTTCTCAAGTTCAGAAATAAAAATTAATGTGCCTAATATGCAAAAGTTCAGATGCTGCTCTATTTAAATAAGGTTGACTCAGCTCTAAAATTTCTCATTCAAATATGTTTATATATTTGTGCTACTTCTAACATTGTGTGATGTATTTCTTATATATATCTTTTGTTTGTTCCTGTTCAGTGTTGGTCAAGGCTAAGTCTTGTTATACAAAATCTATTTCTTTCCCTACCTGTCTGTGGCACTCAGCCCAAAGCCCACTGATTCCTATTGAAGACAAAAATCTTAAAAAAACAAAAAACAAAACCTCACAGTGTCCTAGAGCAGCTGGTCACTGTAGTTCTTATCAAACATTATTCAAACAGGAGGACAGGGTGGATTAGTTGCAGACTATTTTTAATGGCAGATTAATTCACATTGAAGTGAGTCTTTGGGGTAGCAGGACAGTGTATGTGGGACTGATTGATAGGAGGATACATTCATTGTCAGTTTGGCAGTGTCTGAATGGCTTTCATCCCCACTGCAGCACTTATTTGTTAAGGCTCATAAGACGGTGGATATTTACCTTAAACTATTGCCAAATGTAGCTTTAATGTGTTTTTTCATCACTCCATGATGTGGACTGACACTGAACTTGACTGCCCTCTGCAGCTCATCTAATGCATGGCTTCTTTAGAGCAACAGATGATTGAAACCATCGTATAGCTGAAAAACACAAAAACAAAGCAAAATTTCACTGAATAGAGAGCCAATGTACTGAAGACTTCACACGTTGATGTGTTTATCTAGCAGCTGAGGCCCTGTAATAACACAGATAACATCTGCAGGAATTTTACAAGCTTCCGCCACTGCAAATGGTGAACCAGGGAGAGACAGTATGATGAGGACAGAAACAATAGATGATGTGCTGACTTCAGTTGGCCTTGAGGGCAAGAAAAAAAGCTCTTTTACTATGACTGTAGCAACTTCAAATGAGTCGCTGAGGTTGAGCCTGATTGTCTGACACGCTAAACAAAAGAATTCACTGAGATTTCAAAGTTTAACCCTTTATTAACGGAAAAAAAGATGATCAACTCATGATAACGTGCACAAACTCATGATCAATTTAATCACAGTGATCAAAGAAAAATAGTGCTCAACAAAAAATACCAGCTCACCCCCCCTCTCCTTCTCTAAAAGGTGAACAGGTGGTTATATTAACTTAATATCCCCGCCCATATACATGTGAGCCCCTATCCAATATGATCACAAACTAATTAATAACCAAAACAAACAACACCAGAGAATAACAATCAATACACCTTGCTACAATAGAAAAATAACTATTTATTCATTCATGGCTCCTACTCACCACCCCCTAATTATTACACATTCACATTAATAGGAGACATGAACCAAAAGTTTAATACTCAGAGTCCATGATTCATATTTTGTCTTCTTTCTTCCTGAGACACAAGTCAGGAAAGCCAGATGTCACCAACACCCAGGCAAAGAAAGAGCCATTGTAGACATCATTCTGTGGTGAGTCTGTCAAGTCAAAATCTAAGTCAAGTAAGAGGTCAGTGTCACAGTGTGTAGTAGCCACTCCTCATCCAGCTTCAGCTTCCTGTAGCAGGCAGATCTTGGTTATTGGTCGGCCCAGGCAGCTGCTTTTTGTGTTAATCTGCACCTGATGCATGAAACTTCTCCTGTCTTGGTTGCAGAACTTTTCCCATGACCCAACAATTTTGAGGTGCTGTGTTATCCACAATAAGCTATATCTCCTGGGATAAAGTTCCGCTTCACCCCAGACCATCTCTCACGCTCTCTGTAGTTGAGATAAGTATTCTTTAACCCATGTTTTCCAGAATAAGTCTGACATGTATTAAACCTGCTTCCATCGACGTCGAGCATACACGTCAGTCTCCTGGTGGTAATGATGGTACAGTTTTCAACAGCAACAGGTGGTTTGGCGTCAATGCTTCCACGTCATTAGGATCTGTAGATGTTTTGGTAAAGGGCCAGCTATTGATGATGGTTTCCACTTCACACAGAACTGTATGAAGACCATCTTCATGTAGGTTTTGAACATTCAAAGTGGAGTTCAGGACTTTCTGCACAAATCTGATTAACCTCTCCCAAGGTCCCCCATGACGTGAGCCAGCTGGGGGGTTCTTAAGATTTTCTTAGCTGACAACAGGGCTCAGGATCCCAAGAGGATAGGCTAAACAAGGACAAGCTAACAATTGAGAGAATTCCTCTCCTTGTGAGTGGTTTGTCTTCATGATCTTAAACTTTATACATAGCATAACACAGATTCCATGTAAAAAAAAAAAAAAGTGATACCAATAATATAGTAGTAGTAATGATAGTAGTGATAATTAAAGTATCAATTGCAATAGTAGCAATAAAACTAGAAGCAGTACTAGTAATTTTAACAACACTAATTATAACAGCAGGTGTTGTGCAGAGTTGTAGGAGCAGTAGGAGGCTTGTCATCACAGATCAGACTCTACAGCTCCAGAGGCAGAAGTACTTGGAGAAAGTGACAGAAGAGGAGAGAGACGGAAGAGCACAATGCTACAGGAAAGGGAAGATACTGAGTTAGTAACATGTAATATGGCATACGAATCCATACTGATGGAGAGAGAGAGAGAGAGAGAGAAGCTCAGTGCGTCATGGGAAATCTCCCAGCAGTCTAGGCCTACTGGAGCATAAGGGATAGTTCAAACCTGAGCCAACCCTAACTATATAAGCTTTATCAAAGGGGAAAGTTTTAAGCCTACTCTTAAAAGTGCAGAGGGTGTCTGCCTCCCGGACCCAAACTGGGAGAAGGTTCCACAGTAGAGGAGCCTGATAGCAGAAGGCTCTGCCTCCAATTCTACTCTTGAAAACTCTGGGAACCACCAGTAAACCAGCATTCTGTGAGCGCAATGTCCTGGTGGGATTGTAGGGAACTATGAGATTTTTGAGATATGATGGTGCCTGACCATTAAGGGCTTTGTAAGTGAGGAGGAGGATTTTGAATTCTATTCTGGATTTGACTGGGAGCCAATGTAGAGAGGCTAACACAGGAGAAATGTGGTCTCTTTTTCTAGTTCCTGTCAGTAATCGTGCTACAGCATTTTGGATCAGCTGCAGAGTCTTTAGAGACTTGTTGGGGCGGCCTAATAATAATGAATTACAGTAGTCCAGCCTGGAAGTAACAAATGCATGGACTTTTTTGTGTATCCTTTTGAAAAATGTCTAATTTTGGCAATATTACGCAGGTGAAAGAAGGCAGTTTTATGTGTGAGCTAAAGGACATATCCTGGTTTCATTAGGCTTCATTGACAGATAAAGCTGTGTATCGTCTGCATAACAGTGAAAATTTATGGAGTGATTCCTGATAATGTTGCCCAAGGGAAGCATATACAAGGTGAAGAGAATTGGTCCAAGCACTGACCCTTGTGGAACTCCATGTCTAACTTTTGTATACATGGAGGAATTGTCGTTAACATGCACGAACTGAAGCCTACCAGATAGATAGGACTTTAAACCAGTTTAGTGCGGTACCTTTAATGCCAATAAAATGCTCCAGTCTCTGTAAAAGAATGTGATGATCACAGAACTGCAAATTAAGGGCAGAACTTCCTTAAACAGCCTAGTTGGGATGGGGTCTAAGAGACAGGTTGAAGGTTTAAATGCTGAAATAGTTTAAGTGAGCTGGTGGAGGTCGATGGGAGAAAAACAGTCTAAGTTAGGTTTTGCAGCTGATTCCATGGATCCTGTGTTTTGACGTAAATCAGTGCTGGTTGAAGGCAGAATGTAATGAATTTTGTCTCTAATAATAAAAATTTTATCATTAAAAAAGTTCATAAAATCATCACTGCTGAGGGTTATAGGAATACATGGATCAATAAGCCTGGCTACAGTGCTGCCCTAAAGGAGGCACAGAGAAGCGTGTAAGACTGCAACTCTGTCTCCTGGTCTGAACTCTGAATTGTCAGGGCTTTGGCGTCCTAATAAAATCCATCAGATTTCTAGATATGAGAGATGCTCCAAAAGTGGGATGAATGCCATCTCTCCTAATCAGACCAGGTCTCCCTCGGACGCTCTTCGAATGATCTACAAAGCCGACATTGTTTTCTGGACACCACCTTGACAGCCAGCGGTTGAGTGAAGACATGTGATCATGTCATCACTGGTCAGATTGGGCAGGGGGTCTTTGCAAATTTACACACCGATTCCATATTAACTTTTGTGACCTCCGACTGGTGTAGTTGGGAGTCATTAGTGCCAACGTGAATAACAATTTTACCATACTTGCACTTATCTTTAGTCAGCAGCTTTAAATATGATTCAATGTTTCCCACTCTAGCCCCAGAAATACATTTAACTCTCTTTAACTCTCCATTCTGCAAAATGGAGTTGCCAATCACCAGAGTTGGCTCCTTAGTGGGTGTGTTGCTAAGCGGGGAGTATCTGTTAGAAATGTGAACTGGGTGGTGGTCGCCGGTGGGCTTTTGCTTACGACTTTGCCTGTCCTTATGAACAGTCACCCAGCCAGCCTGCTTTCCTGGCTGCTTGGGAACGGCTGGGGGAAGGCTAACAGGAGCTACACCAGGCTGCTCCGCACCGGCTACTGGGGGCTGTTTAGCATTAGCTGCTGAATTAGATTCCATGTTGCGGAGCTGGGACTCTAATTCACTAAGCTTCACCTCAAGTACAGCAAACAGACTACATTTATTACACATACCATCATCACTAAACGAGGCAGAGATGTAACTAAACATCTGACACGCAGAACAAGAGAGAGCAGGAGAGGGAGAAGGAGAATGAGAGGACATGGCTAGCAGTTCAGCTAAAGTCAGTAGCACGGGATAGCGTGAATTGGTGAAGTAGCGAAAGAGTTGCAAAGAATAGGAGAGCTGTGGGTGAATTAGCAACTACTGTTAGTGTGAATGTGCAAATTAAATTGGTGATGGAGACACAGATGTAGTGTCGGTAAGAGAAAAAATATCTAGTCTGAGACAGACAGGCAAGAAACGATAATCTCAAGACACCGGTAACTGGAAGTGACAAAACACGCTTACCACAGCACGTCAGCACCACACAGCGGGGTGTTGTGAAGCCAAAACATTTGTTCAGAACGCTATACTACCTTGGTCTAGGAAAGCGTATGTAGTAAGGATCTTGCTGCCTTTCTTGGACTTTACAGCCCCAGTGAGCCCATTTGACACCAGGGTGCTGTCCACTGCTTTCTCTGACTTCCTTTCCACTTGACCAAAATCCTTCTCCCTTTCTTTTTAAGGAATGTGAAGCACACTTGGATGTTGGAGACCACATTTTGCAAAGGTGATCTGTTTTCTACAATCTTTGCTGATGTGTCCAATACACAAACAACCAAAACAAACACCTTTATTCCTTAAGAAGCCTATCTTCATTTTCTGGGGTTCCTTTCTCCAACTGGGGACACCAATCCTGTATGTTTCCAAACACTGGGTCAGTTAAAATTTTCACTTGTCTTTCAATAAAATCTGTAAGATCACTGAATGTAGCTCTCTGGTTGCATCTCTCCTGCAGTTCACAGGCTACAGTTCTCCATTTGTCTCTGAATTTGTAAGGCAACTTGCTTATAATGGCATAATTGGCAGGCAAATCTAGCTCATGCAAGGCATGCCAAGGCAAGCCATGGCATTAAAGCAGCTTCTGCTTTAATGCCATGGCTTGCCAAAGCAGCCCCCTCATACATGTCTGAACTTCTTAACCCTTATATTCCCTCCCGTGCTCTGCAGGGCTGTTATCTGTCCCCAGAGTTAAAAAGAAGTCAGCAGGCTGCAGGGCCTTCTCCTATCGGGCCCCCTTCCTCTGGAACAACCTCCCTATTCATATTAGACAGGCTGACTCAGTTGAGGCCTTTAAATCCAAACTAAAAACTCATCTTTATGCCTTAACTTTCAACTAGCATATTATTCTGGTTCCTATTTCAGGATACCATTTTTCCTTTGAGTCTGTCACTGTAGTTTTCAGTATTTTTCTCCACTCCACTCTCAAAAGCTTTTATGAATGAATGATATTTTAACGGATCCCTGTTAAAAATTGGGATTCCTCTCCTTGGCAATGATGACAGGCACTGCTGTTGAATTAAGAATGAAGTAATCTCATTATGCTTTGATTCCCAGCATATTGTTTTGTTCCTCATCTGTTGATCCAAATCCTGCATTCAAGGTGAATCCATATTGAGTTTGTGTGTTGTCATTAGCCTTGTAATTCACTAAATATTGTTTGGACCCATTAAGTGACATAGGCTCATAATGAAGAAACTGAGGTTCAGTTCTCTCTTAGGGACTTGTTCCTGGATCCAAGCAGTAATATTTAATGTCCTTTTGTTTCACTTTTGTGGAATAAACAAATTCCATTGACTTAGATTTTCTTTTTTCCAAATAAGAGTTCATTCCATCTGAATGCCTTGATATGGAATTATTTCCACTAAGGATGCTCTGAGATCTTACCACCTATAATTTTGCCATATGTACTTTAATTTCTTCATCCAGTTTAAGCTTTTTACTTTTCAGGCATTCCTTCTCTTCCTTGAGTTCATGTTTGTCCTTTAATAGTTTCTGTCTTGCCATTAATGCTGCTTTCAGCCTCTGCTTTCAGGTGTGCAGAAGAAGCAGACACAGCAGACCTTCCTCCAGCAGAGTTTTTGCTTCCCACATTTGACACACTGTCACTTGGTTTTATGTCATCTTGCATATCCTCTGTACTGATTGTTGATGTAGCTTGAGTTGTAACTTGAGGTTCATTCTCTGTTGGACATTGAAGCTCTTTCTCATTTATTGCAGCTGATTCAGATTGACTGAGACTGTTATTTTGTTGAGATTACTCTAATTCACTCAGCCACCTGTTGACATCCTCTTTAAATGCGTTTCTGTATCTCATGATGCTGGAAAATTTTGTTTATTTTGTTCATCCTCTGTGAATCAACACCTCATTGGACATAATAGCATTTTTGCACAATTGAATTAACTTCTCCATATGACACTGAACATATGAAACATTTTCCTTTCCTTTTCTAAGAGCTTTAGTTTCTGGTATGAGTGCCTTAATTTTATTCACAGTGATTTTGCATTCATGTTGAACCCAGGCTTTGGCTGTGAGTTTAGTTTGTCTTTTCCAACATTCCATTTTAACATCAGCATTTATTTCACAAATTTTCCTTTTAGTTGTTTTGTTGTTTTTTTTTCAGTTTTTGCATCCATTTCAAAACTTGCACCACAAGCATTTGTTTGACACATTCTCCTCCATATATTTGTACATTTGAGACATCCACAGAGAGAAGGGGAATTCATCCAACAAACATCCACATTACACATAGCAGCAGAGCAGCAGCAGAGACAGAGCACAGTTTCACATTTCACAGCATAGAGATTAATTCAACATCGGAATGCATTGTGCCGAAAAAAACAATGCTCAATCATCCAGGTAATTGTTCCAGATGAACAAGTAGCAGTCAATATGCAAGCCACATTCCTTCCATTCATATACAGCCAGTGGCGTACCGTGGGGTTTCAGTCAGGGCCTTCAGTAAGCAATTGTAAACCACATACATACATCTTACACGTCCCTGTTAGAACCAACTCAGCCATTTGCAAGTAATGCGCACCTTATGCCACACACAGGCTCTCAACAGTAGGACAGCTGATCAACAATTACAACAGTAGGCTAAATGCGGATGGATTAGATGCAGAGTAAATTTTACTACATGGATCAATAAAGTAATCTGCCAATACACTTGTGTCACCGTGCACATTCACGTCACTCTGAAATGCACCCACAATGATAAAGTTGTCCAAATGCTGGACTTCCTCACACTACAGTGCTATCAGTATGCCTCAATAACAATGTGTCAAAATCATTAATAATGTCCATTATCAGATGGAAACCACAGTGTGCATGACACAATAACAATAACTTGTCAAACAGTAAAGCACTCACCGGTCACTTGTAAATAAAGTCCATGCTTTTTTGACAAAGCGTTCAATGACATCTTCATGTAGGTGTCCTTTTTGCTTCAGTTGATTGAGCAGTTCTTTCACGATGGAAAGAGACGCCAAAGAAGAAGTCTTATTGTAGATCATTTAAAATTTTTCCTGATGTTCCTGTAACAGCTAACAGCGTTAACTGTTCCAAGTAATTGTCATGTCATCATTATGTCCCCTGAAAGATAATTCTTGTTATCCCAGAAAGAGGACAATAAGGCGCTTCAGGATGTCCCAGTTCCTTCTGACCTTCTCATTGTGGACACTGATATCTCATTTCCTCTGCTTATCAAGCTGCAAATCCACCCAACATTCACTAAATGTTTTCAAGTGCACTACTGACATTAGATGGCGCTCTGAGCCTTGGTGCTCTTCCGTCTCTCTCTCCTCTTCTGTCTCTTTCTGCAGGTATTTCTGCCTCTGGAGCTGTAGAGTCTGATCTGTGATGACAAGTCTCCTGCTGCTCCTACAACTCCACTCAACACCTGCTGCTATAATTAGAAATTACTTATACTGCTATTAGTTGTATTGCTATGTTAGCAGTTAATACTTTAATTATCACTACTGTCATTACTACTGCTGTATTACTGGCATCACCTTACATTTTATATGGAACCCGTGTTATGCTATGTTCTTCTTTTGCTATTCTCTACCCCCTCTCCCCCCTCTCCCCCTCTCTCTCTCCTTCTTAACCCAACCGGTCAAGGCAGATGGCCGCCCACCCTGAGTCCTGTTCTGCTCGAGGTTTCTGCCTCTTAAAAGGAAGTTTTTCCTTGCCACTGTCGCCTAGTGCTTGCTCATGGTGGGTCTCTCTCTGTAAATACCTGTTTTAAAGAGTATGGTCTAGACCTGCTCTATATGAAAAGTGCCTTGACTTTTGTTGTGATATGGCGCTATATAAATAAAATTGAATTGAATTGAATTGAATTGGTGTTTAAGAGCTGCCTTGGTGAAGCTATTCGGACTGATAGATACTCCTCAAATGGGAAATTCCAGAAACTGTGGGGTCCCTACCTAAAAGCATTCCAGACCCTGTAAAGGTTTGACCCTTAGGTGCATCTTAACTATGCTGCACACTTCTTACTCACTCCTAGTGCAGGCTTTTGGTGTGATCTTATACTTTGTCTAGTGCACTGGCAGTGACTGGAGAGGGATTATTTTATATAAAGTTAGATTTTTTTAATTAAATTTTTTAAAATAAATTTTTATTTGTATATTCTTGCACATTTTTTGCCACCTTTTTTAATTTCTATCCATTCACACTTCATGTTTTTTTTTTTTTACATTGGTGTTAGCTACAATTGATATACACCCATGCTCACTTCATATCTCTGTAATGACCATTCAGCACTGCACTTTTGTTATACTGAGAAAACTTCAATAAAAAGATCTTGATTTGCATCTTTGAAATTGTGCGCAAAACCTTTGCTGGCATTTGTTAGTGTATCCAGTTTGGGTGTAGGTCTTCCTTTCTCAACTATTTCTCTTTTGTCTCCAAAAGGGCGCCTTGAAAAAGGCGTTTTCAGTAGACTGGCAACAAGATCTGGTTCGGTGAAAGCAGCACCTAGGAAATTCATGACTATAGTTGGGGGTAGCACTGGGCACTTCACTGGGCCCAGAGGGCGTCCTGTCATCAAAATTTGATTGGCTAATTATTCTGTCACTAATGCTTGTAATAAATCAGATTTGTGGGGTTTCAGCAGAAGGTATAGGGAATTCCAGTTCAACCTCAACAAGACTAAGCATAAGCAATTTTGTGGATATTACACTAACTGGTAACTAAATACCCAAGAAAGTCATTTTACACAAACTCAGACTGGGGTCCCTGGATCCGCGAGCCCTAGAGATTTAGCTTGAAATCATTTATAATATCAGATGACTTTCCTAATTACTCAATTTAGTATCTTAAGTGAAAGTGAATGACATTTTTATTTCTTTTTCTATAATCTGTTTTACTGGAACATTAGAATAAATACAAAGAAAGGACAAAAATACACTGATACTTTTTCTGTTTTATTCAATTTAAAACTTTAAACATGTCAATATTAATATGAACATTATCACATCAAAACTATTACCATCTCGCAGTTGTACACTTTTGGCCATCAGTCCAGTTGCGCTTTATTAAATGTCACAGCCCAGCTCTTAGACTGCAACAAAAACGGGAGACACTCGGGTATACTAAGTAACAAAACAATTTATAACAAAATATATCAAAATAAACGCAAAAGTGTAGCAGGGAGAGATCTGTATAGTCAGTAGTGTAGGGAGTGGCTGAGTGAAAAATGTGCTGTGTGGATGTTGGATGGGAAACAAACAAAAGAAGGAAAAACCACAACGCAAAAGACTGAGGTGCCAGGAGGTCGAGCCGCCCGGATTGACTGCTGAACTGGCTTATATGCATGAGACACACCAGGCCCAGGTGTATCCCATACCACTAATCAGTACTCCCACTCGGTCTGCAGCCCTGGAGAGATACAAAGCACAGCAACAGCAAGGTGAACCAAGCAGAGGGGCCGTCACATAAAGAACATGAGGTCACTGTCCAACTAAACATTTGTGCCAAATTTGAAGGGATCCCTTCAAGGCGTTACAGAAATATTGCATTCCCAAGAATGGGACGCATAGATGGACAACACGAAAATGTAATACCTCTGGCCACAACTGTCACAGGTGCAGAGGCAACTACGTGATTTGAAAGGTTACACTCAGGTTTGCCAGTTCATCCATTACCACACTCCCTTCCAAGATGATCCCAACTCTGGATGGGTTGTGCTGAGTTTTTTCTTGATCAATGCAGACAATTCCCACTGGAGTTTGACTATAGGAGTCTTTGTCAGTTAAACCCTAATATACAGTAGCAAAAAATATGTTGACAAAGAGAGGACATAATCATGCAAGTTAGATGATGCTGTGTAATCCAGCAAAAAGCACCATCGGCTTTATAATTAAGTATTGAAAATAAATTGTACAGTAATTATTCAAAAGGACAATACCGATCTTAAATTGACTTTACATCAACTGTCACATTTGGATCTGTACATTACCAAGTATTGGTTACAATACCCATGTGCCAAATATTGTTTTGTAGTTTGTCAGCTAAGGAGAGTTTACCCACTTTGTGTCAGTTATGTTTAAAAGATAAAGTGAATAACTGCTCCCAGAAACACAAGTCATATTAACAATAAGCACACTCAGCATTCCTGTTGAGACTGCCTGACTTCCAACTGGTTGTAGTAAAGTAAAAAGGTATTTAGGCAAATGTAGGAGTCATATGACTTAAGTTTCTGGGAGCAGTTTTTTACATCTCTTCAGCATGACTGAGACTCAAAGTGGGTAAGCTCTCCTTAGCTGTCTAGCTATCAAACCGCGTTGGTCGTACTTGGTGCGTAGTTTATCAACCAATATTGCTCCATCTCACCCAAGCTGACAGTGATTACAGGGTTTTTCCCCATTAATACTATATGTATTAAATTGTTTCCAATAGTCTATTCTCTTCATCTCTTCTTCACCTCTTGGTTACCCTGCTTCCAATTCAGTCTGTTTATGTTAGAGCTTTTATCCAATCAGCCCCATGTTGCTAAGTTAACAGAAATCTGCCTTGGGGCCTTCAAAATCAACAGTGCAGGCCCCAGTAATTTAAATTTAATTGCAATGAAACTGTTGCTAACATGGAGAAGTGCTGATTTGATGGCACAGCTCATCACAAAATCAAACACTGAGTAAACGATACAAAGAAAAGCTCTGTGAATTACAGGAAGTTTAAGTAGGGTTGGAGAAAAAAGCCAGCACCTAGATCTGTTGTGGCAAAAGAGAGAGAATGTTGTTGCTGTTGGCGAAGAATTTAAAAAGGGACAAGATCCAGATATTGTTTGTAATGTTCAAGATGTGGACACTGAGTGGTCTATAGCTACAAACTGCCTGTTCTTTAAGTAGGGTTAAGGCAACAGTATTTGTTTTCGTTATTTGTTTCTAATTAATTCACTTTGTTTACAGATTAAAACAGACCAGAGATCCACACGCTACAATTGCCACAAACAAAGTCCACTGTGATCCACCGGCAAAGTGATGCCTTAAGCTCCATGCTCTGCCTCATGCTAGCTGGTGGATGTCCCAGCTGACTATTTAGGGGAGCTGCAGTGTGTGGACTGTTGGTCTGTTTTCATCCGTTGGTTTTCATTGGAGCACCTTGAATATTGTGGGATGTGCACATCTTGCACACACTTCCAAAAACATATATGGACAAAATTGTAATATATTAAACCTGGTCTATTCTGAGTGGCATTAAAAAAGTCTTAAGAAGTCTTAAATCTAATTTGCCTAAAGCTGTAGGAACCCTGAATTATACAGACATAAATGTTAAAGTTAATTTGAGCCCATTTTAACTGTCAAATTTTTTCAGCTTACATTGTGTCATAAATCAGTAAAGCTGATATTAAAAAATGAACCACTGATTATTAGGTCATTAATTGATTCTGATAATGACTATGCACCTGCAACATGTAACAAAAACAAGTTACTTTTGGGCAGGTCCTGAAGAAAGCAGAGGGATCATCCCAAGATGACCGGTAGTCCCGTATAAGACTGAGGCATCTGATGTCTGTTGGCTCAGTGGTCTGGAAGATAGTATACATAGAGTATAACACACAGTTACTTACATGTATTTATCAAATACATTCTAGGACATCCCCACATTTTTATCACTTAATTGCAAATTGCAAAAGACTGGAGAGTACAAGAGAGAAGAAGAAAGGGACAGGGCAGAAGGTTAAAGGACAGAGGAGATGAAACAAAAGAGAGTAAAAGCAGATAGAGAAGAGAAAAGAGGAAAAGGAGAGATGAAGAAAGGAAGGAGATTAAAGAATGGAGAAGAAAAAGCTAAGGAAAACAGGGGAAAACAGCAGAGAGCAAAAGAGATAAAAAGATGAAGAAAGGAGAAAGAGGCGATAGAGAAGAATACATAGAGGGAAGAGAGGGGCTAGCTGATGGTATTGTCAACTCCACCTTGTTCGATGTAAACCTCAGCCAAAACTGGCCAGTGAGGCCTTTTCATCCTCCCAAAGAGGTCCATTTTACTTGAGGAAACACAATCAAGTGCATTAAGAAGTTCCCTTGAGATTTTTCCCCACCACTGTTGAACTTGTAATTGCCCTTGGGAGGAGCAGAACCAGGCAACAAGTCTATTGCACAATCATAGGAACGGGTGAGGAGGGAGTAAAATGGCTGTAGGCCCTAAACAGTTGCGCTGGACTTGCATGACCAAAAGCTGAGACCTTAGATCCAATTAGTGTAATTCTATTTGTGCTGATCTTGTTCTTATAGATGCCATTTCATTGTAGTGAGACCATTGACCATTTTCTCTAGGGCTAATCACTTTTTCATGAAAGTTATAAGTCAAATTTTAAAAAAACCTGTGTATTCTGAGAGGGTATGGGCTGAGGTATGTTGTAGACATTGACTGTTTCTGGTATAAATGTAGTAATTAGTTCCCACTGGACACAGCATTGTTACTGTATGTAAGGGAAGTTATTTGTAATTTTGTATTTTCTTTTTATTCCTGAGCTTACACCATGTGCTGTGGTACACTGGATGGATGGACACTGCTCAGAAAACTAAAGTCAGAAAAGCCTTGATAAAACAAATGCTGGCTAATGAGGGCTGCAAAAAAGGTGATGGAGTGCTGTGTCAGATGACCTGGCCTTACAATCATCGGACCTAAACCAATTGAGATGGTTTGGGATGAGTCTGAACCGCAGAATGAAGGCAAAGCAACCAACAAGTGCTCAGCATCTCTGCAAACTCCTTCAAGACCATTGAAAACCATTCCAGGTGACTACCTCATGAATCTGACTGAGAGAATGCCAGTATACTCCTGTCTCACATATTTCTCCAGTGAATTTCAGGAGAAAAGTATGAGAAACAAAACAAAATAAACAAAAATAGAAACTAAATGAAGCTGAAGTGAGAACTCACACTTTTGAGATGTAAATTCTCTCAGGGTACTTTTCTCTCAACATCCAAACCAGTTGGTTATGAAAAGAGAAATTTAATTTTGTGTAATTTAATATTTTTCCTTTGATATTTTAGTAGTTGTGTGGCTTCCAATTCTCCTTCTGACATGATCTTTCCCCTGTTCCCCAGTCTTCGGCCCCCTTCCAGACCTGCCATCTTTCCACCCAATCATTCTCAATCTATCCCTCTGTTCCCAAGCAGTAGAAGTTCACCTGTTCGCCCCACCCATCCACACCTGGTCCCATGTATCATCAACCCTGCAGTCGCTGAGCTAAATTTACTAATTATTTCAGTTCCAGTGATGGAAGATAGCTGGAAGCTGGCAGCTGTCGTTGGGTAATGACGGGTGCTGAGTCTGTTTAGCTTCCATTGCTAACCATACCATCTCTTATTTTCTAGATCAACTTTTTGTGTTGAAAGGATGCGCCCATAGATACATGCCCATCTCACTGTCATATCAGCTCAAGGAAAATTGTAAATTGTAGGAAGAAAATAGAAAGTAAAAAACAAAACAAAACAAAAACAATTATTATCTTTTATTCACACTTTATTAATGATTTGTTAGGATGTCAGCTGTTTTACACAGATCAGAGGAAGGTCCTAGAGGATGTGTAAAGCAGATGGAGAATATTATTGTAAATTGTCATGTCCAACTCAGTTTATAGATGCTATGAAGTTTTTCCTGTATACCAGGAGATTATGACCTAAAACCATAAGCAAGAGCCAATCGCAGTTTGTGAGCATTAAAAAGTCATGCCCATCCCTCTGTAAGGTAATAGTGAGGAGCTGCCTTTGTTTGCTACACTACAGACATCCAACATCCAAAATGCACAATAGGATTTCTCAAGCTCATCATCTCTTGGAGATGCTGCATAAGAAAGAATTAATCTTAGTAATGTATTTTCATAACCAGAGTAACCTGTCTGTCAGCTCCTACTGACCTTGCAACTCACCACCCTCTCCCTGTCCAGCACTGCTACACTGGAATACCACTCTGTAATTAGTTTTTAAAATGTAATTTTAAAACAACTCAATATGCATCATAAGAACATTAACTGAGAAATATATACCTTTTTTATAATTGAGGCAGTCTTCAAGTCATGGCCACAAAATTAGCTAATATGTCAGACCTGCTTCCTTTGATCTAAATATCTGGGCCCTTAATAAATTAACACACCCAAACAACTATACAGAAGTGAGTAGCTGGAATCATATGGCTGAAGTTTCAAGCACATCATCATCATTTTCATCATTTCAAGCTTATCTATTAAAAGTTTCTAAACTAGGACCCAGGACCAGGTTATGATGGGATTTGGTCCCTGTTGCCCAGCTAGGTTGAAGCTCTGCTGAGTTAACACTGATTAACCAGCTTGGTGCAGAGCTTCAACTATATCAATAGTCACCGTCAGACATTAAACACTGTTAGAGGAGTTTACAGGCAGTCTGTCATTATAACATTATTAAGGATTGTATCAATGAATAACATAATACTCTTTATATGCCATAATTATTTGGAAATTTCTAAGTGATTCAAAGTAGCTCAACATCTCCTAGTTATACTCGAACTTTGTTTTTTCCAAAGAGGAGACAAGGAGAGAGAGATGGAGCATCGTGAATCCTTTCTCCTGTGTAAAGTCGGACCTATCACTTTTCTTTGTGGGTGGGCTTTACACCTGACTTCTCTCTTTCATTGTTCATCACTTCAGTTTATGTGTCCAGCAGCACTTTGGCAGAGTCATCAAAAAAAAAAAAAAAAAACCCCAACAAAAACAAAACAAAACAAAAGTACAAAATACATTACACTCCTAAATAAAGTCTTCCCCAGCCTAATAGCAGTTGCTCACTGCAGTTATGACCAATAATGGATCAAAATGGACCAAAAAATACATTAGCAATTCAAAAATTATTCAGTCATATTTATACATGAAAAAGAAGGCCTAACATGAAATTAATTATTGAAATACATATATCACATCATAATATTGTGATGATAATCTGAGCTAAAAGACAGCAACCATATGCAAGACCTTTCATTTACAAAAACACACCTGGTACAGAAAACATCTACTCAACCTCAGGAAACCTCAACTCTTGAGTCAATTTGCATTATTTGGCCAATGCACACTAAGGTCAGATTGATGAACAACTGTGTAATGTTGACAGATCACTCTCTCTTTCAACTGAGAACAATCAACACACAGAGTGGGACATCCGTCATCGAGTCCCTGGGTTTGTCAGGTGTATTTTGGTGCCCTATCTCTGGACAGCAGCAGTCATAAAGCGCCAGGAGAGGCCATGGCCACTTCGAGAGCCAGCCAGCCCATAAACCCTCCATGCTGAAATGTTTTATGACAACACACCATGGAAGTGCAACAGCAGAGATACGAGCCCAGGACAAGCAGTGAGAATATGAGTTTTCACTTGGAGGTACTCTGTATCCTGCTGTAAATAACTCCAGTGAGCTCTCTCTCCCCACACTGTAAAAAAGTCCATGTGTTTATGACAGCTTTTATTTTATTTGCTGTGCAGCTTTCAGGGTTGTAGGAGCAGAAATATTGGAAGTGCAGGCCAACAGCAAAGGTTGAGCTTTGGGAAAAAATGGCTTCAGCTCCAGAAAATACCACACAATGATACCTACTGTGACCCTTTGTTAAGCAGCCACCAACTACAGATGAATCCTAATCAGGTGTTCCATTTTCGCCATGGTGGGTGTTCCCAGAGTGGCTCGAAATATTAATCCAAGATCATTATTTTTAATTGGATATATCATAAAATACAATCACACTTCATGTCATGTTGTTCTCTGTGGATAGCTGTGGCATATTGTGACCCACTATTAAAAGAAATCAAAAGCTTCTAGATATGATAGAAAAAAAATAGAAAAATGGCAGCAAGTTTTTTGATGTTAAAGAGATGTGATTTAATAGCCTCCACAAACACGGAAGAAATGAATGAAGAAACAATTTTATAAAACTGAAAATTTAAATCATATCCATAGGTGTCCAAAAAAAATTTTGGCCTTGTTGGCTGGATATACACTCACTGAGCACTTTATTAGAAACACCTGCACACCTGCTTATACACACAATTCCAATGCCATAATCATGTGGCAGCAGCACAGTGCATAACATCCTGCAGATACAGGTTATGAGCTTCAATTAATGTTCACATGGGGGAAAATGTGATTTCAGTGACTTTGACTTTGGCATAATTGTTGATGTAAGACAAGCAGGTTTGAGTATTTCTGAAACCGCTGATCTCCTGGGATTTTCTCACACAACAGTCTGTAGAGTTTAATCAGAATGGAGCCAAAAACAAAAAGGTCAAAGGTCATGGTCTGACTGGTTGGGTGGATGGACTTCAACAGCAGAAGATCACCTCACTCCTGTCAGCCAAGAACAGAAATCTGAGGCTGGGAGGCTCACCAAAACTGGACAGCTGAAGATTGGAAACATGCAGCCTGGTCATTTGACACCCATCTCCCAAGGACTACTTCCACCATGATAATGCTCCATGCCAGTGTCCAGATCTGAATCCAGTAGAACACCTTTGGGATGTGGTAGAAAAGGAAATTGGCAGCATGAATACGCAGCTGGCAAATCAGCAGAAATTATATGATGCAGTCATGTCAACATGGAGCAGGATCTCAGAGGAATAAGAAAAAAGGAAAAAGTGGTGGCAATCCATATTTTTGATTTTGCAACAATTTCACAATATCTGCATGTCTGATGTCACTGTGAGGTATTTTTAGTGAAAAACAATGTCAGAGAAAACAAAACCAAGTTAAAAAAAAAACAAACTTTGTAGCACCTTGAAGTTTAATTTATAATAAAATATACAACTTAGCACTGATGTGTGATGTAGTGATAAGTGGATAAAGAAAAAATAAGTAGTGACTAAAACTGTGTTTTGTTTGACTTGAAAGTGATAGCAATTTACAAGGTGTACACTGTGATGTGATGACTGATGTTTTTGGAAAAAAAACTGAGTTTTGGATATTGATATTTTTGGTTTGGTTTGGAGAGAAGTGTGGGTTTTGATATGATATGTGAATAAATGTAATTAGTAATACAAAATTTGAGTAGCATGTTTGGTCAAAGTAGCTCTCAGTAGAAAAGAGGTTTGAGTTCTAGAGTCTTTCATGTCTTTTATTGAAGAAACCCTGTCAGTCCATCATTCTCCATGGCCTCTTTCTAAGTGAGTGACATGTCTTCAACACAATATATTATCTCCTTTTAACTTAGCGGACACTATTTTTAACATAATGTACAGCAAACAGTGTCATGTCAACAGTCTTATCTACGCATATAGCCAATACAGAGCAACATTATCATCCTCTTGGAGTCATGTTTCCCTATACTTGACACTGATTTATAGACAAGAACGTGTCTGATGTCAGCATGTTGTCAATTCAACTTATCCTCTCAGAAAATAATTTACAAGTTCTTGCATTTTTATGTATTTTTTAAAGTTAAGTTTTGGAACAAATTACTGTTAAATATCTCATTTCTTCTTCTCACAGTGTGCTACAGTGGATTTTTACTCCTCTTGCAGTTGTTTTTCTTCCTCTATTGTTTAATGGGTGATGAGCCGTCCTCAACTTTCCATAATTGGTCCTAAATTCTGAATCATCCAAAAAAGTGTTTTCACACTGCCAATGGACCAAACCATGATTCAGTTTCAACTGGACTGAGACCTTTTGGTCCTTTGGTCATTTGGTCCAGACCTTGGTCTGTGGCACCTGTCACACCTTCTATTTTGGTTTGGACCAACCAAAAAGCCCAAAGGTCTGGACCAAACAAGGTAGGTGTGGAAGCAGGGAGCTATATATTTTCAAACTTTCCAATATTGTGATTACCTTTAGGACTTTCATCCAAGGCCGTTACATTCTTGTCTTTTGCAAGTTAGCAAAACATTCTAAAAATTAACTTACTTGCTTTCGCCAGATCATTCGACCATACAACACGATTGTCATCAGCAACACGACAATAGAGTCTCTTTGAAGTATACAATTAAAGCATGATACTGTTGCAGTGCTACAGTCAGTGGGTGAGATCCATCGGTTTCTATACCAGTGGCATTTAGAGCCTATACTGTGATGTACAAGATTAACCCCACTGTAAGAATAAGCAGGTTTACTGTTGTGTTGAAGTGTTTTGAGTTAGGATTGTGGTTATGGCTCTGGACCTGGTTGTTTCATATAAAAAAATATCGTGGACACATTTCACGTTGTCTGCAGTTAAAGATATCATCAAAGGATTACTGAGGTTGTCTATACGTGTATTCTTTCCTTTATTTCAATATTGCTCTCCGTTATTGAAATTCACCACTTTGAAAGAAATGTGGAGAAGACAAGAGCACAAAAGGACTAGCTTGTGAGCCACAAAAAAGGATTCAATGCATTTAGAAGCACAGCTTTCATCCTCTATATGAAAAGCTAATCAGTCGGTCTGATTGCAGTGAGTGGCCTTTTGTAACATCTTTAATCCGGTGAGTGTTTTAAGAAGTGCATAATTGAAATTCTGTTCAGGCTGCAATTTTAGGCTGCAGGGTAATGAGCCATCAGCTGGCCTTGGCTGGCAGCATGAGGGACTGTTTTAAATGTGCCATGTGATGAACCCTTGATTGGGTCGCCAATGACTGCTCTATATTGATAGTACCAGCGATGGACAGGGGACTTGTTATTTAGTCCTCACCCTTATCCTCTGCTGGTCCTAATTAAGCAATCAGCCAGATTGATGTCATTGTCATGCTAATTAGTGCTCTATGCTCTGAAAGTACGTCCAGAGCCTCCACATCCAGTGTGTGCCACCAGAATTTTATAAGTGATCTGTTGAATGGTGTGGCTCCAGTCATCAAAGGTACCTTGTTTGGCTTTAAATAGTGTGTAGGCACACCTTCTCTTTCTGTCAATTTGTCTGTCAATTTCTGTCACTTTAATAGGCAGCCCGAGCATTGATGGACATTAGCCAGGGCAGATGCCAAGTGGCAACTATGCCAGTGAGTTCCAAACCCTAGTGGCTGACAGCAGCTGGAACACCCCACCTCTGCTTGACCCTGTCCACAGAGGTTTGTCGAACCCCATCAGGGGTTGTACTAGATTGCCCTAACTCCTCAGAATCCTTCATTGACTATCACCTGAGAGAAATTGAGTGTAACAGGACAAGACAAGTCTCAGTGATCTCATAAGGCAGACCTGTGTTTCTGAAGACTTATGACTAGTTTCACCTCTGCACCCATCCTTACCCCTCTAGACCCCATTTTGAATTGAATGGGGAGGTGGGTGCTTCAGATGTTGGAATGGGGCAGTTTTGTGACATGTGTCCATGTGCATTCTTCTCTCAGGAACTGTCGCTGACGGAGAGAAACTTTAACGTGGGTAACAGAGAGCTTCTAGCAGTCAACTTGGGGCTTGAGGAGTGGCATCAGACAGGCCAGACAGGGGCGGAGCATCCTTTCCTGATCTAGACTGTCCACACAAATCTAGAATACATCTGCCAAGAGACACCATTGTGCCTACATACAGCCTCAGAACGGCTAGCATGACTGTAGAGTTTTAGCCTAGTCACTAATATGACTTGGTAACATGAGAAGCTTTGCTGCTGAATCAAAATAGTGCCAGTCTATTCTAAGTCAGTCTAAATAATGCTGTGAGCAACAACAGAGAGTGTCACCAATAAGTTTAATCAGGATTGCAAAGGCATTTCGCATTATACGCAAATATGTGATAGGCTGCACCCATGTTGATGATTAGCAATGGGACCTACAGTTTAGGAGGTGATGTCCAAAATGTGCTTCAATTCAAAATGGCAGAAAATCCATCATGGTAAACTTTTATGGTCCAAGATTTTTGTGGAGAACAATGAGTTTCAAGTCAATCAGATTTACAGTGTGAGGGACATGGTCTTTCCCAAATTGCATTTTTGGGAATTGTACTCTTTCACCAGTGCCACCATCAGACGGATTGGCTTATGTTTCTTGGGAAGCATATGCACATCATTTCCGGTGGCTGTGCCAAACGTCACGTTTCTAACTCATTCCAGCTCACTGCAATTTGAGCCACAATAGAAGACAATTAATAATAATAATAATAATAATAGACAGAAATACAATAGGGTTGTGCTCCTTCAGTTAGAACTCTAAGCATACAATCAACAGAAGTCCCTCAAGCTAGATGGTCAAATTAATGACAGTGCTTTGTATTTCAGTGTCGGCTGTTGGACCCCAGACAAAGAGACAAATGCCAACAGGATCGGTTGTAAGTGGTTTAATGTCTGAAAGTTCAGTGAATGGCAAAGGTGTAGATGTGAAGGAGGAAGCACAGGGTGGCTGTGTGCCAAGGGCAGCTGTGAGACCAGGGAGGAGACTGTCAGTGAAACGCCCCCTACTTAATATTCAATCCTGCTGAGTACATGAAGACCACAGCAAATGCTGGAAGAAAATCTAAAAAAAAAAAAAAAAATTCATACAATCTAATAAGCTACAGGTGTGGAAATTACCCATCATAATATCTTTATTTGTATAGCACTTTTCAAAATACAGTAACAGATTGTTTTGCACAAAACACATTTAAAACAGAGATAAAATTAGCTAAAAGTCATAACAAGTGAGCACATTATGAAATAAATGATATATGATTAATAATATATGAAATATGCCCTCTTCACAGCTCACTGAAGCATCGAAAATGGCATCAGTGTAAACGTCATTTGTTCTACTGTTCACCTTATTATTTATAAGAATACATTTCATAACAGGTACAAGGATTGTTTGATAATTGGAGAACACACCTGCGGGTTTGTGTTTTTCTTTTACAATAACAGATGTCTCTGTTTTTATTTATTATCCTAAATCATGTATTATCACTTCAATAAAATATTGTTTAGGCTTTTCATTGTAAAAATGGCTTTTATTAATTTTTGCAAATTAACTCTTGATATATGATACATGAGAGATAATATTTCAATTTATTTTACTCAGTGGTATCAATTTCACACAGTTTCTCAGGTTTCATCCTTCCTCCATTGGAGTCGTAGTTTCTCATTTTTCCAGTTAATGTGCATACGCATAGGTCAGAGTTTCAAAGCAGGACCACACATTCTCCCGTCAAGCTTGTTTGTTATGAACCCAACAGTTTACTTGAAAGTGGTAAAGTGGTGTACACCTTCTTTCGTGCATATGCAGCATTTATAAATGAGCAGGGGGTTGGATGGCAAAGGCTGGCTGCAAAGCTGGTCCAGGCTGGTAACTAAACACAAGAGATCAGTATTAACAACTAGAAAGAGACTAGAGACACTGAAGATTAGCAAGATAGTAATGACTAGATTCTTACAGCCATAACATTACTAACAAAGCTGGGGAGAGAGACAGGAAACACTACGGACCTAGAGGTCACAGGGGAGGCTGTGACAGTTGGCAGGTCTATGCTGGCAATACTGAAATACAACACACCTCTTCACTTTGTTTTCTGTGTTGTGATTTTATTCTAATGTGACATGGAAAATTCATGTCACACTGTAAAAACTTTTATTCATTAATTCAATCAAAAACAAAAGTCTAAATAATTGTCTTTAAACATGCTTTTCATTTAATTATAACACAGTACATGCATTCACAAAAAACCCAACAATAACACAAAACCCAAATACAAATAATAAATTAAATTCTGTGTTTGATTTAATTTATGAATTTAAAATCCTGTAGAGGAATTCTGGTGCTTTGCCAATAAAAAGTTAAAATATAGGAAAAATTTAAAATGATGCATTACATTAGTCAGTGCAGCAATTTGTTTCTACAAGCTGTTTTAACAGTTGGAGTTGATTTGCGGGAGGTAAAGCTGATCTGCAGCAGGACCCACAGGAGCTTCAGACTGTGATAAATCCATCAGAGCAGACTCTTCATAAACATTTACTGATTCTGTGAAATAATCATAAGAATGATCTGTAGTGTTAGCTAATCAAATATGTATTATTTTTACCATGTAAATTACAGCTAGAGTCATGTATTTAAAGTAACAACTGACAATTTATTTAGTTTTAAGTTAAAATTATAAAGTAAATGCTGATTGTACACTGTAATGGCTACAGAGTAATGACACCATTGTAGTACTCTAACCACAGAGTGTCTTCTCTCTGCATTTTAATAACCACCTGCACTGCTGTTCTCAGATAACCACTCATGTAATGTCCAGCTTTATATCTTGAACAATACTTATTGGCCTATTTAACCTTAATGCTCCTCCCTCCATATTTCTACCACATTAACCCCCCCCCCCCCCCCCCCCCCCCCCCCCCCCCCCCCCCCCCCCCCGGTGGAAGAGGAGGCACATAAGGTGAATCCTGAAATAAAGTCAGGAGCCTCTCTCACTTTGAAAAGTTTGAAAGAGGCTGCCCATTCTGTGAAATCACTCTTGGTAGCAGAAAAGAGAGCTGGAGGTGTTAATTTCATGGGTTAGGTCTTAAATTGAGCTCTGCAATTTTCTCCCTGAGTAGATTAGAGGAAGGTCTCACTGTCCTCAGGTAAGGTGGCCCTCTCCTCCCTCTGACTCATCACATATTGATTCCTTCCACTGCTGCTTGACCCCCGCTAACCCCTCTACCACTTGTGCCCCTACAGCTTTGCACTGCAAGCCTGTATATGGGGAGAGATGCGCTAAAAGTGGCCCACAAGAAAGGGGGAATCAGCCCTCTGGGTTTATAACAACAAGCCTGCGCTGTGGCCAAATGGGTTCAGCCCTCCGGCTCATTTGTTGATGTCGTACAGCTACAATCACACAGTGAGAGCATTATCTTTACCCTCAGGCAAAAATGCATTTCATTACATACATCTGCTGGGTGTGAGTGTGTGCTGCTGTCAGAAATATCAAAGAATAAAAGCAGAAATAGAGCACCAGTGTTTCTGTTGAATTATTTAAATCACCAAATATCAGATTAATACAATGGATTTCTCTCATAAGCACTTAACTGCAGGCCAGGCATTGTTTTTCCAAATAGGCACACTTCTCAAGGGAGATTTCTGAGAGTAAAATCGCTTGTGTTAAGTATGTTTTCTAACTAAACACAAACTCCCGCAGAAAAGTTGCAAAGTGAAAATCAGAAGCTTTGTTTTCAATCAGCGTCCTCGACGGGCTATAATTCCTAATTAAATTTTCTCATTGAAACCTCATTCCAGAAAGGTAGAGAACAATGCTCTCTGCATTGTAATTGAGTCAGAAATAAACAGCCGGCACACTGAGCTGGCCTGCCTTTTATATAATGGCGTCATTTGTTTTGTGTCCATTAACAGGGAACGCAGTTTTATTAATTCCTCAACTTGGTTTCCTGCATCTTCCTAATTAATTCCATTTTGTTTTTCCTGCTAAGGAAGCTTCTGCAGATTAATGATGTGGAACAAAAATGTTGTTGAGATGCTGATGTGCTTCATCTACATGGGGTGAAATTTCCGTCATTAGATACAAATGCCTGATGACTACAACTTTATTTTTTCTTTCTGTCGGGGTCCTTCGCCCAAAGGCTTCATTCTGTCTACATAATTGATTAAACCTGCAAAGAAATCAAATGACTGTCGTGGTGAATAAAAAGTTGTGACATGTATCTTACCACCTACAGTGCCAAACTATGCACATCTTGTAGAGTAGAAATAGATTATCAACCCTTATAAAAACCCTTTTTTTGACAACATAAGAAATTATTATAAGGATGTTCATCCATCCATTATCTATACCGTTTATCCGTTAAGGGTCACGGGGGGCTGGAGCCTATCCCAGCTGACATTGGGCAAGAGGCAGGGTACACCCTGTACGGATCGCCATTTCATTGCAGGACCAACATATACAGACAAACAACCAATCACACTCACATTCACACCTATGGCCAATTTTAGAGTTAACAGTTAACCTAAGCTGCATGTCTTTGGACTGAAGCTGGAGTACCCAGAGAGAACCCACGCAGGCACAGGGAGAACATGCAAACTCCACACAGAAAAGCCCCAGGCGCGAACCTGGAACCTTCTAGCTGTGAGGCAACAGTGCTAATCACTGCACCACCGTGCTGCCCTTATTATAAGGATGTAAACAAATTAAAATACATTGTTTGGATATGAACATGTAATGTATTCTCAACAGATACAAGCAGCACTAACATTTGTTTCATTTTTTATCATACTGAATACACTTTGCTACACATGTCACACCATTTCTTTGCAGAGTCAAAAGTCAGTCAGATACATTCAGCAGCCTATCAAAGGAAAACATCCACACATCTGTGAAGAAATCATACAAACCATCAAAGTCCGACTTTTTCTTCAGCATCAGAGAAATGCAGGTGATTATTTTCTGTACAGTGTGAACAGCGACTGCCAGTAGCTGAAACTTATTGAAGCTCACTTGGAAACTTACAGCAGTTGTGCGTGAAGACTTAGACTAGACTTTAATGATCCCTTTGGGATGACTCCCTCAGGGAAATTAAGTCAACATATTTGGCCTGTACAGGGATCGAACCCGTGACTTTGGCGTTATTAGCACCAACCTTTAATACATAACACTTGGTGTAACTGTGAACCATGTGGTTTTATCCTCATAAACGCAGTCTTGTTATTTAATAGCCATACCTTGTAGGTAATGAAGAATAAGAGAGAGTACTTTTTGCTTATTGTGTGTCCAGACAGCAAGGATTTTAGCTGTCACATTTGGTGCAAGGAAGGGGAGAAAAAAACATTTAACAATTTACTTGACTGTATTGAAAATATTTGGAAGTAAGGATTTTCTTGAACACTGAGAGTGTGTTCTGATAGCCCATGTTGACTGATTAGCAGGCTGTATACTCTCCACAGTTGTTATCCACACACACACACACGCACACACATGCACACACAAAACCAATCCAGGAATTGCTTACTGAGACCTCAGTGAATGACAACATCATACTCTTGTAGTCACTGAAACACACCTAAATGCTGCTGTTAACATGTAATGTGGAGAAAAACTATCTACTTTCAGCAACATCTAAACACATTTTCCAAGCTGCAATAAAATTTCTAGAAACTTAATCTTGAGTTTGAGCACAGTTACTATACAACCTTTCTCAGCACTGTTTTCCTGCCAGAAATGATGGAGCCCAGTAGAATATGAGCTAGAATTTATTAGCTGTCATTTCATCTCAGCAGCAGGCCTGACATGGTTCTACTAGGGATAAATAATTTTTGACATAAAATAAACCTTTCTCTTCTGTTAACTGCAATTCAAACTGGGATCTGGTCCACTGTGTACTCCACCTCTGTCACAGTTTGACCGATCACTCATTTATTGTTTAACTGATCAATACTGGAGAGATTATCTATGGACACCATATGGTCTGAATTGACTTAACGAATTAATATATATATTTGAAGATTGATGCATCCTGGGTATTAACATTATCCCCTCAGGGAGTTAGTCATCCTTTATTACTGAATGTTAAACACTTGATTTAATATTGTGTTTACTGTCTTTGTATAGACAGTTGTTATTGTTGTCATGTTTATTCTTTTATTCTTTTATGTGTTGTATGCATTATAGACACAATGGTCTCAAATTTTGTTTAGTCTATACCAATGGTTTATACCAGCTTATTTGAAAGATGGGCTACAGGTTTATTTTAAAATGACTTTAGCGACAACAAGCAAAAGGGGGAAATGCTCACTTTGTCTCAGTACAACAAAAGATGACCAAGACATGACAAACTGCTAAAAGGTGGTTTGAGTGTAAAGAATATGTAGATAATATTTAAATATTTATAATATTTCTACTTAAATGTCTTTCAAGGACAATAAACCACATCAAACTCAGAGTAAGAAAGAAAGAAATACAGAGTAACAGTATGAGGCGACACAGTGTCACCCAGTGTCAGTTGGGATAGGCTCCAGCCCCCCACGACTCTCAGAGGATAAGTGGTACAGATGATGGATGGATGAATGGATTATTTTCATTACAAAAACATCTTATTTCACTCTTTTGGCTTGCATGGTGATATACTCTCAACTTTATCTGATAATTATCTAATTTTAATTTAATTAAGGTTTAGACATTTGTTTGCATGGGTTTATTTTTCGCAATCTGTCCCATTTAATTCCATGGAGAACAACAGTAATTCAGATGGTTCAGAGCAATATAAATGTATAGTCTCAGAATAACTGAGTTCCAACATCCCTCTCTGATGATGAAAATAATATAGACCAGAATAGCACAAATAACACAGCTACAGCACTGATTACTAACTGTGAAATAACTCCATCATTATTGGCCAAATGTGATGACCAAAGATGATATTTTCACTGTGTCACATCCTATAGTTGGCAAAACATTTCAGTCAGGACCAAAAAAATCACCCATACGGTGGTGCTAGGAAGCCAAGTCATCACCAAACTCATTTGAAGACATCACCCGGGGAATGTCCATTAGTTGAACACCATTGTGACAGCTGGGGTCACAGGACCAGAGGCCAGTTGTGGTGGTGGCTCAGTGGTTTGCTTGCATAACTTTCAACTTGATTGTAGATTTGAGACCTGGTTGGCCAAGTCCACAGAAATCTTTACGTAACACGCGTTCAAGAAACAAGAACAGCACTTATCTTAAATAAACTGATCTTGTATTAAGAATTCTGGTAGTTGGACATTCATTCATTCATTCATTCATTATCTATACCACTTATCTGTTAAGGGTCACAGGGATGCTGGAGCCTACACCAGCTGACATTGGATGAGAGGTGGGGCCAACACATACAGACAAACAACCATTCATACTCAAACCAGGGCTCGAACCCAGAACCTTCTTGCTGTGAGGTGATAGTGCTAAGCACTACACCACTGTGCCACCCATAATTGAACATTCAGACTTATTTTAAGAAATCTTATTAAGACATCAGTGACTTACCACACTGGCAGCCAAATGTTCTTGTTTCAAACAAAAAGAATCTCATGTCTAAGATGTTTTCACTTAAATCTGGGATTTTTGGAGCGTGATACCAGGGTCATATTCTTGCTATTGAAATAATTCAAATTGCAGGAGTCAGCCTGCTTCAAATCTTCCATTCTTCTCTAAAATACTAGAAGAAGTTGTGTCTCAGCAGCTTTCAGCCCACTTAGCTGATAATAATCTTTTCAAACCTTTTCAGTCTGCCTTTAGGGCCTTTCACTCTACCGAAACAGCACTTGCTAAAGTAGTAAATGATCTTGTACTCTCTCTGGATTCAGATTCCACCTCTCTGCTCCTCTTACTTGATCTTAGTGCAGCCTTTGATACTATAGACCACTGTATACTATACTATATGGACCGACTGGAAAATAGATTTGTAATCTCTGGCCTGGCCCTCAGCTGGTTAAAATCGTATTTATCTGACAGAACTATCTGACAGAATAACACCATATCAGCCTTTTCTGATGTGAAATATGGAATACCCCAGGGTTCTGTTCTTGGCCCCCTGCTTTTCTTTCTTTATATTTCTCCTCTTGGCCAAATTATTTGGAGTCATGGAATTAACTTTCACTGTTATGCTGATGATACCCATCTGTATGTGCCTATAAAGGCTAACAATGCCTCTCAAATTAGGGAACTGCTTGTCTAATATATAAATAATAAATATTTCTAATAAATTTCTAATTTCAAAGAAAATAAATCAGATTAGAACACTCATGAGCTAAGCTAAGTTCTTTAAAAAAGACCTGATGTTTTCATTTTCTTTGGGAGGTGATAAACTTGTTTAATAAAATGAGCAAGAATCACTGCTGTTGGTTTTGTCCAGTAAAGACATTTGTACAACTGTACAGACTTACTGCTTCAGATTTACCACCATTCATCACAAGCTGCTCCACTACTACTGCTGACCTGTAATGTGTAGTACAGTTTGAAGTTGAGGGTTGCCAGATCAGTCAAGTATCTCCCTCTGTCACTCTTTATAATAACCAACATTTTGCAGAAGACAAAAACATGGCAACTACACATAGATATTACACTGTGTGGAGATGAAATGAATCATTAAAGGATCACATGGCATTAGTTGAAACGTTGGATGGGATAATTCAACAACACCATAGCATTTCTCTACTGTATCCAAATCTATGCCCATGCTACATACAGATAATCAGCTGATGATCTGCAGAGGCTGTGTGTGTCAATACTGATTATCATAGAGAGAAATTTAATTTCAACTTTAAAAAAAATCTTATCTTTGTAATTAAAAATTTGCATGCTTAGTAAACTGATACTAGTTCTGTGTGTGTTTTTGCGGTTTTTATAAAATAGTTGTAATTATTGACAGACAGGCCTAAACTGAATTGATAAAGGTACTGGATACTAACAACTATTAGTAAAACCATCATATACACCAAGAATGGATAATATCCAAACTGCTGTATGAATACTGCAGTGTGTGTGTGCGCGCACCTGTCAGCAGACGCTGCACAGAGTAAGATGTGCTACAGGTTGTATGCTGAAGCAGTTCTCTCCTCCAGGGGATCCACAGTCCTCTGCACTCACAGGTGTGCACCGGTTTGTAACTGAAGCAGAACAAGACCTGCGACCTGGACAGCATGTCTCCATGCAACACAGAAACATCATGCATCATAAAAGCACTGATGTGACAACATTCTCAGGTTGACCATCACAAAGATTGTGCATGTTTTATGATAATCAAATTATAGTGCAAACACAGCACTGTGCTTGGAGACATTATCACAGACTGAGAGCATGAGGTGTGCTTCAGCTGTTTCAGCAGTTCAGTCTGCTCTAGCTCCTCTTGTGTGGAGCTTTTTCAAATTTGATCCAGGTGTTCAAGGAATAAATGTGGCCCTTGGTTGCTGAAGACACTTTTCTGTAATATCAATCTCAGCAGCCATTTTGAATGAATAAAATTTTCAAAGTCTTTCAGAGACTACCCTACTATACTATCTAACACCTCTCTAAAACAGTTTCAACAAATTTAACCGTATAACCTTCATGAAGGATTTAAGGTATTGCAGGACTGTTAGATTAAGGATAACACACATTGGCAGGTAAATGCATGTCAAAACACCTGCACACACTGTTTTCTATGTAAGCCTGTGCCATCATCCTCTTTTCCTGGCATCAACAAGCATCAACTCGCATGAGCATTCACTCTCCAAACTGAATTCCAAACTGCCATTGTACCATCACTACTTGTTGTGTCTACAAAGACAGCAAGCCTTCTTCTGTGGTTATAATGACAGTTACAATGACAATGGATGCGTCACAGCTCCCTGTGACCACCTGTGCATCCTAGTGTTTCCTGTGTCTGTAGCTCCCTGTCCCTTTCCTCCTTGTCAGATTGCTTCCTCTTGGCTAGATTACTGTCCACTCACTCGTGGTGTTCAGACTCTCAGCTGATTAGTTTATTTAAGTATTTTTCTTGTGAATCTCTAGAGTTATTTACCTTGTGTCTTTTGTGCCTTAGAGTCGTCAACTCCAGTGGTGCCACTACTGTTCGCATCTGCTGGTCTCCAGTGACTTCATCACCCTCAGGCATTCACTCAGCTGTTCACTCAGTGGCCTTCATCACCTCTCACACCATCCACTCACCTGCAAGCCTCCTGACAGCCTCCACCATCATCTCCCTCATCTACTATCTTCATTATTTACAATAACCACTCACCTCATCCACACCAAATGGGTCCTCACCAAGAGAAATCCAAACTGTTGGGTCTCTCTCTGTGATCATAATAATCTAAAGAGTACATTCTAGACCTGCTCTATATGAAAAGTGCCTTGAGATAACTTCTGTTGGGATTGGGCGCTATATAAATAAAATTGAAATGAACTGAACTGAATTGATTTGAATTGAATGTTGTAGCTGGTGGAGATACCACTGCGTTTGTGCTGCTTCCAGTGTGTTACAGATGTCACATGACAAATCACCCATCAGTTAGTAGTTTATTGAACTGGCAACTCCGTGTTCATGAACATACATCCTTGTAAAATCAACAATATAAATCACCACATGAGGGTGCAGTGGTGGACGGAGCAGCAATCAATGTTGGTGCTGATACTTAACAGCTGATGCCAATCAAGCTTTCAGATGTGGACAAGATCCTGAGGTACATGAAGTCCTTCACCTGGAGCAGCAACTCAGTTCCAACATGACGGGAGCAATCCATCATTTTCTAGCAGGGTACCATTACTTCAGATTAGGAGGTGCTGAATCTTGTTCTGGCAGGTTCACACTTGATTGCAAATCATCTGAGGTCATCTGAGAAGTACAGCCACATCATTTGCAAAAAAAAAAAACTAGAATAAATATCAAGATCTGAAAATCACAAATGGTGATGAAACCACCCTGGCAAAGCCCACTATTGACACCGCTATCATTCATATTTATTCACAGACCAAGTGGCAAGTGTTCTGCCTTTTTCATTTTTAGGTATACTGCAGGTATATGGAGGATGAGGTAATTCTTCCAGTGTGTTCTGGGTGCCCTCCCAGTTGGATGGGCCCAGAACATCTCTACAAGAAATGACTTACTGTAGGTGCCAATAGGAAGAGCTTGAAGATGTGGCAAGAGAGAAGGAAAAACCATTCTGAGCCTCCTGCCTGGACACAGATAAGCACCACAAAATAAATGGATACTTGACATTTGCTGCTTTAACTAAAAACTAAACTAAACTAAACTAACTAAACTGTTTTATAAGATTTTGGCATATATAGTAAAATCTGATACTTCTTAGCAACTGCTCACATAAGATTAGAACTGAGGGAGAAAAAAAAAATGCTTATAATTCTCAAAGGACTTTCATGTTGCTAACTACGCTGTGCAAGGGAGCATGAAAAGGCCCCTGTGCAGAGAGCCAGGGCATCAATGGCAATTAATGCAAGTGGTGTCTCAGACAAGGAGGCTAATGAGTTTTAATATACATGCAGGTGAGGGAAAGCTGAGTCGCTGAAGCCCTTAATGAACCCATGACAGCCTAATTAGCCACAATTTACAATTCTAGGATTCTAATCAGAGGCACTGAAATGCTGCCACACATCTTTGTATGAATGAGTCTTTTTAAATGCTCCAATCTGCTGCCTTGATTGATAATTGCATGTTTTTTCCTATCTCTCTGTGTCTCTCTGTCCATGTCTGGATTGTAGTTCAGCCATCTTAGTCTATAATAGTGTGGAGAATGTTTTACTGGTCCAATCTCAACACACACATACACACACACACACAAATACAATTCCTATTGTTAGCTTTAGTACCTGATTTAGTTTTAAGCTGGAATTATGCTTCTCTGAAGATACACAGAAAAGACTATGCCAACTGACAAAGGTGTTATGAGTAACACTGCCTTCACGTGCTTTGGATACACACATGAATTATGAATAATAATAACAATAAGAAGAGGAAGAAAAAAAGAAAAAGAAGAATTCAATAAAAAATTAAAGCTGCAAGCAGCGTTGAATGGGCACCATTATGATCTTGATCTTGACCACTATGATCTGACCACATTTGAGGTCAATCAGATCAACCTAGTTAGATAAAACACATCATTTCCTGTTGTCAATAGGTGGTGCTATGACTATACCTGAATATTGGAATGTAGATGTATTCAGGACAGGTCTGTTGTCAAACCTGTGAAATTTGGGGCAGATCAGACAATGTTTGCATGAGTTACATCAACTTCCTGGTTAATGGCAAAACATTGAAATTCGCCACAGCGCCACAGACACACCTTTCAACGGAACATCAAAATTTTTAGAGTAAGTCATCATGAAGTCCTTAAGGCTTTCCTGACCAAGTCTAAAGTGGATCACGTCAACCTGCTAGTAACAGGACGTCAAAGTCTAAACCATGTCATTTCCTGTTGGCAGTAGGTTCCGCTATAATGTTTTGTGAATATTGACATGTGGGTGTGTTCATGTCGGGACCCTTATCATCACTGTGAAATTTAGTGCTGATTGAACAAAGTATTGCTGAGTTACAGCAACTTAAACGCAACTTCCTGTTTCATGGCAAGTCATGGAAATTTGAGGCGCCGCCACGGCCACACCCTTCGACATCAACAAAATCTTTTAATAACTTTTAATCACAAAGGCCTTAGGAGTATCCTGACCAAGTTTCATAAAAAAACATTGTCTGATCTGCCCCCAAACTTGATATGTTTGATAAGAGTCCCACCCTGAGCACATCTACATGGGTCTTGCTTGGTTATGGGAGTGGCAAAAGCGCCCCCCTGGACATATTCAAAACCGCCTTGCCATTGGGCTTAGTTTGTCCGAGGTGAACAAAATTCAGAGATATTATGTAACGTGCCAAGATGCACCAAAAAGTCTCATGACATCATGGCCTCAAACCTACAGGAAGTCGCCCATTTAGATTTTATCGCACAAATTTTTTGTATTTTTCGCCATTTGGGGACGTTGTATTTGATCAAACTCCTACAGATTTTATCATATCAATCTCAAACTTAGTCAGGATACTCTTAGCGCCCTTGTGATTAAAAGTTATTAAAAGATTTTGTTGATGTTGAAGGGTGTGGCCGTGGCGGCACCTCAAATTTCCATGACTCGCCATGAAACAGGAAGTTGCATTAAACTTGCTGTAATTCAGCCATATTTTGCCCAAACTGCATCAAACTTTACAGTATTGTTAATGGTCCATAACTGCACACATCCATATGTCAATATTCATAAGAGTTTTTGTTGAAGTGTGTGCCTGTCCTGGCCCGTCAAAGTTCGATGACTGGCAGTCTTATGAATTGCATCACCATTTTAAGTAGTGTGCTGCTTGATCCAGCAGATGGAGCTGGATCAAGGAACTCCCATGCAGGTCCCATCTGTGGCTCCCTCTTGTGGTGTATGTGCGTGAAATTGAACAGTTTACTCTCTTCACCTTTCTATCACAGATTGTGCCTTTCTGTAAAACTTCTAATGTAAAAGAATAATAATAGTGATTTTGGGAAAATATTGAACAATTTCATCATCTGGCCATTTTAAGCAGTGTTGTCTTTTTTAACAGAGCAAGGGATTTTCAACATAGCATTTCTAAACATACTAGTTGTCTTTAGAAAGTATAAAATATTTATATTTGCACACAATAACAGAACTATTGAAAAAACAAAAATGCTTTTGCTCAAAGCTTAAAGCTTGTAAAATCAAGTTAAAACTGAGGGTTATTTTACCAATTTACACACAGTATAAAAACTTCAGTAAAGATTTGAGCTGTCACTTGAGAAAGCATCATGCCAAAAACAAAAGAAATCACTGTAGACTTGAAAAAAAAAAAAGTTGATTCTCAGGAAGCAGGAGAAGGATATACAAAGTTATTACAGCATTTCCAAGCGTCAAGAACTCAAATGAGAAGTATCACCAAGAAATTCAAGGAGAGCCACACAGTACAGAACGAGCCTGGCAGAGGTAGGAAGCGAAAGATTTAAAAGACCCTGGAAAGAAAACTAGTGAGAGACCTGTCTAAAGATCCCAGAAGAACTGCCAAGACACTAGTGAATGACTTAACTAAGTCAGGAATTGTAGTCTCAAAGAAGACAATTATTAGAGCTCTGCACAGGAATGGACTGTGAGGTTGCAGACCAAGAAGAACTCCACTTCTGCAAAAGAGACACCTTCAAGCCAGACTGAAGTATGTTAAGGACAACCTGGAGAAATATTACGCATACTGAAAGTATGTCCTTTGGTCAGATGAGACAAAACTAGAGCTCTTTGGCCATAGAGACACTGCTTGTGTTTGGAGAAAGAGGGGAGAGGCATACCACCCAAAGAACACCGTCTCCATAGTGAAACACAGTGGTGGGAGTATTATGCTGTGGGGATGTTTCAGTACATCTGGAACTGGGAATCTTGTCTAGGTGGAAGGAATCATGAAGAAAGGAAGGTATATGAAGATTTTGAGAGAAAACCTTAAGCAGTCAGCAGCAAAACTGGATCTGGGTCATCACTTTGTCCAACACGACAACAACTCAAAACATAAGTCGTTCCTGGTGAAGAACTACCTCCAGAAGACCAAAGTGAATGTCATTGATTGGCCTGCACAAAGCCCTGACGTGAATCCCACTGAAAAAGCAGAAGACCAGAAGGCCAGAAGGCCATCAAATCTGGAGGAGCTTGAGAGATTTGCCAAAGAAGGATGGGCTGGGATTCCTTTGGAGACATGTTTTTGGTCAGCATAGAGTGAATTTTCTGAGTAAATCAGGCTTAAAACTGTTGGTTAACCTGAAGAAGTTTGTGAAGCTGTTGTAACATGTTCTGATGCCACAGAGGGAATACACTGATAACAGCCAAGACTTACAGCTGTCACAGACGATGACCTCTGAAAAATATTAACTGTCACAGAAAATAATTATGCAAGAGCATAAAAGCTCTTATTTCAAATTTCCTGTTGCCACAAAATCCAGTTTCTTACAGTGGTTTCCCTATTGAAAACTAAATTCCACTTCAAATGTATCAATAATTTTTTTTTTTGATGTATTGGTGGGCAATATTTGTAGAAAAGGCCCCAGAGTCACCAGTTTATAGTTTAGTTTTAGTAGTACTCCATGTCATTGATGTGCCTTTAATTACCTGTTCCATCAGTGTTCATTTATGTGTTTATCTTACGGGGGTCAGCCACCTCACGGGTTGGCTGAGTGATGTCACACAGTGAAAAGTTAGTGTGAGTCTCTCTATGTTTATTTATCCTTTACTAAGGTGTATTCTTTAAGCCCACCTAAATGCATGTTCCTCAGATTTTTTAGCTTCACAATGCGTACTGCCATATTTTCTGAATATGGCAGTACGCATTCTGAATCAGTGGCGTAACAATGCACCGCGGCACGATGCATTGTTACGCCACTGTATGCCCTACGACCTGCGTTAACCAACTCAAATACATGTGTGCTAGTCCCCCCGACAGGCGCAGGATGTGAGGGCCCGTTCAACGCTGCTTGCAGCTTTAATTTATTTTGTTCTCTGCAGGGTCAGATGGTGAAGCCACAGCCACACTCCTTCTAACTTCTTGAATCCATTAGACTTAATGTGTACATTTCAATACCTTACTTACTTAATACTTGTCTGTAATTGAACGAAGTGTAAATAAATGTCAATAATCAACCAGCAACTGAGTTTATATGCTTCTTTTTCAACCTACCCATAGTAATTTAATTTAAAATGCTCAAAGAACCATTTATTCAGAAAAAAAAATTACTACAGAACCATTTAAAAGAGGTTCTTCAGTGAACCAGTTGGATCCACAGAGAACTTTGTTGAAAATGGTTCCTTAAAGAACATATTTTTGCTAAAGTTCTTTGAGGTTCTTTAAAGAACCATTTGCAGAGGTGGCTCTTCAAAGAACCACTTGCTAAAAGGTTCTTTCTGGAACTAAAAATGGTTCTTCTATGGTATCACTCTGAAAAAATATTTTTGGTTCCAGTTAGCACCTTTATTTTTCTGTTCTATAGAACAGGATATTGGCAGCATGAATGTGCTGACAAATCAGCAGAAATGATGTGATGCAGTCATGTCAACATGGAGCAGAAACTCAGAAGAAAGTTTTCAACATCTGGAGGAATCCATGCCACAAAGAGTGGGAAACATTTCCTTTCAAAAAAAGTTAAGTAAAAGATAAAATGTCAATTTTTGCCTGTAAATTTGGTGATCAGACTTTTTGATATTAAACTCATGAATTCCCATTGCATAAACATGGTTTTACTTCAAACACTGATTTTATTTAGGATTTCTTTTATTCATTTATTTTAGCCTAAAGCACAATAACGTAGGAGTGAATTGTTGAAATCTGCCTATAAAATACTATGAATTCAATGTAACCTCCCCCAGCTTTTTAAAATACCACAGATATGACCTTGTTGTCCTCAAAGGTAGCTGTAGCCCTGAATAGACTGATCCAAGAGAATGAAATGAGCCAATACAAAGACAACTTTTTGGTGGAACAAGGGGTTACAAGAGGCTTCATGTATGTTCTCATGAGAACCTTCCTGATAACCGTCCTGTGTTGCAAACATGATACCTGCTGTACCTAATCCCATCCTGATACCTGTGTGCTAATGCCTGCTACGTCCATCTATCAGCTCACTCTCTAGGCGTGAAATTACTGCTTAACTGCTTATCTGTTCTATGGCCTCTATGTCATGTGCATTGTCTGACTAAGCAGATTTCCATCTTGTCCTCACGGAGGTACAACAAATGCAAGGTGTGTAGAGGTGTTATAGTTACTCTTATACTACTTATAGTGTCCACATAAACAAGTATAACTTAGCTAGGTATTCCCGTGATCACAGAAACTGAGAAGACTGTTACTAAATTGTGAAACAGTAAACTGTTTTGTCTCTCTCAACACTCAATAAAAACAGACCTCTATTTTCATTACAATTTTGTGTCTCATTTTTGGTGTTTACCCTGTTATTGGTTATGTGGTATGGCTTTGTCATGACACCCAACAAAATGTCCTGTGCTGAGGTGGATGGAGTGGCACAGCTGAACTGTAGCCATTTTGCTAAGCCAGCATGTTGACTTCCGGGGCAGCTGTGGCTCAGGAGGTAGAACAGTCACCCACCAATCAGAAGGTTGGTGGTTCGATTCCCGGCTCCTCCAGTCTGCATGCCGAAGTATCCTTGGGCAAGATACTGAACCCAAATTGCCTCCGATGTGTGTGAATGTATAGAAAAAGCACTTTGTATATACATGTGCTGTATGAATGTGTGTGAATGGGGTGAATGTGATCTGTAGTGTGAAGCGCTTTGAGTGGTCGAAAAGTGCTATATAAGTACAGTCCATTTACTTCAAGACAGACCAAGACTCAGGACCCTGTTTTAATTCTGGTGTAAAACCAGCAGGTGCAAATGCAGTCCCACTGTAATTTTTGTCTGATGGTAGTCCTTTTTTTTTCATTTGGGAAGTTACTGACTCCAACTTGTGTTAATGTGGGTGGCATGAGACAGCTGAAGTTGTACTTGTGTCAGCATCAGTGTCTCGGACCACAAATGTTACAAACACAGACATCCAAAACTGATAAACCCTTCAAGTATGTTGACTTGATTCCTATTTCATGACCATTTACACCTCTTGAATGAGCCATAAGAGCAGATTGCATTCTATCTTTAGTTTCTAATATAGAGGAAAAGTGTGGTTTTGTTACAACTTCACTTCCATGTTGGTAGATGCGGCCATCAGTTCAACTACACCATTGTAATTGCTGTGATCTTGAAACACAGATATCGCTACAGTGAGTAATTTGTCCTGTAAATGGGTCAAATAATAGTCAGACAGAGTTCTTACTCTGCTGTTGTTTTAAAACTACAGACTGGAGCTTTTAATTTTCTTGTTAAAACTGTTAAGACTCTGTGTCGGGCCAAAGCATGCATGTAATTACTCCTGGGCTTATAGACATTACTATTCTCAGTGTTTGTGTATGTGTGTGTGTGTGTGTATGTCTGCTTGCATCCACGACATGGCATGCACAGTTGTTGATGTACAATTTTCAAACTTCTGTTCCACTTCGAATAGGCTCCTCAGTGTGGTGGCTGCAGCTTGAGCTGAATTTTAACAGCATTGTTGTGCAATCTGTCAAAACAATGAGTAAGCCGATTTGTATACAAAGGAACAGAATGTAATTCCGAATGAGAATTTGGGCTATTCAACCCGTCTTCACAGCCTGTGACAGGTAATTCTCCAGGGTTCAAATATTTCTGGATAACATAATCATATTTTCCAAGTTTTTTTCATCATTGACCTGCATTTCTTTGAGTTAAATCACATCACGGGGATTAAAGGCAGCTATTAAAGCCAAATCCACTCATGTTTGCTGGAGGATGATATCAAACTTCAATTGGAGTTTGGGCTTTAGCAGTTTCATTTTGATCTCGATGGGATTTTCTGCTCATTCAAATAAAGCCACAAAAAGAGCCCTCCACCTGCTATGGAGCTAAATTAATATGAATGTTTTATTTCATAGGGATTAGAAGAGTCAATAATTTCCTGACAGAGGGTATGAATAGCAAAGAACAGGAATTATTGCTGGGACAGCCTACAGAGCCACACACACCCCATGCCCAGTGCATGGGTGGAGTTTTATGATGTTGTACTGGCCTAGTGCTTAAGGCACATACCCCATGATCGCAATGTCCCTGGTTTGAGTCCAGCCTTTGTTGTATGTCATCCTCTCGCTTTGTGTTTCCTGTCCATGTCTCTGCCACTATTGAAAAAAAGGATTCATGCATAGTTTTATTTTATAAACATTTATTACTCTTATTTATTACTTTATTTATTAATTATTTATAAATTAAAGCAGTCAAACAAACATCTTGAAAAATAAATATGTAATTATAAACTTTCACTATTCCACAGGAAAATTCAGAAGAATAAATTCAGTCAAAGCTAAGGCAGCAAAGGCCAGTAATCGGGAGGTGTGTATGTGTGTATGCTTTGCTTCATCTCCACCAGACTGCTCTGCTGTGTCTGGTACTGCTCCAGGCCGCTCTGAATACCAGATCCTAGTTTCTGAGTTAATTCATTTGAGCTTGAGCTTTTACTCACTAATTTTTCCTTGTGTCTAGTGTGTTCCTCACTGCTACCCACCCCTGCTGTAGAGGATCTCTTTGTTGCCCTTGCCTGTTTCCCTCTCCCCTGCTGGGGAGGAGTCCTTGGAGCCCCCCTGCCCACTCCCCCTTCTCCGCTACAGTGTAGATCCCCTCATCGCTGGACCCTCACTGGTCTTCAAACACATCTCTTCTCAGGTAAGCTCTCACAGGCCCTGAAAACTGCTATCATCAAGCTGCTCTTAAAAAGAGCATTCTAGACACATTACCAATGAACAATGACAGGCCCATATCACATCTCCTGTTTTTATGTAAAATCATTGAAAAAGCTGTTTTTCAACAGCTTCTCGACAGTTAACAACTGTTTTGAAGTCTTCCAGTCGGGACTTGGACAACACTACAGCACTGAAACTGCTCTTGTTAAGGTCTAAAATGACATCCACACAAACAGCAGGATTCCAGTCTTAATATTACCGGATCTCAGTGCTGCATTCAACGCAGCTGACCACAGTGTATTACCAGACGTACTGGAAAAATGGGTGGGACTTTCTGACACAGACCTAAACCAGTTTGAATCCTCCTTTAAGGACAGGAGCTACTTTGTGTCTATACGTAATTGCAAATTTGAGCAAACAAAAAAGACGTGGAGTTCCCCAGGGCTCCTTTGGGCCTCCTTTGTTCAACATATACATGCTCCCAGCAGCTCAGATTATGGTAAATGAAAAAATAGGTCCATACCAGTCTATGCAGATGATACACAAATGTACATAACCATATCACCAGGGGACTATAGTCCTACACAAGCTCTGAATAAGTGCATTGAACAAACCAACGACTGGATGCTCCAGAATTTCCTTCAAGTAAACAAAGATAAAACTGAAGTCACTGCTTTTGGAGACCAGGAAGAATGATTAAAAGTCAGTGCTCAGCTTCAGTTGGAAAAATTAAAAACCACAAGCCAAGCCAGAAATCTTGGTGTAATCATGGACTCAGACCTGAATTTTAACAGCCACATAAAGACAATTACAAAGTCAGCCTACTGTCACCTTAAGAACAAATCAAGGATTAAAGGACTTCTGTCTCAGCAAAAACTTGTCCATGGTGTGTTTACAGGTCTCTCTAAAACATTGATCAGACAGCTGAGGGTCATTCAGAACGCTGCTGGAATGCTGAAATGTGGACAAAAAGTGTAGGGGTCTGAATAATTTCTGAATCTGATCTGACTGTTCTGAAAACCCAGTAAAAAGAGTTGAAAAAAGTTAGGTGAATAATTCAGTATGAAATGTTATCTCATCCTGCTTTTTGTTTGAATGTTTTTTTTTTTTACAGTTTATCGCAGGTCATGATAAATATATTTATTCATATACCATGTACTATTTAAATAGGGAATTTGAATAATATTTTTAGTTTTACTGAAGGAAAAGATCTAGGTACTGACTTTTCATGTTTTTTATTTGTCTGCACTGCATTAATGATGAAGGAAGGAAAATACATTAAAATATTACAACAAAATTCAGTTCAATTAAATTTTATTTACATAGCGTCAAATCACAAATGAAGTTATCTCGTGGCACTTTTCACATAAAGCAGGTCTAGACTGTACACTTTAGTTTTTTTTAATAGAGAGAGACCCAATAATTCCCACCATGAGCAAGCACTAGTTGACAGTGGCAAGGAAAAACTTCCTTATATATCATGCTCATAATGAATTAGGACCTTTGTGAATTTTCACCACTCAGCAGTGGAGCATAATACTGACATTCTGACCTTAGGATTGGTAAATGTCTCCTGTAAGATTATGAAATTCAGTCCATAAAATTTCTGATTTCATCCCATTTTGCCACATTAGCCTGAAATCAGACTAACGTGATGTTGATAAGTGTGGTGATTTATCCTGATTTGGTTGATGGAGTATGGTTGATGGTGTTGATGCTGACTGATTATGGAAATCAACAGTAAATTGTTTTTGAACGCGGGCCACTTCTCCTCAGCACTCCATGAAGGGCACAGGGAGTTGCATGCCGTAACTTGCCACTGTGATGTCAGACTTGTAATGTAATTACAAACCCATCTGTCTCTCATCGTATGACAAGCGAAAAATGTCCAATTATGGTTTCGTTTAAAGTATAATTAGTTCGGCCCAATTTGCTATCCTCCAGCGTGCTGCATGTGCCTAATGAAAGGGAGATGCATGATTCTGTGCTAAAGAACCTGAGAGATTTTTGCTTACTGCACACTGGCTGTTAGACGCACTCTGCTTTTTAGGCAAAGCAATAATTAATGTGGTAGCAGTCAAATTCTTACTCATGCTTTTCACTTATCCTCTGGTTCTTACACAGACAGATGTTTCTGATGCCAGGTGTCCATTGGCAGAACTGATCTTTTCATAGCAAATAATTTCATCATATTTTAGTTAAATTCAGCTTTATTTAGCTTCTGGTATATATGCACAGTACTGTCATCCCTGAGTCACATCCATATCCCTGTGAATCATATTTGGGATGCGATGGGGGAATGTATGATTCAAACATTATCCAGGGCCAGAATATAGAAAACCTTTATGACATGGTCTTAATGTTGTTAAACACATTCTTAGTGGCCCTCACTGTTGTGAACTAAGGACTACAGTCATGTACACCCTCAATGCCCTCTCTCAAGCATCAAATCAACCAATAGTGAAGCTCCAAAGGTGATGTGTCAGGGCTGCATCACATCAGGGAATCACAGCTCCCTCATTCACTCAATCAATAGTTTACAGTATGGAGAAAACTGAGCTTTCTGAATCATCATCGTTATGAATCATCACTGACATCACTGAAAGTGTTGTGTATTTTAACTATAATTTGAATAAAATGTGATGGATAATACTTTTTATACTATATATGTATGCAGAAACAACTATTTTCATTCCATTTTTAGGATAATATTTGAGCCCATGATACTGCAGTATATAAATTTCACACACAGTTTGAACAGTAGCAGTAAATACAGTATTATGCACTAAAGGGCGGATGTGGCTCAGGAGGTAGAGCGGTTGCCCACCAATCGGAAGTTTGGTGGTTCAGTCCCCAGCACTTCCAGTCCCTGCATGCTGAAGTATCTTTGGGCAAGATACTGAAGCCAATGTGTGAATGTGTTAGAAAGAACTTTGTATGTTTAGAACAAGTGCTATATGAATGTGTGTGTGATTGGGTGAATGTGACCTGTAGTGTGAAGCGCTTTGAGTGGTTGATATGACTAGAAAAGTGCTATATAAGTACAGTCCATTAAAGTAACTAGAAAGTGATTTCAAAAACAGTACTTTTCATAACCAAGACCCATCATTCACTATAGCCAGTGTTTATATTATAGAAAATATTTTCCCCACAGTTGTGTTGACAATATCAATATATGATGTTTGGAATATTGTTCATTAAAAAATCTAATTAGTTAAATAGGGATATTATAACCATTTTAGGTATGAACCATATCTGCAGGTTTGTATGTGTATGTTTGTATGTTTACTTCTGTTTACAGGCAGGTTTTCTACAGTATATTCAGGATCATTTGTCATTCCTGTTTTCCGTTTCTGTTCACTGTCCAACTCACAAAATTCTTGGAATTTTACATTTTCTGTCAGCTAGTCATGAACTTTTTCATTTGTTGTATGGAAAGTGTGTGTGGACAGATCTTGTATTTATTAACTTACCATCATGCATTTTCAAAATGTATCAAGTATGTAGCTGCTGTCTCTACTCCTCACTCCTACATAACTGCAGGGACCTCTGCAGCTCTCTAAAATTATTTGGGAACTGAAGTCTTAAAACTACATCATTCTTAACAGAAGACCAACATTACATACATACCACATCGTGTTTAGCAGTAGGTTTCTTAACAATGCATTGTGCACGCTGAATGTCAGTATGATAGGCTTTAAAATGTAGATTAGGCTTCTGAAATTAATAACAAACGTCAACCTCCTCTTTGGTGCTCTTTAGCCTGGCTATACTTAAAATGGTCCTATTTGGAGGGGTGATACTTCTGCTAATCATTAAAGTGAATAAAACTGTTCTAACAATAAAAAGGTTTAAATAATTGTCATATTTGCTGTTGGTTAAGGTGAGGGGAAAAATTAGGGATTTCATTGTCTTTTCTGTATTCTTCACTGTTCACTGTGTTTACATTTGCTTTTGTGTGGGAATCACATACTGTAAATATTATCAGCCTCAGAACTCCAGGGAAGCTCCTTAATAGATAATAGACATTGATTTCATTCTCCTCTCGCTGTAGATTGCTAGTCATGTGGCACAGGAGTGACGAGATAGAGTGGAAGCACAACATCCATAAATATATTCACGGCGCTGTTGCCTGCATTCAGGCCATGATTAGCCTGTAATCAGCAAAGTACAAACTGATTATTAGCTCTCGCACTCAGCTGACTTCAGGGAATCTGCTTTCTAACCATCTCTTTCTTCTCTCCTGTATTTCTGTCCTTGATTGCAACATGCTTCTCTGATTTCCATAGCAGTGGCAAGGGCACTTTTTTATGTGAGGCATCGTAGGGATGTACATATCTCTCCTCCTCTGACCTTTGAATAAATCACTGACGACATGTGATTGCCTGTGCAGAATTGCTATATGACTGTGATGGATAGTTTTTTCCCTGTTGGCTTTTATTTGGTCAGTCAATGTTGTCCAACGGATCTGAGGTTTCTCGCTATTTTTACTACTTAAAATGTAAACCTGTAAATGCCTTTACAAAACATTACAAATTTTCAGGAGGTTTTGGGAATAAAAATTGTCAAATTATATTATATATATTATATGAACTATGAGCCATGAGAAGCTTTAGTCATTTAAATATCAGAATGTCAGTGGCGTGACATTGACTGAATTCTCATGTTTACACCACAAGCAAAAGCTTGATTGTTACCTAACAGAGAAACACACGAAATCATGTATCCAATCAGTGCAGCCTCTTCTTTACGTTAGCCATGTAGTTTGTTCAAAAACCAACTCTGTATAATACAGTTGCTACATAATGTAGCTGGTTTTCTATAACCTTGAATAATTGTACCTTCAAGAAGTATGGGTACTAAGGGTGCTACACACAGCCACCCCCATGTGGCTAAGGTTGCAAGTTACTGTCCAATCAGCTGAATTTTGGGGTTTACTGACACTTGCTATAAATCTATTTCAATATGAAATTATTAAAATTTAGCTGTTTGGTCAAGAATGAAACACTGGTTCATCCCAATATGGTACCACAGCTATGCAGGTGATTTATGGTGTTTGAGAGGATAAACAAAGTCTGTTCCTTTCAGGTTTACTGACCTAACCAAATCTCAAAGATTATTTTATTGTGATCTGAATGAAATATACAAAATCTCCATAGAAAGCAAAATGCAGTCAGATTGCAGTCAGAAATCAAGAACTGTGACATGAGCATCAACAAATCGACTTTCTTCCTTTCACCTTTTAAAGGGAGCTGATGACATTTCTGCTGCTCTATTACACATATTACACATATCTATTACACATATTGATACACTGAACAAACTAGAGATGTGCGGATGAATCAGATGTCTGGAACCAGGTCAGGAGGAACCCAGCCAGTATGCATGACCTTTTATAAACTCAAAACTACCATCAATTCAATAGTTTAGAGCATGCTGGCACTAATTTGTAAGTTCAACACATTTGTATCCCAAAATCCTATTTCTGTGTGCTCTTGTGTTCACTTGCTGGCTATTTTGACAGAAAGTGACACATTTCCTCTTACTCTTCTAAAGCATCTTTTACATTTCTCATTTTGTCCTCAATTGAAAAGTGATACATTTGTCTCTGAGTGCTCTTAAATCTTCACCTACAAAATGATTACCACTTCAATTATTTGTGCAGTAGTTTTTGTCATTAATTAACTTCCACTTGTGAAGAGTAATCCTGTCACAGTAACACCAGAGACTGTTGTCCTGTGAAAAATGACCCCATAGATTATCTGTGTAAGCAGCTGACTTGGTATAAAGAGCGACAAAGTCCATATCAGGAGGAGCTTGGGGTGGATGGATGGGTCTACATACCACAAGACTTTGACACAGGAGACTGCTGTTTGTTTCCCATTTGAAAACAGTAGTGGTCATTCTTTCTTTTAACCATGTCCGTTTCACAAACATAATTTGCATCGCATTTATTATTGTAACCATGACAACGAAACTCTGGTATGCCTGCTGCTGAATAAATGAATGAATCTGACCCTGAGTGCTCTCAGATCTTGACTTGCAGACTGATTATAGTTCAAAAATTTGTTTTGTGCCAGCACAGTAGTTTTGTCATTAACAAAGTGCCACAGCTGAAGGAACACATTCCACAGAACATAAGTGTGTGAAAAGGCAAAAATACAAACCAGTTTTATCACTGAGTGAAAATATTAACTTCAAGTGAAGAATAACTACACTTAGTCAGTGCTTTTTCCCTGTGTGCCTCCACATTTTTATAAGCTGAACCCGGAGATGTGAGAGAGTGGGTCAAGAGCCTCATTGATCTCAGTCTCATAGGTGGCTGTATTTTGTTCAAAGCCCTTTGGTGCAGAGTGTACTTCGATCTATGGATGATTTATCAAGTCTGCAGTGCCTGCGTCTTGCTACAAGTCACAACACACTGCCATGGTGATTAATTATGTGCTTGAATGGCAATATAGACTGTAAACCTGTACATGATGTGACAAGATGGGTCAATAACCAGCAGTCATAATGGGCCTTCAGAGAGGACGGACCTCCTGGTGTGATTATATTTCACAGCATGGGTGGCTAGAGACACAAGGAGAAACATGACATTAACGTATATATATATATGTATATATGTATATATATATATATATATATATATATATATAAATTGGGCTACTGTTGGTTGAAGAAGGAGAGGAGGAAGGCATGTCCGTAGGAAGAGGATGCAGAAGTTGGGGTTAGATGGAGGCAGATGATTCACTGTGGCAACCCCTGAAGGGAACAGCCGAAAAGTAAGGAAGAAGACAGCTGGTTGGATATTATTATCATTATTACTATTATTATACACAACAACAGCATCAACAACAACAGTTATAAAGACTTTGCTGCAGTTCATTCTACCTCATGAACAGGCTATTATTATTTTCATGTTTCTTACAGTAAATAGACTATACATGTTGAACACTTAATCACTTGAATATTACAAAATATAGCCAAGATTTAGTGCTTCAAAAATCATACATACACTATATGCAATACATCACACAGATGAAACTGTGGCCTCACAGTTCCTTTAACAGATCAGATTTCTAGCAGGCCTACCATGACGTCAGCATTTTCATGTCATTTGATTGGATGGTCAGAGTGTACTGGTCAGAGCTAGCTAAATGCGTTTATAGCTGATGGTGTCTATAGCCGTGACATCATAATGATGGTATTAACCCATTTAACAATAGGCCTCCATGTGAAACGTATCCTGTGGGTGAAGCAAGGCTCCATAACTTGTACCCAAACCAAATTGGTTTGCCCCTGATAAAATGCTTGCAGCCATGCTTGCCATAATAGGGTATCATGCTTTCATCAGTTGATAGGTGTTTTGTGTATGGCGTCATCTTTTTGCACTTTGTAGAAAGGGTTGGGAGTAGTTCTGGACTTATCAGGTTAATGTCTTTCTCATCCTCCTAGGTCACCTCTGCTTCATCATTCAGCAGTCTAGCCTTAATTTTCCTTCGGGATTAATAAAGTACCTATCTATCTATCTATCTATCTATCTAGCAGGCAAATGGCCTATTTTGCCTCAGTACTCTCTATCTGAGCAGTCACTATCACTGTCACTTTCTATTGCATCTTTTTCAAATGACTGTCTCACTGACTGTGATGTAGCACACATCACTTTGGGGTTCTTTTAAGTCTAGAAGATCCAAACCCTCTGATAGTTGTGTGTAGAAAAAAAACATAAATAAATAAACAGCCAAAACATTTGACACCTAGCATAACACTATGACTATGCATTATGCTAGTGGCAACAAATGTTGCCGTGCTTACGTTTACTCTTCTTATGATCAAAAGATGCATGCAGGCATATAATTCTCATTATATATACATCTCCTTCCAGAGATGCAGGTAGGAAGGAAAGAGGAGTGGTCATGTGACCATTCACACTAGTTACATAACATTTATACAATTTAGAGGAGACAACCTATTCTTTTATTTTAAAACTTACATTGGCTGCCCAAAGCCAAAGCAACACTTTTAGAGCTTCCAGAAGTTAAAAAAAAAAACAAAACAAGACTGGCAACAATTGTTGCTGGTGGGATTAAACGGGTTAAGAGGTGGGTTAATTCAGGTAATATATCAGTGAAGACCTAGGTGTGAAATGCACAGCCCGCCACTGCCATAACCATTACCATCAAGTAGGCTTTTCTATTTTTATACAAATACTGTGTAAAAACAAAAACAAATGAACAAAAACCTTCCATTCAGGAGCACACTGTTTTCCGCCATTAGATTAATGAATTTTTATTAATGAAATCTCAGTGTGTGAAGGTTAATTTTTATTCATGTGATCTGCAGTTGAATGAGAAAAATGTGTTGGGTCCCACAGTGTTTTTCATTACAGACTGAACTGATCATTATATGGGTTCTGCTGCTGCTCTGAATCTCGATGACTTCTCCAAACCTCATATTTTGTCAACAATAATTTATTAAATACCTCAATTTTAAACTAATATGGGGCACACTTTCAGCGTTTAACATCTTAATTGCATATGTGTGATGATGCCACTTCACTTCCAAAGTGTGTGCTTTTTAGAATAATGAAGGGTATAATCAAGAAGAAAACAAAATCATACGGTACATCATACCTTTTGTTGTTTTGGAATGTTAGACATCAATAATTAGTTTTTGTAAGTACATCTGCAATGTAATCACTGACTGCAACAAGCATTCATACTGACATTTTTTACTGCCCTGTTAACATTTAGATGATGGTGATTTATAGGGAGACATTGGAAGTGCAGCAGAAGAAGAGTACATCTGAAGAATATAACTGCAGAGAGATGGTCCATGCCACAAGTTGTCAAACTGGCAGGTCCTATTGTTCAATTGTTCTCCCCCATCAAATGAGCTCAGGCCACATAAATGGGAGCAGAATGTGCTAACCAATCAGAGAGCAGCATTTACCATAAGTCCCACCTCCACAGTATCAATGGACTCCTGCAATATATTTTGTGTTTGTCTTTAAACAATCCATTAAGTGTACTTGTTCTTTTTGAATGCTTTTTGTATTATTATTTTTATTATTACTATTTTGAGTGTAATTAATTTGCCAGAAAAGAGGCAAGCATTATTTACAAAAAATTAGATATCACAATAATTTTGTTGTCAGGGCCAATGGTTCTCCAATGGTTATATATATGGTCATATGATCAATGCCCATCCCTAATATATATATATATATATAAATCAGGGATGGGCATTTTAATTACTTTTTGAGGTCGATTGCTTGATAGTTGTTTGTTGTCACGTTTTGGTAAAAATCCACAGTATTTTCCGTAAGTACTGGCTGTTGGCCAGATGGCTGGATATCAAAATATTTTCACCTGACTACTTTCTTAATGTTTCAAGTCACGTCACTGTCACTTTATATAATGCTATAACTCTAATTCTGAGACAGATGAGGATTTTTGTCATCGGACATCTGGATCTTCAGTAATCAGAGAAACAAGCTGAGCAAAAAGCCACTCTCAACGTCCTGTGTCCATGTCGCAGAGAAACTTTTTTTGGATAATTCAGCTTCCTGTAAAAACCTCCTGAACGATGAACACTGAAGGAATCCTAACCCAAAAGCAAGCTGAGCATCTAGAAACAACGTGAGCTAATGTTAGCAGCAGCACAGTTAACAGCCCACAGGCCCTTATTAAACTGATTTTGAATGTGAAACTACTAAAACAATAACTCCTGCAAAGACCATTAAGCATTGGCATTGTATTAACACACACTTGAATGCTCCAGATACTGCCAAAGGTTCTGCTTTTATAGAGGTGCTCACAAATGTTGCAAGACTTCTGGACAGTAGTAATTAATTGGAAATAATTAATGAAAGCTACTTTAAATTCTCCTTATAATATTATTATGATCTCAGAATTAAAATTTAAGGAGCTTGCTTTATGTGTTTTATTTACTTTCCTTTAACTTTCATTCTGATTTATTAATTCTCTGGGTTTGTGTAATAGCAGTGTAGCAGCTACCTTGATGGCAGCTAATGGGAATCAATATAAAGAAAGCAGACAACTGAAATGTTTACCCCACATGTTACTGAACTGTAGATGAATACATTTTTTAATTAGCAGATTTTGGCCTTTATGATAGGGTTATCATGGCAAAGAAGAAGAAACTATGTATTAACTCTGTCTTCCTCTATGTATGTATTCCAGCAGCTCTCCCTCCCCATTATTAGGTTTCTTCTCATTTTAGTGACCCTGGTTTCATGCCAATTGTGTTAATTTCCTCAATATGTAAATTTTGTTAATGTGAACCCCCCTTTGACTGGCAAAACTGTTGTGAGTTAATGAACCTTTTGTAATTACAATTGCTATAGCAACAGCGGTACCTGGGCCTAGATAATATTACATGCAGTCTGTTTTCACAGTCAGCAGACACAGGAGACCAAAGCCGATTAAAAACGTCTCATAATGCAGAGACATTGCCTCGGAGCGCAAATAGGTAGAAGCACAATGCATCGTTAGCCTCTGAAAAACGAAATTCTAATGCCATTAAGCCCACAAAATGCAGCATTACAACAGGCCCAGTATTTTCTCTGTAGCTGTTCATTAGATCTTGTTGTCTGGAGCTGCTTGGCCTAATGAAATCAACAATGAACCAAATCAAGACTTGACAGTTTGGTTCCAAATAATACAAGATGCTTCATAATTACTGAATTGAATGTGAGACATAAAAATGACAAATGGAGAAATGAAGGCCTGATTAACCTCTATGCTGAGAGATGTAATGAATCATGGAAATCGGAGGAGTGAAGGAGTGGAGTTGCTTTATATGTCTTCCCAGGTCATATTGTGATTTTATATATTATTCTTAAATTTATTTGAGAGTAAACCCATGAGAGTAGCTTTCTTTAATTAAAAATGCAGTGGATTCAATCTGTCTGTGAAGGTTCTCAGTCATCCAGGTCATGGTAGTCTTAAGTGCTAAAGTTGAAGGCAACTGGACTTCTTTTAGGTTCTTGAAGACATTTCACCTCTCATCCGAAAGGCTTCTTCAGTTCTGAAAACTGGTTGGGGAGTCCCAGGTATTTAACCTCTGGCGGTGGTTATGGGAGTCATTGACCCACCCAGTCGTTATGCAGGTGGTTAGGGTCGTTAAGTCTCCTGGGTAAGGATCTCAGGACTGCATTGTAGGTGGTGAAAAGTTGGTGTCGTAAGCCACCACCTCTGTTTAGAGATGGATGTTCCAGGTGGACATAGATGGCCTCTTTTACTCCTCTCTCAAACCATCTGTCCTCTCTGTCCAAGATGTGGACCTTGTCGTCATCAAATGAGTGTCCCTTCTCCTTCAGATGTAAATGAACCGCTGAGTATGAGTCTCCCAGAGACTGGTTCTCTGGGAGACTGGTTCATCCTAAGGACAAGACTCCCAAGCACAAGTTGAGTAACCTTGTGTACGCTGTACAATGCAGGAAGAAATGCTCAGACCTGTACAGAGGCGAAACCAAACAACCACTCCACAAGTGCATGGCACAACACAGGAGAGCCAGGTCATCAGGGCAAGACTCACCAGTTCATTTACATTCAAACCTGAGCCAACCCTAACTATAAGCTTTATCAAAAAGGAAAGTTAAAAGCCTACTCTTAAAGGTACAGAGGGTGTCTGCCTCCTGGACCGAAACTGGGAGAAGGTTCCACAGTAGAGGAGCCTGATAACTGAAGGTTCTATTTTGGATTTGACTGGGAGCCAATGTAGAGAGGCTAACACAGGAGAAATATGGTCTCTTTTTCTAGTTCCTTTCAGTAATCGTGCTGCAGCATTTTGGATCAGCTGCAGAGTCTTTAGAGACTTGTTGGGGCAGCCTGGTAATAGTGAATTGCAATAGTCCAGCCTGGAAGTAAGAAATGCATGGACTAGTTTTTCTGCATCCTTTTGATAGAGAAAATGTCTAATTTTGGCAATATTATGCAGGTGAAAGAAGGCAGTCCTGGAAGTTTGTTTTATATGTGAGCTAAAGGACATATCCTGGTCAAAGATAACTCCCAGATTCTTTATAGTAGAGCTGGGAGCCAGGGCAATGCCGTCTAATGTAACTACATCATTAGAAAATGTATTTCTGATGTGTTTGGGACCAATTACAGTGACTTCAGTTTTATCTGAGTTCAACAGTAAAAAAAATTCTTGTCATCCAAGTTTTAATGTCCCTAAGGCAAGCCTGGAGTTTGACTAACTGATTGGTTTTGTTAAGCTTCATTGACGGAAAAAGCTGTCTATCATCTGCATAACAATGGACGTTTATGGGGTGATTCCTGATAATGTTGCCCAAGGGAAACATATTCAAAGTGAGGAGAATTGGTCCAAGCACTGACCCTTGTGAAACTCCATGTCTAACTTTTGTGTACATGGAGGAATTGTTGTTAACATGCACAAACTGATGCCTATCAGATAGGTGGGACTTAAACCAGTTTAGTGCAGTTCCTTTAATCCCAAAAAAGTGCTCCAGTCTCTGTAAAAGGATGTGATGGTCAATCGTATCAAAAGCAACACTGAGATCTAACAAGACAAGTACAGAAACAAGTCCGTTGTCTGATGCAGTTAGGAGATCGTTTGTAACTTTTACAAGTGCTGTCTCTGTGCTATGATACAATCTAAATCCTGACTGAAAATCCACAAATAAACTATTATGTTGTAGAAAGTTGCACAACTGTCTTGCAACTTCTTTCTCCAGGATCTTAGAAAGAAAGGGGAGGTTAGATATAGGTATGTAGTTGGCTAGTATGTCTGGATCAACAGTGGGCTTTTTTAGAAGAGGTTTGATTACAGTTACATGACTGCGGCACATAACCTGTTACCAAGGACAAATTTAACAAATTAAGGGCAGAGCTTCCTTAAGCAGCCTAGTTGGGATGGGGTCTAAGAGACACGTTGAAGGTTTAGATGCTGAAGTAGTTGATGTGAGCTGATGGAGGTCAATGGGAGCAAAAGAGTCAAGATTAGGTTTTGCAGCTGACTCTATGGATCCTGTATGTTGACATAAATCAGTGCTGGTTGAGGGCAGGATGTGATTAATTTTATCTCTAATAGTAGAAATTTTATCATTAAAGAAGTTCATAAAATCCTCACTGCTGTGACTCTCTGTCAGCCTGGCTACAGTGCTAAAAAGAAGCCTGGAGTTGTTCTTATTATCCTCTATTAATGACGAGTAATAGGCGCCACGTGCATCACAGAGGGCCTTTTTTATATGTTTTAAGACTATCTTGCCAGGCTAAGTGGGATTCTTCTAGTTTGGTGGAATGCCACATTCTTTCGAGCCTACATGCTATTTGTTTCAGTGTACAGGTTTGAGAGTTGAACCATGGAGCTTGCCTCTTTCTCTTTATTGTTCTCATTTTTAGGGGGGCGATAGTGTCTAAAGTAGTACGCAGAGAGTCTGCAACACGGTCTATAAAATGATCAAGCTGGGAAGGAGTAGCTTCTGCTAAATTAAGATAAAGCACTGGACTTAGGTTAGAGGGAATCATTTCCTTGAATTTAGGTACTGTACTATCAGAAATATTTCTAGTTAGGACGTTTTTTCCTGTTTGTACATAATCCAGCAATATGAATTCAAAAGTGATTAAAAAGTGGTCTGATAGAAGGGGATTCTGTGGGAAGACTGTTATGTTCAATATCAATAACATAGGCTAAAACAAGATCAAGAGTGTGACTGAGACAGTGAGTGGTTTTATTTACACACTGAGAGAAGCCAATACAGTCTAGTAATGAGGAAAATGCAGTGCTAAGGCTGTCATTGTCATTATCTGTTTTAAGTACCAAACTCGACAGGAACTCTGAAAATTCAGATAAGAAATCAGAGTATGGGCCAGGAGAGCGGTACACTACAACAAATAAGATTGGCTTTAGTGTTTTTTAGTGTGTGACAGACTTAAGAACGAGGCTTTCAAATGAATTATAATTAAGGTTTAGTGTTCATTAGTTAACTGGAATCGAAAATGGCTGCGACTCCACCTCCATGGCCGGTGTCTCTGGGGATGTGAGTATTAATATGACTGGGGGGGAGGTGGTTAACATACTCATCCTGACACAGCCAGGTTTCAGTAAGAGAAAAGATCAAGATGATAATCTGAAATCAAATCATTAACTAGCACAGCTTTGTCTCAAGGAAGAGATAACTATACCTTCCTTGAGATAACTATGATCTGGATGAATGAGAATATTCACAGGCTAGCACAGCTTTGGATGACACAGATCTGATATTAAGCAATCCACATTTAATTATTTTATTTTGCTGTACATTTGAATTGGCTGTGTTGATTTTTATTAGATTATTGTGACTAAGAGAGATGCTCCATCAAAAGTGGGATGAATGCCATCTCTCCTAATCAGACCAGGTCTGCCCCAGAAGCTCTTCCAATGATCTAGAAAGCCCACATCTTTTCTGGACACCAACTCAACAGCCAGCGGTTGAGTGAAGACATGCAGCTATACATGTCATCACTGGTCAGATTGGGCAGGGGACCAGAGAAAACTACGGTGTCCAACATGGTCTTTGCAAATGCACACACTGTTTCTATATTAACTTTTGTGACCTCCGACTGGCATAGTCGTGTGTCATTAGTACCGACGTGAATAACAATTTTACTATATCTACGCTTATCCTTAGTCAGCAGCTTGAAATATGATTGGGTGTTATTTCTATCATTAAGCTGGCTTCTAATCACCTGTCTTATCCTGTCTTAGAAGTATTTGGTTGTGGCTGATCTCCTTGCATTTTCTTTATTGCTCCCATTGGCCTTTAGGATACTAAGGAACTTGTAGCTGTCCTGTATGTCTCCTATCCTGGCTTCTGGTAACTCCACCCCTTCGGTTCTGATAACCTTCCCTTCTCTGGCAACGTGCAGCCACACAGTGCATCACCCTGGTATATGCCGCAGTTGATAGTGACTTGGGCAATGGCCTTGGAGGTGGCTTTCATGTATTGGCTAATGTGCCTACTCAACTTAGCTCCTATGATGCCTGGGAGAAGCTTCCATGTCTTTGAGAGGAAGGTTATCAGCCAGTAGTTTGAAGGATCCTTCATGATCAGGTGTTAGCCAGGCAGCGTGGGCGCCTAGCAGCCTGCTTATTTGTGTTGCCAGGCGATCATGGAGTGCTTTTAGCGTCTTCATCCTGCAAGTGTGGGTCATCCTGGTGCTGTCTTACTGTTCATGCCTGATACTGATTGTTGGATGTCTGCCTTTGTGATGTTGACTGGTTCTTCTTCTGAGAGGTTGCTGTGGTCTGCTCTTAGGTCCACCGGCCACTTGGCAGTGGTGTTGTGTGATGCCTCTTTCTCCTATATGTCTTCTTGTAATGCTCAGTCTCAGCTCTGGCTGGCTCTGTCTTTGTGCCATTATTTCCTTATACCCGGACGGTCACTCTGAGTGGGTTTTTGGAGAATAGGCCATGTTGGAACTCAAAATGGAGGATGAGACCAAATGGCTCCTTTTTGTAGCAGGAAAAGCATCATCTGCCCCTAGCGGAGGTGAATCAACTGCCCCTTATTTACTTTCGCTTGTTAACCAACCAGCATTCCGGGGCACCTTATAAAGGGACAAGGCGCCCTCCCTGGCCCCTCTCTTGCTCGTTGGTCTCGAGACCGCTTCCTTCTGGGTTACCTCGCTCCCGTCTCCGGTCTTCCCTGGCAGGTAATGTAGCAGTGGCTGCCTCGGTCATGTTGTAGAGCGTGGCACAACTCACCATTGATTACCGCTCATTTTATTTGACTACAGCTGATCGGGCTGCGGCTTTGTGCCGGTGTAGTGCCTGGCAGGCTGCGCTCTGTGCTATCTATTTGGGGTGCCTTGCTGCTGCCGCTCGGGTGCGGAGTATTCCACCGCTGCTCCAGGTAATAGACGCCTAGATCGGTGTGTGTGTCTCCTGGCTGCTCATTATGCCTGCTGTCATGCCTTGTATTCCTGCTCTTCTTTTGTTAGTTTGTACTACTTCATTATTTTCCTTTCTTTGACAGACTGAGCTGGGTAGCAGAGAGAGAGGAACTGAATTTTGTTGAATTCTTGAGTTTGTGATTTGTGGCCTGCCCACCTTTATATTTTGATTTGTTTCCTTTGGTAAGTTTTGCTCTATTTGATTTCCTTTGGGTATAACCCCTTTTATTCATTTCTTGTTTCCTTTCTCCTTTTCAGTGCTGAGGGCTGAAGGTGGTGGTCCTGGGGTCCGAGGTGGTGGTTTCCCCTTCCTGTATGCCATGCGTCTTCTGGGTTCCTGGTTTCCCCTTCACTACCGGGTGCATGTGTGTGCTTGCCATGTGAGACTGGGGTGATCTTTGTTTTTTTTGGTTTATTTTGGGATTTCTCACCCCCTCTGTGACCCATTCTCTCCACTGGTAAGCCTCAGCCCTGATTAGTCCCTCCCCCCCATTTTGTTATAGTGTGTGTGTGGTGGTTTTAGTGTTTTGATTTATTTAAATTGTAATAAAGTATATTTTTCTTACCTGGAACCACGTCTCGTGCCTATCTGTAGAACGGGCCTGGGCACCTTATGGGCTCTACCGTCACCATTCTATAATTATCTGGTTGAAATTCCCAGGGTGGCGTTGTCTGGCTGCTTTTCATTCACAGCCCCCCTCGTATCGCCACATTTTGTTCTTCAGACAAAGAAGAGCCATTGAACTCAATCTCCCAGCATCCTTCACCTTTTCACACCTCCAACTCCAGCTGTAATAGGTCACTGCATGGACAAATTCTGTCATGTCACCTGGCCATACAAAGGAGAAGCCCCCTTCTCCTCTCTGGCAGTTGGGCAGTCTCTAGAGTAGTCTTCAGTCTTCAGTCTTCTAAAGAGAAGTCTCTTTGTCTTCTCAGCCAACTCCTCACACGAGGAGTTGAGCTCTGCTCTTCTCACTCCTGCTCTCTGACCTCCATAAGGCCTTCCTGAAACATAGGCCTGCACTGGACTGAACTTTGGTAGCGACGCAGGAGCCTACCAGAGGAGTTAAGATCAAACACCAGCAGGTACGACACAAGGTCTGCCAGCTGGGTTCACCAAGAAAAAGGAGCCACAGCACAGGAGTGTTAGCCTCAACCAGCTAACACTGCAAGGAGAACAAAGACAACAACACTGGGACCACACAGCCAGGACAACTACAGTGTACTGGACCTCAACAGCAACCACAGGACTTTGCAAGCAACACACCTTCATCGCATCTTCTTTTCCCCCTTGGACTTGGTAATGTAACTGGGCCTAGTTTACCATACCTTGCACAGCACAGCTTGGCTAAACATATGATATAACTTTGCCAGTATATGTGTTGATTTAGTTCAGCATATTATTTGTGCACTGTTGTTTTGTCTGTTTATACTGGCTGTTAGCATTTACACACATGTAGGTACACCTCACTGTCTTGCATGCAACTGCTGCTTGTTTTAAGCCATGCGGCTTAAGACAAAGAACTAACTTAAGTCAGCCATCTTGCCATTGTTTCCCTAGACACACACACACACATACACATTCACACACGTACACATGTACATAGTGTTTTTAGACTAGGTTAGAGTTGGTGTTTTGTCATTTCATTTAGTATTTGTTCAAATAAACATGTTTGAACACTGAATAGTTTGCTGGTCTTTTTAATGTTGCACAAAAGTGAGTATTACCAACCTCTACGCTGCAGAACTTGAAATCCTTCAACTTTTACTAACTATTGATATGGTAATTTTGGTTGTATTTATTAACTTAATTATTAATCAAGGTTCCAAATTAATAATTGGTATAGTTCATGAGACTGATTTAATGAATTGGAATCAGGTGGATTTTATGCAAATTAAATCCTTTTTATTTCTACAATAATTAGTTACTTAATATTTTTAATATTAATATTTTTACTAATTTGATAGCCAATAACACCAAGTTGACCCCAACAGCCAGTAATCCTCTTGGCTTCCACTACTCAGGTGTATCTCTTCAGGCTAATTGCCAGAGCTGTGAGTCTTTGTTTGGCAGTTTCTAATGCCCCACTCATGGACATCCTGCTTCTTTTCCATCCAGGACCTGTCTCCTGATGCCCTTCTGCACCTCTCTTAGGTGACTGACATCCATCCAGGTTTTTTTGATCTTGGCTTCCAACATTCTTCTCCATTGGGTTGCTCTCTGCATGTTGCATTCCTGATCTTATACCAAAGTATCTTACAATGGCATGTACGAGGGGGCTTCAAAAAGTTCGTGGAAAAAGGACAGTTGGAAAAAACGGTTCAAGTTATGATGTCTCATATGTATCATTGTCACTGACCAAATCAGTAGCCTTTAGCAGTAGTACTCCTAACGAGTGAAAGTGTTATGGTCAGTTACTCAGCTGTAATTCACAATACCTTACATTCTAAAAAGGAGGCTGTCTTCTTCTGAAAAAAACAAACAAAAAAAAAAACCTCTAAGTGGTCTGTGCATGCAGCTTATTTTGAACCATAGTTATATTTTATTATTAGGGAATCTCTAGGAGCCCTAGAAATTATGACAGAAGCGAAGGGGGAAGTCAAGTGGCATGTAGAGTGTAACTGATTGATTGAATTAATTTGATGATTAAAAAAACACATACCATTGCACTGCAGTCATCACACTGTAACTGTTTCATAACCATAACCATGTGTTTACTTAAACCATGATGATGAAGGGCCAGTACAGAACCGCAAGTACACTGTGTGTTTATTATTGTCACCATAACAGCCGAAGTTCAGTGTAGTGAAGTGCTAAAACCACACAATTATAATCTGATAACATCAGTTATCAATAAGCTGCTGAATTTTTAACTGCATGTACAGAGCTTGTATATTCTGGTTCTGTATTTAAACCGTGCATAACAGCTTGGACCACAAACAGAGTGAATGTACCCCTAAATTAAAGTCAATAAGTTGAAGTGCCTTTGAACACTGATGCAGCCACTTAGCTTAGGTGTGATTATGACACGTTGGACATGCTGACACCCATCCTGGGCAGCTTTTCACTCAGCAACAAAGGTTGGATGGTATAGGCACTGGAGAAATCAAAAACATGACTGTCACTGTGCCTCTACTACCATCCAGGTGAGAGTGGACACACTGCAGCAGATAGTACAGCAAGTACTGTGGTCCAGGAAATCTGCGTGCAGCCAGGTCTCCATGAAGCACAATAAACTGCTCTCCCGGTACTACCTCTGGGTCCAAATCAGTGCGCACAATTCGTCCATCTTATTCCCCAAGGACCTCACGTTCCCCAAGATAACAGATGGAACCGAAGGTTTAAATCTCCTCTTCTTTGCCCTCAGTTTCGCCCCAGCTCTGCACCCCAGGCGTCTCCTCATGAGCTCCACCGGGACCTTGGGCCTTGCTCCAGGAAGAGACAATGTGTTAGAGAGAGCTAACAGCTGATCGCACGTGTATTTAAACATAGTGCCACTCCACTCAGCCCGGGCCCCCACCACAAAAAGTGATAAAAACAGAACGAGGGCGGTAAAAACAGGTAAAAAGTGTATGTGGGCCATACTGAATAACATCCTCAGTAGTCAGCACGGGAGAAGATCACAAAAAGAGGCAACAGCAAGTAAAAACACTGAAAAACAACACTAACATTCAAGAGCTGCTGCAACAGGCTGCTGCTCTCACTGCGCCATCTTGCTATGATGATGCTACCATTAGCTTGCTGGTAGTGGTAGCTAGCAGAGCAATATCATTGGTCAGAAGTGTGGTAATTTGGGCATTTATGAAGCCTTTCTTTGATAGCGACAGTAGAGATAGGAAATACAGGGAAAGGGCAAATGCACCCTAATCATTTGGCCCATCAGGTCACCCGAGTGGCAAACATTTTTAAATGTACATTTTCAAAACAGCATGGTTGTGTTCTAGTTTATTCATTTCTCCCTTGTTGATCCTGGTCTAAGTATACAGGTGATGGAGATGGAAAGGCATGCTGTGGGTGACTTCCTGAAAATTCAGCTTATTTTGACCGGATCGTTTGGTCATTTTGTACAAAAAAATTTATCACAATGGATCATTAGTTCCTCAACACAATAAGTAAATTCTACTTTGCCAGTTTTTCTTACAATTGCTATAAGCATTTGGCCTGTTAGTTAAACTGTCACCAGGTAATTTAGCTTTTTTTTCCAATACTTACCAACACATTTTCATCTTTTATTTGCTAGAAGAAATAGAGTTCAGCGTGCCATTTATCTGACTCCCCTTTGTGATCCACAGAGAGGGGGACAGTGATAGAGAAAGCCCAGCAGCTGACAGCCTGTCATAGAGTTAAACTCAGTGTCAGCCGGGCCACACTTTCCCGTTGACATTAATTGCAGGTGACAGGGCTAAGTACCAGACTCTGCACAATGACAATGATGACTCTGGAGGAAATTCTCCATGGTCTCCCCTTCACCTACTGTGACAGGAGTGATTATGCAGACTGGAAACTTGTGGAGACCACATTATTTGACTTTGGCTGATTGAAGAGACATAATACGGGACAAATGACAAATTTCACCAGAATCAGTAACATTTTCTCACCTTAATGGCTGATTTTACAACTTTTCAATATTGATGAATTGTAGTTATTATCATCTTCATCCAGGAATAGGGAACCATCACAAGTGTTTTAGTGGGTTTTTAAAATTTTTTAACATTTTACTGTTGTAACCCAAACCACAATCTTTCCCTAGCCCTAACCAAGTGTTTTTTGTGCCTAAACCTGAGCCAAAGAAGCATGGAAAGGATTAGCATGCACTGCACGAAAATTCAAAAGTGTAAAATCATTATTAGTCATTGTTATTTGTACACAGATTGGTGAGACAGTGTTAGGATAGTAATGTTAGTTGCTACTACTTTGGTCCGGACTGAAATATCTTAACAACTCAAATGGTTTGTCATGAAATTTGATACAGATATTGAGAGTGTCAAAAAGACAAATTCTGTCTTCCTCTTCCCACAGTCGCCTAGTGCTTGCTCATGGTGGGATTTGTTGGGTCTCTCTCTGTAAATTGTATAAGATAAAGAGTACGGTCTAGACCTGCTCTATATGTACAGTGCCTCGAGATAACTTCTGTTGTGAATTGGCGCTATATAAATAAAACTGACTTGACTTCTATCTCCTTTGGTAAACTTGGCATCATATGAAATGTCTCAAAGTTTACCAGGTAAATTGCACTCATTTGTGTCCTCCTCAGAAAGAATGACAGTTTTAGTTATCCCCTAATTTTTAGTCTTGCATCATCATCAGGTCAGAATATTACTTTGTCCAGTACTTTGAGTTATGTACAAATACCTGCATAACTAACTAACATTCCCATCAACCACAACTGTACTTTCTATTTATGGTTCTATCTAGCAAATGTAAGCATGGCAACATGCTGAAATAAGATGATGACCATGGTAAACATACCCTCAACATCAGCATTAACATCTTTAAATGGTCATTGTGACCAGCATGCTGATGTTAACGTTTTGCTTGAAGCACCCCGTGTCTAAGTGCAGCTTCACAACGCTGCTAACACGACTGTAGACTCTTAGGCTTGTTAAAGACATTAGTGCATTTGTAGTCATTATCTGCTAAGTAGATAACATACCACTCATCGCAATTTTTGTTGACGTCACCATAGAGGACTACACAGCTTAAAGCCATTTGGGACAGCCAACAAACAAAATCATTTAGTACATCTTTAAACTTTAAACTGTTACGTTCATTCTCTGATCAAATGCACCTCCCACCAGGCACTACAGTACACCTTTCCTCCAACCTTTTCCTCCTGTGCTTTTATCAACACCTTGAGGTGTCATCTGTGGAACTGAAATGGCTGTTTTAATGGTCCTGAGGTAAGTGCTTGGAAGTCACTGAGTGTAATCACCTTAGAAATTTCCCACTGAATCATTTCACATATTTGCAGCATTCCCATTAGTCTTTAATTTATGCCTTTAGTAGCTCTGCACTATGGGACACTAACACTCTCCACTGAAACTCAGGGTAATAACAATAAATGTACTGTAGTGATGAAAACTTACATAGAATTCAGATTTTTCATTAGAATAAGTTCCAGTTCAAGCAGTCCAGTAGAAAAACTGTGAATACGGTCATACACTGTGAAAAGACAGAAAAGAAAAATACAGACCATATTGGGCTGAATGGACACTGATGCAGAGACCAAGAGAACAAGACCACATATATATATATATATGTGTGTGTGTGTGTGTGTGTGTGTGTCTATTATCAATATTAATTATCAATAACACAAAACCAAAGTTGGTGCTTGCACCTGTAATTAATATATCTGCTTTATCTGAGGCAGACCACACTGACCTGACCTATTTTTTTTTTTTTTGGCTTTTTAGTCTAATGTTTGGTTAAATGTGTGCTGTGTCCCTTAGTGTGTTGGAGCTATATGGGATATTTGCAATCTGACATATACATATGAAGTAGACCTGCTGTCTGGTGTGTTATGAGCGTGTCACAGGAGGAGAGAGGAGAGTGGATATTAATTCTCCTTTTGATACATATCTCTCTGTTCTCACAGAGTCACAGAAACCCTTGAAACCAAAGCATTCCATCTGATGGATGGAGATCGTATTTAAGATAGGCTTTCATGCTAGAGCTGATACCACCTGCCTGTCCTGCACACACTGCAGCAGCTGCCTGATCATCCAGCAAACCTTTTTCTTATGCCTTACCCTGCTCTCAAGCTGCTCAGTGGGCAGCCTGCTCAACTCTTCTTATGTTGTTTCTCTATGCTTTCCTGCTGACAGAGATTTACTGATGATCTTAAAGGATGCTTGCCAAACTAATATGTGAAAAATGGGACAATGACGCCACTAAAAAGAAGTCTGAAGGGGTAAGAGTCATGAACAATGAGAAGGTGGTTAACAGAGTGGTTAACAATGAGAAAACAAAAGTGAATAGGAAAGTTACTACCCATTCTGTCCATTGTAATGTTAAATAAAACTGTGGTGGATAAACTGTCTTAGCTTTTGGTTTGTTAACAACCTCTCTGATCACCTGACTACTAATCTTGAAACATAATTTTTGGTAAAGTAATTTTGATGTATTTTCAGCAATTACTTTCATGAGTACAATCTGTGTATTCACATTATAATGTGAATTCATCAGGACTTCGAACGAAGGCTAAAGTTGATCTGTGTCAGCTAGATATATAAACAATCAACAACAATGTTGAAACATTTTTGATACTAACTATATAAGGTGATACTGTCTGTGTTGCATTTTCAGCTTGTTCTGTTAACCCAAAGTGGCCAAAAAATAATACAAAAGATAAAAAGTTCAAGGCTGAGTGCTTTTCCTTGTAATCGGTTGGTCTGTCCAGACAGGTTGCCATTAAAGACAGTCATTCTCCTCAGGGCAATTTCAGACAGAGAATTCGGACCACCTGGCGTTGCCATGACCATAAGATCAAGATTTCCACTTGACCTACATTTTAGTCCATGACAAGGCATCTCAAAATCTGGATTTCCATTGAATTTGCTGTGGACATTTATGGTCTCCAGAAGGTGAATCCTAACTGTTAGCTCCAAGTCCAACAAGTACAGCTCCTAAGTACAGCTGTTACAAAGCTGCTAGCATGACTGTACACACTTTTTGTTTCTGGTGTAGAGGCCTCTTAATGCAGGGTAATGCACCTCTACTATTCACTGATGGGAGAGCTCTGGTTGTGTTACTGTTTTTAAATGAATCACCAAAGTAGTAGTAACTAGAATAACTAGTGTTTCTGTCACTGTAGCCAGGTCAGCTACCTACAGTATTATGGCTCACAATGATAATATCTAATATTTAATCAAATATGTTGGTGTCATGTAAACTTCTGTTTTTTCAGTTAGGGCTTTTTTTTAACTGCAGACATCCATACAAATGTATGTGCACAGAAAAAAAGAACAGAGTAGAGTACTCAGCACAGGCCTAGCTGCTGAAAAGCCTGATAGTTTTGTTTTGGATATTCAAGCATGATTGCCTTTTGAAATGATGAGTAATGTGATCAAGCAAAAACATGGAGCCCATTGAAATGATGAGTTTTTGTGCACAGGGATTGGTTGAGGATTTCCATAGCACAGTGTCAGGATGATATTGAATTACATATCAGTATAATTTAATCTTTGTTTAGTCCTGTTGTATCAATGAGAAGAAGAGAAGCTTTTAAAAAGAAACCACACAGCAACAATAACAAAACACTAATATGAATTTAAATATTATGTTATTCCATAAGTCAGCAAAGTTCAAGGACTGACATAAGTGAGGGAGATGGAGAAGATTTAATGGTTTCAGCTACAATTTAGTAATTACGCAGTGGCTTGTCCTTTTTTAAACCAACAAAGTCTTAACCTTAAAAAGTCTTTTGAGTGGTGCCTTTACCTATGCCATTATGTTTCTCTTAAAACCTATTTACTGTAACAAATGACAGAATTTCTGGGACATAGGGTCGCCAAGCACTCCTGCTCTCTTGGCGAGCTGGGCAGAGAAAGCGCAGAACACATTTGTGTCCTAGATCATTCAAGGACCAATTGTGGCGGGGTACACCCTGTACAGGTCACCAGTCCATCGCAGGGCTCAATTCATTCAAGTTGTTAAATTTGGGCATCTGTCATGGCTAAACAAGGACAGACATCATATCAGTAAAAAAAAAAAAAAAAAAGAGTATGAAAATTAGTGATATGTCAGCTTTGTGTTGAGATGGAACTTTTCTTGTCTTAAGTAAATGTTAAGTTATTAGAGTACTTGTGGAGACCATGTGTGATATTGCTAATGGCCTTCAAAGTCTCCAGATCTCAACCTAACTAAACAGCTATGAGAAATTTTGGAATAATATCTTTGACAGCATTCTCCTTCACCATCATCAAAACACCAAATGAGTTCAGAGACTTTAAGAATCTATGACAAAGAAGTAATGAAGCTGTTTCGGAGGCTCAAGATAGAACAACACCTCACCACTTTATACTGGTTTCCATTAATTATGTAAAATGTCTGTCAGTGTTTTTGACAGCACTAACCAGATCTGGTCATGAATACGAAACTCAATTATTTAAAGGATTTAAGACCAGTATCGAGCACATAGGGTGCTAAATTACAAATGTTAACAAAGTCAAAGACAGATGTGAAAGCAGACATGAATTTAAATTTTGTTTGTGTGATTGAATGTTGATTTCATCATCCCCAACTGACATTTGCATTTATAGGGTTTGCTCAACACCTGCCTCTAATAAGCTACCTATTCGCTCTCCTTTTTTTTTTTTTTTTTTTTTTTGTGTATAATGGAAAAATTAGTTCCTGTCCATCAAATCCCGCACAGCTGTCACAACCAATGAAGGAGACCATTTGTTTCTAGACTTTTCCACAATGTGCATTTACACCAGTACCAGGACACAGGGCAAGGTAGGCCAAAAATCAATAGAGACTGGACATAGTCCAGTTCCTGCCTTCATTCTTCTTTTAGCCAGAATGAGGGAGAACAAACCTACATAGTCAAGAGGAAAACTGCACTCACCTTCAAATCTAAATAATGTCTCAGTTATAAATACCATGTGAGTAATACCTACAATATCCAAATATGTCCAATCCATTTCTGTCTGTAATATTATAGGTGGTTTACCCTAGAGAGGTGGGATCCACAATGAGATGGAGAGAAGATATAGTCACACAAATGTTATACAAAGGCAGTATATACTACTCATTGCAAGTAAATATCTAAAGGAGAAAGAGAAGACTATCATCTTTTACAATTTTGATAGTCTTAATATTCAACAGAGCATTCTCTCTAAACCATCCCACTCAAACCCAACTGCCTAATAATTAAATAGCGAGCGTAATTACTGGTGCATCCATATGTTAATAAATACAAGCATATAAGCATATCAGTAAACCTTAACAGAGATATAGACCAATAAATATCCAGGTTTATATTTCAGACAGCCAACAAAAATAGACAATAAGTAAACTATGTCATGTGAAATATTATGTCACTGTTAAACTGTAAAATAAGTTGAAATTAATGAAATTGTGCTTGATTAGAAACACATACTAAGTTTTATCAACTAAATACAATATTAAATGAACAAAAGTGAAACCTAGAATTTTGTATTTAAAGTTATTTTTATTTCATTTACTTTAGAAGGAAGACAGAACACAACAGGTGATATAACAAAGGGTGTGGTGTGAAACAAAACAAAGAGAAAAACCCCACAATCATCATAGTCACAAGCAGGGTGAAAGCAGGTAATTTGGAACATCAGCTAAAACATAAAGGCTTTACACCTTAAGATCTTTACATATTAGAAGTCAAACATGTTATTGTACTTGCTGAGAGTATGTCCATGCCACTAGTTGTCAAATTGTCAGTTCCTATTGATCTCCCCCATCTAATAAGCTCATGCCACGCCATAAATGGGAGAGGAATGGGTGAATGAATGAATTTGAAAGATAAATCGTTATGACACTGGGTCATAATCTGTATTAGTATTGGTATTAGTAGTAGTAGTAGTAGTGATTTCTGTCTGCTTTTGCTGTTCTCCCTCCTGCGTGAGGGGGGTGCCTTTCACCAGTTCAGTTTTGTTGAAAAAATTGGTTGTGGCACTGGTCATTCTTGGGGAAAGGGAAAGTCACTTTTTATGCTGTGCTCTGGTTTCCCCTAGGCCGGGCATAACAAAATAAAATGAAAAACCACTGAGGGGAGGGGCATGGAAAAATATACAAAATATGACTCTTTAACAATCTCTTTGAGAACAGTCTAAGTCAACAATGATAAAAATAAAAAAAGAAACTCACCATGTCCAAGAAAACCACAGATTATAACAACAATGCACTAGAACCCAGCACTAGAAAACAAAAAACAAAGGGATTATGTCACCAGAAAGTTGCCATGAGACTATCCGTTTCCATGTCACTTATTAGCAAGATGCCTGTAACAAGAGTCAGCCTTGATCACAAACATTCCTCAGAGAAGCGTGTGTGTCAGACCCAGATGCCTCCGCCCTAGTTTCTACAAGAGGAATGGTCTTCAGAACTTAACGGACTACACAGAAACTGGAGTTATGTGTTCAAGTTTATGACTGTTTGTATCAGCTATACGAGGCTTTTGACAACTGGGGTGTGTTGAGCTGCAACATCTCATGGAGACTAAACGAACAAGCCCTCCCTACACCCACTAAACCACAGAGAGTGAAAATTTCTTTTCCCAGTGACAGCAAGCTTGCTCTGAAGAACAGAGTTTTCAGCGCTGTGTGACAGTTGAAAACTGCAACCTCGGGTCAATTGTTTTTCTGTGCCAGCCTCTTGACGTCTGGGGAGAAGGAAGCGCCTTAGGACTGTCTTGGGATGCAGTGTATTCTGTACATTGTTATCGACACTACTTGGCTCTTGGATGGAAAAGATGGAGGAAATTGCTGAAAGAATCATGTCTCTCTTCTGAAGCTGCTTGCAACTGGAGCCACATTCTAGTATGTCTAATTATAACAAAAAAATAAATAAATAAATAAAAAACCCACTAGATTACCATGATACTGCTCTGGTTAGAAAATGTGTCTTTTGTGTTATTCTTACATTCATCAAGATGAATATGTCTAACAGTAAAACCATTGTCATAAGAAATTGTAGTCACAGTTTTTTTTTCAATGTATATTGAGTCACACTTCTTTCTGTCATTTCTGTCATTGAAGGCAAAACTTCTGAGACTGCAGAAGGTAGGATGGCTGAAAAACGGTTAATGAAAAAAAGGGTTTGTTCCCAGGCCATTATACTTCAAGCCATCCTCTGTGACGTACAAGCCTTGGCAGAACATAACAATTTTATTTATTAATGGTCATACACATATTTTTACAAAAGGCTTATGTAAATTTTTTGAAGAAAAAAAACTGCCACTAAGGTGTTTGGGGCCTTTGAACACAGCCAGACACTAGAAATGCTTAAGAAACATGGTATCTTAAATTTTTCCACACCCACCGGAAACCAGGGTAAATTAAAATTTTAAGTTGAGGGGAGTGTGTGACCATTTATAGACTCAATGATTACGAAGGCGTATGTCATGGATTGAACAATCAACAAAGGGTTTCACATTACCCTGTCCTCCAACACCAGTAAGGATATGTTTCAAAGTGATACCAGTTCAAGTTACACAGTCGATCTGGCTAAAGCCATTGAATTGAGTGGAGAAAGGGTGGTGAATCTGCACAATTGTTTACTCCTTACCTGATATAATTTACCATTGAATTTAGTACGTTTTGAACTAAACAATATGATGGAGGAGCCACAACCAGTGGTGAGTGTAAAATTCAGTCAAGGAGGGGGTTACTGTCCAAAAGAGCTTCTAGACTACTTTATCCCAGCGTTCATAAAGTACGACCCCTCCACCAACACTCTTTAGGACAGCGTGGCCAAGTGAGTCAGTACAAAATTCACACCTTTGGGTTTGAAAGCGAATAAATGATGGACCCCCTCCAACCATTTATCCCCCTCTCCAGCGGGCTCAAAACCAGTCTATATACTCTGTTTACACAAACATAATTGATTATCAAGTGGTCACTGACAGCTACTCACTGCTGCTGGGTGTTGTGAACATTAAAGGCAATTTTGGAGATGCTCTGAGCATAAGGTATGATACATTACACACCTATGTCGAGGGACAGGTATGGAAACTTTGTCTACAGAGAGACTGAAGTCCACTTCCTCTGTAAAAGACATGGCTCAGATTTGCCTGTGAGAGGATCCTCATTGCCTTGTATATTATTATGAATGTCTAGTATTTCAGAGTTTTGTTCTTATAATGTGTGGTGTGCAACGCCAACGCCAGCACAGCACACCTCACACAGTGGACAGTTTATAATGATATGATGTTCCAGTTGATTAGTCTAGTTATGATAGGAGTAATGTGTGTTTGGTGTTTTTCCTGAGGAACATGACAAAATGGGGGCTCGTCCAAAGCCAAGGTTGTAGTAGCAATGGTTTGTGTACTAGTGTGGTTTTGGTGGAGATTTAGTCAGTGATCTGGTAAGTGCAGAGCTTTAGTTTGGTGCTGGTCCATCTAGTTTGGAGATAAACTGGTGTTAATTGTGGCAAAGTTTTCACTGGTGTTCCCCTATGTTAGGTGTAGCAGCAGTCACTAATACAAGGACTTCTGCGTTTTTTGGGGTTTTTTGCCTTTACTGTTTTGGGTGGTACCCTGGGAGGGCCTTTGGCGAACCCATCAATGCCACTGAAGAGTTTTCTAGTTTCTGGTTAGGCAGTTAGTAAAGGGGGGACCCAGTGTTTGAGCCACTTGTTGTTTGTTTATCTCCACTGAAGTGTCTAGATTACTAGATTTGGGTTCAGATATGGCTACCATTGTAGATGAGTTTGAGTCTCCTTCATGTGACGTTTTGGAATAATGCACAAAGGAACAGCTGCTCAAACTAGCACAACATTACTCATTCGTCGTGGATGCCAGGCACACGAAGGAAACCATCAAGAGTATTGTGAAGACATCTCCAAGAGGAAGGAGTTCTGAAGGCAGAGGATGGTAAGAGTGGTATTTCTACTTCTGTGCTTGGGTTAACCTTTGAACAGCAAAAGGAATTAATGATGATGAAATATGTCAGCGGAAGATTGCAAGGTCTACACAAAGGTAAAAGACGCTGTATTAAAAGCTTATGAGCTTGTGGCTGAAGCGTACTGCCAAAAGTTCAGAAGCTGGAAGAAAACTGGAAAACAAACAAATTTGCAAGGGATTTGGGACTGTGTTTTGATCGTTGGTGTAAGGAAGCTGAGGTAGAGACCTTTCCGTCTCTATGTTGTCTAATACTTCAGTAGAATAATTTAAACAGGTAGCCGCAGACCACGTTGCCGCTTACGTCACTGGGCGGTAAAATTTACTCCCAGTGAAGGCAGTTTTAGCTGATGAATATGTGTTAACTTTCATAAACGTATTTTTGAGGAAAGGCGATTGTATGGGGAAAAACCCCACTTTAATGAGCAACCAAACCTCAGAGGATGAATAGACACTCCAAGGATATAGACACGTAACTTGGTAAACACATGGTAAGGGGACCTGATGTGTGTCATTACTACCTCGTCAAAAGGGTCACTGGAAAAAGAGTGTCCTGTGCTGGGTGGAAAGGTGAAATCTATAAGGTTAAATCAGCTGGGTTAGTGGCTGGTACATCAGCCTGTTACCTCAGCTTCAGAGTTAGTGGCACCTTTTGACATTAAAGTTCAAACAAGGACACCCCACAGAGGCTGATTCATGTTATCAGATATTCATGGTTCTGTAAAGCTGAGGGGTGGGGACAGGAAGTCTCGGACAAAGTGTTGAGGTTCAGGATCCATGCACGTTTGTGAGAGAGCCATCTTGCCTTTTTCTCCAGTCAGACACAGGGGAATTTGTGTGCCCTGTGGGGTTTAACACTTCAAACCCTTTTGTTCCGATGCATAAGATGTTTTTGTCTTGTGGTTTCAGAAGGAAGTGGAGGGTTGCTGTGCGGGCCGAGACTTCCAGTGAGGGAGGTAAACATCATCTTGGGTGACCAGTCTGGTACCTGATGGTCATGTGTGGCGGATGATGCCGACCTGTTTGACCACCTAGGTCGAATTCTGTACAGGACAACCCAAAACAGCTAGCATGTCCTCCCGTTCCAGCTCCTGCAGGGTGTTGTTATCTCCAGTATCAATGCATCCAGAGCAGACAGATCTCTCATATTTGATTCTTCTCTAAATCCTTTAGGGTCACCAGGTCCCACAGTATGATGGGGGTGCATGGCAGGCAGAGGAGGAAGGCCTCTGTGGTGTGTGCTGTGACTCGCGCCATGGCTGCAGCGTTGCCTGACAGTGGGGTGACTTCAAGGCCTAGCAAAGTTTGTCCTTTGCTGTGCCAAAATGATCTTTGTGTTTCTTGTGCAAACCTGGCGCAGGAACAGAAAAGGATCCATCCCTGAAAGACCTATAACAGGTTGGTGGTGCCTTCCTGTCCAGGAGCAGGGAAACAGACGGGGTTATGTACTCCAGGATGACCCGCTGTTGAGGGTTTGGGCTCCCGTGGTGATGGGGTTGAGTGGGGATACATCGTGCAAGTGGTACTATTTGAGAAAAAATTTCAAGCGTCAGTGATTCAGACAACCTGTGTGCAGGTCACATGGGGTCAGGCTTACCGTTGGGTGCAACATTTTTTCTGGCCAGTGTGAAGCGTGATGTCTCAAATATATAAAGACATGTCATACTTGTCAGGTTACCCAGTAAATACAATCAGTCTCTGAAACCAGCGCCTTTGTGTGTCCAATTCCTGTGAGTCCCAGCCTTTTTGAGTCATTTCATCCAAATCTGGTTGCTCTTGTTGCCCCAACAATAATGTGTCAGTCCACCTAGATATCTGGCTGCTTATCCATTGCGGTCAATCACTACAAAGTCTGTGAGGGTCAAAGCCTTAGTTTTACACTGAGTTAAAGAGAGCAGACTGGCAAGGTGATTAACCATAGCCTTTGTTAACATGAGAGAAGGTTGTGCAAGAAGTGAGCTTCGATCCCTTGAGCTTGTCTTTGCTCATACTGTTATTGGTCCTTGTCTGTGATGTGATCAGTGGGTCACTTATGATCCCCTGAAAAAAATCTAATTTCTTATGTAAATGGGTTCCAGACAAAGGCTTTTACAAGTGGGGGCTGGCAAAGCAAAATGCAGAAATGGCTCAGAAGAAAATGAAGCAGTTGTTTGACCAAGTGGAGGACGTGAGTTCTGTGCAGATGACCAGGTGTTGGTTTTGCGGCTTGATTGAATCCCTTACCTAAGGCTAAGTTCTTTGGTCCCTGCTTGTGTGTTGTTTGTCGGGTTCAGAGCAAAACTACCTGATCGAGATGCCAAATAAAGAAAGTCAGTCAAGGTTTGCCATGTAAGTTGCTTAAACCATATTTTGCATGTGATAATAATGTTGGTCAAGATAACCCTGTTTTGGTGGCTGGTGCTGGAATGGAGGAAGATGTATGTCGGTGATGGTGTTACCAGCCCGTCTCAAAAAATTCTAAAACTTTGGCCAGTTAGATTCACTGCTTGGACAATTGGATGAGACTAAACAAAAACAACTAGTTGGGTAGTTGGGATTGTTAAAGCATTATCCAAGTTGTTCTCTGATACCCTACATACCAACAGCAGAACGCAATGTGGATGTGGGGTGCAAAGCCCCCATCACTCCAATCAGTTCCTATCGGGTTAATCCTGGCGACAGATACTGGATTCAGAGGGTAGATTGTATGGCAACGGTCTTTTGTTCCTTCCACCTCCAGCTAGTTGTCTCCTGTATCCTGGTCAGCCTGATTCCACGTTTAGGCCATGCACTGGCGGTGCAGGAAGGTTGATGCTGTAACAAAACCTGATTCCTTCCCTCTGTCCCCGGATGGATTGCTTATAGATCTGGTGGGGTCTCCTTGAAATTACGTTAACAAGTTGATACTGGCAGGTTCTGCTCTTTTGCCAAACGCTGGTTTAACATTCACTTGCCAATTCTGCATATACACAGGAGGTCAATATTATATCCGAGAAGATGATCAACAGGAGTTGAATTGTACGGTACACCGAGGTCGAGGTCAGGATGACCACCGGCATCCACGTCCTTTTCTCCCATCCACAACCAATCACAGGTGCCTTTTCAGCTTTGTCTTAGAGCTGGGTGACTGGCTATCCCCTCCCGGCGGTGAGTGAAGACTGACCACTGAATTATCTCCACCTATAAGCCCGCCGACCCGACGGCCAGTGAGATCTCGGAGTTTCTCACTTGCATGTGGTAGCTCTGTATTATCGGTACAGATCTCCTGGGTGCTCGGCTGTAATGACTACCACCCGCTAGCCAGCCCTGCCTCCCACCTATTCTGGGCTATTCTATTAATCATTTTATGATGAACCTCTGAATCTCACTGAGTGTAATCCCTGCCAGGTCCTGACTTAAAAGAGGTATTAGAGCATCACTGCACCACGCTGTGAGACCCCAGACTGAGGTTACAGAACAAGCCCGCACCCCAAGAGATAATGGGACGAGAAATGAGAACACTGGCAAGACCCAATGTTCAAACGTCCAACCTCCGCCTCACTGTCCACCAGTCAACGGATTTACCAGAACCAGATATCGGTGAGAGAATATCAGGCCTCACCGGTCCAGAACCATTTTCAGACCGCGAGGTCAGCGGTTCAGAGATGAACGCCCACCAGAACTATCAAGATCAGTCATACCGGTTCCAACGACATCGGCTGAGCCTGGTCTCCAGGATCACGACTGGCATTGAACTTTCCAGTCCGGAGAATGCATCCAGCAACTGCCATTTTATCGGCGAACACCAGGTATCCGGCAGGCTGGTCGACCCGCACGAATACATCGAGCAACGACCGCGTCCACTGGTCAATATCGCAGCGCCTGCAGAGGCAGTTCGCGTCACCAAGTTCATAGTCAACAGCGTTGAACGGAGATTGGACGCCGAACAGACGCAAGGCCTCCTGATCTCTCAGATTGAGTCCAAAACTATTCAAGGATGAATGACACACCTGAGACTCACTGTGGCTTTTAGACACTGCCTGCCCAGTTTGTCTCCCACCCCTGCTGGCCTCACCAGCACCAGAGAAATGATCACCTGACAGCCTCAGGCTCAAGCTGCCTGGGATTGGCACCACTGTCTGCCAGTCTCTAATAATCATTTTAAGAAGAACTTTTCAGTCTTACTAACTAGTAAGCTTGCTTAGCTGAGAAGAACCTCTAACACTAATAACCCTATAATACTTCAACATCCACTGTACCTACAAATAATAAACATATTAGTTTAAACATTGTATGTTGTTGTTTTTAGAGATGTCTTACATATTAACAGAAGGTGTGACAGTGTAAGAAGCGGGGGGGTGGAGGTCAACTAGTGTTAACTCTCTATAACACCACTAGCTGTATGCGTTCCCGCGACAAGCATTTAGTGTTCAGCAAACAGGCAGAGCTCTGAAAGCACCTGACACAGAACAATTGACAGTAAGGATTTGGGAAGGGGGCTGAATGGGAAAAGTCCAACAGCCAACTGACCATTGGTCACCCAATCACTCTCACTCAGTCACAGGCCTTTGCATTTACAGAGCTGGCACTGGTGTTGCAGTCCAGCCAAAAATCTGGACAGCCTGAAGTGTGCAGCAACAAGGACCATAACAATGGTTTATTACAACTGCAGGCATATACAGTATGTAACCTGAGTCAATTAGGCCTGTGACATTTACTGCCATAAAGAATGCTCTCAGGGCGTTTTACTGGTGCATACAGCAAACAAACATATTTGCAACTTGTTTGCCTGCAAGTCTCCAGAAAATTCATGACAATATCAGTGTCTCAGCATAGAGAAATATAACCTCTTTTATGTGTCAAAGATTTAAAAACTGGGACTGTTATGATTTGATTTGATCTGGACACACTGTATAGAAACAATTTCATCACTGTACGACAACAATTCAATAACAGAAATGTTCTCTCATTTCAAATTTCAAATGGGAAACCAATAAAATAAAGAAGGAGAACGAAACGTGAAAGTACATTTCTAAACTAAATACATTTTAATACATGATAAAAAGCCAGGTTTCCAGAAACAAGATAATCAGTCTTGAACCCTGGGCCGCAGACAGTCAGAGGACTCAGATGACCCTCTGGGTGTCAAGGCACAGTAGATATAGTGTGAGTCAAGAAGTGGACCACAGTGCCAGCTGTCACACAACTCACCTTAAGACTCAAAATACTGTGTTAGAGTGCTTTTTAACCCCCAGTCAGAAGACATCTAATTGCTAATCTATAATCCTTTTAATACGCTTTTGCCTTTTTCCGATTGATCCTTTTCCAACAGGAACAGCAGCACTGGGGGCTACATTAATCCTGTTACTGAAAGCCTGGAGTGTGGCTCTAGAAATCCAAATAGCTCTTTTACCCTTGTCACCCACACTCCCCACCCACTGGTTCCCCTGTTATTGTCTGTAATTGATAACTCCATCAAAATGAAACAAAAGGAAGATAAGATGACATGGGCTTTGTTCAGCTGCAGAAGAGAAGAGTTTTCTCTGCGTTTTATCTGTATTGCAGTCTGTAAATCATAACATTTAAACATATACAGAATTAATATCATTTATCAGGGTGCAAGGTGACCCTGATGAGGGCAATATTTTCTTTTTCTTTGGATGGAGATATAATGTGACAAGACAGGTGAACATGGTGTGCTAAGTGACTGCTACTCATCAGACTGAAATGTGTCCAATTTAACCTATATACACAATTACTTTCTGTCTAATTGCTACCAGAGATAATCAAAACAATAGAGGTTTGATGATTCACTTTTAAAATATGATATTTATATCTGCCAGGGCAGAATAATTTAAACTATAAATGAAGACTCTATTCCCTGTATTCAAACTCGATAATCAGTTATGCACAAGTGCAGGGAAGCTGATGAAAAAGAAATATATACTCACAGAGCTAAAAACAATGGAGTTGCAACATATGCAGGCTCCTAAAAAACAGCTATTCTGTCTGGAATGCCCTGCTTAGCCTGCTGCCACGATTGCGATGAGCGGGATGAAAATAGATGGAGGGATGGATGGATAAAAACCATCTACTTCAGAAAGCTCTACTCACTGTAAGGGCTGACTTTCAAGCAAAACTACATGAAGAGACTGACTTTTCTCTTTATTGACTCCTTAGGAAATACATTGAGTGTGGTGACAAAGCTGGAAAGATGCTTGCTCTTCATCTCAAACAGTTAAAGAGCAAATGATCAATTCTAGCAATAAAAGACTCTAAAGGTGTTATTATAAAGGATCAAAAGTTAATTAACCATGCATTCAAAGATTTTTCTCCTATTTACATAGAACTGAGTGCACAGTACAAGATAATCGCTTGAATAATTTCTTGAGGAATATCTCACTTTCTGTATTAAATGTAACTCAGAAAGATGAGCTGGAGACTCCCATTATACCGAAAGATATATAGATATAGACTGCTATAAAAATTTCTTTGATCTGGCAAGACTCCTGGAGGTGATGGTTTCACTATCATATATATATGTGCTTACTGCCACAGTATGTTTTCTTCCAAAAAAAGGAAGATCGCCAGTTAATGAACAATTTATAATCTTTAAATCTCCTAAACAATAATTAAGTGTTCAAAATAAAGTTCTCACTCCCCATGAGAAGAAAGCTATTCCATCCATGAATCAGGACCAGGTGGAATCCATAGCTGGGCATCAGTCTATGAATGACATGATGAGGCTGTTTCAGAAATAGTGCCAGCTCAAAGAAAGCCTTTGATAGGATAGAATGGCCATAATTATTTACTTTTTTTTTTTTTCAAACATTAGATTTGGTCCTGTCAGTATGAAATGGTTTAGAAGGATCCAGTTTCCTCAGTCAGAAGCAACAACATTCTTTCTGATCCTTTCCATCTATATCAGGGGACACAGCAGAGGTGCCCAACAGTCTCCCTCAGTATTTTTCTTTTAGCTCTTGAACCCTTAGCCTGTGATGTTTGTGAAAATCCAGAAATAATGGGTATCCCAGTGGGAGGACATCAGTCCAAAATTAATTTATATGCAGATGACATTCTGTTGACATTATCTGATCCATTAATCAGGATATTACAGATAATCCATTAACACATTTTCAGGATATAAAATAAGTTGGAATAAAAGTGCCATCCCACTAAATTCTTTTACTTGTTCTGATAAATATCAGAAGACCAATAAATAAGATTTTCAAATCCCAGGTTTATCATTTCACCCATTCAAGATGTTTTGGGAAGATAAAAGTCAGAGACCCAACAGTTCCCACCATGAGCAAGCACTGGGCAACAGTGGCAAGGCAAAACTTCCTTTTAAGAGGCAGAAACCTCGAGCAGAACCGGTGGGCAGCCATCTGCCTCGACTGGTTGGGTTGAGAAAGAGAGAGAGAGTGGGGAAGGAGTGGGTAGAGAATAGCGAGAGAAGAACATAGCATAACATGGGTTCCATGTAAAAATGTAAGGTGATACCAATAATACAGTAGTAGTAATGATAGTGGTGATAATTAAAGTATTAACTGCTAACGTAGCAATAAAACTAGTAGCAGTACAGGTAATTTATTGCAGCAAAGTACTGGCTGGGTGTGCTTACAAAGCAAATAGGTAATATTGAAAGGAAATGCCATAATTCCATTTTCAGAAAATAATAACAAAATTCAATCTGAAAGAATCCTTTTTCTCTCTTATTTCCAATTAAAACCTATCATTAAAATAACCTCAATGAATACTCATGTAAGTTCCAGTGAAAATCTGGATGCCTAATTATAATGAGAGAGGAATGGTTTCAGGTGTATCTAAGCTTCTTCTACTGATGTTCTCTTGTGTGAGCTTGATGTTTCTGTCCACTGAGTTGATGTGTTCTGTGAAGGTCTGCACCTCCTGGATTTTAATTTTGATCCACATAGCTAAACCAGTGGCTCAGAACTGTTCCCCTGAAGGGGTTCAGGGCAACTTCTTGCATGGAGAGGCCACAATGAGAGATACTGGTGAGCCCATGGCACAGCCATGCTTTTGTCTCCACCTTCAATGCAGTCCTTTCATCCCTTCTTAGGAGATTTAACAACCAGTCACACTTGGCCTCAGGTTACTACAATGACTACTACTACAATGATTGTCATTACACTGGCTAGGAGCACCGACGAACCAAGTGACACCAATGGGCTTGATAACGCCCCCACAGGGGTTAAATACCTGGGACTCTCCACCACGCAGTTAGAACTTAGGAAGCCTCTTGGATAAGAAATGTCTTCAAGTACCTATAATTAAGACCAGTTGCAATCTTCTCATCTAACTCATCTAGTGCAGTGGACATTCATGCAAACAAATGCAAAAAAAAAACAAAAATCGTGTTTTGTTTTTTTTTGTGCAGGGAAATGTTTTGATGCAGTGTGATGTCCTGCAAAGATTGATTTGAGGGAAATCTGCTGGATTGCCTTACAGCACAACCAGTAAGTAAGAGACTGACATTTATTTGTGAAATACAGACCTGGTGCTAACAGATTCCCCAAATGCCTGAAACAAAAAAATTCACTAAATTTGGGGTAATGGATTTAATTATCTTTATGACCTTTTAGAGTTTTATTTGACCTGATGTGTAAGGATAATATAATATCATAGTATCATCATCTTAAGATAAAGGGTAACAATAATCTCAGTAGTTAACAGTACTTATACTAAAGTATTACTATTAATTTGACAGTGATTCATCGATGTTTCAATTAATGTAGAATATTTAAATGACGGCTAGTCGAGTATTTCCATTTCAAGTTAGTGCTGTATTTTAATTTTTACATTTCACTGCTGCCGTTATGACTCCAGACATTTTATAGTGTGAACACAGAGTGCACCATCATTTATCTTTTTATGGGCTTAGCAGATAATTAACTTAATTTTAACTTGATTGTGGAAAAAAATGTTTATTAAAAATCCCCACAGCACATACATATACCCACCACCCCCATTATATTACTATACACAAACACTTGCACCTGACCCTTGGGGTTATATATATGTGTGGAGAAAGCGATCTGTCCTGCATTAAACTCTATTAAACTCAAGCCAATACTTCTGCCAGTGCTGAGTTCATCAGCCACAAAGTTTATACAGAGAAGCCATTTACAGTAGTTCTGGAATTAACTGTGCTTAAATAAAGGAGAGGAGAAAGGAAAAGGTCAAAAAGATAAGGCCTGGAAGGAGTGTGGCAAAAAGGGGTGTGTACTTTAGCAGGTAATTAATTCTCCTGGATTAAAATGCTACATGTTTCATCAGACATTTTCTTAGGCCCTGAGGCAGTGCTCTTTCAGACACAATCAGTATTAATTAAATTGTTTTTCATAGTGTTATTGAACTTCTAATAAGGATAACAAACACCGATTGAGGGGCATTTAGAGCTGTCTAAAAAGCTCTCGAGTCCCCGAGGAAATGTATATCATTAAATATGAGGGTAACCTTTATCTCAGAGTCATTTCAGATGCACTGATGTAGGTCTAATGGAATATGAGAATGTAAATGGGAGTGGGAGTTACAAATTTGATATAGTTTGTAAATTAAGGTGGTTCACACTGATATGTCCTATGATATGGTCATCATATGTTTAATAGTGATGATCCTCTTGTGTTATCAGACTAATCCCTGAATGATCTCTTCATAAACTCATGCTTAAGCATTGTCTAAACCCACAGAACTTTAGATTTTGGTCAAGATTTAAAAAATTCAGGCTGAGTTTTGAGAAAAGGGTATAAAATGTCACACAATGGATACACAGTGGTTGTAATGAAATTAAACCCTGAGTTCCGATACAGAATGTCAAGCAGCCAATTTTAGATTAAGTCATGTGGCTGAGTTTATCTAATTGGCTTTCACAGTTTTCCATCAGGACAAAGGCTCATGGAATATTTTCTGTACTGTGGAAATCATAACATACTAAATTTAATGCTGTATAATCAATATTTTTCTATCAACAATGGAGTAGATGACTGTGTATACTGAGAAAGGTGTCATTTATAGTAACTGATGCACAGAGAATCATCACCAATTCCTCTTAGCATTCCTCTTAGCATTGGGGAGTTTATTTGCTTCTTTCAGCTCATTCACACAGAAAAATAAAGGTGCTAACTGGAACCAAAAATGGTTCTTCAGAGTGATGCCATAGAGGAACCATTTTTAGTACCAGAAAGAACCTTTTAGCAAGTGGTTCTTTAAAGAACCATTTGCGGAGATGGTTCTTTAAAGAACCCCCAGAGGTGCCTCAAAGAGGGAGAAATGTTCACATTAAGCCCAATGGATTAATTCATTCTCTTTGAAAAGAGAAGGTAGGAGTGTGGCTGTGGCTTCACCATCTGACCCTGCAGAGAACAAAATAAATTATTAGGAATGCTGCAATGATGAAATTTGAGACTTTACTTCAAGCCAAGAATTTCTACAATAGTGTCTTAAAAGTAAACAGAAAAACAAAAAGACAAAACTACATACAAACAAAGATGAAAAGACAAATATTGTGCCCTGTTAACGCTCTACTGAAATTGATGACTGATGTTTTAATTTATCTAACTTAATGAACGTAAAGATTACATCTTTAAAGGTGGAGTGAAACTTAGCTGAATAGGACTGTGTGGCTTACCATTTCTTTCAGCATCAGTGTGTCTTCCTCAATAGACTGTAGGCACAGGCTCTTCAGGTTGCTTTGAGGTGGACACAATCCAGCAGGTCAGCTTGTTGAATTCCCTGATCGCCTGTCTGTCCATGTCAGTTTTGATCAGTGCTGATGCTTCTTTGAGTAGAAGCAGTTGAAACTACAGACATTAGGCTTCTGTGAGCATTCATAGTACATGATTGCAAAATCAAATGTCTCCCCTTCTTTGTAAGTCAAGTTTCAGCTAGCAAAATGGCAGCCTTAAAAAACTTAAGGCATTAGTTATCCTATCTTTAAAGCTAATATGTTTTAGTGCACTAACATTAGCAGTACTAGCATTTGTAGCTGATTAGCCTACTATAACTTGGTTTACTTTCTTAACTGTAAGATGGAAGATGGCAGTTACTTAATTAAATTACTTCACCTTTGCAAACACGATATAAGAGATATTAACTACCAGACAACCTTTGAATGTCTTCAATACTACAGATAGCAACTCCATCACACTAGCAGTCATTAGCTAAGTATAGAGCAGAAACATTGCCAAAATAAGCACATTTTCAGTAACAGACTACCAATTACAGTGAAAATACTGACTTTATTTCTCTGTCCCAGGAACCAGAGATGGTACTTCTACTTTTGTCTCCGCCCCACTCAGCCCAAGTTTATTTTTATTTATTTTTATTTAACCTTTATTTAACCAAGAAGAAAGCCATTGAGGTTAAAAATCTCTTTTACAAGAGTGTCCTGGCCAAGACAGCATATAGGTTACAGAGATGCAATCGTTCATACAAACACACAAATATGACACATAAATATACAAAATACAAAGTACATAAGAAAAATTATCTTAAAAGCAACTAATTATCAAGGACATCAAAGCAGTGCCAGAAATTAGTCAGACAAAACATTGACAGCCAGATGTTTGGTTAGTTTTTGAAAAAAAACAAAACACACACAATATATATCTCAGGCTAGATAGCAGATTTCATGTCTGTTTTATGTAATATCAAAGTCTTGAATAACAACAATTCCAAACGAACATAACATTGCTACTTAACGTTATTTAGATTTTCAGCTCCTCCCAGCATGTGTCTGTGTGTGTGTGTGCATGTGCGCGTGTGAATTAGTGAGGGTGAACAGGAACTGTTTATTATTTATTGTTATTTATTGTATTAACTTTATTTGTGTTAAATGTTTTTTGTTTTTGTTTGTTTGTTTCCACAATCAGCCAACCATTCCAAACAACTGGATTTATATTTCATTAGTTCAACAGCAAATGACTTGACATCTACTTTGATAATAGGACTTGATAATTGCTTAAGTCATTTTTAAATAAATAAGTCAAATGTAATAATTTATTGCTTCTTTGGGTCCCACACATTTGATATATTGTGCTCTGAAATACTGGTCAAACAGAACAACATATTTCAAGATGTCAACCTGGAATTTGAGAAATTGTGATGGAAATTTTTTACTGTTTTCTGATGTTTTATAGCCTAAACAATTAATTGATTAATTGAGAAAATAATCAGTAAATTAATTGAGACCATCCCCTGAATGAAGAGGTTCTTCAACTGGTGACTGCTCTTTGAAGAATCAGTGAGCCTTTTAAAGAACCATTTACGAACCATTATTTTTCTGGTTTACAACCCTGCAGACTTTGCCGTCATCCGTCTTGTTATAACAGTCAGCTGTTTTCAGCTCTAATAAACTCTGTACACTACCTGCCCTGCACCAAGCAGAAGACAGACACAGCTGGTGGCTGGCTGGTGAACATAATAGAGCATTTAACAGCTAAAGAACCAGATATTTTTTTTAAGAGTTGGTCGAGAGGAAACACAAGTTGAAGAATGTGCTGTTGAAAATCTGCTGAAATCAATTTTAGACCAAGTCTAAATGGATTTACAGTCAAGGCTGCAATTGAAATGGCTCTAAATTGTCTTTAATTGAAATGAATGGGACATGTGGGAGTATATATTCAAAGGCAAAAGTGTGCTGTGACTGTACCTTTATATTGATCACACAGTGCTCAGGGCAGAGGGTGAGCATGCCATGCTTCCAAACAACTATGCGTGGTGCTAGGAGATGTATGATTGACCTACAACACTACACCAGTGTTCTCCTATACAGTCTTTGTTGCTATAATAGAATTTCTGGAAACTGGAAGCAGTCCCTGCTGTCCTGACAATTTATCTATCACTGCCATTTAAACTCATCTCCATGAAATGTTTCCTGCAGACTGTTAATATTAAGTTATGTGTTTTCACAAAATTCTTACAATTCAAAAAATGGCAGTAAGTAGAAAATAAAAAGCACACTTTCAGTTTACTTTTGCCCTTTGAAAATGTCACACAAATACTCCTGCATTGTCTTCTTGCTCAGTCACAGTCAGGTAATACACAGTGACTAATGCATTCTGCTAAAGAAAGGTGGAGAGACTCCAGCTGAGAAGAAATATGAGGGAAACACAGATGTAAAGATAATCTGTCTCCTTGTAGAGAAGGCCTGCTAGCTGGAAGAATTCTAAGACATTTAAATATAAAATCCAATGTTTTCACTGGTAACTAACCTTCAGGGATCTCTATCAGATAATTTCCAGAAACCTTTTCATCAATCCAACAAGGCCAGCCTGGGTTGCAAAATACAAATTGAAAATTGCTGCTATTATCATATAAATATTTATTTAATTATATTGGTTATTATTATATTGGTTATTTCAGGTTTAGTTAGATTTTGAATGCTTTCTTAGAAACAAAGTTTCTGGAATGAATGTTACCTTTAGGGTACTTACTTCTGTTACTAAAATCCTCCTCAGGGTTTTCTCTGAAAACAACTATAGAAACCCGAGGAACAATCATAATGAAATAAACATTGGTCTGACCTAAGATGAACCGTTCCTTGTCACTTAGAATTCCTTGAGCTCTCTTTTTCGGCCGACATAGTCAAAAACCTTCCGGAAGCAACGAGCAACAGTTTGGAGAGGAGTTGTAATGGCTGGTGTGTAACTGTGAAGATTCAGAAAAGATTAACAGAAACTAATATTTCATGGAAATTAAAATGATTAAAGCTGGAGGGCTTTATGCTGTTAGTCTGAATTGCTGCAGGAATGTGGGGCAACAAAGCTAAGAAGCAAATTGCATTAGTAAGTTGAAGAGAAGTGTATTAAAATGCAAATGTACAGCTGTTAATAGTTCTTCAAAAACCAATAATCCCCCACAGTCAGTCATGTGTCAAAATGGTTAATGGAAAAATATCCCAGAGGCACGGAGGGTCCTTTTTCCATTCCACTTTTGATTAACGCAGAAATTCTGTTCAGGGAAAAGCATGGTTTAGGTCAGGATAGGATTGGCAAAGATGGCTTAATGTGGGCAGGATCCCAAAGTCATTGTCCTGATTTTGCAGATATGTCTTCTCATGGGAGGAGCCCTTATCATGAACAAGAGGACACCAGGCTGCATATCAGATCTGCAGTTATTACAGGCATTCATCATACAGCTGAGTAGGACACAACCTGTGCAGCAAATTGTGACGTGAAATAATGTTGTGTGCTGCTAACTGGAGAGGCAGGGGGTTAGAATGTAGAAGTGGCAGGACCAGTAGTAAATGCATGTTGTTTCTTTTCTTTTTTTCATGGCAGATTTCATAATTTACTTATTTGCATACCTAAAGGCAGAGTAAGGCATCCTGGAGAAAGACTGTTGATGTTTGAACTCAGCAGCAAAACAAACACACCCCTCCCCTCAGTGCTCCTACAGAAGCTCAGCCCCGGAACTCTCAGACACACACCACCATGGAAACCGACAATAATAACTGACTGAGGAGGGAAATGGCAGAATGTGTCTGCTTTTTCACAGCTGAAGCAAAACAAACATAAAGCGTCATCAGAGGAACGACATGCACACAAACACAGCATCTGCAACATGAAAACTAGCACCCATTGCAATAGTTAGTGGTAGATAGTTTTTACAGAACTCCAGTGACAGAGGACAGGCCTGTACAGTGATACTCGTGTAACTCGTGTCAATTAAACAGTAGTCCCATCCCATAAAGGGACTACTACAGTACCTCCCCCCTTTTGTTGTGTTACTCCATGGGAGAAGTGACACTGGCATAGAAATTTCTCTGTTAGCTTCTCTGTTATTACACTAGTTAGCTTACTCACTAGCTTAAAACTTCATGTGTAATATGTTAACATGTTTTGTCATTTGATTTCTTCTGTAACCAGTGGTTACACTCCTGATCTAACTAACATTACACCAAGAACTAAAGGACAAAACAACCAGTGCCTCTGTCACTGCCTTTCTTTTTACATTTATATTTCTCTGTCCATTTCCTCTCAGGCTGTTTGTCTGTCTCTGATCTGTAGTATTGTGTAGGAAGTGCATTATATTCTAATTGCTAACCCTACCTTTGTAAGTATTTATAGTGGAAAACTATGGAGTAACATTTATTTTATCTCAGCATTCATATTGGCAAAGTATAATACTCTTACACACATTTTCTGAGCCACATTTACTGTACTTAGTGTTCTTGTTAATCTTTTACAACACATTATATTTATCAGTATGAAAGAGCTAGACAGAACTTTTTTAATTTTAGAAATTATTTCAAAATATTACTCTTTTGTTTCTTTTGACCATTATTACTTAACTTTTAAGTATGGTATGGCACTGAGCTACCTGGCTGTGGCTCTGGCTTCTAAATCATTACTTAGCAGCTCATATCTTTCTCAAACGGCTCTGTTAGGTTCCCAACTCTCTGGAACAGAACACCAGAGGGATGTGGACCAGAAACCTCACTGTCTGCCTTTAAATTGTCTCCCAAAATGTACCTTTACCAAATGGATTTGGCATAATTATTTTATCTGTAACTTATTTTATCTGCTACTTTTATGTGTTACTTTTATCCTTTATTTTTACCTTTACTTTCAACTGTTTTATGTGTCACTTTGTTATCTTTGACTTTGATTGTTTGTGAAGCACTTCGTAACAGTTGTTTTAAAAGGTGCTATATAAATAAAATTATTATCATTATCATTATTTTTATGATAGAGGCCTGTTAGCTGGTTGAGTGGTCTATCACTGTTAGGCCCTAACAGCAGAGTGAAATATCTTGATTAGGGATAGACCGATTATCGGCCAGGCCGATTATCGGCGCCGATATTTGGCATTTTGACGCATATTTGCATTGGCCATTTTTTTAAATCCAACGGCTGATAAGAGATCAATTTAAAACTGGGTTATTTTGGCTCTGATGCAGCCGCGCCTCTCTGTCTGCAGTCACTACTCTGTCTCCAGCATTGTCCCACCCACAGCACCATCTGATTGGTTACAGAAGAGCCACAGCCAATCAGCAGTGAAAGCTGTGCATGCACAGTGCTGACACACACGGCGGAGAGGAGAAAAAGTTTTGCTGGGTGGAGAAGCTCCAGAGAGCAGATGTATGTTTCTTTATTTACTGTAGTAAACTTTATGGAGCTATTTATTTGTTTAAATTTTCATTTAACTTTTTAAGACATGCTGCTGAGCCTGGGAGCTCCCTGCACTTTCTGTTAGAATTTTGAAACAAAGATGTCTATTGTCTAAGATAAAAAAAAAAAAAACCTTTAACATGTTACAAATCTGAAAAGCTGTTTAATAAACTTATGCTTAAAGGCATTTAAATGAAGTTAAGTGTTGGAGTTTGTATTATTCAAAATTTTGATGCGACTATTTTCACTTTTACTGCAAATGAATATCGGCTCCAACTATCGGGTATCGGCCTCCTTGACTACTAACGATCGGTATTGGTATCGGCCCTGAAAAAACCATAGCCTATCGGTCTATCTCTAACCTTGAAAGCTTTTGGATAAGTTACTGTGAAATTTGGTATATCATGGTCCCGTCAGGGTCAATTGTACTGACTTTTGTGGTACCCTGACTTTTCATCCAGCACAAGCAGCAGGTTGGCATTTTTGTTTTTGCAGTAAAATGCCCAACAACTATCAAATGGACTGCCAAGGAACTTGGCACGTGCATTAATGTTCCCTACAAGAAGAACCTCTGACTTCACATTTTATGACGGTGAGCTGTAGCCTATTTTGGTTTGGTGCTAAGTAGCTAATGCTAATAGTGTTGAACACTAAATTGAAATGTAATCTTATGAAACATTACCTGCTAAGCATGTTGAGAGTGTGAGCATGTTAGTAAAGTTAACCATGCCTAAGCACAGCATCTTAGAACTGCTAGTGTAACTGTAGAATCTTAGAGCATCGTTCTAAGAAAAGATATCATCTTCAATAATTGATCAGTTAATCCTCTTGGCAGCATGAACATTTCAACTTGACACTTTTTGTCTGAGGATAAAGCTACAGGAAAGCTCCTAGTGTACAAATTGGAAAGGACACACTGAAGGTTGGTACAGGGTCTGCTCTGGGGCTCAAGTTACAATAAGAAGTTACAACTCAAGGCTTAAAGGAAAACACCTATAGTATGTCTTCAGTACCAGGTGGTTCTGAAGAGTTTGCAGCTTCTTTTTTTGTGGAGGCCAGTTGTTAAAAGCTTAGACTCACAACTGACATATTCCTGTAGTGACGTAGTTTGACCTAGCGTACAATCTGCAAGATTTTCCAGTGTCACTCCATATGAATGCTCAGGAGCATATGTTTCAAAAACACTGCAAACATGACTGAAGACATTTAGTCTGGCAACACACCTGCTGCATCAATAGTATCCAGAATCCACAAATGAGGAAGATTTCTATCAGAAAAAACTGCTAAGGAAATGCAACAGAGAGAAGCAGAGGCTTGGGCTGCTGCCTAGCTAGTATCCAGGCCTGCTGGCTCTCTGGCAGCCTGCTGCACTGCACCATCACCAATCCAGTACAATATTGCACTGCATTGTGTTCCAGTTGTCCCCAAGTGCCAAGTGAAACCAAGTCATTATGCAGCAGTTCACTCTACTGGACTGTTTTTGCTGGATTTTGTTGTTGATGTTTCCCTTTGGCAAATATAAAGTGATACTGAACATGAGAACATTTGTTTCTCTGCCGCTGTAAATCAGTTATTTGATGACATTTTTGAAATGAGTATAACACAAAACCCTGTAAAACCACTTTAATTTATAAACCACATGGACTGATCAATTGTATTAAAGCTGCAGATGTTGTTCCTTGTATTTCTCTGATATCATGTTGCTGTCACTACACTGACTGAGCATGTGGTGGCTGGTTCACAGTTAAGCTCATGCAATCATAGACTGCAAGACTGCTGTTAATCTACTGTTTTGATAATGTATGTGTCTCCTGGAAATTATGTTTATACATTACTACACTGTTTTCCTCATCGAGTTGTGGAGACAAACATAATCACTGGCTGAATTGTGTTCAGAGGTAATATCTTTTGGAGTGAATGAGGCTCTTTATGGACTGCACCTGAGTTACTAGAAGTGGTTGGGGTGGATGATGGGTGTAAAAACTGGACGAGACTGGACTTCACATCCACAGCCTGTCTGTGGTTTAGGCAACATAAGCACTTTGGTTAAGGTCAGGGAGGGATGGCAGTTTTGGTAAATGTTAATAAACATACTGTGTTTCAAGTCACAGTGTGGATGTTTTCCTGATAACCATAAAAAGTGTCACTGCTGTAATCACTACATGTGGATCTTGCACTGCAAGATCAGATATCAGATATAAGTTAATCCTAATCTTAACTAGGTATTTAATTGCCCAACCTTAACCCTGCCCTCACCATAATTTATTTGCCATGACCACAGTAATGGTAAAAGTAAAACTGTCACTGAACATTAAAAAGACATACTAGGAATTTCACTCAGGGCTTTGCAGAATTTTCAAATATCAGCACTCTGTCTGGTTATATGCAGGACTGAGAGCGCCTACAAGTGTTGAGCATAGTCTTTTACCAGTAATTTCATTATATGTCATTGTTTACTTGATAAGGTATTTTAGTAGTTTTTATTCTGCCATATGTACCAACCAGATAATTACATTATGTTCGTAATTTCACTCATAGTTCTCAGTGTTTTCTTTCCTTCAGTCCTTGTACCCCTTTATTTAGTTTAATTTATTAGTGTGACAAACAAACAATAAAATGTAACAATCCCTTACAGGTCCTCACTGAAATCAAATCAGAAGATATCCTCTGTGGCATAGCTTTAAAGTTGAAAAAAAGTCTCTATGTACATTGTATTTAGAATTAATATGAACTGCTGTGTTGTGTGTTTTCTCCTACACTGATGGTGTTTAGCCATATAGTATCACATGATCAAGAAATCTCTACTGGCTTGTTAAAAATGAGCATGGAGGGCAAACTGTTGGAGGCAGCTCCTTAATGAGGACAGCTATAAAAGCACCCTGCAGACCGCCAATGAACACACAAACCTGGCATCCAATTTAATTACTGATAAGTTGTGAGCTAGCTAAAGGCAGCGGATTTCCCTCCCCCAGAGGCTCTAATCTGTTTAAAGCCGACTGCTGATCCTAACTGCCGAGTTGGAGGATTCAATGGCAGGTGCCACTGTGAAGTCCCAGAACAGACGCTATCAGTCTCACATCCCAATCTCCACATCTCTCAGGGACCAAAATACAAGTTCGCCTCTATGTGTCCAACTTTCTGGCATGCTCAATTATTAGGAAATCTGCTCAATCACACATGGTGCAAGATCAGAAGAAGCTCCAAGAGGTAATTATAGTCCGGAACAAAGCTTTTGTGTTCTGGGTCCCTTTTACTGTGGAAGCAATGTGACGCTTTCCACAGACTGTTTACATACACTATGTACACTATACACAGTTGAAATATGGAGCCTGTGTAATTTGTCATGGCACATACTGAGTAATTAATCAGTAATTTCTTCAGCCTCCAGAAACACATTATTTTTTGTAGTGAAATAAATTACACTTAAGTGTACAGTTAAGTGTACAATTAAAACACATTTGAAACACATAATTCGTCATGACAATTACCCTTACACACAGTGTAAAGATAGGACAGACTAACTTTGTCTCTTTGTCAGTGAGTCTGTAACACTGTGAATTACTGATGGTGACACAAAATATTACATATAGTGAAGCTGCAGGATTGTAGATCAGAATGGTTTCATTTATTTATTTGTTGTCTTCTTCCAAACCTCCTCAGCATGTCTGTGCAGTTAGTGGATACAGCGCTCTTCTTATTTCTTTCTCTTTGGGATGAAGTCAGTGATTCCACTGAGGATGAAGGAGCTCAACCATGTCTTGGACCTCATGAAGACAGCTGAAAATGGATTTCTGGATCTCTAAAACAAAGCCAGTACAATAAGACAACTCATAAATTCTTTAGACTAAAGTTAAATGTCCTAATGTAAAATACAATGCTTTGTAGAGACTAGTAATGTTAGCATTCACTGTAACTTCCTCTGAATGAAAACCCAACAGGCAGAAAATACTAAAAGACACTTTGTATGATTATTATACATGATTTACATTTTCCATCAGAGGCCCTGCAATGGACTGGCGATCTGTCCAGGGTTTCAGGGTGTACCGCACCTTTTGCCCAGTGTCAGCTGGGACTGGCTCCAGCCCCTACAGATCTCTTACCAAACAGAAACTTGCTAAGTAGCCAAATGCTGTTTCATTGTCAAATGGTTATGGGAGGATGAGAAAATTGCAGCTCAACCCCAACTCCCCCAAGGAAAAGTGAAAGTGGTCTCTGTTTGGGTTTGTTATCCCTGAGTGAACCTAAGTTTGTTGTTCCAGAGTGTTTAGTGAACCTGCTCTCTGGAGATCAACAGAACACAGGATAACTGAGAAAATACAATGATAGCTGGGACTGGCTCCAACCCTACAGATCTCCCACCAAACAGAGAGCACTTCTAAGTGGCAAATGCTGTTTCATTGTCAGAGTGGTTATGGGGGGATGAGAAAATTGCAGCTCAACCCCAACTCCCCAAGAAGAAGTGAAGTGGTCTCTGTTTGGGTTTGTTATCCTGAGTGAACCTAAGTTTGTTGTTTAGGTGTTTAGTGAACCTGCTCTCTGGAGATCAACAGAACACAGGATAACTGAGAAAATACAATGATTCATCCCCACATTTTCCCCACTGCAAGAGGATTACTGTATATGCAAATTATGGTGAAAATACACCAAAGTATACTATAACAGTTCTATTACAAACATCACACAGGGTAACTAAAAAATTGTATAATGATTAAAAAGGGATGAGCATTGTATCATAATAAAATGGATATTCAGTACAGCATCAGGTAACATTTCCATGGCCTTCAGCTTATTCACTATAGTGTTACGTATCTGCCTTTTTGTTTTACTTCTGAGGGCTGGGTGAAAATGGTACCAACTGTTTATCATTCACTGTCCCCTTGTACAGGCACCAGGGGGCAGGGTGGAGGACAGTGTTTTGGCCAGAGCTGCAGCTACAGTGCAGCTGGCTGTGAGCGATAATGTTTCTGTGTGCTGAGCCTACAGTGATGCATACATCGGTTGTCTTCAGCTTTGGTCAACGTGACTTAGTTATCTCAATGAGTGTTAAAGTCTGCCAGCTCTGAATACAAACAAGAGTTGGCACATAGCAGCACAACAGTGACTGTCTCACCTGTATGCAGCCTTCAGCTTCAGGGTTATGGTCCTGTTTCCTCTGCATATATAGATACAAGATATTAGTTTTTCAGCACCTTGTCCACCATTGTCTCCCAAACCAAGCTGAAATGACCATTACAGACTGAGGTTTCTGACTGTCCATGACTGCAGTGTTCTGGTTCACAGCAACAATGCAGCTCTCTGTAAATTTGCCTTGATCTGCATAATTCACTTCATTGTGCTGTTTGTTGGTGTAATCCTCATACACTGATACAGTACAACTGGACTCCATGATAAGTGAAAAAAAAAAGTTAATTACTAAAAGCCTGTGCAAATAGATGTCAGTGTCAACTTGACTGCTACAACAGTCACTAGCTTGGGAAACAAGCTAGTGACTGTCCTTCTGAAGCAACCACTGTCCTTTGGGTGAGGAGAACTGAGAGAAACCCTAACCCCACCCCCATTTTAGTGAACTAGTCCCTACCACACTTTAAACATAATTTATTTGGCATAACTAGGATTATCTCCAATCTTAACCGTACTGCAGCTGCTATGTGCAGATCCTGTGAAAAATCTTGTCTGGAGGCAGTGTTGTGAAATCACTGCACAGACTTTTGTGATCAGAGATTTATAGCCAACTAGCAACTGTTCAGATCAAAATGAGCACACTATCCGTGCTCACTATCAGTCCTATCACAGCATGTTATTGGATGTTGCCACCATTCACAACACAGTTACACAATGGAGGAAATTCAGTTTTCTCTGTGCTGTCTAATTCTCCTGTCGAGCCTCTCTAAACCTTTAAACTATTCTGTTGTAATTCAGTATATTACTTGTAGCCCTTTCTCATCCACAGCTAAGAGGTTTAGTTATATGTAATAAGACTTCAACAAATCATTACTGACTGATTGCTACAATAAGACTTGTTACAGTAAGAACTCACATGTACCAGCATTCAGTTGATAAAATGTACTGTATTCTTTAATTCATATTTACACCTCCCTACCTTCCCCCCAGTAAAGAAAATTTCAGTGAATACTTTTAATATATTTTGTCAGTTTTACAGCCTCTGTACAGGATTTCTGTTTTCATGAAATTCACATCTAGGGCAGCAACATCATTTTCTTTGCTAGAGGAACCAAGAACAAGCATAAATGGAGTGAACAAGAGGAGTTAGCAGGAAGGGGAACACAGCTCAGGGAGGCATGTATAGAAGCAGAAGCAGTTGGGATAAACTATGTACAATACAAACCATTCATACAAATTAGGCTCTAAGATATAGAATTCAATACATTACATTTGATATATTAAGTGACAATGAGCAAGCCCCATCTCCCCAAACAAATCACTGATCAATCAGTCAGGTAATCAGACATTCAGTCAGCCAAGAATGAAACAATCACCCAACAAACTCAACATCTGCCTGCACTAGCAGGAAAACAGCTGAGGATTGACAGTGTTACAGTATCTGAGCATGTTAACACATTTTCTCTCCTGAATGAGACTTGCCTGAGGGAGAAGCCTGCTCAGTCCAAGCTCACCCCTAGATACATAAGACCACCTCACATTTCTAAAAGCATCAGACTCACATTTAAATCTTCACTGTCCTCTTCAGATGCTTTGCAGATTTTGTAAAAACATCTGAGCTAGCTATTTATTTTTTATTATTTTTAAATGAGGAGTTCATTTTGTTTTCTAGTTAAGCAGGATGAACTGCAGAGCGCAAATAGCACAACAGGGGCAAACAGATAGGTTGTTATCCAGAGAGTTAATTCATTGTATATGAAATATGCTAAGAGTTTGACAAGGAGGGTGAACTAAACATAAAGCAAACACAAATGGACAGAATTTAATAGTGATAAAAACCCTAAAACAACCAGTAAGCCTCTGTTATCTACACAAGGTTCAACAGAGGTAAATCATAATTCAGGAATGAAATTCTAACTGATAACACTTATCGTAATCAGAGTTTTTGAGGTTATAGCATATTACAGTCATATATACCTTCTTTTAACAGTTAACAGTTATTAGTAACTGCTCCGTCAAAATGCAGAATCTTAAATTGCAATATCATTTGGGATGGCTGACACTCTGGTGTGGACATATTTGGGGACAGAAAAGCTAACATACACATTTCTCAGGAATTGGTAGAAGCCCCAGTCTGTGCTTTGCTCGTACATGGTGTAAGTGAGTGTCTGGGACTGTCAGCCAGAGGGGAAGTAAGGTGTGTCACTGTGGTAGTTGTAGTCCGGGCACACTTTCTGGACCAGTTTGTAGTCGGTGCTGTAGAAGGAAATGAAGATGCAGATGACTTTGAAAGGTTTGGAGCAAAGCCAGGAAACATGGCTCTGGGTCTGCTCCTGGTAGCAGGTCTTGGATGGGTCGAAGTTGCAGAGTGTGTTCTTGGCACCTTTCTCCACCTTCTCGTACTCAATTCGGCAGTTGAAGGACTTTGAGTCCTTTGCATCAATGACGGACTGCTGCGATGCCACATCGAACTCCACTATCTTTGTGGGAGGGACCAAGCTGACTGACACGTTGCCCTGACCTGTGGAGTTGTGGCGGAAATAGACACTGAAGGTGCCATTGCCGTGATCCACAATCTTACCAGTGATCAGCAGGTTGAGTTTGACCGTCTTGATGTTGGAGTGGAAGTCCCCCCAGCCAAACATCTTCTTGAATTTTCCTGTCTTCACCATGGGCCGCCGTTTAGCCCGTGGCCGTGAGTCTTGCAAGTCTGTGGAGTTCCTCAGCCAGTCCCACAGATCCTGCTCCGAGTAGGGCTCTGGAGTGTCATAGTGAAGGTCCAAGGCTGTGCTGTTCTCTTTGCCATGCAGAGTCTGTGACAGCAGCCTACTGATTGACATATCCTTACTGCTTTCTGTCCATACATGCTTTAGCGTTGATTTGGGGCTTCCCGACTTGACGTGGGCACTTGTAACCTGAGAAAGAGAGAGAAAGAGTATCCTTCAGATGATATATAATATGTGTCACCTGGCTGTTTACATATCTCTCCTGTTAGCCTTGTTTAACCTGTTAGGCTGTTAGTTTATGGATACTTGAGGCCAAACAAATGTGTTGAATTAATGGGTCTGTGATGTCCTGTTTCACAATAAAATTTGTGTAAGAACTATTTGTAATAATCATAGGTGAAATTCAGTTCCAATTAATTAAAATCTTGGATTAATTAAATCCAAAACATTCTTTCAGTCAGCACCCAGTTGCTCAACACGTCATGAAAATTGTTAACATGTAAACATACAATTCATCATATAAACTGAATGAGGTCATCCAAAATCAGTGAATATTGCATCATTATTGTAATATTTGCTTGGGCTTAAATGTAACTGTTGTGTGTTCCCCATAATTAGTACCATATTACATAGTTCTTTCTATTAAACTTCCAAGGAAATTATTAGGAAAGAGTTGGAAATTGCCCATGTTAAATAATTCTTTCATGCCTTTTTACTGGCACATTTCTACATTACTTGGCAAGTTACCATCACCAACTGTGCATCAGTGGAATAGTATAAAACCAGAGGAGTGTGTTTTATGTCATGTGCCTCTTTATGTGGGTGTTAGCTGAGACGGCAAACAAACAAGGAGGACACCAGCTCATCAGAACATTTCCTCACAGGCCACTGTGGTGCCAAGTACCTTTAATTCACTGCTCAGCTCCCCCTGCTTTCAGCCTGAGGAGAGGTCCAATCAGCCAGAGTAAGTCAAACTACCTGTGTGGGTGTAGTAGAGATCCTTTTAATCCACAAAGGGAAGCTAATGCTACATGCACAAGGTAAGGGTGCTGTGTATTCCTATTCAGTATTTAACATTTTCGGTGCTGATAGATTCATCTTAGAGAATCAATCATATATAATACTAAAGGACTGTGGATTTTCAGGAGGTGGGTGGGCAGTAAAGGGGTTTCAGTTTAAAGGCCTAGAAGGGCTTTGACTGGTCATCCTAATACAAGAACATACTTCTGTACTGGGTGAAGTGACGCATCATGAGATATTACTTATCTTTATCATCTATATCATTCAGGAAATACTGACTTTCACATTCAAGCATGCCATTTTCTACGAAAGTGACCAATCAAATGTTTTCCACGGGGGTTAGAGATAATCAATCTTTGCTGCAAGCTTCAATTTCAAATCATGATAGCAGACAGCTCCAGATTGGGAATTATAGTGCAACAAGCTGAGTGAGAAAGAGAATACAGCAATCAAAGTAAAACATATTGCTCCCATCTCCGCCCCCTGTCAGAGAGAGGGAGTATCTGCTGGTTCACACAGAAAAAGGCTGTGGCTGTTCAGCGGGTAAAGACCAGACTATTAACTAAAGAGTGCCCCTTGAATTGATGATTGATGATCCAAAGGGTTTTTCACTATTTAGTGCCAATGAGGGGAATTAGGTTCATACAGGCCCCACTGCAGGTATGTGACAGTGATTGCCTGATTTCTACTTTAAGATGTGACAGCTGCTTCGTCTTGCTGAGGTTTTTGCATTTTGCTGGTTGTCCCCAGGATCGATACTTGGAAAATGGTTTTGCTACCAATCAGTTGGCCCTTTGAATTGAATTGCCTCATGGCATGTCTCTCAGGACCATAGGGGCATACAGTCTCCTTTACACATACTGTTAAAAGGAGAATATACCTGTGCTGTAAAGTATGTCACAGCAACCCTGTCTCCTACAAAATAACATTTCTATACAACTAAACTGTAGCAGCAAATGCACCTTGTAGGACACGTTATTGCTGGTTGTTTTATGTTTAGGCTAAAAGAAGTTGACAGTCTTGCTTATGGTGGGAACTGTTGGGTCTCTCTCTGTGATTATATAATCTAAAGAGTACGGTTAGACCTGCTCTATATGAAAAGTGCCTTGAGATAACGTCTGTTGTGATTCGGCACTATATAAATAAAATTGAGTTGAACTGAAATTGTGTTTTAAGTCACTATGAACTTTTTCTGCATTAAATCACACTACAACCTTTCTTTAACCTTAACCAAGTACTGTGAGAGTCTAAATACAACCATAAAATGGATATTGTGCTGCAAGATCAGATAATCTGGCAGAAAACAAATGTGTTGTCTTTCAACATTTTACTGATATGAACAGTATCAGTGTATTTATTACTTACTAACAGTTGTTTCATAGAAAACATAATCCAGTCGCAACGACATTTCCTACAAAACATGTTTACCGGTGCATTTAAGCTGCAGAAAAATTTAATTTTCGGCAGACAGGGTTGGTCATGATATAATATGATTTTGATTTAGTCTTAAACTGAAAAAGACTTAATAAAGACTTGATTACACTGATCTCTACTGTTGGTTAAAACCAGAACTATAATCTATTCTACACTGAAAAAGGGTGTTAACTTGTTCTAACTTGTTCTTCATTTACAGTTTTAAAAGGTATAGTGGACATTCTGTATGTTACCTGTGTCCAAGTGAAACTTACTGTCACAAACAAATCTGTCTGGGAAGAATTTAATGATATCCTCAGTAGTATTCATTTCAACTACGAAGACTATGACATTATAACTATTAGTAAAAAGTATTAACTGATGAGAACTACATTTGAAAACATAAACTATTGCATGACAGAATGTATTATGAATAAAAATGTTACATCAGTAGCTTTGGTTAACAAGCATCCGGTATTGATGAGAGTGAGTCCTTACAGTTAGCAGTCAACCAAATCTCCTTCTAGATCTTCACCAAAGGGATGTTATTGCATTAATGTTATCTGACATTATTTACTTGAGTAGCCTAGTTAATGATAAGGTGGTTCAATATTTAATGTGTCAATAGCGCTGATACTGATATCAATAGTACTTTGGGTATAGATACTTGTTTAATTTGGTTTGGTACAAAAAAAACCCAACAACAACAAGAACAAAAAAAAAAAAAACATGGACCTGTGTCATGTTTAGTGGATTTACTCTTTGCCTCCCTGCTCCTGTTCTGGAGTCAGTTACTATTAAAAAAGGTTGTGTTATGTGTGTGTGTGAGATTCCGATATTAAAACACAGGACTAGATCAAAACCAAGTGACTTTATAGTGGTCAAACTGTTGTGGAACTGCTGTGAACTACTACTATCAATGGAAAGTAGCTACAGCCTGCTCGAAAAGTTGCTAAGGCTGCTAGATGAAGTAATGTGCTAATAAGCATATAAGATAAGATAAGCTAAGATAGACTTTATTTATCCCACTTGTAGGAAATGTACATGTTACAGCAGCAAGAGACAAGAGTGACAAAAATAGAAAAAGAAAAGATAAAAAATATAATATAAAAAAGGCACAGAAGGGTAAAAAAAAAATAAAGTGCAGCAATCAGCAATTTGTCATCATGTTGTATTTGCATTCTGTCTAGTGTCAGCTGGTTTCAGCTCTTTATGTTTGCTTCTCTCCTCCTGCTCACAGATACAGGATTTTAATACAGCTCAGTTCACTGTAAAGCTGTTAAATTTTTTTCTGTCTCTTTTGTATGAAGTAGTAACTGAAATGTGGCCCCTCCAGCTGATGAAATCCTGATTTTATAACCACGACAACATATGTTTGTAAGGAGTCCGGCCACAAAATAAAGGACACACGCAATGTTTGGCAAATCCTCCAATGGTGATGAAAATTTACTCAGAAGTAGTAGTTATAGTAATAATATGTTCACACCATAAATAATGACACATGACTTCTCCCCATATAGTACTACATTGGTTGATTTATGGTATAAAGTATCAGTATCAGTGCTGATGACTCTAGCGTTGGTATTGCATTGTATCTGACTGAAACCAAATCATGTGGTATTGCTAACATATAGTGTGTCAGTGCAGCTTCTGAATAATCATAAATGCTGTGGAATGGAGAGCACAGGCAGCTGCAACAATGCCAAGGGAACAAGAACAACAGTGAGTGAATGGCTCTGTTCAAACAACCAGAGTTTGGGAATGACAAGTGGATTTACAGAGGGGAGACAGTCTGTTGTATTATAGTCTGGCATATTCAGGTAAACTGCCTTTCCTGTTAGATGAGACCAATAACTGTAACCATGGTAACTGTACACATCAAACATGATGACAACTTTAGTCTCAAAATGCAGTGAATATAAGAAATGAGGCTAAAATTAGACTAGAATGTTTTAAAATTATAATGACAAAAAATTGTAATCATAATTTAAATGTGATTGAAACTAATACATTTTAATCTAAAGACTACAACTAGGCCAAAGTCAACTGCCAAAATGAATGGTAATCATTAGCCACCAAGCTTTGGAATTGAATAAAGAGTTCATCTGAAAAAGTGTAACATTAAAAGGACGTTCATTACATCCAGACCTAATTGTACCCTAAGCATAGACTGTTGAATAATAGACCAATTGTAATAAACCAATCACCCTCTGGAAAATATGTTCTACATTAGACATGAAGAAAATCAAAAGTGACAAAACAAACAGAAGCTGTCTGAAGTTAACAGCCCTCTCAGTGGAGCTGAAGAGGATCTCAGGGGATCTATTTTTAGCCTGAAGGTTTAAACTCTAAGAGCACTCAGCTGCATGAGGTAGACACACTCAGCAATCATTTCCTATTCAAACAGGTGAGGTGCCCCTCTCATACTGAAGGATATCACAGTGTGGTGCAGGATGAGGATTACATTGGAATGGATTTATGATAATGTGACTGCTTATGAAGATAACTGGAAAAGTCCCTTTTCTCATGGCACATTCAATAGAATTTATGAAAAAATGAACGTAAAAACACAAGACAATGCGCCTGAGATGCAGTTGGAATCTTCTTTTTCTTTCTTATGATCCTCATAGAAATTCAGTTTGTGTAGTCAGTTGTAGAAAGCGACATAAAACTATGATATAAGCCAGCAATGAGAACTTATTTCATTTCATCTTTACTAGTAGTGGAAGACAATTTATGGACCTTCACTAAAATAAAGGTATCAATAACACATTGTAAATCAAAAACATATAGTGTTAAATCCTTTTTATGTTACAGAGCTATTATTATATCTGCAGATGTAATTTTTTTATGAACTGTTAAAAAACTTTTTTATAAACTCTTAATATAATTTATTGTATGGAAATGCATCATATTCCATATAGACATTATACCCTAAACAAAGTAACAATGGCTGTAGAGATGTGGAGGAAGAAAAAGTACAATACTGCCTCTGAAATATTGGAATAGCAACTAAGCTTAAAATACTGTAAATACAAATTCTTAGTTACTGCAGGGCCAGATTAATTTGCTAACAAGACTGAACTAGATTGGGTAAAAAAAGAGCTATTACCATTTGATATTTTTAATTGGGCTTTAGAGGTGCGGGTTACTAAACAATTTGCAATTAATCTGATTGACACTAAATATTTGCCTCACAGACAGCTGAGGGCCGTTGGGGCCCCTGAGAGCCTTGGCTCCCTGGGCAGCTGCCCAATTCCTTTAACATTTGCTAAAAACTATAGTGCACAGCTGTTTCTCAAACACAAGTAAACAGTGCATTTATTACAAACAATTTTAAACAATAGATTAACTAGGTGCGCCCTTTCTTGATCCCACCCACAAAGCTCTGATTGGTCATTTTTTTCTCCAACCAGTTCTCAGGCTCAGACATCATCTAGCATGTTTTGGGCTGAGGGCCAGTGGGTTTGCTGGATCCCGGAGCTGCCAGCTGTAGTATGCTCACCTGAGGGAATGGTGCATCTGGTAAACATGGCTGGTACTGCAGCCAGCACAGGCCTCGCAGATACCTGACTACAGGCCAGACAGCCAGTTGGTTGCCTCCAGGCAAGGAAGCCTGTCTCTGTCTGTACTCTTCAGTCCAGACATGATTTCTTTACCAAAGTCTGTGTACATGCTGCAGAGCACTTCAGAATTCTCTGTTGAATGAGACTGGTAATTCTCTACTGTTGAGTCTGCAGACATATTATTAGATATTACTAGATATGTAAAAACAAAGAAAAAAACAAATAAAACAAACCCCCCAAAAGTTTATATAAAAAACCTGTTTATATGTGTGTGTTTTTCTCTCAATGTAGGTATTTTTTGTAGGTATTATTTTTTGTTTTTAATTTAACACTCCTCCTTCCCCATGTCTCACCTGTTCTTTTCAGATTACTTTTTGTTTTATTTTATTTAGTTGTATACCAATAAAACAGTTTCCTTTTGGCACAGGATGTGTCATAGTGTGTGTGTGTGATGTAAGCTGTCTGATAACTATCAATGTACACTCTGAGTGACAAACTGATAAAACCATCTCTAATACAGTCCCTGGTACATGCTGTGGGTACATATTGTAGGTTGCAAAGAGAAACAGAGATTCATCAGTAAGAAGAAGAGGCTAGATGCAACATGGCCACTCTTAAACATACATTTTAAAATTCCGTTTCTACCTCCAAGCAGACAGAGCTCAGAAAGAGCACAACATAGTGCAGGTGTGTATCATTTTTTTCTAAGACTTGAGACCTGGAGAGCTAGCATGTGAATACTGACTGGCCTAATTTAAGTTATTTCTCACCATTCATAAACATGTTAATCTCTTCAAGTGATTAACTAAAAACGTCATAAAAGTATTTGCATAATGCTGCACTGAACATCTGCTGTCTGGCTGCTTTGAGTAAATTTATAATGATTACATTATTATGACAATAATGTGATAACACATGCACAACATCATACATCCAGTGTGATGGGCCTGCATTTAACAACTTTGTAACACTTACTACTTACTACTTCAATCAGTTCACAGGTGTGAATGTGTGTGTGAATGGTTGTTTGTCTATATATGTTGGCCCTGCAATGGACCGGTAATCTGTCCAGGGTGTACCTCACCAATGTAAACTGGGATAGGCTCCAGCTCCCCCGCGACCCACTTAACAGATAAACGGTATAGATAATGGATTAATGAATGAATGTATGCCTGGGGGTTGGGGGGGTTGAGTTATGTGTTAGATGTCATTGACGTTGTGTGGTGCAAAACTGTGTTATACTGCTATTGATGGAATCAAGAGAAGAGAAAACAGGTGAAACTGATATCCCTGATTTCTCCCATTAGCATCAAGGTACCAGACCTTTTTTAGTGGACATCAGCTTTGTGTTTCTGACTATTTTGCTGGCTACTTTGGTGGATTTCTAGAATTCTGGTGGAAAACTGAAGATGGTCAATGAACATGACACCATGAAGGTGGACTTCAGGTATGCAGTGGGTGAGTCAGACACACCCCTCCTCTCTTCATGATCCCATTTGTGTGATTGGTGATCACATGTCCGGCCTGTGCAGAGGTCTGCTGCTTGGCTGTGCTATATAATTATCTTTAATATGATAGGGAATACTGTATATATATGTTTTTTTTTCACTCCACAGATTAGGAGGAATATGTGTTTAACACATTTATTATTTAAGGACAGACAGAGAGAAGAGCAAAGGCTCTGCCATTTGGGTTCAAATATGCAGTGCTCCTCCCCACACCTGGATTTATTATTTGATGTGTAAAATCAACTCAACAAACTAGGTGGGATCAGTTTGTGACCAGAAGCAAATGTGTCTCAGTAGGCTCCTCACTGAAATAAATGGGGAGTAAAATTCTTTGTGCAGCTAAAAGGGAGGCTGGTCTGAGAGACTCAGTGCAAGTCTAATCTAAAAGTCCAAAAGCTACCAGCAAGATTTCAGTGGCAACATTTATGCTGAGGTATAAAGAAATTCAAATTGATTTAGTATATTTTCAGTGTTTCTCATTGTATTCATAGTTTTTTTTTTCTAGAAACAGGTTTGTGCAGGTTTACAGGTTTACACATTGTTGGTAGCTGCAGTTGCCACGAGGCTGCTCATGTAGAGCAGTGTGCACTGTATTATTACAATTGTTTGAACAACTGTTTGAATTTCAACAGCATTAACTAACTGATGAATGATTGATGATGTCATTGTGTCAGGTACACAGTAACATCACTAAATTTGACACAACAAGACAAAAGATTAAAAAATTATGGAACAACCAAATGATCAGATTTTAAACTGGCAGTTTGGTGTGGATTGAGTTGTGGGGCTGAGCAACCAGTCACAGGGTGGAGTGAACGAACAGGCTGCCAAAGTGCAACCTAACAAACAATACAACAGAACACTAACAAATACTATGATGCAGTATTTATCGCCTTCTATACAACTGTGGTACTGCAGCTAAAAAAAAAATCCCATGTTAAGAATGTGAAAATTCCCCATACGCCACAATCAACAAGGTGTGGAGATGCCTTAAACAGGAAAAAGGTCTTTTTATTCTACATTTTTAAATCATTAAGGTTTAATATTTATAAAACTTTCCCAGATGTGTGATGACATCTCAGTGTGAAGTTCACTTCTTATGATGCATACATGAGTGATACTTAAAGAGGGACACACATAGACCTCCCCCCCCTCATTCTGTGATACAACACCATGTTAGAAACGGTGAACCAGTGGAACTTGGATGACTGTATAAAAAGGTGGGAAACACGACAGCTCCCTAAAAGCCAAGCCAAAACATCTCAATCTCCCCCTGGTGGCTGGCTGCAGCACAGGTCATAAAGCCTGCCCCCTCCATGTTATCCGGTCATTTCGGGTGGTTCCTATCATGCTGATGTTTGGTCAAGTGTTCATTTTTCTGATAAGTTTAGTTTTTATTACTTTAAAATAGGGTGTGACATCATGATTGACAACTGTGATTGACTTGCGATTGGTCAGATGGGTATATGGGTGGGACTTTGATAGCATAGCTTGAGCTGCTTATTACTACTGGCAGACTCCAAATGATGTTACCAACACAAGATGGTAACGTTCATATTTATATATTTTGGCTTCATGTTTTTACAGTGGGAGGAAGTGAAGACGCTTTATCCATACTGGGACATACAGTTAAATGCACCTTAAATCCACCAGTCTTCTTCTCCCATCTTCATAACCTCTTACATGTTGAGATGATTGAGCGTTACTATCCCTCAGTATGTACTGGGGGTAGGCCTCTAAATATATAAAATATTTGTTTTCCAGTATTTTGTGTTGCACACCTTTCAGGCCACACAAGTGCAGGGCACACTAAAATGACATGCTGTTATCTAGCAGAAGTAATACTATATGCATCATTGTCCAAAATATTCAGCTGCTAGCTACATAAAGCTGATGAATAATGTCACTGAGGTGTATTTACTTAACTTACTGTGATAATGGTGTTGATATTAAGTGTGTACTACAGTAACAAAAATATAAAAAAAAACAAACAATATAGATAATAAATAACAATAAAGAACATTTCAACTAAAATGCAAAACAAATGCTACACTAACAGACACTAAAAGCTGTTTAACTCAACCAAATTGCAGTAGCAAATCTCTGTAGGCAGGACTAGGAGTAATAAGCCTAACAGGCCAGCTAGCACTGAGTCTACCGTCTGCCTCTGACACATGAATAAGTATCCAGGTACCCCCTTCATCATTCTTTAAACTCTAACCCTAACCCTTATTGGCTGCAGTTTGGTGTCGTGGGCAGCGAGCGTGTAGGAAGCTGGTGTCAACTGAAGCTGAGCTGAGTTGAGTAAATGGCTTTGCACTGGACTTGTCTCTGTTGTGCACACAGCTACAGTAAGTATGTCAACACCAGCACTCCTCTAAGCTAAATTTTTAAACTTTATCATACAGTACTTAAGTGAGTTTTTAACACTGTTTAATGTCATATATGCTTCCATTCTACAGCTGAAAGTTTGTTGGTAATAAAAGCCAAGCAGGCAGGAGAAAGTGAGAGCTTTTGACATGTTGGACTGCAGCATATGGCTTTTTCCTGGAGGTAGAACATACCAAACTTGAATAGTATTGAACTCACAGCAGTAAAAAAGGAGAGAAGATTAGTAAGTTAATTTTTGGACAACACTAGTCATTTGGAGTGAGGAAAAATCTTAATAATATAAATCAGCCACAGATTTACTGCAGTGCCCTAAACGGTGCTCTTTCTCAAAGAAATCCAAGGAGTTCCTTCATTTGTTCTTGTAATTAACTTGTCGCTTTTTGCTGAACACACAGGTATTATTGATGTGGCCATCTTATTGCCAACAGCTGCAGAGTGGGACAATAAATCAAATCACAACACTTGCATTGTGACCCATGTTGTGTTGTGAGCTCTATGGTAATTTGCTCCTCAGTGACTGGAGAGGGAAATGGCCTGAGAGTGTGGATTGTATTAATTCATACTGTACATGCTGTAGTGGTTACAGCAACAACAGATACCAAAGGAACATACACCAGTAACTACATATTGTTCATTTTAGTTTTATGACAAGTGGAAAACAGAGTCAAACAGAATCCAATCAAAGGCTTTGGTTTCCAAAGAATGAGCAGTGTCGGCACCATCTTATTTGCTTTCTTACAGTCAGATAAGACAGAAGACAAAAGATCAGAGATGAGCTCCAGATTCTTTGGTTCTTTTGAAAATTTCCAATCATCATACTCATGCAGAGGGAGCTGCAAAGCAGGGCCAAAATGAAATGCTAAGCAAAGAATGAAGGCCTGAGCACAATGTGGTGCATGAAAGAAGCCATCTGAAAATCCCAGAGAATGAAAACAGAAAGGAAAAAGAGAAAAAGAGGAACATTTGAGGGTGTTACAAAATAGGAAAAGGAGGACTCAGGAGGATTGACCCTGAACATATGGACTATTAACCTTCAGTTCAGTAGCGTGTAAGAGAAAATGAAGCTCTCACAGGCTGTACACTGATAAATGCACATACTTGAATTCCTCTAAGGGTGTTCATTTTACAGGTTGAAACATGGACATTTACAGCCAACATGTTTTCTAAAGTATCACAGTTTCCTACTTAAAGAATTACACATTGTGCAGCTGTTTTTGTTGTTCAACATTTTGGCTGGTGGCAATAAAATGTCAAAGTCAGCAACACCCTTTAATAATCCACAAGTTAATTTCAAGAGCAAATTAGGACTTTTCACAGATTCAGTGGCTCTTTCAAAATGTTTTATTTCAGTCTTTTCCTGTTAACTTGCAGCTTTTCTGCAGGAATGCATGTAAGTGAAGCCTTAAAAGTTATAGCAAACAATTCCTGTGGGTGACCCAACTAAACCCTCTGTCTGTACAAAGACAGGGTTGGAACAAACTGTGTTAGAACACCCTCTGATGCATTATCCAGACAATACTGTACTGCATGTGGATATGTTGATATCAGAGCGGTTTGAAAAAGACATTAACAGAGGAAGACAGACTGGTTGGTTAGAGGTTCATCCTATAATCAGATAGTGAGCCTAAACATTAGAAGAACAGAACCAGATGGAGGCTTCACATGATGAATAGCAGCACAGTCTCCGGACTGAAACCTAGTGGAACTGGTTTGGGATGAACAGGATAGAAGGTGAAAGCAAAGCAACAAGTGCAACACATCTGTGGGAACTTCTGTGACAGTTTTAACAAACTCTCCAAACAATGTTTCATTTCCATTGGAGAAAGAAAGCCATTACTGTGTTCAGCTGCTGAATGAGTCAAAACATTTAGATTCAATTTAAGAGCCAAGATTCCATGTTTCCTTTTAAAAAAGGGATTGTCATTTATTGTTCCATACTTTCATTTCTGAGTACACTGAGACATTACACTGTGTAACAACTGGAAAAATTGTGATTTTTTTGACTGGTACTGTAGAGTATGTTCTCACAAAGAATAGAATTTGGTTTGGTATGATGGTGCCAGATTCAGAGTGCGTCCACACCTGATGTGTGGTTCAACTGTATAAGTATGTTTGGTTCAATTTGTTTCAACTGCTGTTATAGCTGTCAGCAGCCTGAGACCACCTGAAAAGCAGGTCTGAGTCTGCTTTTAAGAGAGTTCTCGTGGTTCATCCATAGTATGACAGCAAAGCAGACAAAGTAGTTGTACAGTATAATCATACATATTAATGTGCCATCAGGTTTTCACATTGATACACAACAAAGTCAAAGGTGTTAAAACAGAGTTGTGTTGTATGCTGCATCATGCCTATTTTCTCCCTGTTAATGCTCATAATGAGGGCCAGTTACAGTCTGGACTCATAACGCTCACTATTTTTGATGAGCTCTTCATGACAACAGAGAAGATATATAACCACACATCAGGTTCAGTAAAGTGCAGCATTACCTGCTGTCAGTCATTTGATTTTCCTTTGTGAGTCCATGTCCATAGTGTATATGATGCAGAATGCAGTCCATGTGACTTCATGTTTGCAGCTCTTTGTATATGGGTAATAAGTCAGTGTGAACATGAAATGGACCAGAACTCAAAGGAGCCAAAAGAACATAGCAGGTGTTATAGCGTCTTCAGTCTGTCTCTCCCCCACTGAGGATTCCAGACAAATCCTGATAGATGGTCGATGATCAGATACAAAAACCATACATACCATAATTTTAACAATTAGATACACTGCACTTCAGTATCACATTTTAAAGACATTTAAATATGTCCCATGAGGACTGGCTACAAGGGATTTAAGGGATTCTAACTCAGGTATAAAAACAGCTAACTAAAGGGAAGCATTATCTGCTTTTCAGTACTGTTACAATGAACATAACTGTTATCAGATTCAAGTGTTATTATAGTCAAATGACTGTACACATGCAGTAGTGTATTCACCTAACACAGTATTTAGTGTGAAGTTACTCCTTAAATTTCTAGTGAGGTCTGTGGTGTCAGCACCATTTTTATGATCATGTTGCATGCTTTCAGAACTTTTTGGCTTTTCTCCTTCATTTTTTTCATTGTTTATTATTTGTTCATTTTTTCTTTATTTCCAGTTGATGGCTTGATGTACAGTAGGTATGATTGGGTCAACACACACTGACACACACATACATACAGGCAAGAGGCACAGGCACACAAAGAAAAACAGACTGACAGTTGCTTGGACTTTTTTTTTTTTTTTTCCACAGCTGTCACATGTTTGTGTCAAATTTCAAACCAAATATGTAGCCAAATATGTAGCCCTCTGACTCCTGCATTGATTTTCCAACGCTGATCAGTATGTTTACCTCTTGTACACCTCTCGTACATTGTGTGTGATGGTGCACAGCAAGACCTGTATTTTAGTACCAATCAGTATGAAAGTGCTATTGCACATTGTAAAGTAAATTGAATGTAAGTGTTGTTCAAGTCATTTCCAGGTGTTGAGAGTATGTTTGCCCTGGAAGGTGTGTGGCTGCAAACGGTACTCAGCATTTAAAGTAGTTGCAAAACAGAACAGAAAAAATACATAATACAAAAAGTCTTTTTCAGTGAGCTGACCAAATAAATTCTACACGTGGGAAAGAATTCTGCTTAATACAGATTACAAACTATGCACTGATGTGTTTTCTGCTCTGGTACATTTAGCAGCACATTCAGACATGACCAAAACATTCCCAGGCTGCACATCGCATAAAATGTTCCTCAGAGGAAATAAGTCATGAAACACAGTCACTAAAGGTTATCAGCACCCGCTACACACAATATGAGTTTAACTATTAGTGTTTGGCACCACACTGTTACTAAGTGGTGCTCGAATATCACAGTTTGACCATTTACCCGCGCTGCCTGATGGTCATGTAAGCAGACTGTCAGACACATCATCAGAGCAGACTTCCTTTTGCTCTGTGTCTGTGTGTGTGTGTTTCAGTCTTGTGCTCTTTCTCTTCTTACAGGGCCCTGATCTCTCCTCATTACATGAAGAGACAAAAGACACTGAGACAGACTGAATCCACAGAAGAACTGCAGTAAACCTCAAAGATGATTAGAAAGACCTCCCTGCTAAGTAACTTGAAAAATTGTGTGTAGAGAAGAGAAGAGAAGATGTAATTACATGAACAGAAAAAAGTCAACATTTGCTGTTTTAAAGATAAACCTCACAGCAAATGTTGATTTTTTTTTTTTTTTTTCCGTTCATGGATTTACTTTTGAAAGCATCTTCACTACCTCTAGTGCCATCAAAAATTGGAAAAATGACATCTTGCATTTACACTACTTTCTGCCAGCAGTCTAATGGTGTAATGAGACAAAAAATTACAGCTGTCAGACACTCACATTTCAGTGATGATTCAAAATTATGAGTCACAAATGACTGAAATCTCCTTTTACTGCTCACCATTGAATATTGTTATATAGTGGAGGCAAGTAGTATGAGGGAGGGATCTCAGACATAGGAAGGTTTTTGTCTACAGATCTCAAGAATATGTTTGCACAGAAGTTGTTGCACTTCATTCTGCCCACTGTATTTTTCTGACAAAATGGGAGATCTTGCAGAGATATGAGACTGACATTTTGACATAACATCAAAATGTGCAGAAAAAGCACAGGTGTAAACTAATAACTTGACTAACTAAAGTAACTAACAATAGCTCCAGTGCCCTAGTGTTGTGCATGCTGGCTAATTATCATATCTTACTAGGACACTGAAATGGAACAGAGCCACTGCTAATGTTACACCTGCTTTCCTTGCTATAAGAAGTCAACCTGTCTGAAATAGCCATTTCAAAATCAAGGGTTTATTTTAAAATAAATAAATAAATAAAATAACAAATCTTTAAAAGATCCAAATACAAATTCAAGAATTGAGCCAGTTGTGAACACCAAACACACAGAGGTTTTGAAATTAATTACAATCAAGCTTCTGCAGAAAAAGAAGGCTTTGTCTAGGTTCCTTAGCCCTCCCAGTTGTTTCAGATTCATCCTTTTTTTAGAGTGTACCTCCACAAAAAGAAAGTGTCCGTGGTAAAATAACGCTGGAAATGGGATGCCACTCTTGAACACACCAACAAACGCCTGCAGCAGAATGTAAAACATTTCTATGTATTCTACAGTCTCTGTTTGGAGAGAGCAGGAAATGTACTGTAATGTAATGTACTATCAGAATGCAGAGTGCAATAGATAACAAACAGCATACATTTCTTTCCAAATGCTTAAGAGAGTTTTTCATGCATCTCAGATGCCCTGTCATGACCTATCCCTGTGGCTTTAAGTTCCTGTTTTATTTTGGAAATTATTCTCCCTGGTGTGTCTGTGGTACCTCCTGTCTTTGCTGTTTTTTCCACTTGTTTTCATTCTCACCTGTGTTTCAGTAGTTAATTATTCCCCATGTTTATATGCTCTTGTCTTTGCCCTCCTCAGTTGAGTATTATGTTAAGTCAGGTTGTGTTTCTTGCATGCTCCTATATCCTGTATATTTTCCTGTAAGGGTTACAGTAAGCTGTTAGTTCTGCTTTGGTTTGTAATAAATTTCTGAACTGCTAGCCTCGTCCCAGTGTCTGCATTTGGGTCCTTCCTCCTGTGTTCTTTAGCTCAGTCATGACATTCCCAACATCCAACTAATTAACGCACAAGAGGGTCATGGTCTTTTTGTGCAGGTGTAGTAGGAAAATTTGGTAAGTACTAGTGTTTTAACATCAGTCAGTTGATCCACCACTGTATCCCAGACTGAAATATTTCACTATTGGATGGAAGTTTGACATCGCCCTAATGATAGAAAAAAAATTGGGGTTTGTTTCATCAAGCACCATCATCAGGTTTAATTTATATTTGTTCAGTACTTTGGTTTATGAACAAATTCTTGCTAAACTAATGATGTTCCCATCAATTGCACTTGTGTTTGGTGCTAAATAGCAAATGACAGCATGCAAACACAGTGGACTAAGATGGTGAACATGTTGAGTTGTATACCTGTGAAATATCAGCATGTCTCTAGTGAGGCAGTAGGACTCTAAGTTCTGTGCTCTGTAATTATTAGAATTATGAATGATCAATCCATGAGAGCTTTGTTTCATCAGCACCACTGCAACAGATGTCGTTAATCAGATAAAATAAACATACCCCCAAAAGTCAAAATAAGCAGCCTGAGTTCTGATTGTTATGCAAAAAAATTAAAATTTATATAAGTAGACTGTGAATACATAACAATAGGGCAGACTGTTGCGATAACATAAACCCAAGATAAATAATCTCAAATAAATTCTCAGAGGTCATAAAATGAAAGTATTCCAGTCTCATCATTCTATTCCAATTAAATTCTCACCAACTGCTTCCTATTCAAAGCATGCTGCCCAGCTGTAGTTCATTTTCATTCTGATGAAGTCAAGCGCTCACCTGCATCTCAGAAGTGCAGCAGCCTCTGAGAGGGCAGGATGAGTGAATATGAGGCTTGCCACACAACATCAATGTGGAATCTGGGTAAGCTCAGCTGTAAATGAGCAGATTACCCCTTTATCAGCTTGACTGAAACCCCTCTGTGAGGGTAGGGGAGGAGGAAATGTGGGGTTAGGCTGACGCTATCACCACTGCTCATTTTTGAACATCATAAGCCAGGTAGGTTTGAGCAGTATTTCCTCTATTCTAGCTGCTAATAGGAAAATCAAAGGCCTGTGTCGCGTCTGAAGCCAGAGGGTGGAAGGTTCTAAGTGAACACTGTGCTCGGGATTTCATGTCTGTCTTTCTATCTCTGTCTCATCAAACCAGAGCAGCAAAGGAATGTGAGCTGTTATCTGTTACATGGGGACTAATTGGCCCTTTAATTCCATATCAGATCAGTGTTCCCTTCAGTGGCTCTGAACCAGCTGAGTGGTCATGCAGTGTCATTATATCAAAGCACTCTGTCGAGGTATGGCATATAGCAGACCTGTTAAAAAGTCACTCTGGGCTCCTGACAGGTGTGCCTGGGAGCAGTGGGGTATGCACTGGTCACATTATCTTGGACAGGCTTTCTCTATTACAAGATGTCTAATAGAAAAAACAAAACAAAACACCAAAGTGATCTGTGACTGGGATAGACCAAAGATCTAAGGAAGGATGGAGATTTAGAAAACCAAATACATGCTTGGCTATCAAATGATATGTGACATAGATTGGGGGGCAAATGTCTTACGATTATTATAATCGTTCATTTATGTTTTATTCCCTATAACAACCCCCCAACAAACAGCACACAGTTCTTATAAAACTTTTAACTTAAGAAAACTAATTTGTCACAGCAAATAGCTTCACATTCTGTGAGGTAGAGCATAGGATTCAGAGTACAGAGTAAAGCATTATCCATTCTACAAAGAAACCAACCAGGATGCTACAGACTACATCAGATTGTAAGAATCTCAGTATTCTTCAAAAGAAGTGCTTGTCAGATTGTCCAACAGTGGCTGAAACCCCCTTTCAGTCTGACAGTCATGCTCACTTTATATGTGATCGGCCAAGTGTCTTGGAGGTGTGAAGGCAGGTAGAACTTCTACTTTTCTTTATTTCTTCAACTACTTCCATCACTTTTAACGCACACAATGGAGTGCAACACAATGAATGTCTTTGAGGAGACATGTTGTGGAGACATGACAACCTGGGGAGACAGCAACAGAGTTTTCACCTTTTCTTTGAGTCTGGTCATTTGGAACAGGTACAGTATAAATATGTCTGCCTGTAGACATGGTTGTGAAACCTGTCATATGGCCTAACTCAGGAACATTCAGTTTTCATTAATCTTACAGATTGATGTTCCCATGCTATCTGATATTTTTGAAAGTTTATGAGAGATCAAATTTGTAGAACTTTGATTGTTAACCCTGGCTAAAAATCAGTACAACATGAATCACAAGCTGCAACCAATGACTTAGCTATTAAAATAAAACAATTTGTTTCCTTGGGTTCATGAACATGTTCAAGAAATTCCATGACACAGCCAGTTAATTTGATAGAATCTTGTGAGCAAAGTTGACTCTTTTTCCCATCATTCATTGTCTGGGAAACATTAATGTGCTCAGAAAATTTCATGACAGTCTGCCTATTAGAGTTTTATATCGCACATTTTTACTTGCAAATCTCACTGGGAGTCATTCTCTGGGGACCTGAATATACGCTCAACTTTTATAGATATCTAGACATGAACCAAAGTGTTGGTCAAAGGGAGCCTGAGACATGAAAGCCAGGAGATCAAAACTCATTAGGATCCATCCTCTATGTACCATGAGTGATCTTCACAACAACCACACCAGTAATTATTGAGAAATCTTGATCTGAACCAAAATAGGATGAATACATAGCCTCAACTCAACATAACATCCTTATGTTTGACTGCCAGCTGAGTAAAAACTGAAGGGATGAAGTATATGCTGATGACTTTAATTAAACATGAGTGTGTGCAAGGATGTGTTACCTTCTCTGTAACTTTATATATTTGAAAAGAAACCCAGGTCCCTTTCAGGTTGTAGGTCAACTTTGTGTATGTAAACCTCCCTCCACCCCACCCTCACCTCATTTGAAGAGCCTCGCTCCAAAAACAAGCACTGATATTTGAACAAAAGGTGCACAGGTTGACCTTGACAGTGTCAAGACCTTGTCTATTGTCCAGCAGCACGATGGAGCTTTTGTAACAATAATGTCCATTTAAAATGCTCATTGTCCTCTCAGTGTGCCTTTCAGCTTGATGCTGTGTACCATTAATCACACAGGACAGCAGCTGGCTGACATCCTCAGACTGATGGGAGAAGCTGAGCTTAATTGTACAGGCCAGAGAGGAACAGAGCTGGACTGTGTATAGTATATATAGAGTGTTGAGATTGAGAGGGTGAAGGGGTGTGCCATAGCATGTGTATGGAAAAGAGAAAGCATATAACTTGTTCTGATAAATCATATTCCTCTGTGCCATTTTGTGTGTGTGATTGCTTGAGAGAGAGAGTGCATACAGCAGCTTGCTGTTGCTCCTATTTGTTTTCTTATTTTTCCAGCTTTTTAGCTTTCTTCCTTTGTCAACTCATTTAAACGGTGCCATTTCTAAACATGCTAGTAGAGAGTTTTAGTCTGTTTTTTTCATTGTGGAATTACTTTGTAGTGAGTGTAGTGTTATGTATTTTCATTGAGCTATGCTACTGTACCGACAAGTCCAAAGTTGAGTTGTTTGCAGAAGCCAACTGGCACAGTGAGCAGAACAACTGACATCCCCACAGAAATCAGGAGGGCATGCAGAGGATGCAGAGGAGGAACGAAGTGCTGAGGGAATAGTGCTGGGTCTAAACAGAGACTGATGGAGAAGAGGAGATATCAGCAGTAGCTCCCTTCTATCACCATGGACAACATGAAATGGACAATACAATGGACGAGCTAACAACCCTGCTGAGAGTATAATGTTATATGTTTCACAGGGACATGGCTACGATACTTCAGATCTCACAGTTACCATTAACAACTTTCAGACATTTCATAGCCCAGATATTCAACTGTTAGCTGTGGGGTCCATGCTACATACCCAGAGAGTTTGGTAACCTTCAAGGACTTCAAACACATGACACTGGAAACATTACTTGTTGCACATTTGCATTTGTGCATTTTTTATTCACCTGTGTATTTATTTTCATTACAGTTTTATAAGTTTTAATACTTTTATATTTATTATATTTATTTATTTATTAACAAAGAAATTACAAAACATGCAGTGTAAAGGATGTCTGAGTACTAATGGCTTGAACTTTAGTGTCCTAAAATATCAGCTCTCTAAATTTAAGGAGCAGTCACATTTGAAACATTCCTATGTAACACTGTACACTGTCTTGCTTTCCTAGCCATGTGAAACAACTTACAACATGAGCAACACAACTGTTAAGCCCAGAAGGAAAACTAAAAAAAAAAAAAAAAGGGAAAACTCTGGTTGTGTTTTTTCATCAAAAATACATGTTTACATGTTCAAAAGTGATTTACCAGCCTTTATAGGGGCTGCTAGTATTTACGTTTTGTTCACCGCTGAGATTTTCTAATAAGAAATGGAAAAAAAAATCTGATCTGAATTAATACTGGATGATGGCAAGTGTCCAATGGTACTGATTCTTTGATATCCGCTGCATCCTGCATTCCCCAACCACAGTTTTCTGTTTTGTCTTTCTTTGGTTTTCTACAAACAGTCTTAAGCTAACATAAATTAAACTCAATACTTCCTCCAGAGTTTTCACACTAGCTGTCTTGCAGCCTTCTTTTTATAATTAGGCTTTTAATTTGAAAAATATCAGGAAGCATTGCTAAAACTATAACAACATTATGAAAACAGAAACTCAGAGCAGCAGAGTGGTGAGTACAACATGACTCTGTTCTTGTACTGATGAGACAGTTCTCTGGAAATACACATTAAACTAAATCTACCGTGTGAGCTCTGGTGGTAGGCCACAGGTAATTCTTCTCTCAGTGACTGGACTTAATTTGTTTGTGCTGGCCACGCCTCCTGCTGTTATGTGAGACTGATGTTTTTTGAATAGCAGCTTTTCCAACTACAACTACAGATGCAGCTTGCTTTAAATGACAGGTTTGGGATTTTTCCAGTCTGTCTTAAAACATGTAGCTATTCATAGTCTCCACACTGGCCATTAAGCTTTTCCCATGGAGAGTAACTGTGCTGTAAGAAATAGGGGACAAAATGCACAGCTCTCACTGTGCAAAAAATGCATTCCAAAGTTCAGCTGAGGCTTGTATGCAACTTCTGCTGTCCCACTGAGCTAAATCGAGTCACTGTCTATTTCAGACAAATTGTCCTTTTTTGTTCCCCTGGATAATCCTTTACCAGGCTGTGACAGAGGAATACTTATCCACTTGTCTGAATTTAGCTGGAAGTGAATTTGAACTTTGCAGATTTGATAGCTGGAATATTTGTTCAGTTTGTGGTTTTGGGACACAATTTGGTTAAAACTCTGTGTTTGGATTGTTTATCTCAGAGTCAATCATGCTTTTTCTCTCGTCCTGTCTCATCTGCACCATACAAGACACAGAACATGGTTTATGTCTGCATGTATCCAGATCAAGGGTTTCTGAGAGGACCGAGCTGTGGCTAACAGCAATCAGAATGGACATACAATCACAATTTACAGAGTGAGTCGCATGTATGTGTAGCCCATTTCTCAGGAGAAGAGTTGCTGTGAGAAAAAGTCTGAAGGGCAGTGTCATCACCAGTTGAACTAACAACAGCTGACAGTGGAGTAAGAGCAAATAAACCCATGGTACTGTTATCAATCAACCAAACTAAAGTTCCACTGAGATAGAAGTGAAGACTATTGCTGAAAAGCAGCAATGATTACAGTTCTGTCAACAGCAGTCACCTGCAGGATAACAATGACATTACTGGCCTCAGCCTTTGTAGAAACAAACGTCTCAACACATAGATAAGACATTGTATCAACTCATGTACTGTATGTATGCTTTGCCATACAGTGTGAATACCTCCTCAAATTCAAAGTCCAACATGACTGTTTTTGTACTGTGTTTCCAATTTGCTCTGTTTGTAATATATGAGTAAGAATCTGGTACATGTATCCTTCCGCCACAGCTTGGCAAAGATCTACTATCTGAGGAAACATCAAGGGGGAAACTTGTCCTAAACAGTCAAGTCACTGTAATTCATATAGCTCATTTAAAAACAGTTTAAGAATGGACATTAACAAAATCATGAGGCAACCTAAGACTATAGAAATAAAGAAAGGCAGGTATCTAAGTTTGATTTTATTTTCAGTGGTGGGACAGGACCTAACGTGGGACAGGAGACCATTCCAGACCCTGTGGGCAGCAACAGAAAATCCACTGTAACTTTGAACAACACCAACTCCATCCATCTCAGTGATGCTGCTGAACAGGGCTGAACAATTAATCAAAATACTATCAAAACTGCAATACGTCTAAGTGCAGTATCTGATTCACAGGAGCTGCATTTTTTTTTGGATGAAGTCACAACATCACATTATGAATGAAGCATTGTGATGCCCTGGCCTACAAATCATATTCTCCAGATGTAAGGGAGCATGCATGGTTGGTACTGACCCCAGCAAAAATCACATCATCCTCATTTTATATTGTTTTCAGTTATCCATTAAGCCATAAAGAAATTTTTGAAAGCTGTCATAGCATCAGGGACAGCTCATGTCCCACTGTGACAGGCACAAACTGACTCACAGTCTTTTCTATCAGGCCTAAAACGTGTCTGGTACGGGAACACATGTCAGTCTCTGCACTAGGCTTTAGCAGTTTTCACTGGAACTACTTGGTATCACGTTATTAATTCTTAGACTGTTGACAGTGTGTTCTATAGAGTAATAAGAACACCACCTCTTAAAATAAATGGTGGTGTTTATTTTTTAAATATTATGTTTCAGTGTTTGAGCACCACAAATGAAATTTCACTTACCTCCATTATATTGGGGTGAGATCTCTTAAATGAAAATAAACCAAAATACCTCCATATCATCTATCAAGAAAACATTGTTTTTTTGTTTCTGTCACTTGACTGAACTCACCCAGCCTCACTGAATTTGATTGTACCTGAATTGTTTTGATGCACCTGACAGTGTTGTCACAGAATACTGACACACACTGCAGTACTATCAATACAACATAACTCACCATTGAATCTCAGTGACTCAGTGTCAGTTGAGTGGTCTTCCTTGCTTATGAGATAGTTCCACTGTAAAAGTGTTGATCTTAAACCCCCCCCCCAAACATTATTTCATAAACTGAAAAATACATGACCGCAAAGCTGACACCACGGCTGCATTTTGTAGTTAACTCAGCTAGTATGTGTGTGTCTGTGTGTGTGTATTCAACCTGCTTTGCTGTTGTAACAAGCTAAATAAACAGTAAGACAGCAGAGACATGCATGTCTTGTCTTGAGGCTAATGATAAAAAACATTTCCATTTGTAAATTTTCAGCCAAACACATAAATGTTCCATCGGGGCATAGGAATACATTAGTAAAAGAACTCAAGCTAATGTCTTAATAATTACAGGACATGATTTATGATTGACAGGTGCTTTTTATGTCAGTGAGTAACAGTAGGTAGGTAAGCAGGTAAGGTGATGCTCAGGCATCAAACACAGTGAGAAGATCCTGTTTTCCTCTGACATGCTGGCATGGATGACACGGCAAGCTCAGTATCTGGCTGCTCAGGAGCGGACACACACTATCAGCACAGTATTTCCTTTCCTATCCTCTCCCCCTGCTCTGCAGCAGCTTAAAGTCTGAATTTATGCTGACTGTAAGAAATCTGCAAGAGCAAACACATTCAATTAACTCCACAGACCTTTTTCTGTTGAATGGCTTTACTGCCTGAGCCATTAACTTGAGACTTAGAGCCAAATAGTTTTTAAATTTTAGCTGAGTCAAAGATACAAACTGGGGTTTTATTGGGGAATGTGCAACTACAGGAGACATTCTACAGCGGCAATACTGCACCCAGCTCTATTCAATGTTGGCCTCATTACTCAAAAAGTAATTTTACTACTTTTTACTCTCTGGATGCAGTCATTCATTATACTTCACTACACTGCTGCTTTACTGTTACACCTCTGAAAGTGGTGAGTGTAACTGTTCACATCATCAGAGATGAGGTTAAATCAATCCAATCAATTCCTCTTATGGGAAGAGCATTTTTCAGTTAAATGAATTCAGTAGTCCTTGCCAGGCTGCAGTATCTCTGACCTTCTTTGTGATGTAAATGTTTATATAGAGGAGCAGTCTTACAACTTGTCTCTGCTGTGGAGAGTGAACAGTATATTAATGACGCTGCTCTTAATGTCTGATATGGAAACAGAAAAGAAGAATTACACTAAATGGTCATTTTGATAAATGTTCATTGTTAAGTCCCACCTTTTTTATTTTTGTGCAGTTTTTACAAGCGAATCCAACTTCCTTATTCCTATTTCTTGGTGAGATAAGTGCATACATATATGAAATCACAGCTACTCAGGGAAATAAATCTGCACCTTCTTGATCTAAGATTTGCATCTGTAACTGTCCAGTCTCAGCTCTCCCTCAAACTCACAGCAGTCACATGGAAATCTCCCGTACATCACCACAGTGGAGTGGTGCTCTGCGTCCTGAGCAGCTAATGTTTTAAGTAATGGCTTGTGAGGCCTGACAGATCAGCCATGCTCTTCCTGAGCTGCGGGCATGACGCTCAGAGAGCCGAGCAAATCCATCAAAGCGACAGGATGAATTAGTGCCAAGACACCTCACTACCTATTAGGAGGAACTCCCATCAGCAGTAATTGATTTGATAAATGCTGGAGAGGGGAGCTCTCTGTGACAGTGAGCCACACAGAATGAGAGAAAGTTCTGTGAAGATTCTTCACACGAAGAAGCTGTGACTTAAAAATCTTGAACTTACTGTAAATCATAATTAAGAAAAAATCTACACTCCTTGTGATGTTCTGTCTCTCCAACAGTTTGATGTTGTTTGTCTTGTATTTTGTTTCTTGTTTGTTCATGTAATACATGAAACAGAAACACCTGGGTTGTTGATCTAATTTTGTGATGTTACAGGCTAACTGTTATTTACACAATTGCTTTACAGTCTATGATGATTTCACTCCTGTAGGTTTTGAATCAGAACTGTATCACCTTTTCATATTACAATTCACAGCTGCAACAAAGTAGCAACAGCCTCAAACATGACCTTACATGATCGTATAAATACAAGTTAGTAGGTTATAGATTGAGATTACAGTTCCAACTGGACAGCATAAAATACAACATCAGATATATTTTCATGTCTTTAATAACATTCTGTGGGTCAGAGCTGATCACACAGACTTTATTTGAATTTTCAGATGAATCCAGGAAAGAAAACAAAGTTACATCATTATCCTACTAAATGAACCCAGCTTCCTCCTGCCCTCTGCTGCAGTAAACCTGGACTCACGGGGAGCTGTAGTCCTGAGCTGGCTCTGCTCCTCCTCTCTATTGTTACTGCTGCTTGATGCACAACCATTTCAAGCATTTGGATTTGGATCTTTCCACTGATCTTTTCAGCCACAGCTTTACATTTTTCTAACTTGTTCACAGAAAGAGAGTCAGCAACAGTACATTGACTGCCTCAGTACTTAAACAGTGAACGGGACCATACTGAACATATTTAGATGAGGAGCAGACCTGAGGAAGATGACAGCCACACAGAACCACACTGGGCCACAGCCTGCTCCACTTATCACCACTTATCACCACCACAGCTATACCTCTCTGTTTTGACTTTGTCCTCTCTTTCTTGTGCTTTTTTTTTTTCTTTTTTCTTTTTTTTTTCCAAATTGAGCCAATCTGTGTGGGTGCCCTGGTTTTCCTCATGGATCACTCCAACATTGTGGTATAGTTCATTTTGTCAGTGTGGTTTTTACAGCTGCTCTTACAAATAAAGTTGACTTACCCACCTACTTATAACCTGTATGCTATTATTTTAAAATATTATATATACTTTAATTTGTCATTATTTCCCTGTGTGAATTTAACTCACAATCTGATGCAGCCTAACGCAGCACTAACATAAACCCTCCTTCATGAAGATTACAATCTTGAGCTTTTATTGAAAACTATTTGAGAGAGGTCATGGTTCAACCTCATGATCATTTTGGAGGCTGCAGTTTGTGGTGCTGTTGAGCTATATTCATGAAGGATGATGTATTGCAGACACTGCTGTATCAGACTACATTAGTTTTAGCTAGGTGTACCTAATAAATGGCCAACTGAGTGTATATTGTAATATAAAACTAAATATACTGAGATAGAACAGCCTGTTTTTTTCAGTTGGCGGCACAGTGTGCAAGTGGTTAGCACTGTCGCAGCAAGAAGGTTCGGGGTTTGAGCTCTGGTTCAAGCCGAGGGCTTTTCTGTGTGGAGTTTGCATGTTCTCTCCCTGTGCCTGCATGGGTTCTCTCCGGGTATTCCGGCTTCCTCCCACATCCCAAAGACATACATTTTAGGTTAATTGGTGACTCTAAATTGCCCATAGGTGTGAATGTGAGTGTGAATGGTTGTTTGTCTGTATATGTTGGCCCTGCGATGGACTGGCGATCTGTACAGGGTGTACCCTGCCTCTCGCCCAATGACAGCTGGAAATGATGTGTGGTATAGATAATGGATGGATGTTTAAATAGGTAGAATAAAGCTCAGGAAAAAGACAGTAAGTCAAGTTAAGATTATTCTGTCAACCCACAGTAATTATTCAGATCTTTATTCAAATGATAACCACAGGGCTGAATTCCATCACATAATGAGCAAATGAATGAAAAAATATTTTGGTCATTTAACTGGTTCAGATGGAGTTATGAGACCTGCTGGTATTTTACCTGCACATCAGCTGCATTTCTGTTCTGCAGTCTAAACCCTTACACAGAGAAAACACTGACAGATAAACCAAACAGGCTTTGTGTTGGCAGATAAACAGACAGAGTATGCTGCTTTAAAGGTGACACTGACCAAACATTAACTCACTTAAGAATGTTAAGTCCCCACCCACCCGCCACCCCCATCCTCCTTTCTCTCTGCAATGGTGTCTCCATCACTTGTAATACTCCCACAACTTAAATCAGTGCTCCAGAGCACAGATCTGCATTCAGTCAATTTTAACAGAGAGGGCTGACAGTAAACAGGGAAATGCATGTCAGTATGTTTACACTGTATATTTGAACAATGCCCTGCATGGAATTCATTTTCTCTGCCTGAGGTAGAAAAACATGAATTGATGGCATTGAAATGATAAGAGGTAAAAAAAAAAAAAATGATGAAAAATGGCAAACAATAAGGAGGAGTACATCTGATTCCCAGGAAGGAAGGGAGTGTGTGAAGTCGAGGGTCAGCTAGATAAGACGAGTTATTCATGTGAATCTGAAGAGGGAGTGTGGAGAATAGAAAGTCAGAGAGAGTGCGATAACCAGTCGAGGAGAAAGAGAGCGGCAGTAAATGAGAAAGAGAGATAATGGAAGGTCTCCTCCTCTTTCTCCTTCTCCTCATCTTTCACCACTTCACCACCTCTCTAAAGGAGACTCTCATCCCACTGACATGTGATTGACAACTGTCAGATGGCAGACACACACTCCTTGTGGCTCTTTTCTCTGCCCTCCACTGTGACTGCAGGCCAAAGAGAATTGTAATTCTGAAAATCATTATAACCACAGTCTCTAGGCCTGCTGTAAGAAGCCCTGTCATTACCAAACTGATTAATTGATAAGGACTCTGCTGGTCTATCCCATCATCAACATGCTCCAGATAAAAAAAGGACACATAGGTCTGTGTTGTAATGTACTGATTAGTGAACCATGATAAGCTACATTAAAGTGTGTTTACAGTGAATAATTAATAAATGCAATTTAACAAATACATTCATTATCTTTTCAGTTACACTCCATAATTCTGATATAACATTTAAAAAAGCTGCAGCCCCTTTAACCCAGTGGGATGTAGCTGATTGACACATGACCACTGATGCATAATCAATAATAGCAATTATTCACTCTCTCACCAAAATGTTTCATTCATGAGAGGTGGAAAATAACTAGTTTTGACAACCCACTCTGCCCTCTGCAGAGCTTTTCTGCTTTTAAAAGAAGCATAATTTCTGCTTATTTCTCTTCACGTTTTAAGCATGAACTCACCACATTTTCTTCACTAATGACATCAAAGCACAAATAAAAAATATCCAGTCATAGTGTTCATTTTAAACCATAGTGACAATATTGCTGACTTAATATTACTGATATTACTGCCTGTAACTCCAGTTTTAATGTTTTTGTTGTGTGTGTGTGTGTGTGTGTGTGTAATATAGTAATAGTAATGATCACGAAAAACTGTAATATGTCTGGCTGCAAGCTAAGGCCATTCTAAGGGATGGGTTTAGTAAATGATAAAATAGGCCTGATAGTTTTTTAATATCCTCCAAAACACATAGGACTATTACAAATGTGATCCATATGACCATTTCCTGATCAGCTGCCACTGTGCTTAAGTTTGAATAAGTTTAAACACTAAGTAGTTTCTAGTTTAAGGTAAGAGAGAGGTCTTGACCATGGTTCTGGTAAGGGCTGGACATTTGGAGAAGGGATGTGAATCACAGTCTTCTCTATAACAGCGACACACTTTGAAATAGAAACTCAGTGTTAATGGCTGCTTACACAGAGATTTAACAACTGATTCCTTTCTCTTGTCCTTTTATATTTGTATTTGCATCAGAGGTCCTGGGTTGAGCGCTGTTCATCACAATAAACTAATGACAGCTCTGTTTGTCATCGTTTGAATTAAAAATCCTCACTTCTCCTGCTCATCTCATCACATCAATATGTGAATATTCAGAGTGGCTCAAATGTTTGTTTTATGTCGACAGTTGCTGATGTTCACTCTACCTTTCCTGTCATCTGTGAGCAGGGAGTGAGAGAATGAGGCAAAAATATCACTGCTGTTGTCAGTTTGCTGTTAAACCTAACTGACTTTATCATTTGTTCCTCTTTAGAAAACCATCTGTGTTGCAGCCTGCTTCTCCTTGGCCGCATTATATATCATCTCGTTTGCGTGGAATGACAGCGACAACACAAACAGCCTGGCCTGACAGACATGTGGGTGTTGACGACAAATTGGAGTACTGTACTCACAAAACAGCCAGAGTATAACAGTCACTCATGCTCACCTACCTCCTCTTTCCTGCTCCTGTTGTATTCTGTATCTCACATTCCCCTCACTTCACCCTTGCACTAAAACGTTAGAATGAACCACAGGTGTCAGACAGAGTTGCTGCTTTGAAGATTTAATGTCAGGATTTTGCTCTGCTCTGATATGGAGATTGAAGGAGAACAGATATAGCAAATTTAACAAACAAGCCACTTCAGAGTAACCAGCTCCACCAGCCTGTGTGAGGGGGGGAATTGTTAAATGATGTGTAGTGGCTTACTAATTTTGAAGGGATCAAAGGAAGAGGAGGAGGAGGAGGGTAACAAAGTCATCATTAGGAGGGTGTTGGGGTGGATGGACAGGTCAAAACAAAAAAACAAAAAACAAAAACAAAAAAACAGGACTCTTTCCTGTGTGAAACTGTTTTTTGTATTCCTTCAAACAATGACTGTTCCACAATCTGTCCAGACTGTACCCTGTTTCTGGACCAGTGTCTGCAGAGATTAGCTACAACCCCCCACAACCCATAAGCATAAGCAGTATAGATATTGGATGGGTGGATAGATGGATGGATGACTGTTCCACATCCTTATCCACATGTTTATCATCGTAATCATGATGACAAAGGTCATCACAGTTAAAACCCAAACCATGATCTCTTCCCAAATTTTACTTTATTTTTTACGTTTACTATTTTTATTATGATGACAATGCACACTGGTACACCTTAGGTTGCAGAGAGGGAACAGTTCATTTATAGGATACTACCTGGAACTGTTATGTGTCACAGATTCAGTGTAGAAAACCTAGTGACACAGCACACAGCACTCATTTGATACTAAAACTCTCCAGTGAATCTCAAGTGAAACTAATTCTTTAATAGTCCCTTAAACGGGGCAAGGTTGGGTTCATTGCAGGTTTCACACTGTTGAGCAGAATCCTCTCAAACTCCACTGTAATGATTTCTCTGCTTCAGAAATAGTTCAATACTGTCAACCAATGCAAGGGTTTACAGCCTGGTTTTCAAGAGCTCACATGAGTATTCATCACTCATTGATTTTTTATAAGTCATCCATACATGTCTGTGGAGCAGGGTGACAGTGCCTGCATGGCCAGTCACTGTAACGTAACAGGATGGAAAGATCTAAAAGAGAAGATAACGGACATGGCTGGTAATTCCCATCAGTGAGCGCCGTGGCCGTTGGACTATGCAACAGACATGAGCTCCAATGGGAGATCCATCACTGCCGACACAGCAGAGGGAAGCATGGCCCCAACCTCCTCTTCCTCTCCATTTCCACTATTTTCACATCCTCCTCCTCCTCCTGCCTCCCTGAGGACTGCAGACTCTCATCCTGCTCCGTTTCACTAGTCAGTCAAGCCCATCATAAGGTTAGAAAGCAAGGCAATCCATCACTCTACAGCTCCAAATCCACTGCCTGCATCACCATTGTATCCAGTCAGTCCAGACAATGCTGGTGGGGCACCGTAGTTAATGACTAAATTCAGCCTGAGCAACTGGAACTGAGACACACAGATCTGCTCAGTAATATGGATATTATGAGAGTTTGTCATGCATTGTAAAAAACTGTCAGCAGCCTCAATTTCAACCATTTCAAGGAAGATTTTTCTTAAAATTGAAGAATTCCAGAAAATGAGAGTTTCAGGGAATTTATAGTATTTTGAAATAAAAGGAAATAACAGATAACTGCCTAGGAAGAAATTTAAGACTTATTTTACAACAGTAAAATGTATTATTTTTATCAGAATATTATAAACAAATCACACTAAAGGTTATATGACCGGAACAATTGTATTTTAAAAAGGCAAGTTTCACTGTCTAGTGGCACACAATGGCTGTGTCTGTGAGCAGTGATAACTCAGTTAATCCTGAACTTGAAATATGATAAAGCATCCTAATTCAATGAACTTCACATAAAATTACTTCAGAATTTCACAAAATGTTAAATTCCCCTAATCATCTCTGTATGTAGATGGTAGTCAATGATGTCACCTCAATATATATTCTTTGATCTGGTCATGTGCATGGAGCACACAGTGTACCACATTATGTGCTACAGACAGAGATAAATATACAGTTACTGAACATCTGCCTACAATCATAAAGATAAAACTACTATAATATCAAAATGCTGTCCTCTGTCTGTAAGGTATCAGGGTATCCTGCTCTCCAATAACAGCACATCATATTAAATATGTTTGTTGTGTATGTTACATTCTTTACAGCAGCTAATAATCTGCACAACTGGAGAATCATAATCACATTCAAATATATGACAAATAAATTATATTAAAGGTTGAGTGTGTGTGTATTTTTAGAATATTTAGACTGTGGAAAGCTCTTGATAAAGTGTCTCTGGTGATTAGATGCAAAACATTTCCTAAAGACTCAAGTGAAATTATTTGATTTACTCAAAAACAGTATAACAAATGTGAGTTTAAATTAGACTTTCTTCCTCTAAGTCACGTTTGGGGGCAGTCTATCCAAATGACAGAGCTATTGGACAGGGCAGAGCACATGTTGCCTCCTTATCCAAATTTTATATCTGGTGGAAAAAAGTGTCTGGAGGAGTTCTAACTTCCCAGTAGTTTATTCCCTGTTAAACAGTTGTTTTTTCTCTTAACATCATTTTTATTGAGAATATTAATCAGCAGATTTGTAACTGTGAGGAAAATTAAAATTATATATTTTTGTTGGTGGGATGCCAGTGAGGGCTTATGTGACAGTCAGAGGGACTGCACAGTGAGCTGCAGTCTGGGGGAGTAGTGTTAAACTTTGTGTGCATTAGACCCTCCACCCACCCATAAACTCCTTTCATGAAGTGACAAAAAGCAGCTAACATCCTGGTGGCCAAAGGCTTTAAGACAAAACACATTAAAGGTTGTTTTTTTTTTCGTTGTTGTTCAATAAGAGACCAAGGGAACCAGGTTTTATCAGGTGGAGGTGTCGCGGTGGCCTATTTAACACAATGATCACGTAACTGTACCACTTTTCACTTGCATCTGGCTGAGTAACTTGCATGTATGGTTGGCTGCACAGGTGTTAGCTGACATTTCCAAATCAGGGAAAAAGGGGTAAAACGGGACTGAAAAAAGAGGAGCTGCCAAAGTGTTGCAGATAGAAAAGTGTGAGGATAGCCGTGGAGAAGAATTTATGGAGCATCACTGGAGAGGAATTAGTGAGGGCGAGCCAGATTCTTACACACACTCCTGCACACAATAGCTAATAATACTGATCAATTTGACTGCCCAGCTCACTGGTAACACAAGAGGAAAAAACACTGAAAGATCAGTATGTTACCTACTCAATTACCATGTTACCTACTCATTTACCATTTAACAAACACATGCAGCAGACAGAGCTGTTAAAGTCGTTTAGAGTTGTGAATCTAACATTCACTCTTTTTGTTGCTCTGTTTAGTCTCCACCAACTTAACTTTCAAAAATCACTATGTTCACCAGCTGGTTGTTAACTGTGTAGTGTTTGGTGCTGGGCAGGTAGTGTGCTGTGACTTTATCTGACCAGACAGTAAAGCTGTGGGCCATACAACCACAACAAAGTTCAGCTTTAAACAAGGATGCAAAAACGGTGGAGCTACACTGATTTTTGTTAATTTTAAATGCCAAATGCTCATTACACAGGAGAAAAAAGGTGGATACAGGGGCCTGAAAATGGGACTGAGTGCCATCAAAAACACTCTTGATTCATCTCATGAATGCAGATATCAGTGTGAGTTTTGAGAGGTCTGCTCTATCACTTCAGCTGTGACGAGCTGAGCTTGCGGCACACTCTGGAGTCACAGGAGTACCTGCAGATGTAAAGCAGGGTGGACTAGGTTATCTAGTCGCGTCCTGCCTTCAGAGACATTTCTCTCCCTGGGCTGCTTCAAAGTGCTTCTTTCAAGGTGCCACATGCTTCACCATCAACGGATTGCTCGGAGGAGAGAGAATCGAGGGGTGTGAAGCCTTCCTCAGAATCAAACCCAGGTTGCAAGCGGGGCTCGATATTCTGAGAACAACGCCCTTCAATGATCAGCTCCAGCTCTGACCTCTGAACTGTGAACGTGATTGAAAATCTGGGGCAGTACATGGAGGAGAGAATAGAGCCTGTGGTCATTAATCACACCTACCACCTCAAACATACCATTCACACACACACACACACACACAGCGTTGAGGCTGCAAAGTCAGACTGAATGGTGATTCTGGAAATATTTAAAGGAGATTCCTCTCCAATTTAACACTATCAAAGATCCAAAATCTGATTTCCCTCAGTCACCTCCCTCTGGACTCCAGACACCACAGTTGGTGCTATTATCACTGACTTTATGGCCAAACACCAAGGTCAAGTGTTGTTTGAGTTGTTTGTGGGAGCGTGCAGCTGCCTGGGGAGGCTGAGCTCAGATCAGACGGCCCCAGACTCACAGGCAGGTTCACATAGGTTACGTAGGTTACACACAGCGCTGCAACAAGACTAAGTCACCTTGACATGTCAATTCCAATCTGCCTGCCGAGAAGCACAGCAGCACACTGCACTGATTGTAGGTCAAAGATCAACTCCACACAAACAACCTCAGTTTCAAATCTAGTTAGATTTCAGACATGTTTAATATTGTGATTTATTTATTTTTTGCTGTCTTAATTATACTTGAAAAGTACATTTTCTTTCTATTTTTCCCAACAAACACACAGACAATTAAGCAATTAATAAGACTAAAGCTAAAACAATTAGTTGAGTAATAAATTCAAAAAAGGGCAGTATTTTGAAAACTTGATTAATCCTTTTAGTCATTTTTCAAGCAAGAAAGTCCAAACATTCTCTGGTTCCAGTTTCTCAAATGTGAGAATTTGCTGCTTTTTATGTTATGTTGTTATGCTGCACTGTGAAACTGTGAGAGATATTTTTCACATTTTATAAATCATATCAACAGAATATACCTCCAAACATACTGGATGTTTGAGGTTAATACCAATATTTACATTTGAGAGTTTAAAAAAAGAGAGAAAAACATGATACATATTATTTAACTGTATAATAATATTTTTAATGCATTTCATATATACCATGTTTTTTACTAGTCCCTTCAACGTGGTTATTAAAGAATTTTGAGCAAGATATTTACTGAGCAGGATGTTTCACAGTGAAAATAAACTTGTCAGTGCTCTCTGGTGGACAGCCTCAATGTAACAGTACCTTTGGCATTTCTTTACTGTGTTGTCATATGAATACGGCATCAGTGTCATAAAGACAAAATACTTCATCATTCAGATCTTCTCTAAGTGGGATAAAATGTGTCTAATCTTCTTTTTGCTGAAAATTACCTGGGTCATCCACCAGCACCTCTAAAAACAACTCAAGGATTTGTGGAATAGTCTCAAGAACACCTAAAACCCCCTCATGGATCTGCAGAATTCCACCTAAGCCGAAAACACTCTGAACCTCCAATGAAACCTGCTAGAGACCTCTGGAACATCCTCAGAAACACCTGAAACCTTCTTAAGAACAAGACAAACATTTTCCAGCAGCACTGGGACCTCCTTTTGGATGTCTAAAAAGCTGCTGAAGCTCCCTGAAGGCCCTAAAGCATCCCTGGATCTCCACTTTAAGATCCCCCACATGTCACCGCCTTGAGAAGCAACGCCAGTTTCACTGAGTGAAAGCTGGTGAATGTAACAGAGCTGGGTAACTGGGCTGAGCTGAGGCCACTGAGACGGCAGTGGGGGAATTGCAGTGTTGTTCTCCAAGACTGAACTCTCAGCCCTTTTGTACTCAGCTCTCTCCAGCAGCCGGGCTTGAATAGCTCTAAAGTGATGACACCTCCATGCTGCTTTAAAAGCTAAGTAGCACAAAGGTTGAACAAGGAGCTGAGAGAAATGTTCACTTAGTCGACATCTGGGCTGAAAAAAACATAACACTCCACACTCTCCATGGCTCCCACTTGATGGCCACACAATGCACTTGTCCCTGCACTTGTGTGTGCGTGTATGTGTGTGTCTTCAGTTGCACAGCATGTGGCATTTGCATGAATGCCTTTGCTATATAATTGAATTAATACTGGCCGGCTTTTGATTTCAGCTTCAAACAGCTCGTTGAAAACATATTGCTTATATATTATTATGAGCTAATTTAGAGGTCTGAGGACTGAAGAGAGAGTGTGGTGAGATGGGGGTGGGGGGGTGGGGTTCACAGTCTGTGAACTGTGCTGTAGTGATCTCAGTAGGACTTTCTTTCCTCCCCACCGTGCAGACTGCTTGACACTGCAGGCCTCATTTACGCTGTTTGATAATAACACTTTAATGTGACTGCTATGACTGCTGCCAGTGGGACCACTGCATCTGTTTCTCCCAGGGGAGACAGGCGGGAGAGAGCAGCGAGTTGGGAGGTGGTAGCAGTGGTGGGAGTCAGAAACCAGAAAGACCTCACTGGCTGACTTCACATAAAACTGCACTGAAGCCCAGGTGAGAGGAACGTCTGCCAATTTTTTTTATTTATTGCTGTCAACAAAGCTGAAATTCTTAAATCCCTCATGTAGTGTCAGTTTATATCCACACCTATAGGAAGACACCAAACTGAAGACATTAAATCTAATGATCCCTCTTTACAACAGCAAATAATGATAACACAACAGGGGGGAAATGAATACAAAATAATGTTAGAGCTGATAAGAATGGTCAACACAGTGCTCATCAGTTACACTGCTGTATAATACACACACGTATGGACAAAAGATGTAAATAAGAAGTATTAAAAGAAAAACATGTACAACATTTAAACAACGTTTCTGAAAGAGATTTTCAGCTCAGACAGCTGTGGAGATTCAGATTCCTGAAAGCCTTGGTCTGTACAGATAACCACGACAAAATATTAATATCTATCTAACAACTTGTTCACCTGGTTGAATTAGTAAAATCATAAACAACAGCAGTATGGGCTGGTATTACAAAATGAAATGAAAACGATTTCCGTTAGATGACAGATTACAGTATTATTTTATTTCACATCTTATCCATAGAAACTGCTCGGAATTAAATGCCTAAAGGTCCCATTAAAATAATGTATGAACAACAATCATGATAATCCCAAATGAAATTCTTTTGTCCAGGAATAATAAGAGGTGTGGTAATTAAATAGTGGGCCCACAGGTAATGGTCCCGCGCTGTCTTCTACACTGTAGCAGCGTACCTGCGCTGTGCTGTTATCGGGGTCAAGGCGCGGCTCTCAGACAAGAGGCTTAAGCAAAGACAGGAGCCTTTAACACGCCATAAAACCATCAAAGTTCAGCTCTAATCCCCGCCGCTGTGGATAAGGCTGATTGTTAACGGGCTGCACAATAAGCTCGGTTTACTCTAAGCGAGGTGGCATTGTGCGGTTTTTTTCCAGTTTCACAATTCAGCTCAGACAACACTGCGAACAGGGTTTACTGAGGGAGCCGAGTGTTTTTTTTTATTTAAATCACCAGTGCGGTGTATTAAAAAACCACACCTTTCCCTCGACAGTAAGAATTTTACAAAGATTCCATGCTTGTATTTGATGTCTATAAATGACATCTAACTTCTGAATTTATTTTGGGAAAGACAGCACAGGGATATCAGGGGAATTATTTCAGGAAGAATAAAAGAGGCCAAAATCTGGACTCCGCAAAAATAAAGCGGTGTCAAAAAGAGGTCAGAAAATACAAGTCCGGCTTTTAGCGTTACTTTTCAATTTCAAAGTATTATTTAAAATGTATTATTTCGTTTAGAATATATTATTATGGTTAGGCCTGTTATTATCCCCGTTATGGCTCCACAAAGCAGAATGGTTTTGGTACAGTTAAAAGAAAAGGTGTGTTTAAATACTTTCAGCACCATGGAGAGCTCCACATCCACCAGCTGTGTGTTGTACTGTGTGTGTTAGTTGTTGGAAAAATGAAGGAGACACACACATTTACACACTAAACCCCCTGCGATACAAACTACAACACAGCCACAGAGGCTTTACACACTACATACAAGATTATTGAATTGCATATTGAAATCAGTGTGTGATACATTTCAGACAATTTTCATTTTCATATGTGATAGAGTTCAAATTTGAAAGCGGTTACACCTGTTGGCAGTGAGCTGAGATGTCGATATCAACTCAATCATCGTAATAATAAATATTCTAGTAAGTGTTGTTTGGACGTTCAGTGTTTCAGGCCTGTATTCACCTCATCTGACCATCTGAAAAGTAGAAAATAATTTCAAAAGGCTGAAATGAATCGATTTCCCATCTTTTTTCTTCTCCTCTGTCTGTTTATGACAGAAAGTGAGAGAGGAGAGTAAAACTCTCTTTCCCTTGTTAAAATAATAGAATCTGTGGTAAAGACTCACAGACTGTTTCAGTTTTAAATTCTGTTTATTTTAATCTACTTTAACTGAACTGTGTATTATGTTTATCATGTGTATAATAAAGCAGATATCGAGTTCATCTAAGAATTAAGATTTAATTTACTCTCGGATCTGTTTTTTTTTGTTTGTTTGTTTGTTTTGTTTGTTTGTTTGTTTGTTTTTCCTCGGTGATTCATGTTAAACTAAACTACACTGACACAGAACATTTGCCATAACTTGTATTTCATTTACATGACTTGCCCGGTTAGATAACCGGTCTGACATTGTTCGAACTGGGTCTGTCGGTGGGTCCCTGTCTAACCCGCTGTAGAGAGTACCGTGACCGTCCAGGCAGCCTGAGTTTTGGCTTGTTAGGGCGCCCCCGTGAGACCATTTCACAGCATGTGCTGGTTATGGATCGTTTGATTTCTCTAGTATTCAAACAGCAGCCTACACATTTTCGAAAAAAGCTTTTATCTCCCATGTACGAAAGCATGATTTCAGTAATATCAAATAACTGCATCTTACGCACAGCGGTATTACGCACCACAAAAAGCTCCGCCTGGTGCAAGTTTTACTGTCAGACAGTTACAAATAAATAAACAACAAGTAAATAAAAATGTGATATATAAAGTTGAAATACTTCCTTTACACACTTGACAGTCTATCCACTGTGCCACCCGGTGAAAGAAGAACAGCCGCGTTAAACGGGTAAACGGGTTTGGAATCTGAGTGAACCAACAAAAGTCCGCTCATTGTGAATAAATAGCTGTTATGGCTTTTAGACTCTCTGTCACAACAACGTTAAGTGGACAAAAGTTGAACCAGAGATCAGACTGAGCGGGAGAATCGAACTCACCAGGCAAAGCACGGGCGTCAGGAGGAACACGGCGCACCAACACGTCACCTGCATCCTCCCGGAACTCAAACTTCCACTAATTTCCCTCGGCTGGTAGTTGCAGCTTTGCGGACCATAAATCCACCTGGTATCTACCTCACAGCGCGGCCAAGCCCCTCAGCAGCCCAGGCAAAAAGGACAAGATGCACTCCATGGCCGCAGAACAAAAGCTGAGAGTTGGAAAAGGGGACAGTACGGAGGAGTCGGTGAGACCGCTGCTGTTCCGGGCGGGGGTAGTGTAAGGGGGTATGGGGACAACAAACGGTTACTTGAGAGTTAATCCAGGTAGAGAGAGAGAGAACAGCAGGGTCATTGCTGTGTGTAGATTCAAGTCCTGATTGTCTGGTAGCTGGCGCACGCAGCGGTCGGAGCGCTCCGATCTGAAGGGAACGGCGGGGCTTTGCGCTTTATAACGAGCGCCCACAACACAAACAGGGAGATGGGTGGGTGGGGGGAGGGGGTGGGGGGGGCAATAAAACGGGTGGAAATTTGTGAGGGACGCATAGAGCAAATTTTCCCTCTTTCCCTTTCACCCCATTTTTTAAAAAACAGACCCTCGTGAAGAAAAAGCGTTTCACCTTGGCTGCAGGTTTGTGCGCTTGATGTAGATGAATGAGCTGACATTCACAACTCCGCTGCCAATAACTCCAGGTACCAACCTCCTCCGTTCAGCCCCAAACAAGAAACAAACCTGGACCTGGAGTTCATGAGCTCATTCAGTGTATTAATGCTCGTCGTCACTGTCAGAATCAGTGCTGTTAACAACTTTTACTGAAAATCCTACAATGTCTTATGCAAACAGGCCAACACCACAGGCAGACATACCTCGATTCGAAACAGTACAGTAAAAAAAATATCTTACGGAGTCATTTTTGTCTATTGTCAGACTAAAACTTCTCTTCTTACATATACATGATTGATGGAGGAAAAAAATTCAACCAAGCTGATTTGCACTGGAAACAGGTTAAAATGATAACATTTTTCATCGTATCAAACCCAGATTACGAGTATATTTATTGGGTGGTATTTATTCTGCTACATTCACTCAGTGTTAAACTCTAATTCTACATTTAGTTGCCAAATGTTCACAGACAACTTTTTTTTTTTTATGTCAAAATCTCTGATCTCTCAGCTCAGTCTCCACCTATAGTGACTCCATCATTATGAACTAGTTTCCTGGTTCTGTTCAGAATCTCACAGCTCCTGGTTCAGGTCAGGGAAAGATCCTGGTCTGGTTTAACAAAGAAAAATTTCACAGTGATTTCAAACACACCAGTTTATTTATGTTTAACCAAAATCACCATCTTACCTGGCCTTTATCTACAGATTGGACTGTGGATTTGAGACAGGGTTGGCTAGCCCAGTGCATCTTACCCAGACTCCCAGACCCTGTGTGTCTACATCGGATTCTGTTATAAGTTAATTAATTTGTGATTTAAAAAAAATAAATGCTGCTTTAAGGGTGTGTACCATGAAAGTATAACATTGACTATATATTGACTAATATGTATTACAGCTTGGTTTTGACACGGTGTCCCTTTATAAAACAGGGCCTTGTGATTAGCTCTGAGTTATGGATTAGCCACTTTAAGATTCTAATTGTTTTAGGTTTTTGTGCTTTGGCAGTACATTTTGATGTGTAATAAATGAATGGCACCTGAGCCACTTCCATTCACTGATGAATGCTGTGGGCTGTGAGTGGCGCTTTGGTGAGAATATTTTGTCACATGAGGGAGCTGTATTCTCTATGAGTAAAAAACATAATGTGTGTGTGTGCTTAAATATGTGTACAGAAGCCAGTGTATCTGTGTGTGTGTGTGTGTGTCTGCTCTCCATGCCGACAGAGGCAGGACAAGAAGCTTGAAGCCTGCTCAGATGCTGAGTGTGTGTTTCTGGGTTGGAGATAGATGGGATTCTTTTTGTCGGGGAACAGAAGGGGCAGGGAGGTGAGCAGAAAAGAAAAGACGGGAGGGGCTGCGCTTTAATAAATCCCCAGCAGTCTCATTGCTACAACATTGCAGTGTTCTGGCATTGTCGCCATAACTCAGCCAGCAGGGCTGATGGGATCCTGTTCTGAATTGCCCAGATAGCCTTCACAGGCCCAGCATGGCATGCAATGGCAGAGCGGGTGGAGATAAATCACAGGGCGTCGGCCAACTTCCATTGTGGCTGTAATGAAACACAGTCTGGTCTATGGTAAGCCAAAGGGCCCATAATTCAGGATTAGCTCAGATTCCAGTAGGGCCCAGTTTGCAGAAGTTGAACTGGGGGTCTCTGTGCTGCAAGTTTGCCTCAGATGCCTGGGTCATCCAGAGACCAGCAGGGTCAGTACTTGGAGATACACAGCACAGTATTCTTAGAGATCATGTTTATATTGGACAATTCAGTACCTCATGATTTATGTCCAGTGCAACTATTCATTGTCAGAGCAGGAGGTGGTGTGCCCTTTATGTAGAGAGAGAGAAAGTAAGGCATGGAGATTTTTGGTGGTGGGTGAGTGTACAGCACATTCAACTTTCATGTGGGAGACCAAAGCTCATGTTCTGTCACATACCTGCTATCAATGGTTGCTTTCTTTTTAACTGAGGACATGACCTTGAGCTTTTCTTCCTCAGAGAAACACCATATTAACTTTTTCGTCTGTAGATGAAGTCAGAGCAGTTACAGGTACTGGACGCAGTCTACCCCTGATGAGCTAACAGCTCATGTAGAGAAAACAAGGCCTATCAACTGCAAGGCATCAAACAAAAAATTCATGGATCAATGAAAGAGAGAATTACTGAGCTACCCTCTTCTGTGTGTGATGTACTAGTAATGGTACCCAACTTTATGCAGGAGATCATACTTGCTTAGTAACATAAAGAGAGAACAGGTGAGTAGAGTGGGAATGACAGAGGTTCCATTTTCCCTGTTACACTGAACCATCAAGATGATTCTGAAGCTCAGACTTTAAAGTTAAATCATTACATAATGTTGTGTTAACATATTGTATTCAACATTCACAGATATCATAGAAAACAAGAGTTTAAATAAAACATTGTACTGTTGTCACTGGAACCAGTTCAGGGATTTATAGAATCATCTGTATCAGTGTTATGTCTAGGTGGGTGCTGATGGTTTTTTGAACTATACTAAAGTTCTTTTTGTTACCCACCGGTCATTCGCTGCATCCATTCATTTTACTATGACATGGAACATACATAAGAAACTTTCTTGAAGTCAAACAAATGAACATCATTTCATTAGCTTCCATAGGAACAAAAGCTAGATATCAACACAACCACTGGAGAATCATTTAAAATGTTTGCACATTATGATACGATGATTTTATGACAACACTGCCATGATCACAGCCTGACATAATGTTTCTGTAAGTAGATTTCCATCATGAATTGAAAACAAACCACCACTGCCTGGAAAGTTAAACACAGCCTATAAAAAAAGAAATTCAAAAAACGATTTTAGGAATTTTTTAGCTGGAATGTGTACATGTTTTCTCTTAAGTGAGTTAAAGCAGGCAAAACAAGTGGTCCTTTAACTAATATATTCACATACTGTTCCTGAGCTGCAGCAAATACATTTTCCCTCAAAACAGTGTAAAATATTAATAGACCCAAAATAGCTAACAAATATTTTATGTCATAAGCTGAGGGGCTCATGCAGGAAGCAGGTGAAGTGACTGAAATTTATTGTGTTTTACCAGTCCATAATTCACTTGGATGTATCTGTACTGTCAAATTCATTGTCAGTCATCATGGAAGCTTGGAGCAGTTTAGGTGCAGTTGATGTTTTTCATGGCAGTTGAAGAATTATGTTGAAAGAGTTCTCTGTCAGTCAGTTCACAATAACCTGTACAGCTGTGTTAATCTCATCCATGCTTGCTACCATTTTTTCTTCTGTTTTTCTGTCGCTGTTTTTTAATGACTGTATCTGGATGCTCTAGGCAAGAAGATGACACCACAACTCTTAATCTGACAACAAAGCTCTGATTAGCTGATTGATCCTCTGTCCTTGAGAAACAGCCATCAGTGAGCAGAGCACCAGACCTATTACTATAACTGAAGTAGTTATTGAAAGGTCTGGAATTAGGCCATATATTCATAATGCTTGAGCTACTTATTTGCTATTTCATTTCATTATTTTTTTCAGTGGAATCAAACATATTCAAATAATGTCTCACAGCTCCCATGTGTAGAATGTGAATATTTACCACTTTAGCAGTATCATGATACCACTATCACTATCGTATCACAGTCTTAAAATTGACACAGAGGCAGACAGTGATGGACACTCATACATTCTGAAGACACTGAGATGGGCTGAAAGTAACACACAGAAACATACAGTAGATTGCACCAGTTTTCACAAGGATCATCTGGAGAACAACAGGATATTGAAAAAATTATATAATCACATTCGATAGGCTGTAGAAGTCAAAAACCATCCCTATCCAGACAAGAAGATTGGTACTGGAAGATTTTGAAAAACCCTGGATTCTGTTTGATTACGTCACAAACACTCAGTGTGTGAATATTTTTTGAATTCTTTATTTCTACAATATATGTGAATTGGATCTATGATATAATTAAGGGTAGGAAAAGATTGTGGATATGGCAAATAAAGATATGCTAAAGATATGGTTAGGATTATCCAACTAAAACCACACTTAGGTTTAGTGGAAGACTAGATATTTTTATGGTTGCAGTTAGTTTAGATTGGAGCCTAAAAGGCACACTACTTTTCAGAGTCGACATAAATCATGAAGTGTGTATGCATCCAATATGAGCACTATTCACTGGGCTGGTGTAAATTGTGTTTGGTTTCATGCAGCACCAGTGAGGTACAGCACAGGAGGACTGTGAGAAGTCAGTGGAATGGTGTAAATAGTAAAGTTAATAATAATTGTGTGAATATAACACTGATTCATTTAGGACAATAAACACAGTGAAACCACTCATCTGAGGGCAGTTCCACATTTCTTGTGTCACTGGGGAAGTTTGAGTCTCACTGTATTTCAAGGGCACTATAGAGCATCAGTGAAGTACAGAGAGTTAGAACTGAGCTGCTGAGTTGTGTCAGAGTCACAGAATGAAAACCATTCACAAGAGTGACATGAGCACAGCTGGGACCTGGCGACCATTACAAAAAGGGGAAAAAGAGAACATTTCTTCGTTCTCAATCAAACACCTGCTCTCCTTCCTCTCTTCAGCAGATTGTCTCTCATTGATGGAGTATAATCATGAGGTCAAGTTGCTAATTTTCCAGGCACACCTTTTGGTGCCCATTCAGTGCTGGGGGAGAAAATTACAGGGTAGCCTCTTCCTAATAGCTTACCATTGGGCTGAAAAGAGGAGGGGCAAGAGATAAAGACAAGAGAGAGGAAGAGGATGATTGCTCAGCTGAGTGACATTGGCGTCCAGTGGCATGAATATGTTTGGCTGGCTCAGCTCCATCGCCAATTGTGAGGGCAGATGTTGCTGCAAGCCCTCAGGCGTGGCCATGACGCAATGGCAGCAGGTTTGCCATGGCTGCTGCCCAACCAGCTGCCATCTGAAGTGTCACTCCACATCCGGCAGCAAGGGATAGGAGTCAAACTGGGCTTGACCAGAAGAGCTGAGGGCATGCTTCACGCCATGTGTGGTGACAAAAGGCCTGCACTCTGCAGTCATGGTCGATGCTGCCAGTGCTTTTCAGGAGGCTGTGGAGGGTGGGCGGGCTGAGGGGGGGCTGACAGAGACAAATGGCTGAGCAAAGTGTCGGTCACAGGATGCAGCTGCTGCACATCAATCCCTTCCTCATCACAATTAGAATGACTGCCGGCTTCAGGCTCGAGGAGCGGGGATGGAAACTCAAGTTTCCATTTGCCATATTGTAGGGTGTGAATACAACTCCTCAAATAAATGAAATACAGCCAGATTTGAGACTTGTTTTTGACCCAAACTTTCAGAATTTAACTTGGATAGAGCAGGATACCTTGTTACTTTGTGCTGCTTAAAACCATCAGGGAGTCTACGATAAAAGGTACTCAAAAATAAAGGGAGATAGAGTGAAAGGATAAATCAGGTTTATTACAGCTCAGGTCTCTTTTTTTGTGGCTTTCACCTTTGTCCCTATAGGTCAGGATAACATTACCCTCACTAAGATTATTGCTGAGATTTGGGAGTGGTGAAATTGCTGCCCAGTATCTTAATCAGATCATACGTACCATGTGTGAACAATGTATAAAGAGTTATGAGACTGTTGGCACTTTGTTGTTTGATTGTTAATGATGTCACTAAATGTAATCCTTGGTTTTGCAGAGTTGTTCAATATCAATGTTACTTCCTGGGAGTAGGGTTGGACATCACTACACTGATCTTCAAACATATCCAGATTAACTAAACCACTTTATTTGGAGGTAAAACTGAAAGGAGTTGTAATGTTTGTTACACCTACTGTGATGGGTGTTCATAATGTACAGTTCATCTGATTAAATGAGATGACTTAAACCATGCAGCTTGTCTCTACATCTTCCAACATCCCAACATCTGACCATTATCAGGGACTCTGATGATAAAGGCAATTACATTACTTCAACAAGCAGAGGACAAAAACACATTGTGCTAAAAAGAAAATAGCAGAATGGCAGAATAGCAACCTTCTGTGCCAGTACACAATTTGTGACCTCAGTTTCTGTGTTTCAACTATGTACATAATGTTAGGATACAGCTATGTTTCTGTATCCATTTGTCATGACAGAGGTTAATTTGCATGGACTAATCCCTCTCCACACTCCTTTGTCTTTTGGAGAACTGCAAGTTTTACACATGCTATGAGGTCAGTTATTGAACAAAATGGAAATTAAAAAACATCACACCTCCTATAAGGCTGTCAGTTGTAGAGGTAAAAGACAATTATCTGACAGGGTGTTAAGGTAGGAAAATGACAGCTAATGTGGCAGCATGACCATAGACTTGGTTGAGCTGAGCAGTCTGCAGCTTTTAGCTGTCTTATACTGACATCTGGTGGTGAAATATATTATGACAGCATATTTGCTCCAACTGAATGCTGATGAGCCAAAGACATTATGACTACACGTGTCAGTCTGTTGGTGCTTGGTGTGCAGCCGAAACAGCCCCAGCACTCTGAGGCATGGACTCTACAATGTCTGAGGGTACCCTGTGGTATCTGAAACCAAGGCATTAGCAGGAGAGCATCACAAAGCCTTGCAGTTTATGGGAGGCTCTGACCTAGTTGTCTGGCTGTGATAATTTGACCCTTGTCAAAGATTGCTCGGGTCTTTAGACCTGCTCATCTCTTTTAGAGAACTTGAAGTTTTACATTGAGTTGTTGCTCTATTTTGGTCTGAATCATCCTTGTGACATGTCTTTATGAAAGCTTGGAGTCCTACTAAAATGCCCTTGTGGTGTACATACATACAGACTGTGTTAAAGGTAGGTGTGTATTTAAACAAATATCCCAGTTTTTATTCATATGTGCATGTCTTTACATAAGCATTGGATTGCCTTCATAATTTTGATTAGTTAACAATGGTGGTGCTATTCCTTACTTTTAACTTAAATACTGAAGCTTCCTAAAAATATTTTTCTCTTTATCACTCTGTGACACTGATGATAGAAAATCGTTACTCTGCAGTAATATGCAAAAACAAATTGAAAATTGTGCATGATCATGACATCCCCATGGACTGCATAGCAAAGTCATATTGTACATAACAGTATTGTGTAATGCAAGTGTGAGAATGATGCTGTGAGCCAAAGACCAAACTTGTATTCCTGAAACCTTCTCAGTACCTGAAATATCATTCTGCTTTATGTTACACATTGGATGCTTCAAAAATAAGAGAGCACTTTGAAATCTTTCCTTTGTTTATTATTAGCAATTAGTCAAATACATATAAACAAAGAGTAGGAAAAGGGCAGGTTCATCGGCAACTTGGTTATCAACATTGCTTTTTGCACACCCACATTCACGCCTCCAGTTTTTTCTTCTTTTTCATTATGCATAACATCTTGTTCAGTAAAAAAGAAACATAATATGGTACATGAACAATAAATAATAAAAAAAAATATTTAGCACTTTATTTACAACTCATATTCCAAGAAATATAAATTAAACATTCCGTTAATTTACTAGCAACAAACTCCACAGATTACTAAACTGTCATTCTCTGGCAATGACATGATGTCTCAGTACTAACAAATAATAACACTGTTAACTTTGGGTGACTGGGCTTTTAGCTTACATCAGGCAGTAGCATTAGTCTGCACTGTATGTACATTCCCATATAATACTTGTTCCTGAACTGTACTTTTATCAGTAGAAAAGTTCCTGGATAGGATTTTACACAATCATGAAATACCAAAGTCACCCAGAGTGATACAGTTTGGGCTGAGAGCTTTTTAAAACAGGGAGACCACAGCAACTGTTCATCCACAGTGTCTCTCTGGGATACATGACATAAGTTCACTTGAAACATGAAACATGAATGGATGAATAAAACCTGTAAGACAGAAGTGAGTCCTTCAGGTTTTTTCGACTGTCGACTCTGTAGCTGTGAAAGGGGAGAAACCTCCTCCAGGAAAATCTACACAGAATAGTTTCTTGGTGTGGTACAGTAAACAACATTAGACTAGATTTGAGCACAATGTAAGTTAGTAAAGACAGAACATCTCAAATACCTGTGTGAATTCAAAATAAATAAATAACCAAACTTGCATAGAGGATGTTTGGGGGGAAAAAGTCACAGCCTTTTGTAAGCAACTTTCATTGATGCTTCATAAGTTTGAACTAATGTCCTCATTAACAGTAAAAAAAAACAAAAAAACATTTTACTAATTTACCTCAGTTATAATCCTTTGATAAGAACATGTTTGGATGGACTCCACCTTTGAGTATAGCTTAGATTCATCTCTAAACTTTAATGTCACAGGCCCTAATCATCTTCACCCACCTAAATACTTGGGAGTCAAGATGCAATATTAACTTATCTTTCATGTTTAGGTTTGTTTCCTCTTTTTTCCTCCCATGTCACAGCTACAGAGTTTGACAATGGAAGAGGTTTCTCATGCTGTCTGAGTCGATCATAGTGATGCTTATCAATCATTTACAAAAGTAAAAATCCAGCTGTCAAAAAATCGTCAGAGAATAAATTAACTCAGGCAGAGCTTGGGACGCGTAGCTGTACATACTAGAAAGGTAAAGTTGAGACCACAAAAAAATCCTATTTACATTGAGTCCCATCGTATCACATACAAGAGGTAATAGAAGAAAAATATTAACAAACATTGGTGAGTTCTGTTTGCAAAAAGTCTACTTTTTTACATTTCTAGGACAAGACTGTACACCATCTTGTATTGAGAGAGGCAGTTTCCTATGGTGAAGCTAGACATAAGAACATATCATGCTGCACTAATATAGTGCAAAATTATGCCTGAAAAGCTGAGAAGGGATAGGCAGGCAGAAGTGATGGTGGCTCTGGGATTCATTACAGTTTTTTCTCTGGTTTTATGTTTTTTTCTTGAGATGGACCAAGACCATAATGACACTGAGGGTTCTGAATGTTGTGAATGGGACCGAGAATTGAGTGTCTTACAGAGATTACCCCACTCAGCTGCGACAAAAATAACAAAAAGACAAATGAAGATTTGTGCTTTTAGAGCATAATGTTTTCAGATGACCCGATCCAACAACCGTGGTTTGGATGTTACTGGCAGTAGATGGCAGAGAAGCAAAGGCAGACTTCCAAAAGAAGATAAAGAATTCATGAAGGCTCTTGTGAAACAAAGTATCAAAATGGAGATCAAAAAAGAGGACAGTAACATCAAGGCTGCTCATGGACATGGATTCAGTGTCTTGATCTTTGAGGTTTCTCTTTCCATCAAAATCATCTTCCCAAGGTGTCTGCATGTTGGTTGAAAAATGCCCAACGGCAGCCCTGACATCAAGGGGTTTCCATAGCAACCCCATGTGCCCTGCAGTACTACGAATGTCTGTAGGTCAGTGTGGTCAGTAGGAAGACTTCTACATATCGGCGTCTCCATCATAGGCCAGAGTCAGCGGCTTCAGTCTGTTGTTCATTTGCCGTCGCTGTGGCTTCTTTGGCTTTTTGCTGCAGATCAAACAAAAAGGAGGAAAGTTTAGAGAAACCAATCTGTTCAACCATAGCTTTGCTCTGATGTCTACTGACACAGCTCAGTCTGTGAGAAGCATAGCACTGTTGAAACTGGGTCAGGATGTTTCCACATTGCTGACTTGTCTCTGGATAAGTTTGTCATTTTGTTCACAACAGATTAAGAAAGTTCCAATAGTTCATTTTCATAGCCTGGAACAGTGATTGGAAATGTTCAAATTCAAAAACTTAAATTATTGTGGTACTGTTTGGTCAATGGTCAAAAGTAAAGTACAGTCTAAGTGATTTGGAGAAAATGGGCTAAAACTAGAAAAATAAAAATAAAAAAGGAAGTGCCACTTAGTAAATCTCATAGAGAATAAAGAGCAGTGACAGCATGGTAAATAATGTGTGCAACATGTTGGATAAATTATTTTCTGGAACTCGGTAATGACAACATGATGATTATGTGCCTACATGAAATGTGGATGAATGACCACAAGATGGTGGCAGAAGAAAAACAAACCTAGAGTTCTGAGTGACCTGCAGGTTTACACTATACAGTTAAATTACACTGGCAGCATGGGTGTTGTATTTAAAACTAAGAAAGAAAACAACAAATAAAAGGTTTGCTATTTTCCAACCATGCTTTTACTAAGGGGGAACTGATACTGGTGACCTCTTGACTCATGGCCCACTGACCACTGATTAAAAAAATACTGCCACAATAAAAATGCAACCTAAAAACTCTGTGGATGACATATATTGTAAAATTTTGACTGAATGCTTTTAGATAGATAAATACATGCTAGGAAACCTGCAGTCTAGCAGTCGTTTGTTATACTGCTGTCTAGGCTTATATTTCTAGACAAAGATTCAAATTTGGAGTGAATACTGATTATCTGTCTTTTTCTTGATTGTTTATGCAAAACATGATTTTCAAATTCAGTAAGTAAATACACTTTTGTAACTGATATGGAAACCTGTAATCCTGTAAGACCTTAAAGGATTTGTCCCATGTTTTGGGGATTAGGCTTCTTCACTTTCTGTCTTAGACTGAATATACCCACAAAATATACAAAGTACAAAAAGAGCAAACATGGAAAATATAGTCTGTAATTAATGTTTGCAGTTAAGCCCTGCAGTCAGGTGGTGTTTTTGATGGAAGTTGGACAGCTCACCTCCAAGAAGTGATCCACTGAAATGAGTGAACAGGCACTCTGGGTGTTTGTGTACAAATGGGAGTGAGGTGGAGTGAGTAACAGGGAGGTGAGGTGAGGGCTTGGCTAAGTGATGAGAGTTTCAAGGTGAGGTGGTAGGTGTGGTAGTGGCTGCTGCTGCTGTGGTTGTTGTTGTGATGGAGGTGGCTGTTGGAGCTGTGCCTCATATTGCTGCAGCTGATGTTGTTGTTGGAGTTGGCTGTGCTGCTGTAACTCGTCTTGCTCTAGTTTCTGGCAGGCAGGACAGGTGTAAGGCACTGGGTCCATCCAGTAAACCCTGTCTGAGGCAGACATGGACTTTGACTTGCAGCAAAGCCAACAACAATAACTGAACGGGCAGTGTGAGGGTGGAGACAGAAAAACAAGGAATGAAGGAACAAATGAAGTAAAATGAAAAATCAAATGAATGAATAAACATGAGCAGTGATGTAATGAAGGTAAAACTTGCCCTGATCAGCAGGAATCATGCCACAGTTTTGGACTGACACAAACCATTTTTTTTCCCCATCATATAGCCACAAAGTACAGAACCCTGGAGTGGTCATCAATTTTTTTTCTAAACAAGCAAACTAAATAGTAAAATGAGCAAACAAATTAATCAAAACTGGCGCATGAAATACAATTTGTTCCCACGTTTTAACTAATTTGTGTGCATGAGATAAGTGTACATACAGAGAACCATGACAACAGACAGGCTTTCTCTCTTAAGTATGAAGCACTGCACCTACTTCAAGTATCAGCATTAAGATGATTATTAGCTAGCAAGGCAACATTAGTTAGAGTAATTACATTAATCAAATAGCCTACATAATACATTAGTTAGATGTTAATCACAAGAATGTATATAACTAACTCCTTCATTTTGTGTGAGCACTGAATAGCCGGTGCTATATATACACTGCTCAAAAAAATAAAGGGAACACTTAAACAGCACAATGTAACTCCAAGTCGATTGCACTTCTGTGAAATCAATGTGTCCAGTTAGGAAGCAACACTGATTGTGAATCAATTTCACCTGCTGTCGTGCAAATGGAACAGACAACAGGTGGAAATGAGAGGCAATTAGCAAGACAACCCCTATAAAGGAGTGGTTCTGCAGGTGGTGACCACAGACCATTTCTCTGTTCTCATCCTTTCTGGCTGATGTTTTGGTCACTTTTGCATTTTGTCAGTGCTCTCAACCCTAGAGGTAGCATGAGGCGATGTCTACAACCCACAGAAGTTGCTCAGGTAGTGCAGCTCATCCAGGATGGCACATCAATGCAAGCTGTGGCAAGAAGGTTTGCTGTGTCTGTCAGCACAGTGTCCAGCGCATGGAGGAGATACCAGGAGACAGGTCAGTACACCAGGAGATGTGGAGGGGGCCGTAGGAGGGCAACAACCCAGCAGCAGGACCGCTACCTCCTCCTTTGTGCAAGGAGGAAGAGGAGGAGCACTGCCAGAGCCCTGCAAAATGACCTCCAGCAGGCCACTAATATGCATGTTTCTGCTCAAACTGTCAGAAACAGACTCCATGAGGGTGGTATGAGGGCCCGACGTCCACAAGTGGGGCTTGTGCTTACAGCCCAACACCGTACAGGGCGTTTGGCAGATTCGCCACTGGCACCCTGTGCTCTTCACGGATGAGAGCAGGTTCGCACAGAGCACATGTGACAGACGTGACAGAGTCTGGAGATGCCGTGGAGAACGTTCTGCTGCCTGCAACATCCTCCAGCATGACCGGTTTGGCGGTGGGTCAGTAATGGTGTGGGGAGGCATTTCTTTGGAGGGCCGCACAGCTCTCCATGTGCTAGCCAGAGGTACCCTGACTGCAATTAGGTACCGGGATGAGATCCTCAGACCCACTGTGAGACCATATGCTGGTGCAGTGGGCCCTGGGTTCCTTCTGATGCATGACAATGCTAGGCCTCATGTGGCTGCAGTGTGTCAGCAGTTCCTGCATGATGAAGGCATTGATGCTATGGACTGGCCTGCCCGTTCCCCAGACCTGAATCCAATCGAGCACATCTGGGACATCATGTCTCGTTCCATCCACCAACGCCACGTTGCACCACAGACTGTCCAGGAGTTGACTGATGCTTTAATCCAGGTCTGGGAGGAGATCCCTCAGGAGAACATCCGCCGCCTCATCAGGAGCATGCCCAGGCGTTGTAAGGAGGTCATACAGGCACGTGGAGGCCACACACACTACTGAGCCTCATTTTGACTTGTCTTGAGGAATTTCCACTAAAGCTGGATCAGCCTGTAATGTGATTTTCCACTTTTATTTTGAGTATGATTCCAAATCCAGACCTCCATGGAATAATAATTTTGATTTACATTGATCATTTTTATGTTATTTTGTTCTCAACACATTCCACTATGTAATGAAGAAAGATTTTCAACTGGCATATTTCATTCATTGAGATCTAGGATGTGTTATTTTAGTGTTCCCTTTATTTTTTTTTTTTGAGCAGTGTATATATAGGTGCATACCTGAGGTGAAGGAGAGCCCAGCTTATATTTAAATTATGTCAGTGAGTTAACAGAGCATAATGTTAAGGATAGTATTTCCCTTGCACTCTCTCCTTCTGTCTCTCTCTCTCTGTAGGGAAATATAGGATCCAGTGTTTTTGGAGTTTGACCGAGGACTAATATCTCAGTCTCTCTTATTAATTCTGTCCTTTACAAGCCCCTGACCTTTATGAAGAAGCAATAGTAAATTGCTGGATTACTCTTCCAAACAAACAAATTGAATCTGTTTTAAACACATCATTCATGTGTTAAATTAAGTGAAAATCTAAGCCAGTTTATCAGTTACATTTTACTTTCATTTTCTGATCAGTTCATATCTTTTGAAAACTTCCTTAGACTAGGTCAAGGCTTAATCAAGGAACCCTTATAGCTGGACCACATCAGAGCACCAATCATAGTTTGGTTAACAATCAGCAACAATTTTTTGAAACACTGAGCCTTTCCCTTTAAGGTGATCTCAATTACATCACTGAATGTAGATGAATGGTGGAATGAGTGGTAACTACAGTGATGATGGAGTAAAAACACAGAGCAGAGACACAGATGAATAAGCTTAAAGTGTTGTTACATTACCATGCTAAATATGTCATGGAGATTATAAAGACGAGCAGAACAAAAGCTCCTGCTGCTACTCCATACACCCAGGTCTTCAGCTTCCCATCTGCAGAGAGAATCCCACACATACTGACTCTTAATACACTGTATGGATATACACTCAGTTGCCTGTTTATTAGGAACACCTAGCTAAAACTAATGCTCTCTTATACGCTAGTTATGCAGTAAATTGTCCTTTGTGAAAGTTTCAATGTTCAGTTTGTGTTGATATAAATGGATAGACAAAATAATAGAAACACCTGTAATAATGCAGTACAGTTCTACAGCACCACAAGCATCCTCCAAAATGACTGCAAAGTAGCTGGACCTAATGAACTGCCAAGGGATAGTAGACTGGATGACATTTCATTTCCTGGTCTGAGCTACAGGTGGCAGTAGGGTGTGGCAATAACTGCTGTTCACTGAATCATGAACCTAACGCAAAGGTACTCAGTACCAACAACACCAGCACGCTGTGCAGTGTGGAGGGATGTGAACTGTGCAAATGACTTATTGTACTGTAACACCTCATCTATAAATATACTGTGATAAGTCAGTGCTAATGAGAAAAGAAAGATGAACATGGGCGCACTCTGTCACATGTTTGTTCTGTACACATGGATCTTCCTGTTGAAAATCTAATCATAAAGTCTGCTTGTTATTTCAATTCACACACTGTGATGAATAGTTGATTAGAAACTATTACAATAAGCTTTAGAGCTGTATAAAGGGACAATGTTCATCAGTCTTTATTGTCTTTTGATTCCATTTTGTTAGATTCTGTACTAATGATAAAATTATGTTTATTATTTTTATCCTGCATTTGTCTCGTTTTCCTCTTTTTATCTGTTCCCTCTCTCCCTTTTATGTCTGACTTTTCTTCATTATTTCTCTTCATTCTACATACCTCCTTTCTTTCTTTTCTTTTAATTTCTGTTTTTTCTTCCCTAATCCCCTGCATGGCTTCTTCTCCTTTTTCCTTTAACTCAGATTTCTTCCTCCCCCTTTACTCATTCTTCCTCCTGACTGTTACTTACTTTTTGTTATTTCTAATAGTTTTAGTCTTTCCTTTTTTCTTTTTACCTATTTTCTTCCTTTTAAACATTTTTCTTTCTTTCTGTCTTCATTCACATTTTATCCCTCAATTCCTTTGCTTTCCATCCTTTCTTCCCTTCATCCCTTGTCCCTCTCTTTTTGCGTCCTTGCCTTCTTTCTCCCTTTTCTCTGTCCTTTTTTCACAGGATCTATCCTACTCTACAGATCTTGCTCTCCTCCTTTTATAGCTTAGTGAGCAATAATTTTGTGCTGTCAGCAATCACACACATTTCCTCCACAACATGCAGTGTTCTCATCTGAGTGGTACATGATCTGCTGCTGTTTCAGTTTTCTGTTATTCATTATAAACTTTACTGTATATATCCAACAGTTTAGCTTAAATATCCACAGCCATCACACCGTTCAACATAGGACTGATGGCAGTTCACCAGACTCTGTTGAGGTGCCTTACCTGGACCAAAGGGCTGCAGGAACCATGTCCGTCCCACCCTGTTTGGTGTGCTGACTGCAGGCTGGGTGGGGTTAAAGGCTCGGATGGTCTTGACATCAGCCTTGTTGTCACCTACAGTAGGGATCTCCAGCACTGGGATGACAGTACACTGGTCCAGCAGGCCATCAGAGGTCATCACTTCAGTATAGCCCTCTTCACAGCCACACACACCCACCTGACACAGGAAGGAGGGAGGTTTAACATGATGCCATGAACAAATCAGCTTCTTTCTACAGTCACCAGAGTCTGTAAAGTTCATCTGCTGTTGATAAAAGTCCCTGGCCTCTGTTTTGTGCTTTAAAATGATCTATCGACCAAACCAATCAAATCTAACTAAACCAGCCTCTAAGAACCTGGGTCCAACATATTTTAGAGTAGCGCAGATTTCATGTCCCACAGGTTACAGTGTTATAAAAGAAAATATGCTTGGCTGATACTGAAACCTGTAATCCTGTAAGGCCTTAAAGGATTTGTCCTGTATTTTGGGGATTAGGCTTCTGCACGTACTGTCTTAGATTGAAAATAAGGAGAAAGTATATAAAGGACAAGAAGAACCATGGAAAATATCGTCTGTAGTTTGTATTTGCAGTGAAGCCCTGTAGTCAGGTGGTGTTTTTGATGGGTCAGTGTACACACCAGATTCCAGTTTGTTAAATTCTGAACCTTTTTGCCTTTCTGTTTCTTCCTGTTGTTCTTATTCCCCCTTTCTCATGTGTTCCTTCTCCATTTCACTATTTCTTTATTTCATCCATCACCTTCATTCTTTCTTCCTTTCTTTTTCTTTCTTCTATTTGTCTTTTTTTCCTCCGCCTTTATTCAGTCTTCTTCTTGACTTTGTTCTTTTTTTGCAATTTCTGTTACTTCTTTACCCACCTCTCCTTCTTCCCCTTCTTCCCCTCTTTATTCATTGTGCCCCCCTTTTCTCTGTCTTCTTACCCTTCCTATTGTTCTTCCTCCTTTTCCCATTTCTTTCTTTCCTCCTTTCTGACCTTTGTTCTTTACTTTTGTTTTTCTTCCCTTAATCATTGATTACTTCACATTCTATCTGCCCTTCCTTTTTCTTCCTTGCTTTCTTTTATCATTTCCCCCTTTTCTCAATCATTTTGTGATCTATATGATTTATCTTGCTGCCCCTTGGGACGTACCAGCCCCCCAGACTGGAAACTGAATGAATGAATGAATGAATAATCAACAAATACAGAAAACAGCCTGCATAGGCTCAATAAACAAGAATGGGGGAAGGGGAAAGGAGGAAGAAAAGATTTAGAAAGAAGGCTTAAATTACTTGTTGAAACATATAACAACATATATCAATCTGTCACCCTCCTACTTCTTGATTATCATCCTACTTTTATACAATATCATCCTGGTATCATCCTAATTTCTTTTGTGGGGTGTCTGAACTGAGCTGGTGTCTGTAGTTGTCACTGTGTTGTTGACAGAGCTCACTCAGTTAAGTGTTAAGTTGATCACAGTGTGACAACACCTTCAGGAAGCTGTCACCTCAGGTTTGTGTATCATGGCAACATCCACCTCGAGAAACTGACTTTAGCAAACAGACTTTCACTTCTTTATGTCATGTATTAGATTATATAAAATACATCAAACTGGAAAAACCTCTCTAGAATACATTTTGATGTCTTGGAGCTGTTGGAGCTCAAACATGATGAGTCCTGAAGCGAGAAGCCTTTAAGGCTCTCTATTCCTTGACATTCAACCTTTGGCCCAAGCTTGGCTGGATCCATAATAGTTTAATCAGGTTGGGTTGGTTTCTGTTGTGTTGCTGCGGATCTTGGGACATCTGATGTCCAAATCTATCAACTCTGGTACTGTGGTGCATCATCATCAACAGAGGAGGAGAAAAATGCTCTCCTCACCTGCAGCTGCTTGTTAATTGGTGGAGCCTCACGCCAGTGTTCTTTATTTGGCTCTTTTTTGGGTTTACTGAATTTTGGATTGAGTCAAATTGTTCTTGGGCTTAACTAACTAACTAAAGTTCTAATGTCTGTGATCTCAAATATTTGTTTGGGACACACTAAACATAAAAAACTTTTGTAGCCTGCACTAGCTTTTATAAACTGTGTTATTCAAGGGTGATTAGAATCATACTAAGAAAAAACACTCTTATCCCCTTGGACTGATTAGTGTCTGGAAAAAAGGCTCTGGTTTCCTGCCAAACAATATACAATGCAGAGGCTGTAGAGGCTGTTTGTGTTAATGAACTGGTCAGAATTGATCTTTTAGAATCTTCTCTGCTTTGGTTCAATTCATATCTTCATCATAGACACCAATGTGTTCTTTATCAAAGGAGTCAATCAGATTTAATGATAATGGAAAAGGGCGTACCTCAAGGTTCATCCCTAAGGCCACTGCTGTTTGGCATATTCATTAACGACCTCCCTCTAACCTCCTCTGCCTGTCATATTCAATTATATGCTGATGATACAGTTATTTAATCCTCCAAGTCCAATATTTCACACATTCAGTCTACATTACAGTCTGATCTTGATACTGTTCAAAAATGGTTTTCCATTAACAAACTTTTACTAAATAAGAAGAAATCATTCAGAATGTTGTTTGATACCAGATCTGACTTTACAAATTTAACTAATGATTTGTCAGTTTACTTTCTTGATGGGTCACCACTTGAGAAAGTGGAGGAAATTAAATATCTGGGTCTCTGGCTTGATTCTCAGCTCTCTTTTAAGCCTCAGATTAACTCAGTGATAACAAATTTTTTTTGGCAATCTAAGAATATTATATCGCTCAATTAATTGTTTTACCTGCAAATTAGGAAAAGAATTATATGACAACTGATATTACCGATTATAGATTATGCAGACATCATTTATCAAAATAGTTGAGAAACAAATTTTCACTCTCTCAATGTAGTCTACAATAGTAGATTTGTTGTAAGGTGTCCTTATCAAACACATCATTGTTTTATGTATGAGTCGCTGAATTGGTTAGCAATTAAATCTAGAAGGAATTTTCACTGGTTCCAGTTTATATTCAAATGTATCTTCTTCAATTATCCTTCTTACTTAAAGCAATTTTTAATTCCATATAGAATATCACATAACCGGAGGCATACAGAATATCCTTTCTTCTTTGTTCCAAGAATTTTTAAAGAAATTGGTCGACAGGCATTTAAATTTAAAGTCCCATCTGATTGGAACTCTCTTCCCAGCTCACTTAGACCTGTTACTTCTTTTCATGTTTTTAAGGCATCTCTTTTCAATCACCATCAAACTTCCTGTTCTTGCTTCTAATTCAGCATAGGTATATATGCATATGTGTGTACATACATGTACACATATGATATAAGATAAGGAAATAATTTTCACCTCTTGTTTAAGTGCTTGTAAAATATGTAAACCTTTGTTTATTTACTTATATAGTGATGTATGTATGCATATATTTATTTTCAATGTATTGTGGCATAATAAGGGGAATCAGTGGGTATGGAGTGGCTAGGCCTGGCACAGTCGAGTGTGTATGTTTGATTGTTTATGTGCTGTTTTGTCTTATGTTGTATTGTCTGAAAACGAGATGATTCATCTCAAGGAGCTATCCTAATAAACTGTTTCAAATACAAACAGCACATTTTACAAATCACACCACACCTTTGATAAAGCTTTGATTCATTCTTCACTAAATCAACTCTGTAACAATGCTACAGTCTGATGCTGCAGTCTGTTTTGTCAGACAGGGTGTATGTTTGATTGGGTAGGGTTGTGTGTGTCTGCGTGTGTGTGTAAGTGTGTGTGCAGGGAAGCCACCCCTCCTCCACATCTCTCTCTCTCTGATCCCCGACTATATTCATCACACTGCAGGGGATCCCCAAAGCTCCCCAACAATCTCTAGAGGATAACCAGCTTCAGAAATCTCCATCATGCAAACAGTAGCTGCATACAACCAAAAGCAGAACTGGAAATGAGGGATCATTTCACTTACATCTCTGTTGTGGCAAACAAAAGGAAAGAAATATATAAATATGTGTGTGTGTGTTTGTGTGTGTGTGTGTGTTATACATATGGTTGTCTGTCACACTGTTCCACAAGGAATGAAAAACCATGAAAAACCACCTTTCCCTAAACCCAACCAAGTACTTTTTATCCATGAATCAAACCATACAAACACCATTCCATAAAGTTAATCACTTGTTTATTATTGTTACCATGATGATGACACTCTGATATGAGACCATTTTACAACATGTTTATTATTTATTGTGTATACTGAAGACTGGATCTGACCACAGATGTATGTGGTATTTGTAAACACTCACCTCTGTGCAGAGAGAACGTGGCTTGGTGCAGGGCGGGTCACAGGATCGGTCAGCCATCGGCTTGGCAGTCGCCGGACAACCACCTGCAGAGCAAAGGCCAAAAGGTCAAACTCAGGTGTCAGAGGTTGACAGCTATTGTTTCTGTCACTATAAAATGTGAGAAACTTGTTTGTTGATGGTCACTCAATAACAATATTACAGAGACAAATATGACCAAAATTTCAGTTTGTTGACCTGGAGGTGGTGTGTATTCAAGCGGCTACAACTCTGTTTCCTCTTGTCTCTCTGAAGACAACACTCACTAAGTTTCAGCTCATTACAATGATACTTACCATACAATGTGATGCTGGAATATTTTCATTATAAGCAGATTTTGAAATGTATTAAAAATTCCTCAGTCCCCCGACTGATTCAGGCAGCTGTTGTTAATTCTTGTGTTGGCAAGCATACTGCATGAAGGCTGAGAGAATGCAGAAGAGATTTTTTACCAATGGGACATTATTTCTTATTATTATTATGTGATGATTCACTACATTAAAGCTTTTTATGTTTAGCCAACGGTCTTTCCCAAGATAAGTGAGGTGTTATCATTAATTAACATCATTATCATTATCATATAATTTTAATTATAGGACATATAAAGAGTACATAGGCCTATATTTGTTGCCCAAACTTTTCTGCCTCCATGCCCTCAATGGAAATCTAATCAATGCAGAAAAAGAACAAAGCACAAATAGTAGGTTCATACAAATAGTTATTTCAAAAATGATTTGTTTTTGGGTATAAAAAACAAGGTGAAATCAAACGGGCTGTGCCGCTCCTTTTCAGTCTGTGCTCTTTCTCCTAATGTCTTCCCATCACATCAGTACAAGCAGGCAGAGCATTAATACCCAGAGCACCCACACTTATCAGGAACACCAGCTGTTTGACACATTTAACTTGTTTGCTGCAGTAGTTGATTATACTGTAGCTTGTCTTTTGTTTTCCTGCTGGACCTGCAGTGTGTGGAGTTTGTTTGACCTTGAAGTTACCAGTTAGAGTCAGTGTGACACATGGTTGCAGATATCACATTGGAGAAATAAAACGCTATTCATAGCTATTCTACCAAAGTTGCTGTGCCATCATTTCAACTTAAAGGATGCAGATGCAGTAGAGCTTGTGGACAAGGAGGAGATTAGGTCAGAGTTTACCTATTAGACCTATAACTTTAACAACCTGCATTGTTGGCAGTAATGAAGTAGGTCCACCCTTTGCTTTGAATTGCATCTACACAAGGATTGAGATATTTGCGTGGCCTGTTATGTTACCTCCATAGTCAGCAGTCTATTTTTGACCACTAATTTGCTCTCCTTCATCGGTTTTTGCAAAAGCAAAAGCTTTCATTTCCACCACTCTGGAGTAAATTCAACACATTAACAAATATACAAGAAGGAAGATATTATTCAAAATATGGATCTATATTTTAAAAAATCTCATACTGGTATTGACTGTGTTGTAGACTATGCCAAGAATGTAGTAGAAAGTGTGTATTCCCACTGAGAATAAAATAAAATGGATAATGTAGACATACGGTACAACTGACAATGAGCCAACCAGCAGAGATTCAGAGAAAACACATGTCTGCAAAAACATGTAATTTATCTGAGCTTCTTGAATATTTATTAGGTGGCATGCTCGAGGAGAGAGCTCAGTATGAATATTCACAAGGGGAGCACCACTGCTTGTGAGGAAACATTTACAAGAAGGGAAAAAATGTAATGTGCCACTCAGAACAGCCACAGATAGGCACACCATCTGGAGTATTGGATACACTGACATTGCTCATTCAGACTCTCTGTGTTTTATGCTCGCTTAACCCAAAAATAACACATGGCTACAGGCTTGATCAAAGCAGGATTTGGAACTCATTCTTCCAGATAACCCATCCTCCATACTTGCTGATAAATGCTTCAAGGAACAATGCTATTGTCGCAGAGCTTAACCCTGGCATATGATGGGCAGTAGGATTAAACTGCCTCATCTGCTTAAAGGCTTCCTAGAACTTACTTTCAAGAAATGCTCAGATCTGTGCAGTGACAGCTCTGACCTCATTTAGGTCACATTTTAATCTTAAATATCTGACTGACCTGTAGCAACTAAATGTGTTACCATGGTGCCACTTCAATTGTTATCACACACAGCTCCTATTCAATTTACACTCATTAGCTACAACAGAGAGACTGTCAGTCTGCCTGGGTGACTGTGAGATTAGGAGGTGGGTAGTGTCCACTGTGTCACTCTGTGACTGCTGTATCATTGTCTCACATAACACATAATGCATCACTTAACAGGAAGCAGTACTCTGTGCTCCAATGGTGATGATTGTTTACCAGCCTCCATGCCATTATTTCAGAATATGGCTATGTGACACTGCTCTGAAATTACATCTGAGGCAGCAAGTGATGTTTAACTGCTAAACATAGCATACTACCAGGCATATAGGCATAAGAGTAATAATGTTTACCTGTAACATTTAGTCCATCTGAGCGCTGACACCAGACTTGGCGAGATGAACCTCTCCATGGTCCGGTCCTCCACTTGTATTCAAAACACTGTCCATCTGCAGGAGGTACATGATCAGATGCGGTGCAGATACCAATACAAAATACATTTAGATTAAATTGTGTAGCTTTCAAGCTGTCTCTGAAAGAAAGAGACTCAGACATCTTGTTAGAGTATTCACAAACAGATGTTGATGTAAAACTGCAATTTACAACAATCAGGATTCTGTCGGAATGACCTGTGCATGGCCGCGCCTCTAGCTCCTGTTCTGGACACTGCAGCAGGTTCTCTGGATCCTGGGCCACCACGGCTCTGGATCGGACCTGGACTGAGCCGAAACCCAGGTCATCCCCACTCACACAGCTTAGCTGGCATGCACTCCAAACAGTCCAGTCCTTCAGGTAGCACTCTCCTACAGAGAACACAGAGTCAACAGCACTGTTCTGCAGTTTAAGTTACATACCTGTGTTTCTGAAGAGAATACATTTAGTGGGGCCATAATTAATGTTCTCAAGCAGAAAATACCTGCAGCACCAAGAAATGTACTGGGCACTCTCTGGTGGACAAAATGCAGCATTTCTGTACTTCAATTTCTTGTAATTTATCAGCTGAGATTTAAGCCAGTAATGTATCTCCAATGAACTAGTGTCAGCCAACAAATCTGTCAACAAATGTATCAGTTGGCCTCTAGTGCCCCTCTAGTGTGAGCAAATAAAGAATGGTAGCTAATTAAGCCACCCTCAAAAAACAGAACACAGTAGATCTCTACAATTGAGCATGTTGATTTCTTCTTAATTCTTGGTGCTGAAAACAGTCGTAACAGTAGTAAAAAAAATCCACTTGCTTTCATTCAGAGCTTTTGACTTGACATGTCACAGACTTCCTTAAAACTCCTGACAACTGAGTAAACTGCATCTACTGATGAAGACTAAGAAACATGGTTGAAAGCATAGAAAAAAGCTGGTGAGGAGGGTTTGTTTTTTCAATCAGTTTTCAGCATTTGAATTGGAAAGCTTTCCAGCTAATTAGGGACAAGAACTGTGAGGACTGGTTAATTGATTGCCTCATTACAAACTGTACTTCAAACTGAACATCTGAAAACTGAGGCAAATCAGGAAAACTTTATCTGTCAGTGAAGCCTAATGAAACCAATTAGTTAGCCAAACTTCAGGCATGCCTTAGGACTTGGATGACAAGCAACTTTTTACTATTGAACTCAGACAAAACCAAAGTTATTGTACTTGGTCACAAACATGTCAGAAATACATTTTCTAATGACGTAGTTACATTAGATGGCATTGCCCTGGCCTCCAGCTCCAGTTATCTTTGACCAGGATATGCCCTTTAGCTCACACATAAAACAAACTCCTAGGACTGCCTTCTTTCACCTGTGTAACATTGCCAAAATCAGACATTTTCTGTCTCAAAAGGATGCTGAAAAACTAGTCCATGCATTTGTTACTTCCAGGCTGGACTACTGTAATTTATTATTATCAGGCTGCCCCAACAAGTCTCTAAAGACTCTGCAGTTGATCCAAAATGCTGCAGCACGATTACTGACAGGAACTAGAAAAAGAGACCATATTTCTCCTGTGTTAGCTTCTCTACATTACATACAGAATAGAATCAAAACCCTCCTCCTCACCTACAAAGCCCTTAATGGTCAGGCACCATCATACCGTAAAGATCTTATAGTCCCCTACAATCCCACTAGGACATTGCGCTCCCAGAATGCTGGTTTACTGGTGGTAAACCCAGAGTTTTCAAGAGTAGAATGGGAGGCAGAGCCTTCAGCTATCAGGCTCCTCTACTGTGGAACCTTCTCCCAGTTTGGGTCCGGGAGACAGACACCCTCTGTACCTTTAAGAGTGGGCTTAAAACTTTCCTCTTTGATAAAGCTTATAGTTAGGGTTGGCTCAGGCTTGAAGAATCCCTTAGTTATGCTGCAATAGGCCTAGACTGCCGGGAGATTTCCCATGACGCACTGAGCTTCTCTCTCTCTCCATCAGTATGGATTCATATCCCATATTACATGTTACTAACTCAATATCTTCCCTTTCCCATAGTATTGTGCTCTTCCATCTATCACTACTATCATTACTACTACTGTATTATTGGTATCACATTCTTACATTCTTTACATTTTTTTTACATGGAATCTGTGTTATGCTATGTTCTTCTGTCACTATTCTCTACCCCCCTTGGTACAGGTACATCTGTTAAAATGTCGACTTCGCTCATTGACAGTAGAAGGTTGTGTGGCTGGAAAAAGTCAATAACACACATCAAAATGATATCAAAATCAATCAATTTTTCGGCAGTCCATTTTTCATTACAATAACCTGCACAGAAGCATGATATTCTCAGTAAAGAGAGGATTTTCTGTTAAATAGGTCACACTGCTTCCTTTGTAATGGCAAGGCTGATGTGAACACATCTCTACACATTTAACTAATCATGAAGCTATCCATACAAAAAAGCTAATTTTTTTTGTATAAAGAACACTAGTGAAAAATCACATTTTCTGTCACACTGAAATAAGTCAGTGTGAATGGTTTTGTTTTCAGAAGTTAGAAAGTTGGACAAAAGCAGGAACTTGATCATGCTGAGTCCTATTTGACCTTTTGCCCCCGGCCAAGCCAATTAACTTGATTATGGGCTGATTATGCCTACACACAATCCAAGCTGGAGTAGTCAGTGTGCAGTAAGTATACACATGTACATACACACTTGAACACATACTGTACACACACTGCAGCTGGTGTAACTACAGCCAGATTTTTTTTTCAGAAACTTAGTAACAACTGAAAGGCTTTTACTGAACTACAATCCATAATCATCCATAATCAGTTTTGTAAAAGCTTCCTACATTGTCCTCAGCCTCTCACCTGCTAACATCAATTTTATATTGCGTGCCACACTCAACAGTAAGCACTACAAAGATCTATATTATTGTGAAAACCTGGATAAGCCACAATTGCTGTAACTTAGAGCCATCACACTCAATGTTGTCATATTTTTTGTTGTAATCAGTAGGCAACATCGGCTGGTTAAGCTGTTTGGATTAAGCCCAATTTTAACCTTGAATTGGTCACCTGAACTAATCAGAATTTAATGTATAATCAACAATCCTACAATCAGATGATCAGATGGATCAGATTAGACTGATTGGATTTACTGTATTAATATCAAAATGAATGATTGTTTTCTGGAAATGGATTGTGGTGCCCCCTAAACAAGTGCTTCTCTGAATAAATTACACTACAATACTTGAGTGTGTACAGTGAACAGCAACAGGTAGAAATTTGAAAATCATACTGATGTTACAAGAAGAAGTCCAAGAACAATGCTGTCAGCACCTCAAACCACAACGTAGCGAAACAGCTGCATGCTGGAGAATTTCTTTCATCACCACTGCAGTATGTGTGTTCTGAAGGCGGCACGACAGAGCAGGTGACTTAACCGGATCCAATGGATGCTATTACACACACACACAACCACACACCTCTTTAATGTATGCTGTCAACACTGGATTAAAGCGCCAGAAAGGGATTGATTGTCTCCTTCATCATTTTATCTAAGTCTTGGGGGAACTTTGGATGCGTTCTGACCGACGCACACTTCGCGATCACAAATCAGAGAAGCCAGTTTACTAATTTTGAGCCTCCGCCACAATAAGTTCATATCAGCACTATGACGATTAAGCACTCTCATGCTTCCACTTGGATGTATTAAAATTGGTATAGGGCTATGTAGCTTATGATCCATGATGTCACCAGGTCAACGAAAGCTCCTTCATCTCTCTCTTCTCCTCACTGCTGCTGGAGTTGCAGCATGGGTTGCTCTCTGGCCTCTGTGTAGCCTGCTCGGAGCAGACTGCTGCACTCAACTCTTTTGTGACCAGCAGCAACACAAGAGCCTGCCTAAGATTAACCAATAGTGAACAAGTGTAATTTAGTGCCAGGAGAAAAAAAGAGTGACCAGTGATCTCCTCAGTGACACCATAGCCAGTACAGCTGACTTCTCAGCGACACAGACCCCGGCAGCAAGACCAGCTTGTATCCATCCAGAATGCCATGCAAGCCTGCAGCTCACTGGAATTGAAAAAGCAGCATGCCTGTCCCTCCACGGTGACATTAAAGGTAGGGTTAGCAATTACAATCTAATACACTTTTATTCAAATTGAAGGAATATCTCCTCATAGTCCACAAGCTGCCCTCTCTGTGTGTGTGCTGAAAAATGTCTATGTATATATATGGATTTGGTTTCATATATTCACTGAGCTTTATTGTTATGATGTCTGTTCATAGTTAGGTTATTGGATAGCCACACTGCTAAGCTGATGTTCGTTTCACAGGACAGGAGACACATTCAGTTGTAAATGAGCAAGACTGGTCCAAAAACATGGCCACTACCAATCAAAAAATGCCACCAAGAGCAGGGCTTAGCAGGAGATCGGCTATAACTCATTAATGATTTGTCCAAACTTTACAAATCTTTGTAGATATTTTCAGTCTGTGTCCAGGGACAGGCCTACCAAAATATTAATGGTAATAATGGTGTCCCATCTAGGAAACTAACTGACCAATTACTGGTCAAATTTAAAAGATCATATCAAGTGCTAGCAGCATACTATAAGATTTCTTCTTATTTATTGAATTTTATAAAAGGAAAACCATTTTTGATAATCAGTCTGTAATGTACACTGAATATGTGAAATGTTAATGGAGGAATAAATCACTGCACCATTGGCATAGACTTGAATATGATAATCAGAGCAGATTTTGAACACTGTAAATTAAAACAGTGGTTTCTCTGTGTTTATTGGCTGACTGAAACTACAGTATACTGTATGTGTGCACATGTTCCCAGGTTGCATGACATCAAGCATTACTTTTATACAAACCATAGATGTGTAGCCAGTGAAGCTAGACTTGACCCACAGAGCAAGATAAACTGGTAAAGGCTTACCAGAGACCTGTTCATAACAGATTGAACTTTAAGGGCAATTCTGATTTAGTACAACTTGGGTCTTGCTTTCATAGTTTTGGCCATCATCTCTATCAGTTATTATTGTTCTGTCAGTCAACTAATACATTAATAAACTAGCTCACACCTGTAAATTTAAGCTTACCAACCCACCTACAGTTTCACAGTGTGTGAATGACCTACCTGGGCAGGGTACAGTACATTGTTCCTGAAGAACAATGTGTGTATCTCCATCCACTGAAGGCTCCAGGTCTCCACATAATTCATCATCCACCAGGCTGCTGTCCTGCTGACCTGAACCATCTGACACAAAACATGACACGTTCCTGAAGCGCAGGCCTTCCCCACACTTTGCCCCCTGATAGAAGGGAAAACAGAGATGAATGTATAAGAATGCAGAAGAATGTATAAGTCAAACACACACATTCAGTTATGAAGGGCCAGCTGGCTGTTTACAAAACCACTGTTAGGACTTAAAAGATTTTAAGACATTTTTCATCGCTCTTGGTAACTGTTTTTTTTGTTTGTTTGTTTGTTTGTTTGCTGCAGATGAGCTGCTATTGATTGATGACAGATTGATGAGGCAGGGGTGAGCACTGCTTTTCTACTTTTCAGATCCAGATTTAATCCTGCTGGTCAGGAGATTGAGCCAGTGACCTTTAAGCTTGCTTCTCTAACCTTAAGGCATCACTGCCCTACTACTACATAGTTTTATGGCATGTTATTATAAAATTGTAGCTGGGTCCAGTGAAAATGGGATTTTGAAGGTAAAAAAAAAAACTGGACTGAAACAGTTGGTAATGGGCACATTTTTATAGCTCTAAGAACTGATGGAGAACCTTCCCCTTTTTTATTGTGTCCACACTGCAAGACGATCATAATTCTTTGAATGCTTTTTAAAATTTTTTTTTAGCTACTTCAGAGTAGGTCCTCTCCCAGTATTAGAGAAACTTGAAGTGACATAAGTGCGATGTGATTGGTTCAGACATAAATGTATGCTGATTACTCCAACAGGAGTCAATGCAGCACTGGCAACCGCCATTTTTAAAAATCAGTGAAAACGTTAAGGTTAAAATGTGTAAACAACAGCTCAGTATGGCTCGTAACATGTAAAAAGTGAAACCGGACATGGCTTTGGTGAAGAGGGAAATATCAACAAATGAGATAATGTTTCATGTCCACATAGCTCTGTGTATGTATGCAAGCCAACCAGAAGTCCATTCATTCCTATGGTGATGATCTCTGATGTGTGTGATTGTTTAGTTTGTTTTTTTTTTGTTGGTCCAAAATTTGCCTCGAATACACTGAATTTTTTTTTTATTTTGCTGTGAATTACAGACAGACATTATGCAGTGTTCCACAGGAAGTTAGCATAAAAACAAATTGAACAAATAACTTTTTGACAGCATATTTAGCCAACTTGGGTGGCATGCTAACTGTTTAACTTATACAGAGCGCATAAACAGTGTGTCATATAACTTTTAACAAAATATTTAACATAACTATCCTCCTCACTGACTAGAGGGCAAAATCTCTTATATGGAATTATGGACCAATGGACCAAACCAAAACTGTGCGGAAATGAGGCATAAAGGAGCGGTGGGGAAATACAATGCGATCTTGCAGTTGCCATACCAACTACTGGCTGGCTTATGTCACTTCAGTGTTCCTATAAGCAGTGTGAGTGCAGACAGGAAAAAGCTCTTGATGGTATATAGTTCTTGGTGGAGCTCTGCAATGAGCAGTTCCTCTCAGGTAGTCCTCAGGACTGTTTGGTCTGAAAATGCCTACAATTTGAAATTGACTGACTTTGGTGCGCTGTAGTGGCAGTATAAACAGAAGGAAAAGAAAAGTAGAAAAAATTAAATAAAAAATTGGGCACACAGCAATGCAAGCTTATAGTTACAAATCCTGACTGACCTCAGACCTGCACTCAGACCAGGTGCTGTATCTCCATCTGTAGCAAGGTTTCACTAGACAAGGCTTCCACTGCTGCATCTGGGATGGACATGGTCTCCCGTCACCCTGAGGAGCCTGGATCACTGTCCGTCTCCTCCACAGCTTGCCTGCAGAACAGCAGATTTTTTAAAAAAGAGGTAAACTGGAATTCTGAACTTTGAACACCCCATAAATCCAAGCTTAGTTAAGATCAGGATGATGGTCTGAGAATAGTAAGAGGAGTGAGAACTTTTGAACCATTTGATTTCATTTCAAGTCAAGAGTCAAGTCAAGAACTTTATTGCCATTGTGCAAAGAACAATGGGACATTGTGCATGACAACGAGACAGCAAGGCAGCTCCAAGGCAGAGTAGTGCAGTAAAGTCCATGTTTTTTGAATAAGAGAAATAAAAAGAAATAAAATTTGGAATATATTTAAATGTAATTAAAAATAATTAAACATTTACAAGCACAAACACAATAAGTAATATACACAGTAAGTAATGTAACATATGTGCAGGAGCAGCAGCTTGGGGCGAAGGTGAGGCAGACAAGTGACATACACAGTATGCAATAGAATATGGGAGGCAGAAATAGAGACTTAGACAGACTTTATTGATCCCTTTGGGATGACTCCCTCAGGGAAATTAAGTTTCCAGCAGCTTATACAGACAGACACAGCATGCAGGACAGTTTGCAAACGACACAGAATATAAATAGAATAGAATAAGAATGAATTAAGATAAATATACTGAGTATACTGGTCTGTATATGGCATTAAGATAAATATAAATATACTGAACTGTATATGGCTGGCGGTGGATGAGGTTATTGAGTGTCCGGGTGGGTTATTGCACATTAAGTGGCTACCACTCTCTTCTGTCCTCCATACCCTACCCTATCTCCTCCTCCCCCCAAGTGAGGAGTTGTAGAGCGTGATGGCATGGTGGACAAAGGAGTTCTTAAGCCTGTTAGTCCTACACTTGGGCAGGAGCAGTCTTTCGCTGAACAGGCTCCTCTGGTTGCTGATGACGGTGTGCAGAGCTGTGTCCCTATGATTTTCCCAGCTATCTTGATGACTTTCTGCAGAGAGTGCTGCTCTGCCTTGGTGCAGCTGCTGAACCACACTGACAGGCTGTTGGTCAGCACACTCTCTATGGCGCAGTGGTAGAAGCTAACCAGGAGTTTCTGAGGCAAGTTGGCTCTCCTGAGTATCCTCAGGGAGTAGAGGTGTTGTAGGGCCTTCCCGAGCAGAGCCTTGGTGTTGGCGGCCCAGCTCAGGCCCTCTCTCACTCTCAGGCCTAGAAATTTAACACTGGCCGCTCTCTCCACTGCCTCGCCATTGATATAGAGTGGTGTGTGTGTGTGTGTGGTGATAACTTGACCTGCGGACGTCCACACAAGTCATCACACCATGCTGCTAGTTGTTGCACCTGTTTGCCCAGTCTTACAGATTGAGTGCATGTGGTCAAAATGTATCTTAATGTAGCAGGCTAATATTTGTAAAGAGGAGCACAAAAAACTTCATTGGAATTCTTCTTTCTCCTGCTGACAGTGGAAAATGGTAGCTGGAAACTCTAAAAATCAGCTAATCTAGTTATATTTTGGTTTTTAAACATAAACTGAAAAGACAGAATTTAAGTTTGTTTTCAGATTAGAAAAGCATGAGGGATTAGACCATTTCTATGCTACATCTACACTCATTTCTCAAGTGACTTAATTTATCAGAGAATAAAGTCTGAATTCCCCCTTCTTAATGTCATAGTTAGGCATTTTGCAGTTTTCTTTCAGCTGACTTAATCTATGTTTCAGTTTTGGGACTTCATCATACTCCCTGTAGCCACTGTGAATATTCATATTTCTTTGTTGTGTTAAAGTGGCTTTCCAAGGTTGGAGGTATGAGTCGGGAGGAGGGTAAGAGTGCCCGTTACCAAATCCTTTCTGCATTTTAATAAAGATCCCCAGGAGAGATGTGAGAAAACTGGTAATTAGCTGCTGTCTCAAAGGGAATGCATGTGGTTTTTGCTCATCATACCACCTAAAACAAATACTCTATCAAGGAGTAATATTTCACAAGTGACACAAAATAAAAGTATTTCTAAAAAAATCACACAACTTCGTACAATTAAAAGGACATTTTGTGAAGCATTTTAGCATTAGTTCAGATTCAGAATTTGTCTGTTATTGTAGTTTTGAATGGAGACAATAAATGGAAATCAGTTTTATCTACCTCCAAAATGTTATTTTTAGGTCTGGATCTGGAAATGATATAATCTTCCAGTGTTGTTATTATCAGGAAACACTCTCCTTAATGCTGAATACTCTCAGCAGCACACGCCTGCGTGAAGTTTCCCCAGCAGCAGATCTTGCCCACTGCCAGTTCATCTTCCAGCAAACTAATCAGTGTGCATAAACCACATAGGGAACCTCCACAATCCTGTGTAACTATGAGAACAGGCCTCACCCAAGAACCAAGAACTTATGAGAACAGATCTGACATTAAGCTGTACCTGTGAGTGATTTAACTTGGACTTGTTGCATGCTCTAATTTTATTGTATCAGTAACAAGCAAAATTCAGGAGTCATTCAGGAGTAAAATCATAATTGACTCTTTAGGTGCTGTGTGGTTTCAAATATGTTGTGCCAGAGATAATACACTTGTACTGCTCATCTCAAGGGCTTACGTACTGCGGTAAGCGTATTGTGTCTTTTCCGGTTGCCAGTGTTTGAGAGTCTCTGCTGTCTGTCTCAGCTTAGATAATTTTCTTTTACCAACACCATATCCATGTCTTAATCACCAACTTGCACATTTAATGTAAAAAACCAAGGATCACAGGACTTAATGACTACAGACCCGTCGCCCTGACCTCTGTGGTAATGAAGTCATTTGAGCGCCTTGTGCTGTCCCACCTCAAATCCATCACCAATCCACTCCTGGATCCCCTGCAGTTCGCCTACAGAACCAACAGGTCTGTAGATGATGCAGTCAACATGGCCCTCCACTTCATCCTGCAGCACCTGGACTCCCCAGGAACCTACGCCAGGATCCTGTTTGTGGACTTCAGCTCCGCCTTTAACACTATCATTCCAGTACTGCTACAGGACAAGCTCTCCCAGCTGAGCGTGCTTGACTCCATCTGCAGGTGGATCACAGACTTCCTGTCGGACAGGAGGCAGCATGTGAAGCTGGGAAAACACATCTCTGACTCTCGGACCATCAGCACCGACTCCCCTCAAGGCTGTGTTCTCTCCCCTCTACTCTTCTCCCTGTACACCAACAGCTGCACCTCCAGTCACCAGTCTGTCAAACTCCTGAAGTTTGCTGACAACACCACCCTCATTGGGCTCATCTCTGGTGGGGATGAGTCCGCCTACAGGAGGGAGATTGATCAGCTGGTCATGTGGTGCAGTGAAAACAACCTGGAGCTCAACGCTGTGAAGACAGTGGAGATAGTTGTCGACTTCAGGAAGAACACAGCTTCACCCTCCCCCATCATCCTGTGTGACTCCCCAGTCAGAACTGTGGAGTCCTTCCATTTCCTGGGGACCATCATCACCCAGGACCTCAAGTGGGAGTTAAACATCAGCTCCCTGATCAAGAAGGCCCAACAGAGAATGTACTTCCTGCGGCAGCTGAAGAAGTTCAACCTGCCAAGGACAATGATGGTGCACTTCTACACCTCCATCATTGAGTCCATCCTCACCTCCTCCATTACCATCTGGTACACTGCTGCTACTTCCAGGGACAGAGGCAGACTGCAGCGTGTCATCCGGTCTGCTGAGAAGGTAATCGGTTGTAACCTGCCCTCTCTCCAGGACCTGTACACCTCCAGGACCCTGAGGCGAGCAGGAAAGATTATGGCCGATCCCTCCCATCCTGGTCATAATCTTTTCAAGACACTACCCTCTGGCAGGAGGTTGCGGTCCATCAAAACCAAGACCTCACGGCACAAGAACAATTTCTTCCCCTCTGCAACTGGGCTCCTCAACAAGACATAGCCCCCCCCAACACACACACACAGACCGTCACAGACTATAATCCCCCCACCCCCACTACACGTTACATTAACGCACATCTCCCCGGACGATCACTGCCACCTTCAAAGATTTGCACTCCACACTTTACATTTTAATTTAATAATGTATATTTATGCTCCTTTACTTATGTAACTTTTGTAGCTTTTTGCTCTTTTCTTTTTATTATAATTGTCCTTTAGCACCAATATACCAAGACAAATTCCTTGTATGTGCAAACTTACTTGGCAATAAAGTCTGATTCTGATTCTGATTCTGATCACTGGTTGCTAAATCACCCATAGCCCCTTTTTCTTCTGTTGCGAGCTTTTCACTACTACCATACCAACGTTTCACGCTAATCTACACTAGCTACTTTAGCCTAATAACTAGCCATGGCCTCTCGTTCTCTTTCTCCCTCTCCTGCTCTCTCTTGCTCTGTGTGTCAGACGTTTAGTTACTCCTCTGCCTCGTTTAGTGAAAACAGTATGTGTAATAAATGTAGTTTGCTTGCTGGGCTCGAGGGGAGGCTTAGCAAATTAGAGACCCGGCTCCGCACCATACGTAGCCGTAAGCCAAAGCCCACTGTTGACCACCACCCAGTTCACGTTACAAACAGGTACTCCCCACTTAGCGACACACCCACTGAGAAGCCAACTCTGGTGATTGGCGACTCCATTTTGCAGAACATGAAGACAGCGACTCCAGCAACCATAATGTAATCCTGGGGCCCAGAGCGGGTGACATAGAATCGCATTAAAAGCTGTTGACCAAAGATAAGCGTAATTACGGTATAATCGTTATTCACGTCGGCACTAAATACACCCAACTACGCCGGTTGGACGTCACTAAAGTTAATATGGACTTGGTGTGTAACTCTGCAAAGCCAATGTCGGACACTGTAGTATTCTCTGGTCTCCTGCCCAATCTGACCAGTGATGACATGTATAGCCACATGTCTTCACTCAACCGCTGGTTGTCGAGGTGATGTCTAGAAAACGATGTGGGCTCTGTAGATCATTGGAAGAGCTACTGGGGGAGACCTGGTCTGATTAGGAGAGACGGCATTCATCCCACTTTAGATGGGATGAATGCCTAAACCTAAACTCAATTATAATTCATTTGAAAGCCTTGTTCTTAGCTTGGCTTACCCAAAGTGGAAAACACTAAAGCCAAATCTGTTTGTCATAGTTTACCACCCTCCTGGCCCATACTTGTTGTCTGAATTCTCAGAGTTCATATCGAGTTTAGTACTTTGTAGCGACATCTGGCATCAGCCTGACATCAGCCTGGCACCTATGATCAAAATATCACACAATTCATAGAAAAAGACATGAACCTGAAAAAGAACTATGCAGATTGGACTCTCTCAGGGTCTTCACCTCCACCACTTTATCTTTCTCTGCACCAGAGCTCTGGTCGTAAATTACGTCACATTCCAGGCTAACCTTGCCACACAATCCTCTAATGTTTGAAACTACTGTATATGAAATAATTGTCTGACCATTTTGTAAAGCAAACCATTTTACTGATCAAATGCTTACAAGTAATTTGATGGAAATCAGAATTTTCTACTATGTTGCAAAGCTAAGATATTAATGTGAGGACTTAATTCAAATATTTGCCATGGAACCATACTGCCATCTATTGACCATGTCTAAGCTTAACTAAAGAAGACAGACATAATGTTTTTCATGTTTTGTCTTTCTTTAAGTATTACTGCCACCAAGTTATATGTCATCTTGTACAATATCTTAATTGATCATGGTGGAAGGCGAATATGTATTCCAGATGAATAATTTAGAGTTTATTAAGAGATCATATTTCATTCTAACTGAGACAAAGAAAGTGAGGACAACGAATCTTGATTGGCTGAGCTCACCTCACTCGCGCCTTTAAAACTGACACTATCCTCCAAAGAGAATAAAAACTCTGGCGCACAAAAGATAAACGCCTTTGGTTGAAATCAGCTCCAAGCTACACAGCCACTCACCATGGCACTTTAATTTTGTTATGCTGATGATACACAACTATATTTATCAATGAAACCTAATGAAACCAATAAATCCAATGATGTAGTTACATTAGATGGTATTGCCCTGGCCTCCAGCTCCACTGTAAAGAACCTTGGAGTTATCTTTGATCAGAATATATCCTTTAACGTCCACATAAAACAAAGTTCTAGGACTGCAGAAAAACTAGTCCATGCATTTGTTTCTTCCAGGCTGGACTATTGTAATTCATTATTATCAGGTTGCCCCAACAAGTCTCTAAAGACTCCGCAGTTGATCCAAAATGCTGCAGCACATTTACTGACAGGAACTAGAAACAGAGACCATATTTCTCCTGTGTTAGCCTCTCTACATTGGCTCCCGGTCAAAATCCTCCTCCTCACCCACAAAGCCCGTAATGGTCAGACTCCATCCTATATTAAAGACCTTATAGTTCCCTACAATCCCACCAGAACATTGCGCTCCCAGAATGCTGGTTTACTGGTAGTTCCCAGAGTTTCCAGGAGTAGAATGGGAGGCAGAGCCTTCAGCTATCAAGCCCCTCTACTGTGGAACCTTCTCCCAGTCTGGGTCCAGGAGGCAGACACCCTCTGTACCTTTAAGAGTGGGCTTAAAACTTTCCTTTTTGATAAAGCTCATAGTTAGTGTTGGCTTAGGCTCGCTTGAACAATCCCTTAGTTATACTGCTATAGGCCTAGACTGCCGGGGGATTTCCCATGATGCAATGAGCTTCTCTCTCTCCCTCTCTCTCAGTGTTGATTCATATCCCATAGATACACATTATTAACCCAATATCTTCCCTTTCTCATAGTCTTGTGCTCTTTTGCCTCTCTCTCTTCTTCTGTCACTTTCTGTAGGTATTTTTGCCTCTGGAGCTGTAGAGTCTGAATTGTTCTGCTCAAGGTTTCTGTCTCTTAAAAGGAAGTTTTTCCTTGCCACTGTTGCCTAGTGCTTGCTCATGGTGGGATCTGTTGGGTCTCTCTTTTTAATTATAATAATGAGGTCTGGACTGTAAAGAGTACGACCTAGACCTGCTCTATATGAAAAGTGCCTTGAGATGACTTTTGTTGTGATTTGGCGCTATATAAATAAAACTGAATTGAATTGAATTGAATTGAATCTCTCCTTGATGCATCAAGCTTCAATAAATGCCTCTGCTTAAGACATCTTGAGGTCTCCTGCAAACATCTACAAGTGTCACAGTGTACAATGGGTTTATCATCTGGAAATGAGCTTCATGTGAGCAGTGACACTGATCCATATTGTAAATGTGCTGTAAAAACAAAACAATGAACCAGAGTCCCTTTCACATTATACATGGTCATTTGATCCATCTAATCCAATAAATATTTAGAGTGGAACCATAAAATAACAAGGGTTACTACTTTCCCGCACAAACCTCTACTGACTCTGTTTCCCAATTTTCTAGACATAGTTCACTATCTCTGACATCATGTCTGAGTGCTGCTTTGTTCATTGGTTTCTTTGAAAAAGATACTAGCACCTTATTCCCAAAGAAACCAGTCATCACCCCCCATTATGATTTCCATGCTTCAGTGGTCTCCCTGCTGGTGGCCGTGGCAGAGTTTGGTGTTGAGCAGTGGGTGGCAGGGAGGGCTGCTGGGTGAAAGAGGGCCTGTGCCAGCTGTCTCTATTGATGTTTGGCTGGAGAACACACAATACCATGATCATCTATGCACACAGATTGACACGTCCAGGGAAATAGCAGTGTTTTTACACTGCCTGATTGATAACAGCACCTTGCTGCTTCTAGGTATGTTCATTTGCTTGAAATAACAAATCTAGCTCATTGCTATTCCTGGCTCAGGAACAGAAATTAGCCCCTCCAGGGAAGTATGTCCTCACAGCCAGCCTGGAGATAAAAAGAAACACTGGCGGGAAAGCAAGGAGGCCCTCTCTTTTCGTGGTCTACCTGCTGTTTCTCCATAAAAAGAAAAAATCCTTCTTGCCTGGGGACAGATTAAGGTTACCACAATAGCTAAAGTCTGTATTGGTTTCATGTAAATGTATTATTTACTCTTGTTGCTTCTGGCTGCTGCTCTTTTCAAGGACTTGTGGCGAGCCGAGTGCTCCCTGAGCCCCAGAGCACACACACGTAATGGACCGCCAATCAATGGCCTGATCCTCTGGAATTACACAGGAGGACATTATTATCCCTCCCTTATTTGGTTTAGACTCTAACACCATCGTTCCTCACATCGTAAAAGAAAGGGTTTCTGGTTTCCACCATTACCATAAGAGAGACAGACTTTCTTTAGCACACAACTGAGAGTGCTGCTGCCCTACAGCAGTAATGGATCACTCAGCTATCAATGTATTATGCTATCCAAACTGTTTGAAGGGGTTGCCATGCTGGAACTTCAAAATGTAATAAAAGAGATTATATTAATGGTTACATCAAACTACATAAAAAGTATATTATTATCTGGGTTTCTCATTGAATCTGTATCTGAATTAACCTAATTGCTGACAGCAAATTATATGATTTAAAAGTTATTCTCCAGTGGCCTGAGGTAACAAAAAACAAACAACCAAAAAAAAAAACAGTAGATGTAGTTGAGTACCAGCCAAGACTGTAATTGAACTTTACCTTCATCTGTCATACTGTACAGAGAAGAGTTGCTGGAGAGGAAGGAAAAACAGAACTGAGACCCACGTTTTCAGCTGATAAACGTGCAGTTATATGGTTTGGACCAGGATTTGAGAGGTACAGCAGGGTTCATAATACACCTTAATCTCGGGGTATACATTCACAGACTCATAAAAACAGAGCTACAGACATACCTGCCAGCCCACAGGTGTGAGTGCACTCAGACCATGGTGACCAGTCAGACAGCTGGCAGTTGACTGGGCACTCCACCACACAGGAAGCATTCATCTGCCACTTCCTCTCCAGACCCAGCTGCAACACAATGCCATTAGGTTTCACTGACTCTGTGTTTCATTCAAAAACATTTTAAAAAGACTTGAAAATGGAAGTGACACACAACTCACCTCTTTGCAGAACTTGAGGTCAACAGATTTGCCGTCGCTACGTACACAGTCCAACATGCGGGTTTTGATGCCATTTCCACAAACTGCTCTGTCACTCAGCTGACAGGTACTCCAATCTGCAGGGTGGTGTTTCATCAGCAAAACATCAGTGTAACCTTAACCATTCACTGTCACTCATTCTGCATCAGAATTACAAGCAGCTGATCTTGCTGTTTGAGTCTCACCAGTGATGTTGTAAGAGTAGTGGAAGCAGTTGCTGTTGAGTTTGCAGGGCTCTGTCTCTGTAGACAGAGGACACTCCTTCTCCTCTCCAGGCTTACGGAGGGGGTAAGCGCTCCTCTCCCGGGTACTGTTCCCACTACATGGCTGAGAGGCATGGGAAATAATCCTGACTTATTCATTCTGTTACAATAATGTGCATAATGAATAGCAAAGTGCCTTTATGAATGTCCTTATCACCTGTAAAATTAAAGACTTTTCATGATATTTCCATTACTGTATTTTCTGCTCTGTGCCTGCTCATGCAGCTGTGGAGTTTGAAGCATTTCATTTAAAAGAGTAACACTTGCACACTGAGTCCACTCCACAGAACAGGACAAAACTGATGAAGATCTGATTGAGAACAAAAGATTGTTTCTTTAAATAAACTGTGGTTTGGAGTGCTAGGAGAGATGAAGCCATGGAAGTTAAACTTGTTCACTATTGGTTAATCTTGGTTTAACTTTGATCTGACTGTCCTCACCTGCCTCAGAAAAGAGCTGAAATCAGCTCCAACAGCAGCAGAATTGATGAGAAGACTTTCAATTTGTGTTCAAACTGATTATCAAAATGAATGCACTATGCTGTTAAGCTGAAGCATCTGGTACCAGTAGTCCATAGCTCTATAAAATAGCCTGTTTAAATACAGGTATTAACAAAAATATATTATAATCAAGATTATTATGTTATTATTTTGGATTGCTTTTTGATTGAACTGATCCACATCAGTTATCACCTATCAGCAGTAGGTAAATATTTCTGTTTTTCACAGTATACCAGAGTTTCAAATCTGGTGGCTGGCCAGAGGTGAAGAGGTAAGTAACTGTAGCAATGGAGACAGACTAGGCTACAGCATGGTATGGTGGAGCTTATGATGGAAGAACCTAGGAAGTGTCCAAGAAAACTTTCTGCTGCTCCAGCTAAAATAGAAACTTGGTGTTCAGAGGAAGGATTACAGTAAAAAAGAAAGTGATCGACAGTGACAAACACAGATTGTAATTACTCTCACTGCCAGAAAGTGGAGACAAAGGCTCTGCACGAGACGATACTTGAGTAACTGAGTCTTTTCAAAATCAAATCAAAGTTAATACAGTTTGATTGAAACAAATAAACTGTGGACTTCCTGGATCTAAATTCAATGGAATCACAGATCAGTGGTGACATCTAGCATTTCACTGGAACCTCTTTATTACTTTTCCCCATGAAATACTGAGAAAGATTAGGGAATTTCAGCAGGTACTGAGGAGAGGAGAGCAAGGGTTAGAATCTACTTTGAAGCAGGGTCTCCAAGAGGTATTTCAGTACTACTTCAAAGACTCCAATGGTGGTTCAATGACAAAGGCATGTGTTGGCAACATTTTGATGATGAAGTAAAATGAAGTGAAATGGTAAAGTAAATGGATAACAAAATTCTCATTTTTCCATAAACTCAGTAAAATGGGTTCAGGATTTCACATCAACCTCTGCCTCTTGTTTACCGAATTTCAGCCAAACAAGTAGTTGCATGATTTATTTTGCCATTACCAACAGTCAGTACCTAGTAAACTGAATATACAACTTGCATCAGTTTGATACAAATGACAGGTGACCCAGTGGTTAAGACACTCTCCACATTCTGCCATTGCTATGTTCCTGATTCAATTTCATCAGTCCCCCTCTTTCTCTCCTTGTTTCTTGTCACCCTTCAACTGTCCACTCTTTAATAAAGGCAAAAATACCAAAAACAAAAAAAACACTGTCATCTGTCACTGTCATCTGTCATCAGACAGTGACAGTGTGAAAACTATTTACTTGAAATAGGAAAACTATTTATGTAAACATAGAGCACTGTATAGACAAATAGCACAGTGGCAGAGAAAGTAATAAACCATTCTTACCAGTGGACATGGGCTCCAGGCTCCCCAGTCTGATAACACACAGTCCTCAGGGCAGGGCAGCTGGCTGTTGCGGGCTCCAAGGGGCATCTCCTCTGGGTCACACAGGTAGTCCTCTACTTGCTCAAAGGGTCCGTCTATAGTGTTCAGCATACACCTGGACACAAAGGGGTTCAAGAGTTAGTCTATTTCTACAACACCCAGCAATCAGTGACAGGCATTGCATCCATCTTCATTTTGATGATTGAGTGGCGATCAATAGAAGCAGTTAAATCATTGAGTATCTCCTCATGAAGAGTTAACGAATTACTATGTTAGATATGTTTCCAATATATGTTAACAGTGTTACTGAAACACCAGGGGAAATTACATCCAATTCCAAAATGAATTATATCTCATTTTTTTAAAGGCTATGGAAACATCATTACCCCCAGTGCATTACCAAAAGGAACTGTTCAGACTGTTGTAATAGGATTATTATTGATTATTGATAGACTGACCATAAATCATTTGACTTCCCACCTTAATAAATGTAAAAAAGTAAGAGTTGAAATGATAACAGTGGTGAGCTGTTCTCTGTCATTGTTTCTGGATGGTGCAAAGTGCATGTTGGGATACCTGTCTATCCTAAGTTCACACAAATCAGCTGCCTAAGCATCTTTGATAAAATGAGTAGACTAAGAACATGTTGAGGCATTTGGGACTTCATTGGATAATGTGGAGCTTTTAGCTGGAGTTTGGTCCATCCACGAGGATACAAATACAGGAACGCAGACAGACTGGCTGTGTAGACATGGTTTGGATCATCTCACCTGACTTTCCTAGTCTGAACACCTTCACCACAGTTGTCCTTCAGGTCCACATTGCTGACCTTCCATACACTCCAGGGCTCTGCCATCCAGACATACTGTCCACAGTCACTGAGGCAAGGCACCACCTCATACACCTGAAACATACAGACACCACAATTACCTGTATGATCTCACAGGGGAAGTGTGTGGTTTAACAACAAAAGATGTGTAAACTGAATTTTAAATGAATCCTTCAGCTCTGGAACATAAAATAACAATTATACATTCTAAATTACACTTTTATTTATTTGATCTTATCCATAACAATATGACTAAAAACAAGGTCCTGAAAACCAATACAGAAAAATTCTATTTCAGATGAAAGTAACATCTATAAAAACAATCAAAAATCAGTGTAGTTACCTGAGCCTGTTGATGGAATCCATTCACCAAGAAGAGAAAGGAGCAACACAGCAAAGGTCATTCCAAATATTGTAGTCAGGAATTAAATTAAAATAAACATAGTAGCAAGTTACATTATAATAAAAGAATCTTGTCCATTCCCACAGAATTTAAAATAAAATCTGTCTCACCTGATTGACGTGGTCCAGTTTAGGACATGGTCTCCCACCGTTATAGGGCTTTTCTCTGAGCCACTTGGAGCGAACTTTGACACCACTCCCACAGGACTTGCTGCAGCGCGACCAGTTGGACCATTCGCTTAGTTTGCAGTCAGATGGACAGGGAATGATGCAGGCCTCCTCGATATATCCTGTCACCAAAAGCATCAATGCAGATCTATGATCTTCTATAGACAAAGAGAGACTGAAACTAGTAAGTAACATGTTTCTAGTGCAGCATAAAGGAACACTGTCAGTAAATTTCCATTGTAAGGGAAATGTTTTAATATTATAATAGCTCAAGACTTCAATGCTGTCATCAACCCCACAATCGACCGCTCAAGTAATTTAAGAAACTGGCATTCCTCTACAATAATTAAATAGTACATGGATGATTATGGACTTGGCAATAGTTGGGGAATGAGAAACCCATTAGTAAGAGAATATTCATATTTTTCCTCTTCCCACCAATCTCACTCCAGAATTTACCTCTTTCTTGTAAGCAATCAAAATCCATCCAATCATAATCAGTGACCATGCTCCAGTCTCCCTATCAATTAACTCCCAAACACAGATTAAACCCCCTACAAGATGGCATTTCAATACATCACTCTTAGAAGATCCCGATTTCAATTCACTAATCAGAAGGGAGTGGACATCCTTTCTGGAAATGAACGAATCTCCAAAAATCTCACCGTCACAGTTCTTTATTCAACAACTCAAATATGAAAATTTTCAATATAGTAACAAAGTAGGTAAATATCTAGCAAATCTTCTACAACGCAGAGAAGAAAAATCAATAATCCCATCCATACTAACTGCTACAGGTAATATCACCCAGAACTCCCACTCACACTTATAGGATGAATTGCCACAGTCAAAATGAAAACTTTACTATAGATTAATTATTTATTCTCAATGATCCCCACCACCCCCACCGACCAATGGTTTAAAACACTACAGTAGACTCAATAACCACCCTATACAGGAAACTTTTTTTCTTTTTTTCTCTTTTTCCCTCTCTCCTTTATCTCTCCTTTATTTTGTTTCTCTCTTTTCTTTTCCTTTATCCTCTTCTTTTTCTCTCTCTTATTTACAAATCTAAACCACAAGTTACAAAAAAGGCTGTCTTGGTCCTGTCCCATGTATGTCCACATGTATGTATGTATATGATGTTTTGTATTGTCTTTATATGCATCATTATGCGTGTAGTGTTCTTCCTTCACCAATTAAAAAAAGGTGTCTGGTGTCTATTTATCATTATCTGTGCAGTAAGTGACACGTCAAAAATTTACAGTTTTATTTAGTTAGGTTTATATAGTTTTATTTACAGTTATAGTTTGACATTTCACCTATTGTGCCTCATGTCTATGGGTCAAGCTGGAGCTGGGATATATGAACATCCAAGGTAGCATTTTTGACAATATTTTGACTGCATATTGGGGCGGCTGTAGCTCAGGGGTAGAGCGGGTCGCCCACTAATCGGAAGGTCAGCGGTTCAATCCCCGGCTTCTCCAGTCCGTGCCAAAGTATCCTTGGGCAAGATACTGAACCCCACGTTGCCCCCGATGTGTGTATCATTGGTGTGTGAATGTGTTAGAGTGCTCTGTGTGCATAGAGCAAGCACTGTATGAATGTGTGTGTGAATGGGTGATTGTGACACGTAGCGCAAAGCCCTTTGAGTAGTCAATACGACGAGAAAAAGCGCTTTATAAGTACAAGTCCATTTACCATTACCATATTTGTTACAAGGAGATTTAAAGAGGAATGGATCCTCTATTTTTATCTGTAGTCTGATTTACTTATGAAATGAGAACTCCAACTGTGCCCATAGCCTTTCTGTCGATTGGAAACCTTCCTCAGGAGTGAAAGCATTCTCACTGTTACTCACTGTTGCTGACTCCAGATTCACCCATTCAGTCCTTTCCCTGACACCCATGAACAAACCTAACATCACTGATCTCCAGCTGTAGCCTGAGGACAGAAATCAGGAAGAGGCTCAGAGCAGACAATTACCATGTTACTCACGAAATACTCCTGACATTAGGTAGTGTATTGGAAATTCTCAAATGATTCATGATAATTGTGATTTATTAATGATCTGTATTAATAATCTGTACTTGTACAATTGTGCCTTATAAAATATCACATGCTCAGTACTTTTCCACATCAAATAAGCTCACAGGGCACCTCACCCCATCAAGGATGGGGCCTGATACAGGGCTGCATAGCTGTGTAATCTCTGACACTTTCTCTCATGGCAACACTGTTGTGTAGTCTTCAGAGGATGTTTTCCTTTTCATCTCCGGACGTAACCTTGCTTCTTTTCCATTTAACCTGTAATTTATTATACTCGGTGCTCATTGTGCGTCTCATGCTTGAGGAGTACGGTGAGTCCGTTTGTAAATGTAAGAATTAAACCCACAGAAAGACAACCGTTGACTCTGTGCTTATTCAACAGAAGATTCTCATAACAATTTTAGTGTCAGAAGTGGGATCACTCGTGTGAGACGGCACCGGGGACTCAGGGCTGCAGGTGGAGACTGTGCACAGCTAGAGTCTGGGACTCTAACCTCAACCTCCCCATAAAAGAGGGTTGAGATGTGGGGGCCGGTGATCCAGCAAATCCCTTTTTTTTGGGTGAACAACCTTGTCTTTCTGGTAAGTGAATTCTGGAAAAAAGATTCTCGCCACAAGGGGGGTGTGACAGACGTGTCAACAGGGCAGGTATTGGAAAACCGCTGTAGAATCAAAGAAGCTTCAGGTCCAGGGAAGGACGACCTAATACTGGTAAATCAGAGAGAAACTAAGAAACATTACCGAGTCTGAGCCTAGTGTCCTTTCACAGTTATAGCTAGTTATTGTCACGCGGCCCCATACTGTGAGGAAAGCTTTGACTTTCTGCAATATACTTGGGAATGTTAGCACAACTAACAGCAAAGTGTCCCGACAGATTTTGGCTACTGGCAGCAAATACAGCTACAAGTTACCCTGACTGACTATCAGACTAACTAACCCTGACTAACTGACCCTGAGCTGGGTCAAATGTGATCAGTCTAAAAGGCTGATTTAACCCAGGATTGCTTTTTGAAAACCAACTGTAGTGGAGTTTACCTATTTTGATGGGTTAAGACATTTAATGTTTTTTTATTTTCTACATGGAGCCTCCAGCATGATTGAAAATAAGGTGTGTAGACAATTGGTAGTCTCCAGCTGTGTCCCATTTCAGGGTCTGTCTTCTTTGAAGTCCACATTTTGAAATGAGCTCCATCAAACATTTATTTATACCAAAATAGGTCATTTGCCAGTGCCATCAGAAACAATCCATATAAGCCTAACAAAAAAGGTCTGCCACCTCCAATGTTAAGGTTTGTTAAGACTAGGAAACTAACTCATCGACTAAAGCATCCTTTGTGAGTATGCCACAGGTGACGATAACAGGTTAATGGTAGACACTAAACATAGTGTAGCATAGTAGTTGCCAAACTGGCTAAGTAATGCACATTACACAACAATATCTATCAAAGACTTAAATTAGCTAATGTTAGCCACCAAAAGCCACTGGTCATACCAGACCAAGTCAGGCTGTGGGGAAAACTTACTGGTTTCAAATTCAGTATGTTTTAGGTCTGTTTTTTAATTCAAATGTGATTAGTTCTGGTGTTCCTAAAAAGACTCAGAGAGTTGTTTGAGCATGTGAAACTCACCGTGGCTGTTGCAGCGAGAGGTCTCCACCATGCGGTTGTCTTGGTCATAGCACACCATAGCCTGGTAACGATATCCTTGGCCACACTCCTTGATGTCACCTTGGACCTTCATACCCAGCTGACCCTCCATGCGGCTGCCCTCAGGTAAGATACAGTCTGACCAGTTGCCCACAGGCTGGGCATTGTATTTGTTACATGGACAGTACTGTGTCTCACTCAGGGGATACATCTGGTTGTTTTTACACTGGTCACGTTTTTTGCTCTTCCCTGAAAAAACAAGCAAACAAACAAACAAAAACATACTGACTATTAACAAAGTTAAGATTTTGCCACATCATGATTATTCATTGAGTGAGGCATTGAACCCTCAATTTCTAAATTGGAATTGAGCATTGGCTGTAATAGGAGACTTGCTTGATTTGGGCAGTTGGAGAATGTAAATATAGAAAAGAGCAGGGAGCTTAGGGGCCCTTTCAGTCAACTTTACACATAGAAAAAGTTTAAATATATTATATAATATATAAATATATAATATATATTTCATATCCACTGACCTTACTATAAAGGTTGCTATAACCTGGAAATCTGCCTGCAGTTACAGTCTGTAACTCACCCACTAGCATCCTCTTGCGAGTCCTGACGCCCACGCAGTCGGCTGTGCAGGAGGAGAACTTGGACCAGCTGCTGAGTTGACAGTCTTCCTGGCAGGGCAGCTGGCAGGGCTGGATTAGAGGCGGCATGGAGCTGGCAAACTTAAGACAAGCTTCAATGTCTGCCTGCCCACCATCCAGCTTCCGACATGAAACAGCTACAGGGAAAGGGAATGAGAGAAGAGTTTGCTCTTTTAGCATTTTATGGGTCTTGGTTAACTACTGTGTAAATGATGATAAAACATGAAAATCATCTGTGCATTCAGTCCACTATGGAATGTTGGGTCTGACACTTGCAGCCTCCATACTAGCATACTAGCACTCCAAGATACACTGCGCTGAGAGTATGCCACAAGTATTATCCAACCGCTGAACTAATAATAAAAAGTTGTGCTATTAAATATAGCTGTTATACTCATCAGTTCCCTAAATAAAGTATATGTAGAATGCAGTATGTAGTGCATTTTACATAAGTTCTGATATCTAAGTAGAAGTTACCATGTCTTTCTTATTGTTTTTTTAATGTATTTTATGTATTTTTCTGGGCAATTATTTTAAAAATAACATATACAATGAAATCCTCCTGCTTTGTTGTCACTCCTTTTTTAGATAGCATACTCTGATAAGATTGTTGCTAATAAAACACAAACTGGGAGAGTTTCCCTGTTAACTACATACAGTTGTGTAAATTTAGCCAGTATTTGGAATCACATATTCAATTTATAGCTGCTACTTTGATTGTGGTGCACACACCTGACCTAATTAAGCTGTGAATATGTGTGTGGTCATCCAATACAAAAGACTCAACCTATTAACCACGGAGGCAAACAGACCAATGCACATACAAGAATTACAGTGGTGTTGCTGTTGATAAATGACCTGTGGGAGTTGTACTGTGCATATACAAGTTTACACTGTCTTCCTTTGGTCAAGCTACCCCATAGTGAGGAAAACATGGGTGACAATATGCTTACACTAATAACATTATCATAATTTCAGTGCCCCCTCAGCCTACTCCTTTTATACCCATACCATAAACAGCAATGCCACAGGTATCCACGCATTCAAGAGAAATACTAGAATTAAGGGCTGTAAAATGACCATGGCATGCCACAGGTTGTATTGAATGAGTAGGTGAACAGTAAGAGGTTTATATTGAATCGTCTCTCTCCAGCTCAGAGTATACTATTACAGGTAATGGTATATAATGACAAGAGCTTTCCAAGATGGAGGAGCAGGATGCTCATTATTGGAATCCAATAATGGCCTCTGTCTCTGAGACTTTAACAGGAGTCTGAGTGTGTGCACTGATAACAAGTCAGCTGTTCTCACCCCAGGCCACAGGTATTCTCACTCTGCAAGACATTAGTCATTTATTGTTAATCAGTCATTCTAATTGTTATATTTGAGATCTTTGCATATCATTTTTATACAGATATAGATTTTTGGATGTAGTTTTAAGTTTCTGACATCCATTGTATATTATTACTGTAAGGTTATGCAGGACAGAGGCAGAATTATTTGAAAAATCAGCCAAAGAAAAAATAAGAATGGACATTTGACAAAGATTTCTGCAGACTTACTGTTTACTGTGATGGATTATGCATGTTTAAAGATTGCTCAGATTCCCTAACCTTTTTGACTTGTCTCCCTTACAAAGCAGTGTAGTTGACTCAACTAGTTGAGAGGCTGAGATGTGAGACTCAGTTATGTTTAAACTGTGACATTCACATCCATCTTCTCAGTTCCATAGCATTTACAGTAGAGGGATTGTGTAAATGGTAGGATCTGATCAACAGTTCCACATTCCCTCTTAGGACCACATCTCAGTTGAGTCTAATGCCTTTGACTATTGACTGCATGTGGTTATGCTGTTCTCTCTGCTCTGTTTAAGTAATGTGTTCATATAGTAAAGAAAATAAAATGTGAATATTTGTGTAGTTTGTGTGTTTGGCTGTCCTCACCTCGAATCTGCAGGCCTGGCCCACATGTCTCCTGAGCTCCAGGGCTGTCCTGACGAACTGACCATGGAACTAGCTGGCATCTCCGCCACTTGTGAGTTTTCCATCTAAAGAAGGAGAAGAATGAGAATTTAGAGAAAATCAGGAGTGAAACATTGCTTGTTTGCTTCTCTTCCCTTGAACTAGATAGAAAATACACCTAAAGGTTTGAAGCCCATGTAGAGGATACACTGTTACACCTATATAAGAATGTACAGGATGAAGCACATAATGCATTTAAAATCTTGCCTTTTATGAGCATTAAGATGCCAGTGTCTTTCATCAGAACTGTTTTTCAGCTTCAGAAACCTTCTCCCTCACACCTTTCTGACACTGGATTAGGGCTAGGGCTAGGGGATTAAGAGATGTCTGACAATTTCTGTAATCCATCATTCATACCCAATTTAGACAGTGATTGGCCAGCTGTCTGGAGGTGTGAAAGGAGCCAGGGTTTGAACTTCTTCCTTAAACAATTGTTTTTGTTAGACCATGAATGTCTTACAGAAAAGACTGATGTGAAAATGAATGCTGTTCTCCAGATATTAACAATTATTAATTATCATATTTCCCTCCAGCTGGCTCACCCACCTTCCAGTGTAGCTGTTAGGAACATAAACACCATAAACACAAGACTAGTGTTATGTTCAGTCAGCTAATTTCTTATAGGGTGGATAATTATATAAATGTAATGTACAGCATTGATATTTAGCATGTGGTCATCCCTACAAGGAAACACAAAGTTCAGTACCACAGGGAAAGGGTAGTGATGACAATCATTTTCATGACTGTTGATGTGGAGGTGATGAATTTTCCATGCTATATGGACAGCAGCAGTGAGTGAAGACAGGCCATTTATGCACCACCATAAACAAAAAGAGTACAAGAATCTACCATTGGAGTGTAGCAGTGGACTCAAAGTAGCTCGTAGACTTCACAGAATAGGCCGTGAAATCAATAAATTCAACAAGGTTTGTCTAAATGGAACATGAATTTATTTATAATTTTTAATAATAATTAAATAATTTATTTTATGTATTTATTATATATCATGGTAATCCATTTAGTATTAAAAACCATGCTGGCATCAGAAAGAAAGGGGAACAATATGGTTGTTATGACTTGAGAGCCTTTTAACATTATTCCCAGATGGCTACCAACAAAGCTGGAAGTCTGCTAACCACATTAATATTGTTTTTTTAGTTAAAATGAATTCCTGGTGATGGCAATGTTACGGCCATTTTTGGTACCTGTATGTGGACACGTCTGTAGTCCTTTTTGCCAGCTGAGAGATACTGTAACCACCAGTAATTTACCATAACTTAAGGTGCTTACGAATAATAAAAAGGACCAATTACCGGTATCCTTGACAGACAGATGGAGCCTCACACTCTCTCTCCTGGGTCAGCACTTCAGGACAGTCCTGTCCCCCATTAGCTGGTAACTGGATGATAGTACGTTTCCTATACTGCTTCTTCCTAGTGTTACCACCTAAGGGGAAGCCACAAGAAAACATGTGTTATACATTAGTTTTAGTGCCTAGTGTCAGTAAGGTGTACCACAATATAAAATGCAGCATATTAAATGTTTATATTAGAGAGAAGATGCTGTTGGTGTTCAAGCATGATCTTTGAAAAGGGACTTTAAAAAAGGTGTTGTTTGTATGCTCTTAGATTTAACTGTGTTTCATTAAGCATGTCAATGTGTAACATATATAACAAGTTGGTCTCCATTTTCTGTAATGCACTGGAAGTGACTACTTCAAGGGGAGGCTAATACAGTCACAAGGAATATTGAATATCATCCCCATCATCTGCTCTGTGGTATCCGGTGGACCTCCACAGGTGATAGAGGTTATTGAATTTACAGGAAGTCCAGGTCTATATGAGGACTATTATACCATATTACAGTTCTCACAAAACTAGAGTCCTGGTGATTCATGTTGTAGGATGATGACATACAGAGTGTGGCACAGCTCCATCATATTGGACAGGGATACAGAGCTTTCAGAGAGCTATAATACAGGAATGGGATTCTTGACACAAATGGCATGAGTTGTGATCACTTGTCTATGCACATGTGTTGGTAAAAAGGAAGTGTATCACAAGCCCAAAGGATATGTCAGCATGACAGAAGGAACAGTGCTGTTAATGGATGATCTAATGTCCTATCAGAGCTACTGTGCAAAACAAAAGACACATGGATAAACTATATAGATAGAGGATAATGGAGTGATTACAGGATTTGCTCAGCAGCTTCTGGGAAAAAACTATGAGTAACTATGCCAATGTATGAAGCCAAATGTAAGAAAATGACAGCCACACACGTTTGGAGTTCTGCTACTTAACGTGGCTTTGTTTGGCAAATAGCTTCCAAATTAACGAACACTATCAGAATCTCTGTCCCTTCTTAAATGACAAACTTGATCCCTTTATAAAATATACCTTTGTGATCTTTAGCAAAAAACAAAATAAATAAAAGTTACAGTCTGCCCCATGAAGCTTACCACCTCCACTAAACAATTCTATAGGGGACACCCAGATCTAATGCAGCATTTTTTGTTTTGAAACATTGTGTTCCCATGGCACTTATTAAACATAACACAACTCAAACAGGACTTTTGATATTTAATCTCAGTGCATATGATGATTTTATTATCTGTCTGCTGGTGCTGAAATAATGATGAGCATATTTATTATGATTCATCAGTTGAGAACAGTCATACACAAGCTTTTTTATTAATTCGCTCTAGTTGTATTTGGCCTGTGTGACACCCTGTGAAGCATCATTGTGTGGAGTGAAGCTACCTGCTCGACATGTTGATGGGCAGGGGCTCCAGTCGCTGTATGGGGTGACAATACAGTCTCTCTTGCATGGCAGCAAGCATGGCCTGACGGTGTCTGGGCGCAGACTCTCTGGACACCTGAAAGCATCATTGACATACTCAGATACATACACAGAGTCCCCTTGAAAATCTGACAGAGATGTGCTTGATCAGAGCCAAAGGAACCATGCTGAGAGTTTACTAGGCTCAAATGACTTCAGCATTGGCTCTTTTTGTGAGATGTGTGTGTGTGTGTGTGTGTGTGTGTGTGTGTGTGTGTGTGTGTGTGTGTGTGACATATTTTTCCTTGTTTTATCTCTGTACTGTAGCTACAAGGTTAAAGTCAGACATTATCAGTCAAATATCTAAATACCATGTATATTTTGGTTTACATGATGCCTTTTGCAGCGGTGTGAACTGTGACTGTTGCCCGTCCAAGACAAAGAAGAGGAAAAATAAAGAAGGTGAGTAAAGGAAATATTATAATGTCTCACCAGGACACGTGACCTGGAGAAATACAGAAGATGCACTGTTCATAACCTGTTTCCTACCAACAGTAAATCTTTCTCTGAAGCCAACCAAGTTGATTTTGTACCTGAAACTGAGTGAACCTCAACAGATTAGGAAACAGTCATATCAGTCATTTTTGTTACTGTGATTTGTAACTGTTTAGGAAGACACTGATAATAAAAAACAATGTACTTTACTTTTTTTTACAATTACTTTGGAGAAAGTGTTGTTAAAGGTCAAGTGAAATGACAGATGTTTCCTAGTGAAATTAAAAATGTCAACCAGGTTTAATCTCAAGAGAGATTTGATAAGATCATTTGGTTGTGACTGGAGAACCACAGTGATTTGGGTTTACCTCCACAAACACCTAACTGGCATTGTTACAACAAGAGAAATGAATAAATGAGCCACCACAGTCATAATGAGATGTCAACAGAGTTTGCACCACCTGGCATCCAAACACACACCACCAACTGTGAGAGGATTGGCTGGTTGCCATGAATCCCATTTGACAAGATGTATTCATAAATTTATCCCTGAATCCAGGATGATATCTTTTGACAGACTGGCTTGTTAAATCAGTGTTAAGGATGTCTGATGGTGTTGGAATTTGTAGCCCTTTTTAGCCTTGGGAGGTATGTTAAACTTTACTACAATTACAAGGTTAATCTTCAAATTTAAGTTGAACATACATTCTTTAATCCAGGGTTCTCATTTAAAATCTTATGTGCTGCAGTACAGAGCCAAAACAAAACTGTTCCAGTATATATGGACTGTACTCTTGTGTCTTTTTCACATTAATACATTTTCCAAAGTCATGAAATCACTTCTCTGTAGAAAGGTTGGGACATAGTCTTTTTGTAGAACCAACTCAAAAATAAGATCTGCTCAAAATTTCTGTGGCATATTACCACTCAAAAGTATAGAGAGATATGATGCACACGTATCATGACAATGCTTCAGAATGCTCTGATACCACATATTTACTGGTGGCAGTGCTCACACACTGGCCACAGCTGGTGAAAGTGGGTGTCCCTTTCTCCACTGATGAGAGATTCTGTCCCAAGACAGCAGGCTCAATGCTCAGCATGTAACTGTGGGTTTAGGAGTAAGCGCAGGAATAAAAAGAGATTAATTTCCATACCCAGCATGTGGGCTGGTGGGGTTTGCCTGCGTATTACTGCTGTGCTGCCAGAATAATGCTCCTGTTCTACTGAATACATAAATAGATAATATTTGTTCCTAGCAGATGCCTTCAGGGGGGAAACAGACCCAGATGCTTAGATCAGTTGGCCAGCAGCGCATCAGCTCACACCTCTGCCAGACAGCAGCAACAACAGACTAACCAGGAGACTAAACAGTACCACGTGCTATGTACAAAGTCTGCACCACAAAACAAAGGCTGCCTCTCAGTTATACAAATGAGAGCATTAGTACTGAAGAACTGTTTATTATGTCAGCACCTGAGGAGTTAACTATGCGTCACGCTGTGTAGATTTGACTGAGTTTGTAACAACGATTCTTACACCTGAATAAGGTAATAACACTTTCATGAACATGAATGTGTTGATTTCATGTCACCTCATCCTGCCTGACATTGTATATAACCATTAAAGTAATGTTAATATCATTCTCACTTGTCACTATTCTTATGGTCATTTTTCCTGCTGCTGTTTTTAATAGGTATAGCAGTGTAACTAGTTAGGAATGTCAGAAAATACTGTCATGATTCTGTGGGTGTGACAGGGTGTCCCTCAGTTTCTGGCTTCTCCTCCCTCTTGCTGCTTTCTCTAGTGACAATGACAAAAGTGATGCTGATACTGAGTTAACCTGTGTACCTGTGCATTTTTTTTAAATTAATTTCTGTATTTTGTTCTATATTTATTATTGACTACTGTCTATAGGCCAAATGAACCCATTGTGACATCAAAGCTTTACTTTATTTTACTCTAATACTATCTACATAACTCTAACTGGTAAATTGTCACTTGCACAACTAGCAACTAGTTGTAGCACAACACCAGAGACATTCAAATTGTTGAATAAATTAGAGCAAATTACCCTTGTACTTTCTTGCTATTTCATTCATAGAATCAGTTAGATTTCTTACTCAAGATCGAATTTCAAATCACAAAATTCAAATAAAGTCTCAAGTCACCTTTGTGTAGGTCTCAAGTTACAGTGAAGTAAGTAAAATTAAAGAACCAAATATTTTCTAAAGCAGTTGCTTATCTTTTGTGTTGATGATACATCTGAGAGAGTTTCATGCTGATCCAAGCCTCAGTCACCTAATACAGCCTGTGATTAAAATCAACAAGACTTTTATTTCCAGAACCTCAGATGTCTCGTTTCTAAGTGTGATCAAAATAAGGATCATATGAAAATTGCTTTAAGATGATATCCTGGTGGTCTGTCAGCTACAATCTGGCCCACATATATACCACACTGATTTTTACAGGCCAATGCTGAAACTTTAAAACTATAAAATCAAGGGGAATCTTACTTTTTGGGAGGAACCTGGCCCACATTGACCCGGATACAGATGACCTTACGGGTCTGCATCCCCACTGAGCAAGAAGCCTCGTCACCGTGTGCTCGGCTCACAGATGTGTTGGTGGCAGGAATGGAGGAGTCCTCTATGCACTGCCCCCAAGGGCCAGTTTGCCAATGGTACACAGTGCAGGGATGGTCATTGCAGTGCCTCACCTCCTGCAGGGCACTGATGTTGGGACAGAGGACCCCACCTGAGAAACAGTACAACAACAGTACAGGCCAAAGTCAATGTTGTAGCTGTTCAACAGGCAAAAATCCAAATCAAATCAGCACTGATACAAAAAGTTGGGAAACTTGTTGGAAGTTGTGGCATATGCTAAAGTTTGTAATAGACTCAGGACTTCATTAAGTAATTAGGCCTTAATTGACTAGGACTTGTACAGCAGGACAAGAGGGAATATAAGCTGATGACAGTTTCAGAGCTGATAAGTTCTCTGACTCTTAAAATGTTATGTTATGTTATGCTCTTATGTTGACACTCAACAACAATTAGCTCCATCTGAAAGTGAAGCTAACTGATTTTTACAAAGCAGGGAAGGCTATAAAAAGTTATCAAAGTGTTTCCAGCGTAAAACATCCACTGTCTGATATGTCATTAAGAAATGGCAGTGAAGGGGAGCTGTGGAAGAGAAGACAAGATTTGGGAGACCAAGAAAACTTTCAGATAAAACTACTACTACATCTACTGGGTAGAAAGGCAAAGCAAAAGCCCTGAATGACTGTAAACTATGGAATATTATACAACTAAAAAAACAGCATTTTGTATCTGTGACTGCAGTTTTGTAGACTTATACATTGATGTTTTCTGCCTGCAAATTCTGCTTTGCAAGTCTCTGCATTAACAAACATGCTGTGTGTACAAGACAGCTCAAGAATTTCTCAGAACTTGACGAGATCTTCAAGGATTATGTGAAAATTGTGATATCTGTCACATGTGTAGGGTTACTAAGTACTGTCTTACTGTCTCATTTGCACATGCCACAATTATTGTTGTTGTGGCATGTGATTCTATTTTTTAAGTTCATGAAGCAGAAAGTTTCTAATATCTGTTTCCTGCAGTATTTACTTCTTTTCACTTGAAAAAACTACAGTATGAAATTAGCCCAGGGATGCCCAGACATTTGCAAACAGCTGTATCTATAACAACTCAATAGGACACTTCTCTGTTAGAGCCCCAAAACAGTGAAGGTAACAGAATACAGGTTGGCTAGCTGAGAAGTGTTGGCTATCCATTGTTGTTCAAGTCTTCAGCTGAGCTATTGATTACCTTTGATTTTCCAATGCCTCGTTCAAAAACAAACAAGGCTGAAGCTGCATGAAAGATAAACCCATGGGTCTGTGGGGGCTGGCTGGCCACAATGATTGACAGATATGAGATGACCCAGGGGGCAGAATGTCTAACACAGAGCCAGAGGCCTGGATATGGACCCAGGTGGGGTACGCACACCATGTGACCCACTTCATCACCAAACCTTGTCATTAGCAGCTGCCATCACCTTAGGAAAAGAGAACCCCCTCCCAAGGGGAGGGTCAGCTATTAACACCTTAGAAGGCATTGTACAACATCTCAGTCAGAGATGGAGCATCTGAATCGGACAGAGGACAGCAGCTCAAACAGAAGACATGGCTGACCTCTGTGTAACAGCACAGGGGTAATGTCCTACAGAAGGTAATTTATAAAAGACATTATTGGATTTCATCAGGGCAGTCGTTTATCAGGCCTGAAGCTCATTAACACAGAGAAGGACACACCATTATTGCTGCACTGGCTAATTATTACCAGTGCTACCAATTAAACTTGATGTGTTTGAAAAATGCACAGCTCAAATGGGTGAAATTAACTACGTCCTTTTTGCTGCCCTGTAAACAATACTTCATCAGTCTACTCTACAACATCAGCATTATGTTCACATATTAACCACATATTATTGTCTGTGTGGATAACAAAGTGATTTATCCAACACTATCTTGTCAGGCAATAACCCATCCTGTAATCAGTTCATACAAACACCAAAACACACTGCCTTGATACTTATATTAGTGTTCAGCGTAAGTGTGTCAATGTGAGTGCAGCTAATGGTTCAGACTGCCCATAGACTATATGTGACATATACACTGTATTCTTATAGCTGACTGCAGTTTTTTACACTCATGCAAAACACTGTAACTTCTGATATGTTGTTCTCTGCTACATTCTATTACTATTTTGCAGCAACAACTTAGTCATCCAATGTGAGTGTGAATGGTTGTTTGTCTCTGGCAATCCATACAGGGTGTACCCACGCCCCTTACCCAATGTCAGCTGGGATAGGCTCTAGCCCCACCCATTTATATAAGACAATGTGATCCGCTGTTTACTGAGAGGAATGATGGTCAAAGCTTTTAAATTAAGACTTCGATTTTGTAAAAGCCACCTTAACTACAGACTTTTTAGCACCAGTATGCATACAAAAAACATTACCCTTGCTGGTCTGCATTGACAAAGGTTCAGACTATGACTGTAAACTTTTCCTACTGTGACAACTGGGAACTGCAACTGAAGACAGATTTAGATCTTTGTACAAGGAGTTCTTGCACTTTAAACCTATCTATTCTACTACTCTCTACCCTACTTTGTGACCCACACAGAACACTGAAGCCCTTTCCACCCTGTGTCAGCTTGCTATAGCTAATAACCAGGAGAGGTCTATGTGACTTGACGCTTCATTCAGCACACACCACATCGACCTGTCATTAATGTTGCTCTGTGGCTTGTCATCCATCTAATACTGCAGCAGTAACAGCAGTATCTGTTTCCAGAACGCTAGGAAAGATGCACAGCATACACCCTGCATCTTGTTATGGCATGGATCTGAAGCCCAGTATGGAGGATGGAGTAGGAGTATCCATTCACATGGAAATCCATGTCTCTGCTACCATGTTGTGAATATGCCAGCAGAATAAGACAGCATGTCTCGCAATGTGGTCCTGAAGTCAGACGTCAAGAGCTGTTAAAATGATAGCAGGGGCATAAGAGATAAAATTCTGATCTGCTGCCAAGCCAGATGCTAACCATCTGTGCAGCCTCACATTTTTCCTTATAACGAGGTTTGGGAGAATGGGTCACTTCTCACAGTGTGACTGGCAGTGTGGAGGACTGGGCTTTAATTCAGAGACACCCGCCTCAGCATCATTTGAAGCACCATTTAGATACCCAATACTGACCTTGAGGTTTGACGCATTTAATACTGAAAATACTCAATACTACTACTAGTTTATGAGCGATTTTTTCTATTCTAAAAGCACAGGGATTTTGCTAATTTTATTAGCAGATCAATTGGAAGAGAGGTAGCTATATTTCTATTCCCCTCATGATATGGAGACTACGTACTACATTGCAAAAAATGTTGCTATTGCCTAAGAACATCAATGTACCGAAGACTGGATGTACCAACGACAGCAGGGAAGGACCTTAAACAGAGGTAAACACAAAATCCTTGTGAATTTTTAAAAGGCAAAAACATATTGTACAATAAAGTTTGGCAATATGAGTAAAGAGATTGTGTATCAGTCGTGTGACAGTTCTGCAGGTTTGTTATCCTTCCAGTCACTTCTTACCCTGCATCACAGTAACCCACGCCACAACCTTTGCAGTTGCTGCAGAGGAACACACAGAATAATTCATTTCACTTTTGACATTGTACTTGTATATCAGATATAAGGAGTTGTACTACGAGCACCACTGTGGTATTAGACCGATTTATGGTAGGTTTGTGAGGGCAGATCTTTGTGGATGACATTTTAAGGGTTAGGGGTAATATCTTAGGTCCTGTAAAACAACGATTGATTCAAGGGTCCATATGAGTCTGACTCAACCAATGTCCCTGATCCTGCTTTGTTTTCCTGGTACAAGACTCTGGAGTTCCTACCTTCACCTGCATTATAGGCAAGGATGGAGCGAGCTCTGGTCTGCTTGCCCTCTGTGTTTTTTCCAGAGCAGGTATGGGAGCAGAGAGACCAGGGTGTCCAGGGGCTCAGGACGCAGTCCTTTGAGCAAGGCACCTCGCAGATAACAGGCATGGGCAGGATGGCATCACGACAGAGCTGCCTCTCCACATATTTACCTGGTTGATGAAACAAAAGTGACAAGCAGAAACAAAGTATTAAAATGTTGTTTGTTTTTTTTTACCCAAATAATTAAAAAAATATATCACCATATTTCCATTAATAAGTCAACAAGAAGACTGAAGCTATGAAGTCATGCAGGTGAAACCCCTTTCATGCATAAATCTGAAGTTGTGAATTAGAGCTGTAAAATATCATATATTTCTGAACTTAGTCCTGTATAGAATGCTCAGAATAGGATAGTAGCAGATGAGTTCATAGTTATAGTTATAGTGTTTTTTTTAGTATGTGCTGTTGCTGTGATACTGGGATTTTCAAGTATCAATATAGTTTGTCAAGGTTTGGATGAAAGGACTTCACCTTGACTGGTTATAAGGACACTTCAAATTAACAGTGATTATTAAAAGAGCTGCTTATTGTACACACTACAGAATAAACCAAAACAAAATCTCCATGTCTTTTAAAGTGAATACTAAAGTTTACAAGAGTGTGATGAACATGAGTGAGGGTGGACAGACTGAGACTAGTGACCTTGACAGCTACACTGAGCAGAAACATTTTCATCTTGAAATGGTTGGAGGAAATGGTTGTATCTTCCATAGGGACAGAGAGCAGAACTATAAATTTACACAAATATACATCATGAATCCTCATTGGAGACAGAGGATGCACAGCACTAACATTATATTTTGCAGTAGCTAAAAATAGATACACACATAGTTTGTACAGATTAAAAGGTAGGATAACTGGAAGCAAGCTCTCTATATTGTGTCAGCATGGTCCAAAATGTGTTTGTGTGGTTTTTCAATTACTGCAATACATACAATATAAATGCAAGTAAATAATAGAAAACTAAACTAAATTTAATAACTCCTTATATTAGAAGACATGTTGAAATGTTGTGCAAGTTGTAGGTGATGTTTGAAACAGTTGTTTAGTATTTTGTAAAAATGAGAATGAAAAGTCATGTCTGCCCTGCAAATATGCTTAACCCAGGATGTGGTTAGCCTAGCTTAGCATAAAGACTGAGCACACAGTGACTCAGTTAGATTAGAAGACTGGGTTCAAAAGGATATGAGGCATAAAGTAGTTCAGTAATGGTCCATGATGGCCCTGGAGATGTGCTGTAACAAAATGTAATAAGTGTAACAGGTGGTCTGGTGTTACGTTCCATCAAACAAACTGGACCAGCTGAAACATGGCTACATGTTCTGAACATGGATCTGCCTAAAGACAAAAAAAAAGATGATGAAGAATGATGAAGAAGCATGATCAGCCATTCTGAGACTGTCCCGGCAAAAAAAACCAAAAAAAAACAGCATCAGTCTGATGATTTGGACTCTTTTGTCTGTCTGATTGTGCTTTGAATACGGCTGATCCAGGTAGAGTTCCCTGAATAGTTTTCACTGACAAAATTGACACTGCTGTGATCAAAATGTGGTCAAAACAACATCTTCACCTGAACTGACACAAAAATGTGCAATTATAGACCTAATGAAGATAAGGTGAGCTCAGAAATTCTCTTTATTTTCTTTTGTCATTTCTGACATAATGATGATCCAACAAGGATTGATTTAAATAATTTGTGTTTTGAAGTCAGTGTGCAGTTTCTCTTTTGCCTGATTCTTATTTTTGGTCACCTAACTTGAACCAAATATCAAACATAGAGGCAGTAACATAGCCTTTGGGGTAATGAATGATTTTCAGGGTAAATGAAAGTCAAATCAAAATTGGCCTTGTAGAGTTACAGGAGGGAAAAGATTCAAAGAAAGACCGTCTTCAATCCTGTTACACATGATGCTCAAAATCACAGATTCGAGAGGCTGAAGTGAAATCAGTTCGCCCTGAGCTCAGCAAGCAATTGAAGCGATCATTCAATATCAGACAAGTCAAACCTCTGTCTGAACCTGCACTGATAGGACATGTACCAGATGGAAGCTGACATCTCCTCTATTCAATTCTGCTGCATCTGGGGGAGACTGCCTCTCATGCAGTCAGAGGTAATGGGGAGGAAAGGAAGACTAAATCCAACATGACTGTGTGGAGCATGCTGTGCCAATCCCATTTACCAATATGTCTGATTCAACAGGGTGCCATAAAAGGAAGCCCACATCTTTTTAGCTGAGTGCCTTTCAGAAGATGCAAGGAGAGGAAGGAAGAAAGAAAGATGGAGATGAGGTCACTTTGAGAACTTTTTATCATTGGGACTGAAAGCACTTACCTGTATGGGGGAAGAGTGGAAGAAGAAACCTTGGATAAATATGTATAGGTTGTGCTCTTTCACTCCACAACCTATACTGATGCTAATTGAAATGTTTAGTTACTTTATGTTTCTCCTAACACTTGAATTGTTTTGTGGCATAAAATATATTCAGGTATGGACTCACTTCTCCTGATGGTGGCACAATAGCTACTGTATAAAATCCAGAGCTAACTTGGGAAATGTATTTAAAATCTGTCTGTGCTATGACTCTGTAATGTTCACCAAAATAACTGAGCTTAATATTTTATACACTGCAACATACTGGAAATCTGTGTAGGCCCATAAGGTTCTGTAGAAAGTGAGACTTTTCTCATAGTGAATAACATCGATCATCTCGTTATAACGCAATGTTCTGCTGAGGAACCTTTGGTCTTGACATTCATTTGGATGTTACTTTGTCACGTACCACCCACCTAAATATTGTCACAAGCCAAGCACACACCTTTCCAATGGCGACAACACTCCCCAAGTCTCAGGGGCCTAATGTTCTTATCATACTACAAAATCTGCTCAGAAATGTCTTGAGGAACACAACAAAGAGCCCAAGGTGTTGACCTGGCCTCCAGACTCCCCAAATCCTAATCTGACCCAGCATCTGTGGGATGATCCAGACCAAGTCAGATCCGAGGCCCAATCGAGCAACCCACAGAACCCAAAGGATCTGCTGCCAATGTCCTGGGTACCAGACACTACAGGGGATCTTCAGAGATCCCATGTCCAAGCCTCAACAGGTCAGAGCTGTTTTGCCAGGGGGATCTATGCGATATTAGGCAGGTACTGAATCACATTGTAATCTGGGGAGTTTGGAGCCCAGGTCAACAGCTTTGGCTCTTTGTCGTGTTCCTCGAGATATTTCTGAACAGTTTTTCTGGTGTGGTGGGAACATAATCCTGCTGGGAGAGACCCCTGACACTGGGGAGTGTTGTTGCCATTGGAGGGGTGTGTGCTTGGTTTGTGACAATATTTAGGTGGGTGGTACGTGACAAGGTTCCTTAGCAAAACATTGTGTTATAACGAGGTGATTGATGTTATTCACTTCATCCACCAGTGGTCATAATGTTATGGCTGATTGGTGTAAATAAAAGCAGTCTTAATGTGATGAGGAGGGGAAACAAAATTAGGATATCATGAAACACACAAGAAAGTCAAACAATACTCTTAGACAGCAACAAGGAGCCAGGTTGTAGGTGGCCACAGGAATAAGAGTTTAGTGTGTGATAGATGGTAGAGGTCACTGAAGGCCAGAGGTGAAGACAGATGTTAGCATGTGATGAAAACTAGAAATGAGAAATGGAGACCCCGAGGAAGTGATAGAGCCAGCAGAACAAGAGAGGGAAGACATGGGTGGAAGAAACCGAATGCCAACAGCCTAAAATGTATGATGCTTTCATTTTTACATCATGCAGTATGATGAGGTGACACGCTGACTGAGAGACAGAATAAGGCCAGCATCACAAAAGGACAGCAGGGAAAATTTTCAACAGCACAGAAGAGGAAAACAGAGAAGGAAACTGAGATGGCTAAATACCTGTGAAGAGCTTACCTGATAGTGGACCTACTGTGGAATCTTAGGAAGTCACATCGTAATCTGATAACTCTGTTGTAAATACAAGGCTAATATATCTATTAACCTTATGTAACATTGCTTATATGGCTGGTTTTAAAATGAACCAAAAGTAACAGCTCTGGTGCTTATTCGTCCAACACACAGATGCCAACATCTCTCCAAGACAGCTCTCTAAAATATTTCATCAATCATTTGGTAACATTAGAATTGTGAATGGAGGGAACTGAGAGTCTAGGAGAGTGAAAGTAATGGAAATAGATCAGAAGTTTATTGCCAGTGTTAACCCATAGAGGCAGAACAAGGCAGAACATGAGTCCTGCCACTGAGAGTGAAGTAGCATGGTTGTGTTGGCTGATCATTACAGCAGAAGCAGTTTCTGAACAGAAAAGACTTTCTGAAGGCCATTAAAAAAAACCTAGAGCAATACAATCCAACCATATTACAGTGAAAGATGTAGAACAACATACATACATACACAATATAAAATAATGTAAAATGTCTAACGAATATTTTTACTTTGATCATGTGAAATATGAGTGAGAAAGAGAGTAGAGATAATTAGTTGTAGTGCACAAGTCAGTTTGAGATGAGGAAGAAAGTAACAACATGGTGCAGCCTGTGAATATGGACCTTGATGAGTATGGAAACAATCCCCATCTTTCTCTCTGTCTTTCTCCCCGGAGCCCTCATTAGCTACTCTGTTACAGTTTAAGAATATACCCATAGTAGCATTATCCCTTCCCCCACAACGTTTTTACTATTTATGATATGCATGTGTGTGTGTGTGCATGTGCGTGCATGCGTGTGTGTGTACAAAAAAGGAATAGAAACACGAAGATGTGGGCTCATAGTGTAGTGTATAATTTGTCAATAGGTATGTGTTGTACAAAAAGTGTAGTGACTCTAAGGAAAGAGTACTGCAATAAGCTAATGATTTTAAAGAAATATAGTGTGGAAATGGTATTATCAATATTTACTGTATGATTCAAAGAAAGCATGTGATAAAAGTGTGTTAAAGGCCACCATGTGAGAGTAGATGTTAGTGTTCACTGAATGCAATGCACACTTTGTGCAATCCATATTAAAGTGTGAAAAAGACATATCATTTTAAAAAAATGTTACAAGAAAGAATTAAGAAATAATGGTGTAAAAATAAAAGGTAACTTAGTTTTTAAAAAATACAACCAGGACAGGCCAGAACATAACAGTGTATAGCAGAGAGTGAATAGGCCAATAGCAAGAAACATCCTATAAAGGCCACAGCTTATGGACTTGGTAAATGGACTGTACTTATATAGCGCTTTTCTAGTCGTATCGACCACTCAAAGCGCTTTACACTACATGTCAAATTCACCCATTCACACACACATTCATACAGCGCTTGCTCTATTCTACAAAGCGCTCTAACACATGCACACCCATTCACACACCGATGATACACACATTGGGGGCAACATGGGCTTCAGTATCTTGCCCAAGGATACTTCGGCATGGACTGGAGAAGCCGGGGATCAAACCGCTGACCTTCCGATTAGTGGGCAATGTAATGGCAAATTTCTTTCTTTGTGACCATTTGTGACATCTAGACCACTTACTTATTTCCATTCACATCAAGATGTAAATTCTGTAGGATACCCCAAGTGTGAAAGATCACTCTAGGTGTGGGGTGCCAATTCCGGTGGCAGACAAAGGGGTGCCAAAGGGCAAACAAGATCAATGACCCTTTGTTCACCTTGAGGGGCGTTCCTCAGGTATAAGAGTCTAGATGTCCCTATGCTCAGGGTCTTTTGCCATCTCCTGACCGCTCAGGTGGTGATTGACCTTTTCTTTGCAAGGAAAATAAAACTTTGTCAGCCGGCAGAAGTCTCTTTTCATTCTTCACCATGCAGCTGAAACTTTCCTCAACAGTGACCCGCTCTACCTCCTGAGCCACAGCCAGGGGTACCTGCTTTTAACTAGAGGGTGCTTACCGATGCTAACATTAGCACCTGCTGGTGTTCTATTTTCCTTGCAAATGACTCAAATTTTCTATTGAATTGCTGGTCTGGATATTGCATACATTACATATAGGACACTATGTCATCTTACATGATACCCCTGAAAAAAATCTGACTAAAAACAAAACAACAAAACAAACAAACAAACAAACAAATCTCCCAAGATGTTGTGCTCCCTGCAATTCTGTAGTTTTTTATAGTAAATGTTTGCTTTTTCACAGGCTGCCTCAGACAGTCTTCATTTAGCTTTCCTCTGAGTTGGGTGAACTATAGGTTCTCAAAAATGAACAGTAATCACACAGTAAAATATATCCCACAATCCCAGCTCTTTCCTGTTCCCACCTTCCTCAAAAGACAAGAAACATGTTAATTAAACAAGTTAGGTTAAAAAACTAACAAGTTCATTAAAAAAACATTAATTATACAAGTTCCTTCGCAGTGACACTCCTTTCACTGCTTCTAGCAGAAGCTCTCAAAGTCTGAAGGCCACTCAAAAGTCCAGCAGATTTAACTTTGAATTGGACCGAGTGGCATATGACATATAATGCAGAGTAAAGGCTGGTAGATATTGCTTACTATCCCAGCCACTTTTTACAGTGCAATCCTACTCCAGCATCCAGTTTCATGGGGAAACAAGTCCAACCCATCCTTTCAATAGTTTTGTGATGAAAAAATGCATATACTTTTTAAGCTAGGTCAGAGTGAGTGATGCATGTGACATCCCACAGACAGAAATAAAGTTAGGCTGCTGTACAGCAGTGGCCTTTAGAAACAGCCAGTAACCCCTGCACTAATATCTAATGTTAGACATTTTTGTTATAACTGATATTTTTTTCTGACATGTGACCCATATCTTTAACTACTCTTATTAAAACTTACTCTGGATTGCCAACAGTGTCAGCCTGGACCTGGCTATGCACAGCGCTGTTGCTATGTGAGTTCAGACAATGGGAAAATTTGGACCCACATCAAATAAAAAAATAAAATAAAATAAAAAGTGAGTGTAAAGAGAAACCCTGTGACTAAGTGTCTGAATACCACAAACCTGAAGAGCCACACAGGCTTCACCACTGATGTAACAGAAACTGACGTAACTTCACAAAGATAAATAATGTTACTTTACTTTTACAGCCATGTTGAGCTAAATACTGAAGGCAGTGGTATAACAGGGTGATTAGCATCTCACAACAACGGGATACTTTTTACTTCAGACGAAAATCAGTTGGATGAAATCTTATTTGAAAGCAGTTTGCTGAACTTTGACTAACAAGCTCATTTGTGGTAGTTGTCTAGAAATATATTAATTTAATAGTTTAATTGAATTAATTTATTAAAAATAAAAAGGATGGTTTACTAAATATGACTAAAACTAAGACTGACTTTATGTGTTAGACAGGTCTCTCCACTACCATCAACAAAACACCAAATGAGGGAATATCTGTAGGAAGAATGGTAATTATCCCTCCACTAGAGTCCAGAGACTTGAAGAATCAATCCATCCATTATTTATACCACTTATCCTTAAGGGTCGTGGGGGGGCTAGAGCCAAGAGCCAGGGTACACCCTGGACAGATTGCCAGCCAGTCACAGGGCTGACATATAGAGACACTTTCCAAGAATGTTATTAATGATGTCCATGGGGAATCCATACATTTGCTTAGAAATCACACAAATAGAAAAACTGACTCTAGAACAGAGAAGATTGTTCAGTATCAAAGTAATCTCGTGAGAGCTGTCTGTAATTTCATGATACATTACGAACGGGAACTGCTAGTAGATAATGCGGTAATTTTAAGGGTGCAAATTTGCTAAAATATGAACAAATAACAAATACAGATTAAAATTACTAAAATTGTAACCTGTGGCTTAATTCACTTAAACTTTGGCAACATTATACTTCCTGTTTACACCCTACAAAGCATCATGGGAACTGTACCACCAAACCTTAGAGCATGATTATCCCCCAGGTAGAAGTAGGACAAGGAATAACCATGAGAGTGACAACATGTCAACATTTTTCATGCCACATCAATATTCTTGTAAGTGTCAGAATTTTGATTGGGGCTAACAGGAGGTTTTGGGGGATTGTATCTGTCTCGGTTTAGTCTGAAAGAAGCCCCACAGTGTTTATGTTAACCATCTTCTCCCAGAGTTAGACAGCTGCTTTGTTTCATGTTTCATGTGTCCACTCACCATCACTGTTGATACACTGCACTTGAGGGATCTGGGTTCCTGGTCCACACTTCTCATCATCAGGGACACATTCCTCCAATTTAATCACCAGCCAGTCATAGCAGCTGGGGTCTTCACACGGTATTGCCTCCACCAGGTGGGGGCAGTTCCCTGTCCAGCCCATTAGCTCACTGACAATTTTCCTCTTCCTCAGTTTGAAGCCTGTCAGAGAACAAGAGGAACCTAATGAAGTAAATGAACACTCAGCCACAGCACCCCCTTGTGATTTGCTGAGCAAAAACTTGATGCAATTTGAACATATCTAATGTGCAACTATAAGTACATTAACTTCACTCTGTGGTCACATTGTGCCTTTGATGATAATTGTGATATTGCATTTAATGTAACAGTCCATTAAGGCTGACGTTGACAGAAATTCCAAGAGGAACTCCACCTAATGACTGTTTTTATTCTCCTCTCATTACACTGACTTTTATCAGAAGTGACTAATGCATTCAGGAATCATATAATTCAGTTGGGGTTTGTTCTCATGTGTGTGTCGTCTCCTCTGCTCAAGGGCATGGGATTCCATGACCCAGGTTCTGAGATGGCCAAGGTCACTCATCCTCTAATCCACACTCCTGCTCCAGCCTGATAAGGCAGCAGAGCCCTGGAGTGCCTGCAGGACCCAGGTAGAGGCCCCCTTTTCTATTTGTTTTTTTTCTCTTTCCCCCTCAAAAACCTTTATTTAATCAGGCAGAACATGTTCTGCCATGTGTCTAGACTCACTTACAGAGGTTTTATCTGAGAGGGGGAGGGTTTGTATGAAGGAAGATGAGATTTGGGGTACACAGAATTCAATTCTATTCTATCAGGCATCACTTACTTGCTATCTGCAGGGTGTGTAATGAATGACAAACATACAAGATAGCAGTCCAGCACAAAGCTAGATGCTTCATTTTGACTGAGGACACATATACATAGAAACAACCATATTTGATTACCTATTGTGTTCATGATATCAGCTTAGGATAGTAAGGCAAGACAATGATTGGTGTTGAGAGTAGAGGTAAAAACTCAAAAGTATGTTGTTAGAGTCCATCAAAAATGTTGTTTAAATCCAAATCCTGATTTGAGAGAGAGCGGTCTTCAAATCTCTAGAGCCACAACTTTAATCTTAACTCATTCATAACTGTGTCCTTCCATGATGGATTTTGACCATTTCATTTTTAATGGCAAATGTCACAAAATATTGTCAGGTGTGTCAAATAAACACTCACTTCACGAGTTGGCCAAAACATGACATGAAATTGTTGGATAATGTCTGGATAATGTGGCTTCTTGAATGCTGGTGTTTATATTATTTATGCTCAATGGATGGTTGGAAGCATACAGCCTAAATGTTGTTGGCTTCAAAACATGTTTCTGACTGTCGACTGGAGTGGTCCAGGCAAAGCCCAGACTTAAACCCCATAGAACATCTGCAGAAAGATCTGAAGGTGGAAGTTCACAGATGCTTCCCATCCAATCCATCAGAGCTTGAGAGGATCTGCCCAAACTGCCAGGACCCAGGTGTGCAAAGCTTGTAGATACAAGAATATTCAAGGCTGTAATTGCTGCCAAAGGAGCATCTACGAAGTACTCAATACTTTTGTAACTGAACGATTGTAGATTTAGATTTTTATACATGAGTTTATGTTGCCTTTATACAGTGAACAGTAGATGACAACATGAACAAAAGTTGCTTAGTGAGGAAAGTAAGGGGGGGGGAATGGATCCATCATTAAGATACACAGAGAAGATTTCTGGCAACCCATTTCATTTGAGGTACTTCATTATAGCAGAGTAAACATGCATTAGTTGTGGCAGACAATTAATGCATGCAGATAGTTATGGGCTGAAGCAGCGACTGTATCAACTCTGCTGATGGACTCCACTAGACCTCTGAGGGTGTCTTGTGGTATCTGGCATCAAGCCATCAGTAGCAGGTCCTTTAAGTCCTGTAAATTGTGAGGTGGGGCCTCCATGGATAGATTAGATTAGATTACTATTTTGTTTCTCATTTTGTCATGAAATGGCACTTGTGCTTCTGCCAAGTTTCAGACGTATGACATACCCATAGATTTCCATAAACAGCTTTATGACCTAATGGCATTATAATTCTCAAAGTGAGCTCTTACCTTTCTTGGCTGCCTGGTCTTGACAGTTTTCATAGGTGCAGGGTCCCCAGGCACCCCACGAAGACACTTCACATTCTACAGGACAGTTAATGTGGCAGAGCTGGGTGGTGTTTGGGGGGATGCCCAGACACAGATCACTGTCCACTGGTCGCAATGCTATGGAGACACAGACAGGATCAATGGCACGATGTAAGAATGATTAAAAGTTTTAGTTTTCATTACAGCAAATTTGTAACATGATACAGTCCTATGAAGATGAACAGAAACACTAGGGACATTAAACAAACAGGCGTACTGGACCTTTGCAGTCACAGCTAACTTTAGGACAAGATTAATAAGTACTTTGTTAAGGTTGTGGTCACAATGATATATATGTGGTTATGGTTGTGGAATGGTCATGGATCAAAAAAACAACACTGACTCTGTTTCATCACACAGGAAACAAACAGTGAATTCCTGCGTGAAAGTCCTGTGTTTAGTTGACACATGCATCTACATCAACCTCCTAGCTTTAGATACTGTATATATATATACACACACACACACACACATACACGCACACACACACACACACACACATATATAAAGCTATGGATCATAATAAGCTGCTTGCACAGATGACCTATGGGTTCATTTTTTACAGCGGGAGGAAGGTTTCCCCTGCAAACACTGTTTAACAGAAGAACCACACTAAGGAAATGAACCCAGTTTCCTAAGATGGTGGAGGAATGTCTCCCTCTGCAAAACACTCCTGCAAAATATAAATTTCCAGCTTATACATCAGGACCTTGCAGTCATTGGCCTAATTCTTTTTTTTTTTTTTTAATATTTTTTTTTTGGCTTTTTCGCCTTTATTAGATAGGATAGTGGAGAGGAGACAGGAAACAGGGAGAGAGAGTGGGGGAATGACACGCAGTAAAGATCCGGCCAGACCGGGAGTCAATCCGGGGACCAGCTGCTCAGGGCGCTTAGGCCCATGTGGTACGTACCCCACCCATTCAGCTATGGGGGCGCCCCGTCATTGGCCTAATTCTCTGTAGACCTCAGCTCTGAGCAGGTAGGTGACTCCCCTGCAAGGTCGTCAGGCTGATGAATCATTCTCAGTGTGTCACAACAGGACTAAGCCTCATCCACATGCAAATTCACTTTGCTTGGCCGCAGGTACATCTTTTAATAGTGTCACTTAAATGTGTGCACATGTGACATGCCCTTGAGTGCTCATGTAACACAAGAGTAGGTGGATTCATCTACATCTATATCTTAAAATGTTTTTCTTCTATATATTTTGATGTAATTTTTTTTCTCACAGTTGCTAATTACATGTTATAACAGGCTGAATTGGTTGATATATGTTTTTGGGATTTGGATCTGGAATCCAGTGGCAGGGTCCAGTGGATTCCTGCAGAACAGGAGAACTAACATTTCACCAGGGGAGTGAATTACACTATAGCTCTTTTTTTTTCTTTTTTACCATCATACGGTCACTTTACACACAAGACTATTGATTAAAACAAAACAAAACAAAAACAAGTGTAGCAACAACAGCCATACACATAGTAAGCAGGTACAAAGAAGATATAAGAATGATGTACCAGGGAGGATACACATCCACTGTTGTTACTGAGGCAAAACAAACGTAAGCTTAGCAAACAAGGAAGGTAACTTGGCATGACATTTCACACATCAGTCCCACTGTGCTCATAAACTCTTAGGTCTTTGTTTCTATAAAAGCCTTTGCAAATGTTGTAAGGACAAATATAATAATACAGAATGAACGACAGAGTACTAAGGTTATGTGTTATGTTAGCTGCAGTGAAGCTAACAGGCAGAGCAGATGAGACAGTTTCTCAGAGCTAACACAGTAGCTGCAGACAGTGATACTCAAAACTCCCTTCTTGTCTGACTAACACTACACCAAGAACAAACAGGGCAAAACAGTACTGATACTGCCTTACTGGCTCTCTCATAGACTTCTTTTTAAATATATATATTCCTCTTTCCATCTTTCTTGTTCCCACTGCCCCCTTTATCCCCTCCTAGCTCCAGTGCACAAGCACAAATGCCATGATTGGCTGGAATGGATCGCACCTATCCACTTCATTTATATCCCAGTTCTAGATCCAGGGCTGTGTAGAAACACAGGATTTTCAGCTCACACACAGAAGGGGCAGCTAGTGGACCATGAGGAGATATTCACTGAATTTGAATAAAAGTGCATTAGACTGTAAATGCTAACCCTACCTTTAATTGAGAAACATCAAAAAGAAACTGGTTGTTGTATTCAGATCTTGGCATAAAGGGACTGGCAATAAAAGTCACAGGACTGCAAAATCAAAATGTACAAAATTCTCAACATATTAAACTTTAAGAGCTGTATACCTCTGGCTGCGGACATGTGGTGTCACATGCTCTTATATTGCCATTCTGAACTGTCAGAACATTACTATTTTCCTGCTTTCTGCACCCTGCCTACTATTTCATGAATCATTCTGTCACACCACACTGTGGCTGGCACAGCTGTGTAAAGGGTTTAAGGGCTGTAATGTGACTGGCTGAGAAGACGGTGATTAATCACCATATTACTCTGAATATTCCACTTCATCCTTACCTTTTATGCACTTTGCATTGCCTCTATACAAAGTGTGTTTAGACATGATTCCATTGACCATGCATACCTAGAACATTGCAATCATCTATGTGATTACTATTTTAGCAGCACTTTGTCATAACATAGACACCTTTAAGAATGAACTCAATTATCAGTTATATATACAAAGACTGATAATGTATTTTTAGTCATCAATCTAAGTCTAACCCTAATCCTCAAGAAGCAGCTAAAATATTCATGGCATTCACAAAATACCTGTTCATTCCAGTTTATACTCATACTTACTCATAAATACAGGCCATGCTACCAACGAAACAAACAGTGTGTCAGTAATACAAGTTCCTTTGATATAGACATTGCCTCATTTCAAATATAGCACTACACAAGTGCTATACCAGTTACAAATACAGTTCTGTAACATAAGTAACAAAAATAGAAACAATAATTGGGGAGATAAATGACTAACTCCCTCCCATCCCACTCCACCCATCAAAGTGCTACTTAGTGCTGGCAGATATTACTGGTCCTACATCTTGTTTCAAATATGACATTATCGGTCTTTTTGAATTCCTCCAATCTGTCATTAAGGGTGTACTGAATCCTCTCCAGGTGTAAAGTATCAGTCAAGGCAATCACCCATGTTTTAAAAGTTGGTGCCTCATTCTTTTTCCAGTGTAGAAGAAGAAGTTTTTTTCCACAGGAGGCCATAGGACAGAAGGTGGCACTGTGTACTATGTAGGCTCCCAGAGTTCTCCAATGCCCCCAGTATAACCAAGAGCGGATCTGGCCTTATTTTAGTCTTAAAAACTTTTGAAAAGAATGCAAATATTGCTGTCTAGAATTCTTCTAACTTGGGACATAGTGTGAAATAAATCTGCATCTGCTTGGTTACATTTTTCACAGATGGGTGACATTTCTGGATTTTATGTAACTTTACCCTTGAATAATGTAACCTACCGGAGTCCTGTAAGCAGGACTTTAAACTGGATCAAGCAGTGTCTAGCATTCAGAGAGCAACTGTTGACATGTCTTGTGCTATTCCCATACCCATTTCCTTTTCCCAGCCTTTTTTTATGCATTCCATATTCACATGGTCCTGCAATAGATGGTATATAAATGAAATTGCATTTCTTCTTCTTCCACTGTGCAGTCTCTGAGACACCTGTCTAGTCTGTCAAGTGTGGCATTTTCGAAATAATCCAGGTGGGTCTTTACAAAGTGTCTGATCTGGTGGTATCTAAAAAATGCATTTTTTGAGAGTCCATGTAATTGCCCTGTAATTGCTGAAATTATGCAAATATGCCTTCCATCAATCAAAGCCTATTTGCTGCCCAATAGTACCGCAAAAAACCTGGGAGGGCCAGCCCACCCTTTGTTTTACGTTTGCACAGATGCGCCTTTCTGATCCTATGGGTTTTATAATTCCAAATAAATGGAAAAATTATAGAGTCTAGTTTTTTAAAGTAGATTTTACTGAGAAATATCAAAGAGATAGGAAGAGTTTTCCAGAACTCTAGTTTATTTTTAAACTTATTCAATTCAAATAACCCAGTATATTTTTTTGTAATTTCTAACCCCAAGTATGTAAATTTTTCCCATGCTAATTTGAATGGGGTCTGCTCCAACACACTTGGGTCACTGCATTGCACTGGCATTAATTCGCTTTTCCCCCAGTTCACCCTGTATCCCAAAAAAGAGCTAAATAATTTGATTGTCTCCAATAAAACAGGCATTGAGGTTTGTGGCTCCATAATGTACATCAAAATATCATCCACGTACAGCAATATTTTATTTGAGGTGTAATCTGTGTCATAACCATGAATCTCCTTATTAGCACGAATTGTTGCAGCCAAGGGTTCTACCGCAAGTGCAAACAGCAAGGGACTACGAGGGCACCCCTGTCTGGTGCCTCTGTACAGGTTAATTGTGTCTGAAATTGTCTGACTGGTGAGGATTCCAGCATTAGGGTTTGAGTAAAGTAATCTTATCGGTGAGATAAATCTTGTTTCAATTATAATAGGAAAGCTCTACACAATCAAAAGCCTTTTCGGCTTTAAAATGAATAAGTCTTCCTTCGGGTGTCTGGGGGAATACAGAATATTGAAGAGGCATCTGAAGTTATGAAACAAGTGTCCATTTGGATAAATCCAGTTTGATCGGGGTGTATCAGTTTGGTTACAAGAGGACTGAGTCTTGAAGCTAGAGTTTTAGCCAAGATTTTCTGATCAGAATTTAATAGTGCTACTGGTCTATATGAGCCCCACCTGCTCTAAGTCCTTTCCCTTTTTTTGGTATAAGCGTTACAGTAGCCTCATTCAGTGTCAGGGGTAGTTTGCCAACTTCCAAGGCCTTCTTGTACATCCTAATTAGAAATTGAGTTATTATTTTGCCAAACTTCTTATACAACTCATTGCACATCCCTCCCGCGCATGTGCCTGAGAGCTGTACAAACTTTCATTGTATTGACAAAATGTGTTGTTAATATCGCTGTGTGAAGTAACAGGGGTGCCAGGATCTGATTTTATCTTGTGAATAGTCCTATCACTTTCACTTTTCTGCAGCTGTCTTGCCAACAGTTTATGTGGTTTATCCCCGAATTCAAAAAAAGTCTGTTTAGTATATCTGAAGGCTTTAGAAATTTTTTCAGAGAGTACTTTATTGACCTGATATTTGAGGACTGAAATTTTACTGTGTTTCTCTGCAGGGGATTGGGCGGCGTTTTCTGCATCTAGTCTTCGTATCTGTTCCCCCAAGTATGCCTGCTTTTGATTGTTACGTTTCTTTTGTGAAGACTGATAATAAATGCATCCTCTTATATATGTTTTGAAAGTCTCCCATAAAAGAATTGGCAATATAACATCTTTATCATTTGCCTCAAAGAATAATCTGAGTCTCTAAGTATTCACAGAACAAGTTTTCTTGTCAGCAGCTGGGGATCAAGCCTCCATGATCTAAAATTCTTGCTCACCTCAAGCAGTCTCAGTGAGACAGAAACCAGACAGTGGTCTGAGGTTATTATGTTGTGGTATTTAACATTATCAACTCCAGACAGAAGTTTGCTATCCAGCAGGAAGAAATCTATTCTAGAATATACATTATGGGCTCGAGAGTGAAATGAATATTCTCTACCTGTTGCATTCAAGATTATCCACACATCTACTAAGTAACCAAAAGAAAAAACACATCTCCCCCTGAACCATCTTAAAGTCAAAAAACTTTAAGTGGGGCCAGCCGTCCTTCACAGAGATCACAGAAATCAATCCTTACCATCCTACTCTTAGGTGTGCAGCTGTGCAGTTATTTAAACAGCCAACCCAACCGGTCGAGGCAGATGGCCGCCCACCCTGAGTTCGGTTCTGCTCGAGGTTTCTGCCTCTTAAAAGGACGTTTTTCCTTGCCACTGTCGCCTGGTGTTTGCTCATGGTGGGATTTGTTGGGTCTCTCTCTGTAAATACCTATTTTAAAGAGTATGGTCTAGACCTGCTCTATATGAAAAGTGCCTTGAGATGACTTTTGTTGTGATATGGCGCTATATAAATAAAATTTAACTGAATTGAATTGAATTGAAACAGGCCAAAACCAACAAAAACTGTGGCTATACTGATTAATTAAAGGGGAATGTTCATATTCAAGTAGTAAACAACGAACCTTAGGGCATAGTATTTAGTTCCTCCTTGAGAGTTCCTGTCCCCCGATTTGTCACCATCTAATTTGGGTTAAATGTGCATACACACACACACACACACATATATATATATGTATGTATGCACACAGATATACACCTACATATACACACATACTTACACATACACAAAACTAGCACCAAATAGAAGGGGAAAAGGTAATAACTCTAACCTTGCTGTCAGTTCAGCAAGAGAACAACTGCATGTTTTAACTTAATAAACCATGTGTGTAAACAATACCTTATGCAAAATAGCATTGTTACGTTATCAGTAACATTGATTGTAACCTTCAATGTAAACAAAAGCTCTCGGCAAGCCTCTGGTCACCTGTTTGAGGCTCCAGCTGAAGTCCTCGGTCTCAGTTTGTCTCTGGAGGCCTAAACTGAAATGTTCTTAATATCTGGACATCTTCCTCACTTTACTCTGATGATCCGAAATGACGGACTGCGTATTGGTGAACTTCTTCTAGGTCCGTAAAGAGCCTCTCCGCCCCGTTGTGTGTCACTTGAAATTTAGCAGGATACAGAAGTCCAAATCTGCCTTCGGGTTTGTCACGTAGCAGCTTTCTGACTGGTGTTAAGGCAGCTCAGCATGACTTTCAGACTAATGTATTTCAATTGAAATAATATTGTCCTCAATTTATTTCAGTCACTGACCTACAAAAGCGGAACTGTTTTGTTTCTAAGTGTCTGTCACTTATTTTAATGTGTGGTTGCTTCACATTTGTAGATTCCATTGGTTGTTCTCATCTTAATGTAGTTTCTTGATTTGTATCATCGATGATTTAATATTTAATATTCATTTATGCCACCAAACTCTTGAAAATAATTTATCAGCCGCTTCCCATGTTACAGTCACGGGCTATCAAACACCATTTGTTAACAGACAGTAGTTTTTGACCGCGCAGACCAGTGGCACCGAAATGAACGTAGCCCATCGATCATGATAAACCCAACATGATATGGAATTTTAATTACATCTATTCCACAACACAGTGCGATAGCCCGTGACTGTAACATGGGAAATATTAATGAAATTTATATTTTCAAGAGTTTAGGCGCCAGTAAATAAAATATTAAATATTAAATAACATGCACATGCTTCTTCTCCAGCAGCAAACAGCTGAGGATTATGGGCATTGCTGAGCCCAAACAAACCGATATAAATCACAGAAACGTGGATAGAGAACAGTAATAGAATCTACATCTCTTCAACCCAACCGGTCGAGTATGCACCAATCAGAGTCCTGCTCTGCCCGAGGTTTCGCCTTAAAAGGAAGTTTTTCCTTTCACACTGTTGCTAGTGCTTGCCCATGTGGACTTCGTTGGCCCTCTGTAAATTATTTTAAAGAGCGGTCTAATTTGCTCTAGAAAGAAAAAATGCCTTTGAGACACCTCTTTTTTATTGTGATATGAAGCTTATATAAATATAAATTGAATTGAATTTGAATTGAATAAATGTAAATATAGTTAAAACATGTGACAGACACATTAGAAAAACAGTTTTACGCTGTATCCTCAGTGACAGAGCTTAAAATATGTGGTGAGGACACGAAAGTTATTTCCAATTGAAATATATTAGTCTGAAAGTCGCATGAGAGGCACCAAAAAAATGGAAAATGGTGTTCGTAGCACAGAATCAAATAGATATATTTCGTGACTATTTTACTTGACTTGCCATTAGAGTAGTCAGAAGTGAACTTGATTTGTTCACCACCTTCTGTTTGCGCGACCACCTCCTGGTTCAAAATCTCTCACATTTCTGACAGTAGTTCAGCTTGTTCGTGGTTCTTAACTTTGTCTTCAACCTTGTAGTGTCTGAGCGCCATTAGCTACGTCTGTAGCTCTTTCAAAGTTTGGGTTTATAAGTCCATTTGGCTTTAAGCTACTTGATATTGGTTGTGTCATTTTGGCTTCAGCGCCATTCTCTCAATGTGGTAGTTAATCAAATCTCTGCTCCTGTTGCAGGTCTCCAACTTGACAAGTGTGCTGTCTGAGCGAGTGACACAGTACTTAGTATGTCACATATCCGCTTGCTGGGTGCGCTCTCATTGGCTTCTGTAGTTTGTTCTATGGCTCATGTAGGAAAAATAACCCTGTGTGTAAAAATCACTCAGGATTATACAATGTACTAAGCAACAAAGCATGGGAAAATGTCACCTCCTAACCTTAAACCTAACTTCCTTGAGTTCTCATCAAGCAGTCACAGCTACTGCACAAACCTTAAATACAACTGTATTTTGCCGTCTCATACTCTGGCCCTGGTTTCAAGAACCCATTTGAGCCAGTTGAGATAATTTGCTTAAAGCCGTTATATCAACTCAGATTGCAAATGAAAGATAAAAGTCTGGAGATCACCAAAGCTATTACTGCAGGTTCATCCTCTAGGAACCATGGATTTCTGCACAAAAAGCCAGCGAGACATTCATCCATAGTTGTTGATATATTTCACTTGATCAAAGTGGTGCACCAAACCAGCAACCATCATTAGAGTCACTATTAACATGGCTAAATGTTATGACAGTGGCAGGCACTTGCTTTGCTCACCACTCGCATCTGACGACGGTTGATCAGTTTTAACCCAACATGCCCATGTGTGTTGTCACTCTAACCGAACAATCAGGACATTTTCCTCAAAGCTCATGCTGATCAGTTAACGTCTTTGAGCAAAACAGTTTCTTTTGTTTCCTCCACCTGTCCAGTCTGAGCAGCTCTCCACAACCATATCAAAGGCTGATATCGGAATTTCCACACAGACTGTCCTGCTCAGTAACTTCCAAAACATGGTCTAGTTTTCTCTCTCTCTCTCAGAGGCCACTGTCATGTACTACATATTAAATGCCATCAGTAACCTTTTACCCTAGTTCCTTTCCAACTGAGGATTCAAGGCCACAGTAAACCGCATAGCATGTCACTGTACAAGAACAATTCGCTCGATACCGCCAACCTGTCACAGCAGTTTTTTACTTACCTTAAGTTTGTCTCAAAGAAACTGAACTGCCTATGAAATATGCAAAAGAGAATAAAAGCTGAAGAAAACAGACCATTTGAGAGAATCCAGATGTCAGATAACTTACGAGTGTATTGAATCAGAACTGAATAAAACCACTTTGTATAAATCAAATCAAGAACAAGGATAAGAAGTTGTAATCAGACTGGAATAATTCAAAATAGACTATCCATCAGTCACTGATTTCATTAACGTTTTGTTAAATATAAAATTGAATTGAACTGGCAATGATCTACTATCCATCCTAATTGCCTGACATTCACACATGAATAAGCATTCAGAGGCTATGTTGAAGCTGTTGTCCCAACCTAAATCTCAGACTGTTAACTAAATATACTGATCAATTGAAGGATTAAAAAAGGAATAAACAGCAGATATTAGTGTTCATTTTCATATTGATGCCAAGTTTTGACAACCATTGTTGAATTGTTCCTTAAGTATTGCTCAAAAATTAAATGCTATATATCTAGTATATTCCATGAAATAGAATTGAATTTCATAATTAAAGACCAACAAAATGAAAACATCAAGATAATTAAATTACTGTTGTTGTTTTATCACTGTTTATTTTCATATATTACTTTTTGTTGACATTCTGCAGGAGGGATCCAAACTGGCTTTCCACCAAACAGGAGTAGAGTCTATACAGGAAGGAAACATATTATGACAAAAAGAAATGTAAAACTTTATGTAATTTTTTCTTGATACAATCAATAATTGTTTCCTGACTGAATAAGAAAGGAGTTTGTGATTTTGACTCTAATCTGGTTCTTGGAGACTCATCTATCATCAAGTTTTGTCTGGCAACAAGGTTGTAAGACTGTTCCTTCCGTTCATATTATTGAGTAGAGTGGCTAACAGATGGCAACTTTGCCAGTAACAGTTTGCTAAAGAAAGACTACCTAAAATCAGATATGCCCACCAACAAACCCTCTTACTGTAAGAAGAATGGAGTGAATAAATTAGATGAAAGTAGACACAAAAACAGCTGTGAAGGAAAAGAAATGTGCAATGAATGTGGATGGATAAAGGCTTTCAAGTTGAAGGGTAGCTGCCAATTACACACAACATTATAGCACAAAAATCTCTGACAATAAAGACAGGTGCAGGGAAAAGAAGAAGTGATGTGATTCAACGAATGTGTGAATGGGTGAATGTGATGCGTAGTGTAAAGCGCTGAGGATCATAGAACTGCTGTGATACATAAGTGCAAGTCCAAGTCCATCCAAAGCCAAATGTAGTCCATTATAACCTGTCAAAATACCTTCATCAGTGTGTCTCTGCTTCCATTCTTTTCCTTAACAACTGAAAGGGGCACATGGCAGGTAGCTAGCTGAAGAGCAGCCACTGTTTCCATTCATCCTAGTATATATGTAAAGGGAATAGGAAAGTGTGAGACCAATTGCTGTTAACAAATTATAGAATTATGATACTGAAAGCTGAAAGTTTAGATTGGTTGGGCATCTGATTCACACTGCGGTGATAGTTTATCTCTACAGCCATGGACTGAGACTTATTGTGTCAGTGTTGATACATGGCATGCAACCAGGCAACCCCAGCCTATGCTGCTCAGTACACTAGTCTATATGAAAAGCCTGACTTGTTCCATGTCAACTGTAAAGCTTCACATACATTCATTCACAATTAGTCCAAGTTTTAATATGAGGGGAAACCGTTTTTAATTCTCTGTGCCTCACATGGCTGGTAAAGGGAGAGCTGATGGGGTAAGGTGGGGATGGGGGCTATGTTCAGGGCTGGAACAAAGAAGGACTTGGTCTTGGGGTGTGTAGATTGTGTGTGTCTGTGTGTGTGTGTATGTGGAACTCAAATCTAAACAGATGAGTCAAAAGCTCATAAACAGACATGTCCTATTAAAATGTTGTAAATTCTTCTATAAACCATCTCTGCTCTCTATCGCCAAGATGCTGTTAGTATTACCACTACTAACACCACTGTGAATGTTAATGGATTAGTAGTGAATTTGATGATGGCTTTTGACTGTAACAATGTCTTAACATTTGCAAAGCCATTAATTTTGAGAATCTAATAAACCTCAGGAGTGGGGACCTCACTAGAAAGAGGTAAGGTCCTAATGTAGGTAGCTGATGTTAAATCATCAAGCAATTACGCTAGAGTTTTATAATTCATTCATATTCAAATCAGTGTCATTAATTATTACAGCTAATACCTTAATTCATGGTAAATCAAACAAAAAGTTTCATTTGAGATATCTTGTGGATTAAAAACTGTTTTCCATTATATTCCCTACTGTATTTTGGACCACATCATTGGCTTTAATGCATCAAACAACAGGCAGTGATATCAATGTAATATCAACTTAAAAACTATCAGACTAATCAAAACAATGAACAGACTGTCTTGAGGTCTGGGATTATCTAACTGTAGGATTAATTGAACTATCAGTTTAAGCAACAAAGAACAGAAAGGAATTCAGAAGTGATTAAAGAATTGTTAAGATGAAGGCAGACGGGAGGGAAAGTTACCGCCTTTGCTCCCGAGTGAGCTGAGGTTCTGCAAAACAATGTTGACTGGACACAGAATTCCCGTCTGAATCCCACCTCCAACCCTGTCTGCTCACCGATGTCCTGTTACGAGCATCCACTCTGCACTGGGTCCACCTGTGGTCTTCACCTGTAAATTGAGGACCAAGATAGAAACAATAGTTTGTCTGATATTAGCTCCATGTTGAATGATTTTAAAATGAGCTGTCAGATTTTTAGATGTTAGAGATCAGTATCAGCCTCAAACAAAACAGGCAAGTGGAAGGAACCTATCATTTGTGTTGTTGAGTTGCCATGACTATTGACTACTGAAGTCATTTGTTGTGTCTAAACATGTTCAGACACTTAGCTTATATGTGAAGTAAAATGCAGTCAGGTCAAAGGTCAGTTTTAAGCTCATTTCCGTATAGAGGAAGTTTAACAAATCAAACAAATCAATCAAACATCTGTATACCTAAATGTTTCATGTATTGTTTTATTAAAGCAATTAATGAATCACTTAAACTTTTATATATAACCTTTCATATTTAGATGGCACTGTCTTGTCTGGGGATTTAGGTTATGGTACCTTCACAGTCTGTTAATTTGCTAATGCTTTCCTAGTTTCAAATCTTTCCTGTGTTTCCTGTGCCTTTTTAACCTTGTTATTCTGTAGTTTATTTCATAGGTCTGGGTGTGTTTACAATCCCGGGAAGATCTCAATGCAGCAATTGACTTGAACTGTTCTGCCTCCAAGCCAGACCATAACGCAGCTTTTCCATTCATAGGCCTCATCGATAGAAACCTTCCAGAATTGCTGGTCCACCGGGATGAAGACACTGCGTGAGCAGACTAGAGGATCAGATCTGCATGCAGGTTAGTGACTGCCATTTTTGGTGTGAAGGTGAGCTCTGGTTTAGGTTGACAGACATTTCCCAATCCCGCTGTACGGTGGGCATGAGTCGGGTGGTGAGGGTCATCTGCTGTTTCTCCCCTTCGTCGGTACATCACGCCACCCAGACGGTGTTCATTTGGTGTTGATTTTTGCCATGTGGGTGTTGTTGCTCCCAAGCCAAGTCCCCCTCTGCCATACTCATACTCTCCAACCCCCAACAAACAACAACAGCCCCAACAAATTCTTGGTGTCTAAGGGCTGCCTTTACATCTGACACTGCTGACACTGGGTCCCATTTTCTCCCTGTTGCCAGGGTTGGCGCAATGTTTCTTATGCAGGGGTCATGGGGTTCTTTGATGGTCATATCAAGTCTTGCTTTGGCGCATTTGTACTCCTCCACAAGGCCTGATATGGACAATGAGAGGGCTCCATTCCCATTCAACCCCATGCTGCTGAGGCATCTTCGTAGCCCCAGCCACTTCCTTACTTGTGCACTCACCCGTCCAGTCTGGTCCAGTCCAGTCTCCATGGTGAAAGCCAGGGGAGAGATGGTGTAGCCTGCCTTTATACCGATTTCCTGTGTTGCGATGCAGAACTGTAGGTCCTGGAAGTAGGCTTTGACTGACTTTGTTATGTACTCTGGGACCTGGAAGAAGTTGAAAGCTGCCCACAGTATCTCATGTAGAACTAACCTGAAGGCACTGGCAAGATCTAGGAAAACCACACGCAGGACTTACTTTTCCTTTTTGGCTGTCTGCACCTGGTGCCAGATGATGTTAGCGTGTTCCAAGCATTCTGAAAAGCCACCTATTCCTGCCTTCTGTGCTGAGTTGTCGACAGAGTTGTTATTTTGAGAAGAACTTTTTTATTGAACCACTGCGAGTGAACATACAGTGACCTCCATACAACTCCCGCCCCCCCTCCCGGACAGCATCCCTCCCTCCCCTCTTGGGTCTCCCCTGGAGAGTTGTTATTTTGCAGGAATGCTGAGAGTCTTTGGGTTACAACACTACAACATGGATTGGTGGCATGTCATCTGGAATGGTGACTGGCACATGCTTCTGATTGCCAGAATAGGTGCACCTCATGTTCCCTTATAGCAAAGAGGCTTTTAATTAACTTCTCTATCTATAGAAGGCAGTCCTGGTTTGCTCCTTCCTCTTATGTTGTCTCCTCAGGCTCTCTACTCTTCGCAGCGTTGCAAGGCGCTGCTTGATGTCACCCTGTAGTGCCTCGAGACCTTTCCTTTTCTCTTATTTGGCCCATTTTCACCATTTTCTCAGGCTTCTCCTATCTTTCACGAGTCTTTCATCCATTTTCCTTTCTACTTTCTACCGAGAGCTTCGTCTCGGGTTCTGATACCCTGTGGTCTGTGGTGCTTGTCCTGTCACTGGGCTTCACCTGACTGATTTGCCGTACCTAAGTTGTGGTCAATGCAAGGCTCCTCACTCGACCCCTTCAGGCACTTCTTCCTGCTCTAATGGATCTTAAGGTCCTTCTCTGCTGTTAACTTTTTCCAGCCACAGATGGAGCCTTGTAGTTTGTGTCCTACGAGTGCTATTGCTCCATCAACTGCCATGCGGATCGTCTGATTTGTCATTTCCATTCCAAGGACGGTTGCCATGTGGTCTGTCAATGAGTCATCTTTCTTGAAGTTTCCATAGCCATAACTGGGTGGACCCAATACATTCTGTAGTGATGGATCCTGTTGACATGGGTAGCCTTTCGCAGCAGTCACATATCTGTTATCTAGCTTCTCATCCCATGTGTTGCTTCTTTCCTATCTTTATTTGCTTATTTATTTTATTTTTGCAGAAATGAACCTTTGAGCTACATTTTCTCTCCTTCAAAATGTACCAATTGCTTTTTTTCTGTGTACATTATTAGACTGCATGATCAAGGACACAACAAGCAGATATGCAGATTACCTTCTGACATGAAGGAACAGATCTGAAAATGTGGGGTCTTTTTGAAATTGCACATCATACATCTTCTTGTATATTTACATGTGAATATTTTACTGCAGTCATTAAATTATCTATAACTCCCCAAAGAGATTGGATCATGGCAAATCATTGTGAGTTTTTGTCATAGCTCACAGTGTGGATGGCTTTTTGCAGGCACTGAATAACATCGGCTGTGGCTGAGTGAGTCACAGTAACTGACATCTCTCCACTATTGTTACACAGACTTTTTATGTTATTGACCGTTGACTGTTCACAATACACCTCAGGATTTGCAATTTAACCAGACCAGAACTGTCTACTGAGTGCTCTCCCAGACTCAATTTTTATGCTGAAAGGCGGTTGTTAATTGCACAGCTATTCATAGCTGGGTTTGTGTGTGGTTACTGAATTGGCAGCAGTCTGATTCAGCAATAAAGCATTGTGGTTTCCACCCTTAGGTCAATGTAAACCCTGCCTCCATCTCTGTTGTTAATGGAATTCATTTGAGGTCACCAATGAAAGGCTCCATATTCATGAGCAAGGTCTCTGTCTCTCTCAGAGCTGCTGCAGGACAATGAGGCCCCTGGGACACTATTGCATCTTGGTGCTTTGAGTTGCACAGATGGGAACCAACCAGAGCAGTTCTTCAATAACATGAACGAACTGCTGCCTCTCTTTCTGCTGTCTGTCAAACAGAGGGCAGCAGGAGTTGATGGACACGGATTTACTGTTTAATATGGATTACAGTCACAGTACAGTGACACCAGAACCTCTAGATTCTGTTCCAGGGTTCAGGAAACCTCATTTAAAAACAAATGATAGTGACTTACTGAAAATCACATTTTTCTACCTGGTCTTTCTCAATAGTTTGTAACTCCATTTTATATAACATTTTATCACTGACTTTGTAAAATTAAACTACTTTTGTAGCCTTGCATTCAGATGAATTTGAATGAAGAAGGCGTGTGTTAGTCATCATTTTATCTAAAGTTCAGACTGTGTATCAGAGGAGAAGAAGTAAAGATCACTTTGACTTCATTGTCTTGTTCAAGTGTTTCTCATTGAACAAACAAATGTTAGATATGGCATCAGTTAATATTGTTTGAAAAGAGTAAACACCAACTCATTAGCACACACATGGCAGTGAGAGGCACAGAGTGTGTTTCTGAGGTCATTCTTAGTGTTTTCTTTCTGGTGGAAAATGTAAATCATAAATAATAATCATAGAAAGTGTCTTTTTTTTTGGGCTTTTTTTAAGCCTTTATTGACAGGATAGTGAGAGAGAGACAGGAAACTGGGAGAGAGAGTAGGGGAGTGACATGCAGTAAAGGTCCGGCCGGATCGGGAGTCAAATCTGGGATCAGCTGCTCAGGGCACTAAGGCCCATGCGGTACATGCCCTAACCATTTGACTATGGGGGTGCCCCCAAAAAGTGTCTTTTAGTATTTTTTGCCTCTTTTAGAATGAATTTTGAAGTTAGTGAAAGCTAACATTACCAATCTCATGGCCTATGGCTATCCTTGGGGTCAGGTCTACAAAGAAGTACAGCATGTAGACTTGTGATAGTAGCAGGTTGAAGTTTTCCATCCTCCCTGTCATTTGGAGGACTCTCTCAGAAGCACAGAGATGTTTTAATTTAGGGAAGGCAGGGGAGAGATTAATGCTATTCATACTCCCCAAACTAGAACCATAGAAAATCTGTGAAGTTTTCCTCCTTAATGGTTGATTATTGGGTTGGCCATGCTGTAGCTCATCTCCTTCATGCTTCTCCAGTATCACAAATTAAAAGTCTTTTTTTGTTTCATTTCATTCAATTGACAAAGGAAAGAGTTTAATGTGAAAAGATGGCAGGGCCAATATCATAATAACCTTTCCATAAACCAATCACATTTTTATTTTTTTGCACCAAAAGTATTAGATACTGAAAATTGTACATCAGCTCAACTTTTAGCAAACTAGCAGCACTTTAGCTATTACTAGTACTTTAGCTGTATTACTCTTTCTGTTCTGTACTCACACAATGCAGGGTGGCACTCCATCTCCCTGAGGGCTGCAGGGCTCCTTCTCCTCCAGCTTTGGGCAATCTTCTCCTCCACCGATTGGGAACTGGCTCACTTTTCTGGTGCGAGTGTGTTCACCCTTGGGTCCATTGGGGTCATAACATTCCTTGGAGCAAGCTGACCATTCAGACCATTCAGTCACATCACAGTCTTTGGTCATGACGCAGGCCTGGAAGGTCACCGGCAAAGTCTCCTGAGAGCACAGGCTGTAGAAGATAAAAACAGAGACATCATTAGACAAGATGAAACTTTAATATACCTGCTGCTGGTTCTATAAATATTGCAACTACACACTTATGGATGTAATGGATGGATATAATGTAATTTTATGGATTATAAGTGTGTCCCCAGAAATCTTTCAATCAATGTGTTTAAAATCAATACCCATGTCTGGCAGGTTTAGGAAATGCTGGGGGCAGAGAAATGCCCTGAGACAGAGGAACAAAAAATGAAACTGAGTCAAAATGCAGATATAACAGGAGTATGGTTAAAACCTGCAAATACTCTGCTTATCTTTATCATATGAAAACAAGCATCATACTGACACAACAATGGGCACAGAAAGCCATGTATGCAACTGTAGATGAAGACAGAAAGGGGAAGGGAAGAAAGAGAAACAAACTCCCTCTACATTGTTGTCAATACAGTGACTGTAGTGAAATGATTATACTGAGTCTGGTGAAGTACAGCTGTATGTCCTACAGCTTTTCTTTGTCTGAGTCAGCCAATGAGATAAACATGGTTTCAAAATTGTTCATCACAAACCCAAACAATTTGTTATCCATATTTTCAGCAGCAGCCTTATAGCACCATGGCTTTGTTTGATGATAGGACTGCTGCAGAGTTGAAAGACACTTGTTTTCCTCACTGTGTGGTTTGTAGAGGCTGATTGGACATTTGGGATAATAACACACTGCTTCTCTTTTCTGCTTCTCTTTCCTTTTGTCTCAACAGTTCATTTTTTCCCATGTTTTCCTGAACTTCTGGAGGTTTTCTAAAGCTTTGTGAACAAACTCTGTCTGCTCTTTTAGTTTTTTCCCTCTTCCTTTCACTGTCTAGACACAATTATGGTAAATGAAGCTTTATGGATTCAAAACATAACAGTTTGTACTTTGTAACTTTGACTATGATTTGTCCTCCAACCATTCACCTTTAACTGCTGCTGTCATCATACCCACTCCACTGTTTTCACTAGAAACACTGAGCAAAAACAAATAGGGCGCTACTCTGAAATATAATGTTAAAGAGGACCTCAAATTTATAGCCTGTTGTAGTGGATACTGCAGGCTACTATAGTTTTCACATCACACACAATACTTAATCATGAGCAGAAAAAACCTGCTCCTAGAACCTTTAGAAAGTGTCTGAAACAGATGGGCTATACAGTCGGCCCAATACAGTCAGTAGCTGCAACAAATCCTCCCCAAAAGCTCCAAGTTAACTGTGTGGCAGTTGATTTGTAGTAATTTGATTAATTTTAATTTTATTTGGGCATATGAGAGTATGCAGTGGCTTCACAAAATATTCAGAGCCCTTCACTTTCTGCAGACTTTATTGTGTTATGTTGTGTTTTTGCCCATCAATCTACAATCAATAACCCGTAATTACAATGTGAGAGCACATTTTTGATAATTTATCAGAAATCAATATTCAGACTCTTTGCTGTGGTACTCCAAATTGTGGTCAAGTGCATCCTGTTTGCTAGAATCTGTTTGGAGTCCAAATGAATTGATTAAAATTGTGGCAAGGCATAGATGAGGGCATGGGTAACGCTCTGAATGTTCCCAGGAGCACAGTCGCCTGAATAATTGTGAAGTGGAGGAAGTTTGGAAGGCCTTTATGACAGGGTTAGACAGAAGCCACTTTGACAAAATGACATTTAAAGGACTCAGGGAGCATGAGGGAAAAGATTATCTGATCTGATGAGACAAAAATTTAATTCCAAACTCCAGTTCACCTTTCAGCACAACAGTGCCCACAGAACATCTATAGATCTGAAGATGGCAGTTCACACAGCTTCTATCCAAGCTGATGGAGCCTGAGAGGATTGCTAAAGGGATTTCTACAAAGTTCAGAATTTAGTGTCTGTATAGTTTTGTAAATAAGAGATTTCAGTTTTCTTTTTTTTTTATAAATTTGCAAAAAATGTTTCCACTTTGTCATTATGGATTATTGTGTGAAGATGGGCAAAAACGACAATGTTATCCATTTACAATTAAATCTACTACACAATAAAGTGTGTAAAAAGTAAAGGAGTCTGAATATATTCTGGAGTTACTATTCAGCTTTTAAGCACAATACCAACTGGCATTACAATTGACAATCCTTCATTATCTGAATGTTCCTGTGTCAAAATGTAGTTTTAGGGTGATTCTAATACTGGTCTTATATTGCACATTAAATGACCACACAGTAAACCTGGGGCCATTAAAATGTTGTACTTATTGCTAAGAGAGTAGAAAGACTGGATGATTAATAGGGGCCAACAAATCCTTTGATCCATGTCCCCCTACCAATTAAGATCAGTTCAGTTCAATTCAGTTTTATTTAAATGGCGCCGAATCACAACAGAAGTTATCTCAATGCACTTTTCATATAGAGCAGGTCTAGACTGTACTCTTTAGATTATTATAATACCAGAGAAAAACCCAACAGTTCCAATTCAGTCTGGCCATGGTTTATACAATATACAAAGGTCATTTTCAGCATTTGAACCAATTTGATAAACTAAATCTGTTCAGGAAATCCTTTTCCCCACTATTGTTGAGAGATGCTGTTAACACAACAAAAATTCAGCTTCCAAAATTAAACTGGATTTTTCTTCCATGTAAAAACAGTGTTATTAGACTTTCAATGTTCACTTTTGCATCCCAATATTAACTTATGGATGTAAATCTTGATAAAGGTCCAATGGAGGTTGCAGTTTAGTTCGGTAAATTCTGAGACCTCGATAAAGCATTAACATCAGCTCAGAGTTCACTCATCTGGGACTAGAAAATAATTTCTGTTGCTAGGTAGTTACTAAGGGTCTGATTATTTGCTGTAGCGGTAAACTCGGTTCCATTACACATCGGAGTCCACTAACTGATTGTGTTCCAGTTATTAGTCGACCCCATGGAAATGGGAAAAACACTCGCCAAAACCTTTCAATTTTGAGAGCAAATTGCTCCTCAACATGAACAGATTTTGATTATATATTTTACTTTGTTGGTAATAGTTGTATAATCGCAATATTAACCGAGAGGGTGCGCTTTAACGTCATTTGAGCGCGACAGTGATGCAGTCAGGACCGAGGCGCTTGCCATCATTATCAAGTTAGCCTGTCTGAGGCTTTTTATTCAGTGTGTGGCTAAATAACTGTATGTAGATATTCCAAAAGTGGATATTAATCAGAGTTCTGCTTGATGAGTGGCATTCACTTGAAGTTTGAATGATTTATGAATTCTGACCTTCTCTGAGGCTTTAAAAGGAACTGAACCACAAGAGCCCTGATTTTCTCAGAGAGTAATGGACACTACTCAGTGGCCTGTATTAGAGTCAAGCAAGAACAGAGAGACAGAATGAGGCCTTTCATTCCCTACAAAGAACATGGCTGTCATGGTAATTGACCTGACTGGATAAAAACATGTATAGAGACTGTATGTCTTTGGATGGATCTGACAGTGAAGCTTTGGTGAACATATCCATTGTTATTGAGCTGGGAGAAGCTGTATGTACACCAAGAGAGTGGAACAGATAAAATGATGTGGAACACTGAAACCAAAACTGAAAGCAATTTGATTCACAACCTTTGACATTATTATATTATGACTGTGGCATTATAAGATAATTATGGATGGATATTTATGGATATCAGTTCTGTGTCATTTTATGACAAGGAAGAATCACAGACATCCACTAATTAAACTCTAGCCATCATGTAGGGTTTTGGATTATCTGAGCTCTATGTAAATACTAGATTCAAGACAGAAAACAGAGATAAAACTGAAGGCTTGCAGGGTTTCACAACACATTCAGAATGACTGAATGTTATGAGCTCTTACAATTTCAACCACAGTGAGTGGTGCCACATTTGTTTAATCAAAGAATTTTGTTTAGGAATTCTTGAAAGAGATGTTTAATGACAATGTTTTTAACATTCAGTACCAACATTTCTAAAATTCATTCTTCCCACAAGATCTGTGCATTTTCTGTGTAGTACAGTATACTGCTACGCCACCAGGACACCCCAGTATGGTTAGAGACAGTCCATAGTTATGTCAAATAAACTGGTCATGTTATGTTAAGAAACCAAAAATATTTGCTTAAGGTTAGGGAAAGGCTGTTGTTACAGTTAAAAAGTAGTGAACATTAATTGCATGTCTGTGACAGAAGGCTAATTCCACTCTCCAGCATGAAATCCATCACATATTTACTTTAAGACACACTACAAACAGAGCCACTTTGTATACTGACACTGAACTAGGTGAGGAATTATCCAGTATAAAATAATTCCTAGGGATAATTATCTGACATTTTGGTCTACTCTGAAGTCTTGAAACCACAGTATGCTTTGAACAAAAAAGGTCAATGTGTCATGAAAGACTCAGACATGGGCCGATCAAGTTAACTGATGCTATGCATGAGTCTTTCGCTGCTGTGTATGATTATGAAGTGATAGTTAAAGACATTACAAGCCAAAATTCTCTCACAAAACATATTAAAATTTAACAGCAAAGCAATACATCATTGTAGATGGAACCATGGACATGGCAGAGGCTGTGAGGTGCCACATGATGAAATTTATTTCAGTCATTCTTACCTGAGAGCTTCAACATTCCCACTCTTGTGGACACATGACACTTCCCTGGTCTGGTAGCCAACCTGCAGGTCCCAGAACTTTCCTCCCGGCCGGTTCTGACGGTTCCTGTTCCTCTTCTTCTTGATGAGTTCTCTCGTCTCAGGATCCTTTGACTTGCCCTTTTCCCTTAGCCTATCTCGGATTTTCTCCCTCATTTTCTCCCTTTTCTCCTTGTTTTTAGCCTTTTTCTGTCGTATGGGTCTGTCCGCTTGTCGGGAAGGCCTGTCTGGTCTCCTGTTTGCCCTACTGAATTTTCTGTTGGGTCTGGATGGTTTGTCAACATCTCTGGACAGTTTATCACCCTCTTTGGACCATTTGTCTCCTTCTTTTGGCTGTTTGTCCCCTCGGTTTGACTGCTTGTCACCTTCACTAGACGGTTTGACACCCTCTCTGGATGGTTTTTCGCTCTCTCTGGACTGTTTGTCACCTTCTTTGGAAAGTTTACCGCTTTCCCTGGATGGTTTGTCACTCTCTCTGAGGGGTTTGGGAGCTTGTCTGGCTTGTCTTGGCAGTGGGACAGAGCAAGGTCCCCAGGGTCCCACCCTGAGGCTGTAGAGGCTCTCCTCTCCCTCACAGGGCCCTTGCTGGCATGTCTGAAACTCAGTCAGGTTTGGGCAGGCTGCCCCACCGAACAGTGGCGGAGCCAGAACAAAGCGGATCCGGTTCTGTAAGCCCATCCCACAGGTTTTAGAACAGGGAGTCCATGGGCTGAACTCAGACACCACACAGTCCCGAGGACAGGGGATAAGACAGGCCTGCTCTAGGCGTGGTTTAGGCTCAAAGTATTCACAGATCGCATCCTCTGCAGGCTCACCATTTGCCTTCTGGACACAGCCCACCTCACGGGTCTGGATGCCCTCCTCTCCCCGGGTGCACACAGCAGGGCGCTGCACCCCGGAACTGCGCATCGACACTGGGACACACTGGTTCCAGGCTCCCAGCTGCCAGTCATATAGATCTTTGTGCCAGTCACACACTCTGAAGCAGCTTTGCTGGTTGTCTGGACGTTCTGTCTGATTGCAGTTGGTGTGCAGGGTGGTCCAGCCTTCAGAATGCGCGCACCATACTGCCCTGCTCTGGCTGCCTCCAGGACCACACTCACTGCCCATACAACGACCCCATGGACCTGTAATGAGCAAGAAAACAGAGTCGTCAGAGAAAGGTCAAAGTGAGTACTGAGTACAGAGTACTGCTTGAAGGCTTTTCAGCATGTTACAACATGTTACTTTTGTACTATAACAATAACACTGTACTCATCAAGTTGGCACAGCTGGCATCTGAGTCACAGCAACAACCAAAAGTTTAAAGAGGCAAAAACACAAGCAACCAGATGATCAGACAGGTTTTAAGCAAACCCCCTTATTCATATTTTACTTTTACCATCAAATAACACAATAAATTGCTGCTGTGACTGCTGGTATACCTTGCTCTGTAGGTCCCCATGTTCCTAGATCAGTTCATTTTATTTTATATTAAGTAGCCTACAACAGAAAGACTGGAGTTTTAACAAACCAGAATGATCCTTCCATGACTGTGATCATACTAAACTAGTTAATTTTGAAAATGCTTTTTTTTTTTTTTGGTACAGTTTTAGCTTTCCATCAAAAAGGCAGTGGACTGTGGATAATTTCAAAATGTTGATGTTTCATGGTCAGGTTTTCACAGGCCAGTGTAAGTATAAAGTTCTTTTAAAGAAAATGACTGTATCTCAAACCTAAGTGCTTCTGAGTGCTATATTAATGTCCTGACAAATACACACTTACTGTTAAATCACTCTGTTTCAATACTGTGATTGCACTTCCCCTGGATTCATGAGAATGCAATTATAGGTCTAAGTAAATATCGACATTCAGCACAAAACCCCTGTTAGAAGCGCAGCAGATGCAGAGCCAGAGCATCTGAAGACTCAGTCAATACAGGAGCAACATAATAATGAGCTGAAGTGACAAATGGCTCGGCCTTGAAAATCATTAGTCCTGAACAGTGTTTCAACACTGGCAACCTTTGTAGATGCAGACACTGAAAAATGTTGAATTAAAAAAAACAACAAAAAAACTTTATTGATAGTTTTACATTTAGAAACAAAAAGATATATTCCCTTCACCCACCGACAAAGTTTACAAACACAGAAAGAAAAAAAAAAGGAGGAAAAAAGAGAACAATATATATACGACAGTGCATATTAATAAAATGAACATTTGCACATGTATGAATCAGCAAGAAAAAAAGAAGAAAAAGAGGGGACCTTTCTCCTTTACTCAGCATCACTTTATGAATATAACATCATTATGTACATTGGCATTGACAGCTGGCTCTACTGTATCTTAGTTTTTCTAACTGTAGCATAGAGAGCATTTCACTAATCCAGTTATCAAAAGATGAAGGCTTGTCTGATGTCCTCAGGCCATTAATGGAGTAATAGCTTTCGCCTTTGTGATGCAGAAACCGTAATCACTGGAGGATTCTATGATTTTTCTACAAAAGCATAACAGGACCTCAAAAATGTTTTTTTTCCAAAAACTATTCAAAGGTTGACAGCGTCATAGCATGTGAGCTGTAGTGGCTGGACCTTAATGACACTGTGTACACGTTGGACTAACATTAGGATATATTTTTACCAGGTTATCATGTGAACAGTGTAAAGGATGTAATTCATTGTCAAAAATTATGGATTCAAAAATGTAAATCTAAATATGAATCATATTAGAGTTAACATTTAGATTAGTCCAATGAACAAATGTAACCTTACACAATTCCACATTTCTTTGATTGTTGTGTTGGAAAGCCTTGCTCTAAATATGATAAAAAGAAAACTTGGTTGAACATCGTTGAAAATCCACTTTGACATGAGATCTCTAGGAAATGCTGCAGTAATAATAAAAATAATAATAAACCATTGTTTATTGTTTTGTGACAACACAAGCAGAATTGCAAATTCCATATAATCCCTTTGGTTGTCCATAGGTAGGTGCTTCCTACGTTTGACCTCCTATTGTTGTGCTTTATATGAGAGTGTTGTGAGGCTGCCTGTTGTTTGCAAGGTGAACCCTGGCTGATAAATGGCATCTTAATCATAGAGCAGGCTGTATTAAATAGTGGTTTCACTCAATAAAGCTGATACAGCAATGAAAATGTCAACAGAAGAGCAAAGAGGCTAAATTAGCATACAGCTGTAGGACGAGGGTCTGGATCAATACAAATCAATAAAGGTAGCAAGAAACTGCCCCAGACACGAGAGACAGCTGTACAGCTGTCACAGATCTGGCACCTTCTGTGGCTGCCATGATTGTCTTTGACTGAGAATGGGGAAATACATTGCTCATTTAATGTAGAGAAAGAGTGTCATTGATGAGATGGAGAAGCCACTTATGAAAAACAATGGTAAATTGATTTTGTAATTGAATGTAGACAAAAGGCTACATGCTGCAAGGCTAAATATCCATCTGGGCTGGGGTTTTCATCCATATCCAGCTCTCCACAGAGGCCAGCATGTTTATAGCCATAAAGGATTAGTTCCCTGGCAGGCAGCATTGTCTCAGCTCCATGCAGGTGTTCACCACAATTTATGAACATGCCACTGAATGACACAGTTATCTCCAGGCTGATGGTGAGTGTAGAAACTAAAGGAGGGTGGTTGTACTCACAATGACCTACATCACCTATTACCTACCAAGAGACATGGAGGGCACCGTGCCAACAAGGCTGAAACTCCAGGAGGGCTGCTACACATCTAATCACACTGTGCCTCCACCCTTATCCCACAAACAACAAGAGAGACAAAAGAAGTAATGAGCAGCTGGGTTTTATTAATATATATATTAATTTAGATTAATTACTCAGTAGCAGAACAATTTGTTACATTAGTCACCACAATACTTTTGTTATTCAGCTCAGATTTGACAAAGGGCCCTTGGAACATTTAACACATATAGAAATAGAAAATGAGACATTAGCTTTTAAAAAGCTCCTATCCTGCCTTTTCAAAATGTTTACTAACCATCAACAGCTAGCCCAACATTAGCCCCTGTAACTGTTAGCAGCACTACACTCGTCCTGTCACACACTCTCCAGCTCTGAACCAAAACAGGTGAATCCTGAATTTAATCTTAATACAGGCTAAAGTTAGCAAGCCAGCAAAAAAGACTATATAGTATGTATAGTAGACTATACAGTTGTTGCGCATATTTGATGTTACTTGGGGTTTGCATCTTGTTAATAATAATAATAGTAATACAAATTTCTATAGCACTTTTCACAACACTCAAAGGTGCTTTGAGTCAAATTTTATCATTACGCTTCTGAACTTTAACTGTATCTCTTATTTTTATAAATGTGTCATTGCATATTGTTAAGACCATAATTCTGAATAGCCGAATGGGAAAAACCAGTCCTCTAGTTGGAAGTAAATGATATCTGGATTTTCTGATAATTACAATATTTCCTGCTTGGCAAGAAGAAACCGTAGAAGAGGAAGCAAACCACTGCTGGAAGTTACATTGAAACAAAATCTAACTTTAATTCAATAGATTGACCTAATCATAATATAAAATAATAAATCAGTATTAATCTAAAATATGTTTTTGACTGCAGTGGGTTGTTGCAAAGTCATCAATATTGCCATGGGAAAAGAGAAAAAGAGTGAAGCAAATACACATGCTGACTGAACTATGTCCCTAATTAAAGAAAAAAAATCTGTGACAAACAAACAGCAACAAAAAGTACCCATATGTCCTAATTAGCAATTAGGCAAATACTATCAGTGTTTTCAATGTATGACCATGATTTTAAACTTTGAATAAAAAGTGTTTTCTGGACAGGATCAACAATAAGATAAACTGAAATCAAAAAGTGAATGAAAGTGAAAATGTGAGATGTTAACATACAGCGAGGGGTGGGGCTGATTTGATCAGCGAGAAGAAAAAAGAAGACGATGAGTGGAAGTGGTCTGCCTCTGCCTGGCACATAATTGGCCTTATACCCACACTCCACTGGTCATATGATCCTCAGCCCCAAGGCTCTGCTGTGAGCATCCAGCACTAGATTTATTTCTCTCCTCCTCACATCAGCACCATTAGTAGAGCCGAGACCACTGGTACAGTATACTACACTGGCCACAGGTACACTCCCAGCAGTGCACTGAGGCTGGTCCTCACATTAAACAATTGACCCTTCGCTAAGCCCCTTTCCCCTTCTTACTGCTGTTACTTCTGTCAAGCTTTCCATTCCAGTGGGGCAAGAATGCAGTCAATGACAAGGATGGCTTGTTTACCACTCACTTGAAACAATGCGTACTTGATTTCAGACTACTACTAACCATCAACTCTGAGGGTTGAAATGACAGCAAAAGCTATAGCTGACATTAGCCTTTAGCTTTGTAAGTTGGATGTGTCTAGCTGACTGATTTTAAAACTAGAAACCTGCATATTTAAGTAAAGTAGTTTTAAATATGCAATTAGTGGACAAATACATAATATGCTACATAAACAGACTAGTTGCCCGCCAGGCAAAAAGTTTGCATCTTCACCATCTGATACAAAACATGGATACATCATAAGATAAGATAGACTTCTTGTACTGCAGGGTGAGATGTATTGTTGAGCAAAGCCTTAGAGCCTTAATGCTGTCAGCATAGATGGAGATGGTGTGTTAACTTTCCTAAATTCAACTAAGACCAGGACATTATCTGTACCAATTATCCTTACAGGTCACAGGGGGGCTGGAGTCTATCCCAGTTGACACCCTGGACCATTCACACTCACTTTCACAAATGCATGTCTTTGGACTTTGGAAGGAAGCTAGAGAACCCACAGAGAAACCACACAGGCACAAGGACAACCCCGGATGAACCTGGGTTCGAACCAGGAACCTTCTGCTGTGAGGCAACAGAGCTAACCACTAACACCAGGACAGAGCAGCGAATATTATTCTAGTAACCAGAATCAGTTCCCTCGGTCTGGGAGAATGCTGGCTGTCAGTCCTGCGTGGGGCTTTTTCTAATATAGCCTGTACCCCAATAAATAACATCATTAGGTAATGATAGGCTATGCTTGGCCTAGGTTACTATTAAAGGTAGTAATCTAGATAGTACAGCCTGCAGTTTAGGTTAGAGCAGGCTAACAAGTGTCTGTTTTTGGTTTTTGATAGGCTAAATAAAAACAACACAATCTCAAACTCTTTCACCTAACTGGTGAATACCTATTCAAACACTGAATTTACTGACTTTCACACAAACATTCAATAGGTTCAATTTTTTTTGAGTTATTTCTTCAGCAGAAAAGAAGGTCAGTCTTTGAAGGAATTACATAAAGTCTTTAAAGCTGCAAAACGCTTGTTTTTATATCCACTACTCAGAGACAAACCACAGGGAGGAGAGAAAAGCTTTTCTCTTGTTGTTTCTCAGCAGGCTTATCTCCTCTGTGGCCTGCCACAACAAGAAAACTGAGATCTGTGTGAAATAATTTCAACCCCCAATAATGGAATTGCTCTTTTAGGACACTCCCTACCCTGCAACTCCAAGACCTCCCACCTAGATTCCCTCCCACTTTTCCCATGGTGTCAAACAGAAGATTGGCATTGGCATTTACAGGAATAATGGAAACCAGTGTGAGATGTGCATCCCACCAGTGGCTATATGATAGAAAGGAAAGAGAAATGAGAACAGCAGCAGGCACTCAATCTGTATGCATACAGATCTTTATTGTAGACAGGTCTATGATAAAGAGACATTGAAAAGGTCAGGGATTTACCATTAACTACTATAGGCCCTCACACATAGACAAAGAATTCTCATTCCAGCTGTAAATCCATAATAACAGGTTTCAAAGATAAACACCCAACAATTCCTTCTTTTATATTTTCACATTTTCTGGTACCCTGTGCTGAAAATTGTTTTCATTTCCATTCAGTGTCTGTACAATAGAGCTCTTGACCCACTAACCTGTTTTTGGATCATACATATAGACTGCATCATTCAGTTACTGTCAACCAAATCGCATTAGGTTATTACTTTATCGTGAAAAATCATTTTAGCTTTTAATTATATTGTGTGGTCTTGATCATATCATGGAGATGCATTAAGCTCCAAAAGTATTAAAAAAATAATTGTTGTCCTTCTTGTCCCAGATCCTTAGAAGTTAGGCCAAAACATGTTGTAGATTAGACAGACTCACGCTCTTAAACTCTCTTAAACTTACAGCTTATGCACACCATGCAGGTCTATGCTGAAATTCCAGTGAAAATTTTGTGTGGGTAGATTAAAAAAACAAAACAAAACAAATCTATTTCATTTTCTTTTTGTGCAACTGTCAGCCAAGTGCTCCAAGTGCTACTGCCTGTGGTGCGACCACAGTCCACAGTCACACTGCATAAAGTACCGATTTAACTACTGGATTGCATTTGTGCAAATAACGTGTCCCTTATATTAATACTCAATAATGTTGTAAATGTGGCCAGAACAGCAAATGCAGGGGACAGTCTTCAGATTCTGAGCTTTAATAAAACCATGCCCTGAAAACGAGCATAAAGATCCCTGGCATCATACATAATGTTTCTTTATCATGGCACCTTTTCTGTATAGTTGCCATTATACAGAAACACAGTGAATCAGGATGGTTGATGTGGTTGTGGAGACAATGCGGTTAGTAAAGCTAAAAGCTGCTCTTCATTAGAACTAGGCAAGCTGCACTGTGCTGGAAGTGGCAAGCTAAACACTGAGCTACTCAAAACAACGTAGCTTAATACAACTTAACAAATTCCTCAGAACGTGGGACTCTGCATTCAGATCTGAGGACCAGCAGGCCTACAAAGAGGCACAGGGGGGCATCAGAGAGGCCAAAAGCAGGTACAAGCAGTGCATAGAGGAACACTTTAACAGCAACAACACCAGATACATGTGGCAGGGAATAAAGATTCTCACTGGCTGCAAGGAATAGATAAGCCAGCACCCATCCTGCAGGGAAGGACGACCCCATATAGCTGCACCAACATCAGGTCAGATCTACTCTGCGCAGAGTCAAGCAGCTGGTCCAGATGGAGTCACAGGACGGATCCTCAAGAACTGCACAGACCAGCTAGCAGAGGTATTCACCACCATCTTCAATCTCTCACTACTACAGTCTGCAGTCCCCACCTGCCTCAAATCAGATCATCCAGGTGCCAAAGAAAAACACAGATCGACAGAGGATGCAGTTATCACAGCGCTCCACACAGCCCTTACAAACCTGGTACAGTTATCCCCCACAAACTAGATCAGAAACTGAGCAACCTGAGTTTAGGGGTGCTCACTGTGTACATGGATACTGGACTTCCTGAGCAACAGACCCCAGAACTTTAGGATGAGACATCACACCTCATCCACACTCATCCTGAACACTGGCACACCACAGGGGAGTGTCCTCAGCCCCCTCCTCTACTCCCTCTTCACCCATGACTGTTCCTCCATTAGCCCCACCAGCACCATCGTCAAATTTGCTGATGATACCACCGTAGTAGGCTTGATATCAGACAATGAGACTAGGAAATCTAAGTGCACTGAGCACTCTGCCCTCTGCATACATGGAGAGGAGGTAGAAAGAGCTTCAAGTGCACATCTCGGCTGACCTCACCTGGTCCAAACACATTGGGGATGGTCCAACACATGACCTACTGCTGCACCGTGTGGTTCACCAGCTGCACTGAGGAGAACAGGAGAGAGAGTGTGCCATCGGCACAACACTACCCTCCCTCACAGACATCCACACTGGCCGACTTCAAAAGAAGGCCAGCTGCATTTTAAAGGACCCCACCCACCCTAGACATCAAATGTTCTCCCCCCTGCTCTCTGGGAAGAGATACAGGACAATCAGAACCAAAACCAACAGACTGAAAAACGTTACGTGTTACGGCTGTAAGTGTTTTTGTTGTTGTTGTTATTGTGCTGTATTTTTCCTTTCTACCTGTGTCCCTCTCCCTCTTATTGTAAAATAAATATATAATAAATATATATTAGTTGTACGACCACCTGGCCGTCCTTTCCTCTCCCGGGCAAATTAAACAGTTATTCACTGGCTGGCCTCAGGGATGTAACAGTTTGGGGGCTCCTCCTGGATCTACCCGGAAAGGAGGCTGGAGAAGTCGGGTTGGCAACCGCCAGCTGGGTGAGTGTGTTCTCCCGTGGCTGACGCTGTGAGTTTTGTTTCCCACGTACCTATTGTCTAGCTCTCACCACATTTAACAGCTTCCTACAAAGCCCTTAATGGTCAGACACCATCATACCTTAAAGATCTCATAGTTCCCTACAATCCCACCAGGACACTGTGCTCCCAGAATGCTGGTTTACTGATGGTTCCCAGAGTTTCCAAGAGTAGAATGGGAGGCAGAGCCTTCAGTTATCAGGCTCCTCTACTGTGGAACCTTCTCCCAATTTCGGTCCGGGAGGCAGACATAACTGTATCTTTAAGAGTAGGCTTAAAACTTTACTTTTTGATAAAGCTTATAGTTAGGGTTGGCTCAGGCTTGAACCATCCCTTAGTTATGCTGCAATAGGCCTAGACTGCCGGGAGATTCCCCATGACACATCAAGCTTTTCTCTCTCTCTCTCTTCTCTGGATTCATATCCCATGTTATATGTTACTAACTCAATATCTTCCCTTTCCCGTAGTCATGTGCTCTTCCATCTCTCTCTCCTCTTCAGTCACTTTCTGCAGGTACTTCTGCCTCTGGAGCTGTAGAGTCTGACCTGCGATGACAAGCCTCCTGCTGCTCCTACAACCCCACTCAACAACTGCTGCTATAATTAGAAATTACTTGTACTTCTACAAGTTTTATTTTTACTTTTGCAACTAATACTTTTATCACTACTATCATTACTATTACTGTATTACTGGTATCACTTTAAATTTTTTACATGGAACCCATGTTATGCTATGTTCTTCTCTCGCTGAGAGAGAAGCTGAATTGCTGCGGGAGGGTTAGCTGTTGCTCGTTAACTCTGTGGCAGGCAGTAGTGAGTGGTATGGTGTAGTGCCCCTACTACTGTGTGTATTTCTTGTTTTTTTTTATTTTTTATTCGTGGTCAGTATGGCACTTTTTGACTTAGCTGGGTTCGTGGTTAACCCCATGCTAAATTTATTTGATAAGTGTAGAAAGGCTGACTTGATCACGGAGCATTATAATATTCCTGCAGCAGCATCTTGTTAAGGCAGAGCTGAAAGCTGCTTTAGTTGAGCGTGGTGTTTTTCCCCCTCTGCCAGCCATGGAGCCGTCGATCCAGCGACCGGGGGGGTTGCCCCTGTGTCAACGCTAAGGGAGAGCCTCTCCAGTACAGCAGAGCCTCTTAGCCGGCCGGAGCCTCTGGTGGAGGAGGCGACCAGGCTACAGCCTGTAGGCCATACACCAATAGCACGAGGTGATGTGAAGGAAAAGTCGTATACTCTGCCCCAGTTCGACCCACTATTCGGCAGTTAAAACTGTGATCAGGCCAGGTTGAGATCCCCACTGGTACATCGTTGGGGCCCGACTCTGCGGTCGCGTTTGATGTTAGTAAAAACATTTCCCTTGAATCTGAGGTGGAAGCCTATTTCAGTGCGTTTGAACACATTGCTGCTGCCCTGCACTGGCCAAAGGACGTCTGAGCCATTTTGTTACAGGGCAAGCTATCCGGTAAGGGTCAGGAGGCTCTTCTCTGTCCGTGGAGGACGGCTTAACTTATGAAAGGGTAAAGAGTGCCATCCTTAGAGAATACAAGTTGGTGCTGGAGGCTTATAGACAGCATTTTAGGGGCCTTAAGAAAACACCAAACCAGACTCACATAGACTTTGCCAGAGAAAAGGGGATTTTGTTTGACTGGTGGTGCTCAGCCTGCAAAGTGAGTGATTTTGACTCTCTGCTGGAGGTGATGATACTGGAAGAATTTAAGAACTTCGTGTCAGAGCGTACAGTTGTTTACTTGAACAAGCAGAAAGTAAACACGCTGCAGCAGGCCCCTATTTTGGCAGATTAGTACGCTATGCCTTGACTCATAAATATCATCTCCAGGCGTGAGCTCCGCGATTCTCAGCTGATAGGCAAGTGGTGCCGCAGTACACCGTGTCCCAACAGTCCGTGCACCACAGAAAAAGTCAACTCAGATTGTGAATATTCAACAGAATGCAGTTATTCAAAAGTCAGTGTATCCCCCCCCTCATCTTAATTACTGCCCTCAGCCTGTCGGGCATAGAATGCACTAAGTTCTTTAGAACGGAAGGCTCAATGTTGCCCCACTCCCGCACAGCCCTCGCATTGAGCTGCTTCATGGTGGTAGGGGGTGGGCTGTGGAAGACCCGACTGTTCAGGATACCCCAGCAGTTCTCAATCGGGTTGAGGTCCGGGGAGTTGGGTGGCCATTCCTCTTTGTGCAGAAAGCCAGAAAGCTGCTCAGAACACCACTGCCGAGTTGTATGAGCAGTATGTGCGGGGGCACCATCTTGCACGAAGACCATTTCCGCACGCCTGTTGAACATCTTCCTAGCTGTGACGGGGCCTGATTTCTTCTTTCTGGTGAGTATGGGAAGTAGCACTGGCTGGAGAATGTTCTTAACATAATACTCAGCGTTGATGGTGGTGCCCTGGGGTACAACATGCAACTCAGACAGCCCTGAAGATGACATCGCCCCCCAGACCATGCAATGGGTGCTGAACTTGACCTGTTCAGAAGGTGGTACTTCCATTCGATTGTCAGTGTAAATGCAGTCGTTTTGGCTGTTGGGAGTTGGAAATAAGTAGAGAGGGCACTCATCAGAGAAAACCCAGTTTTCCCAGTCTCTTGGGGTCATTTTAGCATACTTCTTTGAAAAAGCAAGCCGCTTCTCCTTTTGTAGTTTGGTAAGGCGAGGAATCCGCTGTCTTCTGTATGCTCTCAGACCCAGTTTCTCAGTCAGAAAATGATGGATGGTACTCTTAGAGACTGCTTCCCCAAGATTCTTCAGTCTTCGACTGAGTCTGCAGCAGGATTGGTGTCTCTTTCCCTTGGCCTTGCGGATGAGGTCCTTGGCCCTCGAACTCAGAACTGAGGGGCGACCTGCACAGGGCATGTCTTCAAGGGAGTCACAACTCTGGTATCTCTGCCACCACTTCTTCACCCATCGTATGCTTCTGCCAACGTCCTGAGCTACCTCCCTGCAAGTTTTCCCTGCCCTGCGCAAGGCAATGGCTTGAGCACAGACTTGAGGCTTTGAAAGTGCAGCTTTTCCAGATTTTTGTTTGGCCATCGTGGCAACACTACCACTCAGTGACATGCTTCATGGTCAACCAAGAAATTTATAGGCCTATCACAAACAGATGAACTAATTAAACAACCTCACAACACCTGGCTGACCAGATGCAACCCATTTTGAGACGAACGGACAAAAATGTTGCCCAATGGGGTGCATGAACTTTTGGGACGTGGTGTAGTAGCGCATCCAGCTCGAAGGCTGAAAAACTATGCTTTTTCTGCCGAAAGGCTGACTATCTCATTGCTGATTGTGTTGCCTGGAAACGTAAGCAGCAGGGGGCTGGGGTAGGTGCAGCTTCTAAGCAGCCGAAGGTAGTAGGGCTGGTTAAAAATGTATGTCCTGGTGGCTTGTCCACCAGCTCTCGGGGTCCTGATGACTGTTTCAAGCCCTTTATCTTTGAAGGATTTGTGTCACTCACTGGTAAGTCAGAAGACCAACGCCAAGTCATGGTGCCGCGTGACACGGGGGGGTCCCAGTTGTTTATCCTTGCCAGTGCTCTACCATTCACTATGAACTCTGCTTGTGATGTGACCGTTGTGAGGTTAATAGGTATGAGTTTTGTACCTGTGCCTCTCTATCTGGTCTATATGAAATCCAAACTGGTAAACGGGTTCTTCCCTGTGGCTGTCCACTCTCATCTTCCCGGTGATGGTGTGGGTTTCATCATGGGGAACGATATAGCTGGGGGAAAAGTCTATCCGGCTCCCAAGGTTGTAGATGACCCCATCTCACAGGCAGAGCCTAGTGGCATGGCTCAGAAACATCCCAGTGTCTTTACAGTGAGTGTTCTCACCAGAGCTCAGGCCCGCAGGCAGGCCCAGGGAGTAGATTTGTCTGACTCACTGCCGGCATCAGCTCTGTCTGAGGACAGGTGGCCCCCTAGTGATGACGTGAGGTACTGCATGATTCAAGCCTGTTCAAAAGCTCCCTGCTGCCGCTGAACTGGGTTGCACTCAGCCAGGCACAGAGAGATGATGTGTCCCTTGTCAATTGTTTTGCTGTAGCTGAAAAAGCCAGTGAGGAAAGAGGTAAAAAGTGAAGGAGGGAGTATTAATGGGCCGGTGGGCCCCACAGCTGGGGGAAAGTTCAGGGGAGGACTGGGGCACAGTGCAACAGACAGCACATACTTGAGCTGGCGCATGAGCATGAATGGGCTGGTCACTTAGGAGTTACTAAGACCTATGACCACATTTTACAGCATTTTTTCTGTCTCAGTCTTAAATCTGACATGGCCCGCTTCGGTAAAACATGCAGCACTTGCCAAATGGTGGGGAAGCCAGCTAGTGGACTGTGTTGGCCCATTGCATAGGACCAAAACTGGTAACCAGAAATCCATGCTGAGGAAGTATTGCATGGATACAGGGAGAGACTGGGATGAGGGGGTTCTATTCATGCTCTTTGCCATACGTGGCGTGAAACAGGAGTCTCTGGGTCTCAGCCCTGGAAAGTTGGTGCTTGGTCACGATGTGCGGGGCCCCTTAAGGTATTAAAAGCTGCTGGGTGGATCTCCTGATAAAATCACTGTGGGAGATTTTTTGACCCGCTGCAGGCAGAGACTACAGCAGGTGTCCACTGTGGCAAGACAGACCCTCTTGTGTGCTCAGGAGAGGATGAAGGGGCGGTAACAAACACCCCCTTCTCCACCCCACCCAAGACTAAGGTGCAGAAGTACTAAGTACTAAGTACTAAGGTACTCCCAGAATAACCCTCTCATACTCCCATACGCCACTTTTTCAATGTTGACTCTGCACTTTACACTGCTATAATTTTTACCCTATACCACTGTATATACTTCCTTTTGTTTTGCAGTTTTGCAGCTATTTCTGAGCCACAGGTATTAAAATGTAGGTGTTAAAATAGCCACCTGTCAGCTTAACACGACACATAATATTAACTAATATTTTATCTAGGTTATACCGAGAAAGCCCATATAGGACCTACTGTATAACCAAGGTTGAAATATGCAGTAGCTTTTATGTTTGGGCTAATGGGAGATATCACAGTACTGCAACAAACCACAGCAAAATTTACAATGCTGAGAAGAACCAGTGAACTCACTTGCTGATGCTGCTGACTGCATGCTGCTGCTGGTTGGGGCTTTGAAAATATTAGAAAATTTCTGACATTTGCCCACCTCCTCCTCAAGTTTTTTTTGACAGGCAGGCCAGGCAGGCCACTTAGGGCCCAGGCCACCGGGAATTGTCTCATCCCTCCTGTGGGTCAATCCAGCCCTACATATCACCGAAGCAATTCAAGTCTCCGGTATCACCTCAATGCAAAACATGTAGCAGTGAGCAGGGACGCCAGAGCTAACGTTAACGTTAGTCCTAGTACGAGCAAGAAGTGTCGCCAACCCAGATGACGGGTTTCAGAGCCAAGATGAGTAAGTCCACATCTGTCACACTAAGATGTTGATCAAACTGTTATGGCATATGTTGCAACCCAGTTTTGCTCAGGATACTGGAAGAATAACAGGTCAGGACTGAGGTCAATTAAGGGACCATTTTTGTTTCTGTTTTCTTTTTTTCTTTTTCTTTTTTTTTTTCTTTTTACCATTTTAGATGGTAGAAATGGCATTTTATGTTGAACTGCTGTTCTGTTTATTTTTGACCATGGATATTTTATTTACCATTTTACCACTCTTCTGGAATGTACTTGAAAGTACTGTGTTATTTAAAAACACACAAACATGCTTTATAGACATTGGAAGTTTACAAAAAGTAATAAATGAACACAATTGTATTGTTTAAACATATGTATATGTCTATTCATTGATTCAGTCATCTACCAAAATCAGTTTGAATTGAAAAATGTTGCTTCGTGTCAAATATTGATATGTGATTAAAATCAAAATGTGATTAATTGCAATTAATTGCGATTTATTAATTACAAAGCCACTAATTAATTAGATTAATTTTTTAAATCGAGTTGCACCACTATTTATTTTATTTTATTTTCACCATTCTATATTTTATCTGTGCTGTCATTCCAAGAGCTGCTAAATTGTGTTTCATTGTTGACAATATAGATCTATTCTATACAGACTTCACCAACCTAATGACTGTAAATGTCCAAAATCATCTCAACCAGCCTGTGTTTCTTCTCTGGTGCATTACACAGTTCTTCCCGGCAGCTTTCACACCATTAGAAATACCAAGCCCCACATGCTCAAGGGAAGTCAGTCTGTGAGAGATATCACAGCAGACAAACTCACTTATCATCTCTCTGCAGCTTCTCTGTTGGTGTTATTCATCATCATTCTCTCTGTCACTTTCATGCATTCAGTGTAAGTCTTTGTGCAGCTGTACCTTTCTTGTACTTTCATTTTGTTGTTTTCCTTGTTGTTTGTTTTTTTGCTCATCATTCTATTATGTACAGTGTCTTAAATACTCTCAGTATTACTCATCTCAGTGTTACTTTCATTGGCCATGGAAGGCACCAAATGATAGTTGTCCACTGATTGATCACTGACACATCACCAATTCACACAAAACCTGCAAGAATGATGCATTTGGAATAGAATAGAATACAAACTGTCTCCTTAGCAGTGGAGAAGAAAATATGTGTCTGTCTTCCTAGCTCTGTGCTGTGACAAACTATTTTACACTTATTTACAGATCTCTGTGAAATGAAACCTTTTGTTACATTGTGAATCACACCCCAACTATCACATGACACTTGTGCCAGAATCTCAGAATCCCTCTTCCACTTTGGTCTTTGTTATTACAGTAAGGACTCAGCTTTGACACTTAGGCTACAGGTTTTAAAAACTATCAATTTTTTTTCTCTCAGTCTTTCTGAATATTTGCTCAAGAGCATGGGTGTCTTTGTTCAACCATAGCTGAGTTTTAGCTCTAGAAGTTGTGACTATCAAAGGATGTCCAGAATGTCTCCAGATATTAAATTAGACTTTGTGATTAATTGGTTTGTGCTGGGTCTTAATACTGCTGAATATAGAGGAGGCTCAGTGGCATCTGAGAAATTACTTGTAGGAATAAGAGACAGGTCATTGAGGATTGGGGACCATTTGAAACTGATGGTTGGAAAAAAATTTAGAGGGACAATGGTCAGACCTAACATATATACTTAGTCCAAGGTGTGGCCACAGTCCCAAGAAATTCAGCAGGAAGGTTAGGGGAAGATTGTGGTCTGGATTAACACAGAAAGACTTCACAGTGACTACAGACACAATGTGTGTATTTATATTTCATCAAAACTCCAGCCTGTGTCTAACCCTGCCCAAAGCACTTTTGTTGCCTAAACCTAACCACAGACAAAACTGTGGGGACCATGGGGACCCACTTTGGTGTGCTGGACTGCTTGTGATGGTTTTAAGGTCCTCTCCCCCTCTTCTCATTCTCTGTGAGAGCAGTGCTGGATGTCTTCCTCCAATCATCACAGTGATGGAGGACCTGCAGCATCTTCACCTCTTGTATCCAAGTATGAAGATCATGTCCCCTGTCCTGACCCAGACAGTCAAATGGAAGGCTGGCCCCACTCCCACTCCCCCACTTTCAAATTCTGTAATTCAAATTAAGTTTCTAGTGATACATATTTCAGCCCGTAACACTAATACAAAAAGAATGCTTGGTGTTTAGACAGTGTTTATTATCTAACCTAGGAGCATAGCGAGAATAATGACACAGCTACAATTTGTCTGGCTTATTAGATAGAGGTATGTAGAGGCACCAGAGGCTCAGACAAACCAGCATTCATGCATCTTTCATAAGGCTTGTCAGAACAGCTATACCATCCCTTTTAGGAGGGGACATTACACGGCTCATTTGGGGTGTCGTGCTGCTACATGGAAAACAGCTTCACTACAGCAGTGCACAGCAGACTGTGCTTCTTGTTAAATGCAACATTTGGCTCTGGATATTGTAATGCAGACCTGAAGAAAAACATGAACAGATGGCACTGACTTGTATTCTGTATTGTGTTTTTTGTTTGTTTTCCCCCCGGTCAGAATTTCAAGGCACTGTCATGACTAGCAGCCATGTCTTTTTATACCTTGACATTCACACACATCCATATGGATCACTCCATTTTGGACTGAAGCTGAGCTGCTTGATTTTGATGCACAGAAATCCCAACAGATATCAGGATGGGAAACCCTCCATCATGTCACAGTTGTGTGACAATATGGAAAATACAAAATACAAAATTTCATTATGTGTACTAAATTTTGTTATGTGCAAGCATAATGACAATAAAGAATTCTTGAGAATACTAAATAAGGAGATAGAGAATGGAGTAAGACAAGGTAGTTGCCCAAAATTTTTTTATGTGGGCAACAAAGAAAATTATAATATGAATGATGTTAACAATTTCAGTGTGAATGTTGGACCTGATTTAGCAGGCAAAATATCTGATACAGTAACACCAGAGAGATGGAAGGATAATTTTATTGATAGGAATCTAAGTTCAATGTTATAGATACTGTTGCTAAATGTAAAAACAAAAAATCCACAGATTGTGATGACATTGACATGTCTGTAGTTAAAAGGGTAATTGAGGGTATTTCAAAACACGTTCATACATTTGTAACTTATCATTCAAGACTGGTACCTTTCCAAATAGGATGACAATTGCCAAAGTTATACCTCTGTACAAATCTGGGAACAGACACCAATTCACAAATTACAGACCTGTCTCTCTGCAATAAATGATAGACCATGAGATTTTGCACACTAAACTGGAACCATATGGCATCAGGGGTACAGTCTTACAGTGGATGAGGAGCTATCTGAGTGACAAGAAGCAATTTGTGAGGTTGAGTGATTACTGTTCAAAAGGTTTGAGCATTATGTGTGGTGTCCCCCAGGGGTCAGTGTTGGGACCTAAATTGTTTATTCTTTACATTAATGACTTATGCCAAGTATCAGAAGTATTAAAATATGTTTGGGTATTGTCTGGGAATTGGAGTGTTGGTCGGTCTCCCCGGCCTTCAACCTGCCTATGTCTTGTAAGTTCACAAGTTTAAATTAAGGTTTGTTCTAGTTGATATTAAATTAGCAACTGAACCAAAAACATGTGGAACAATGCATCATTAACACTGTGAGATATTAAAAATCTAATATAGGAACAAAAATATAGGAAGGATAAAAACTATAAAGTTTGGTGAATGTGTAACTGAAGTGGAGATTCTGGCTCAGTTTGAATGAGAAAAACTCAAATGAAGAAAACAGCCTTTAAAGATTTCAGAGTTGTAATTGAGGTCTACAGACTGGAAGATCAATCAATCAGATAACATTATCTTAAAATAAGAAAAACGAAAAATCTCTGTGATGTGTGTGCGTGTGTGTGCGCGCATGCATGTGTGCGTGCGTGTATGTGTGTGTGTGAGTGAGTGAGAGAGAGAGAGAGAGAGAGAGAGAGAGAGATTTAGGAGTAATAATAATGTAAAAACCCTGGCATCCAGACTGAGACTGAAATTGATATTATTTTTGCATTAATATTTTTCTAATTATAGTTTATTTATTAATCATACCTTTCCTATCATCATTATACACAGGGCTTGGCTCATTTACTTTGTACTGACATGCATACAGGCATACACTTAATTCACTCTAAACAATAATTAATTTCTTTTCTGTTCATCTGTTGAATATATTTTAATCATTATAACTCTAACTACACAGCTTGCTTCTGTAGAGATTCAGAAATGACTGTAAGAGACCTACTGTGAGTGTCCTGTGATTCCTCCAAGTTGTTTATTTAATTGGTTAAAGTTAATCTAGACTTTCAGTCTTAGTAATGTTATGTACTGCAGTGTTCATCCATCATGTGGTGTCTCATTTAGCCTGTCATTGGCTTGTCAGCCTCTTAAACCAGTGTCTACTGTAAGTTAAACTACAAGCAAGCTAGCTAATGTTAATTAGCTTAGTTGTCAAAACTTACTGCAGCACAATCCTTAAAACTACAGAATATACAAGTCTATCTAAAAATGGACTGTGGTGAAACTCTATACATGAAAAGTACCTTGAGATAACTTCCGTTGTAATTCAGCAATAAATAAAACTGACTTGACTTGAGCTCCTCCATTTGAATAAAAAGAAGTCACTGAAGATCTCAGAAGAGGACCCAGTCCCACTCCCACTACTATGTTCATTTTCACCTTTTCTTGCCAAGGTTATATTCTTGTTTGGCTCACTCTGACCTTTGAAAATGAACAACAACAACAATAGTAGTAGTAGTAGTAGTAGTAATAATAATAATAATATGGAGGAGAGAAGGAGAGAGAGAACTTAAATTATGGGTGTAATTAGTTTAAATCACAGGAAAGCACTGATATCATCTTAAGATTATTTCATTTGTTTGTGTCTTGATAAATGTGACTGTTATTTAAATAATTTTACATTTCTCATTACATTTTTCCACTGACAGTTATCACTTAACAGAGCTTCTGTACTTGTTTTTATGATAGCTGCCCCACATATCCTGTATTCCTTTACAGCACTGGTTGTGCAGCTGTGCAGCAGAACATTTGGAAACAACCCCCCTCATTTTAAAGTTGCTGATGCTGTGATGTGAGGAGAAACCAGGTCACATATACTTTTCAATGATCATTGGACATAAAGATTGACAAAACAATCTGTATTTGTCTTGACACAAGCTGCATCTCTTGGCTTTGCAGCCACTGTGGCTAAAAATACAGGTTTGGCCCTGGTTTTCCTAAAAACTAATTTCAACTCTCCAGATACACAAAATATACATGCAAGTACACAGAACCAAAGAAGAGAAATGTGCATGTGTTGTGCCTGCGTATGTGTATGTGTAGATCAGTGAAGTTTGTTATGTGAGAGACCACAGCTAACAAGGTTTCTGTTACTTACTTGTTGTTAGAAACACATGAAATATTAGAAAGCATCTTTAGAGAGAGCCTCGAGGACCATGACCATACAGAGACGACCAATACACAACATCATGCTGATGTCTCAGGAGGAAAAAAATACATAAAAAAGTTGTGTGGCTGCAGCCATCCAGTAACATTACAAAATGTGTTAGAGTCAAGAGTCTCAGTGGTTTTCATTTGGAGATTATTAACACAGAAAGCAGGGATGACATCAGCCAGACAACCACTGACAAAGCTATGCTACACTTTGTTGTTTCCAGGGGGCTGATGGAAGAAATCCTGAAAAATGTGAATTATCAGCTCAGAGTTGGATATTTGAGCTCAATCAGATAACATTATCTTAAAATAAGGATAACAAAAAATATGTGGTGTGTGTGTGTGAGTGAGTGAGTGAAAGAGAGAGAAAGATTTGGGAGGCCTGACAATTTAAGGCTAATAACCAAGCTACCTATAGATGAGCTTTGATGGCAGTCTCAGACATGGCTGTTTCAGTAACTTGTGTCGTTGCAGACATCATAGGTTTGAACTGGAGATTTGTGTAAAATTACTTGTTCAGCCTGGTTGCTCACTGTAACTCATTAGTATGCTACCTCTGTAGTCACCAGAAAACAAAGCACATCAGAGGAAGGTGGCACACATACACAGATACACAGATGTCTATTTCATCTTATTGCACCACTCAAGCAGAAAACAGATGCTACTTATCCAACTAAATATGGCAGAAAGACTAAGGAGAGATAGGAGCACATTTATCTGAAGTGTTTTCAAAAGGATTAATTACACACTGCCACCCACTCACAGCACTCCCAGTCATAAGAAAACACATATACCATTCTCATTATCCATGCAAGCGATCAAATATCCTATCACTACATGGTTTAAAGACTGTTTAAAGACTTATTTCTCACACTGGGTTATTCTGTAAGGAGAAATTTGCTACAACTGGTGCCATTCTGGGGCAGCACGGTAGTGCAGTGGTTAGCACTGATGCCTCACAGCAAGAAGCTTCCAGGTTGGAGCCCTGGTTCTGTGTGGAGTTTGCATGTTCTCCCTGTGCCTGTGGTTTCTCTCTGGGTATTCCGGCTTCCTCCCACAGTCCAAACACATGCACGTTAGGTTAGGTTGGCCCTGCGAGTACAGAGTGTACCCCGCCTCTTGCCCAATGTCAGCTGGGGTAGGCTCCAGCACCCCTGCGACCCTCAACAGATAAGCAGTATAGATAATGAATGAATGGTGCCATTCCTGCTATCCTGCAATCACTGTCTCTGCTGAGGGTGGTGTGGCTACTAGCTGAACAGTAACATCCATATTCTTACAAGTCATGGCCATTATAACTAACACTGTCTGCTGCCACAGCTTCCTTCACCACCCCAACCTCTGTGGTTTTTGTCAAGCTTTTGGTGCTGCAGGTAAACAGGTTGTGCAGGCTGTGACAGCCTGAGATCCACTGAAAACAAAGACTCCCTGTTTGTCTTCCTTAATGATAGCAATAGCCACCCCCATCAAGAGATCCAAAGAGAATACAAAATAATCCATTGGATTTGGGAGGGTAGTGTTCCTCATCTGAAATGAAATGAACACACAAGTTTCCCCTGTCAGTTAAACCAGCAGTGGCAGGAAGAACGACCTAAAGCAACACTACAGAGGTGTGACATATTTATCAGTCTGAATGAATCTAAAAACTGATAGCTGCTGATGATAAAATGTGCTCAAGTGTTTTAGGTCCATTTGGACAAAAAGAGGGTAGAATACAGTAGCAGCAAGAAGGTATGAAGAACCATCATGCTTTGAGTGGCTGCCAACCTTATCTAAACACCCGAGGGCTTGGCTAGGCTGAGAGTGATCTGAAAAGGCTTTTTTCAATGAGAAACAGCCGCCCAGAGGGAAGAACAGGAGGAGACACATAGTGACTACATGGAGAGACAGAACGAAAAGCATCAGAGAGGAAATGGCACGATGATGCATTGATGAAATCTGCCCTTTAGATGAAAAGGCATTAGTCAGCCAGGACCAGAGAGTGGAGAGGCTAACACAATTGGATTTGGCTAGGAAACATGGATAAATGCAATCCCTGAGGATGAGGGAGAAAGGATGGGGCTGGTGAAAGAAAATGATGGACAGAGGAGAGGTTGAGTCGAGGGGGTGTCTGTGGAAACCTGGCTGGCTCTGGGCCTGCTGAGGCTGGAGTCACCAGCTTTAGAGTCAAGATCTGAACAAATCCAGTTCTCCTGATCTGATTATGAGACTGTACTTGGCAACATGGGAAATGCCAACAGTAGCTTCAGTCCATGCCCTGCTCTACCTGCTCTATCTGCTCTACCTGCTCCACCTGCTCTATCTGCTCCACCTGCTCTACCTGCTCTATCTGCTCCACCTGCTCCGCCTACTCTATCTGCTTCATCTGCTCTACCTGCTCTATCTGCCCCACCAGCTCTATCTGCTCCACCTGCCCCACCTACTATACCTGCCTTTCTGCTTCATCTGCTCTACCTGCTCCACCTGCTTGACTTGCCTTACCTGCTCTATCTGCTCCACCTGCTCCACCTGCTCTACCTGCTCTATCTGCTCCACCTGCTCTATCTGCTCTACCTGCTCCACCTGCTCTACCTGCTCTATCTGATCCACCTGCTCCACCTACTCTATCTGCTCCACCTGCTCTACCTGCTTGCCTTACCTGCTCTATCTGCTCCACCTGCTCCACCTACTCTATCTCCTCCACCTGCTCTATCTGCTTCATCTGCTCTACCTGCTCTATCTGCCCCACCAGCTCTATCTGCTCTATCTGCTCCACCTGTCCCACCTACTATACCTGCCTTTCTGCCTAGCTGCTCTACCTACTCCACCTGCTTGACTTGCCCACCGCATCTCGTTTCACACCAACTCTGCTCTGCTCCACTGCTCTATCCGCCCCATACCTGCTCCACCTGCTCTACCTGCCCCATCTGCTCTACCTGCTCCACCTGCTCATCCTGCTCTATCTGCTCTACCCACTCTATCTGCTCTATCTCCTCCATTCACTCCACCTGTTTATCTGCTCTACCTGCTCCACCTGCCCCACCTGCTCTACCTGCTCTAAGGTTTTCTGAGGTCTTTGACTTTGTCAATTAAACATTCTCAGAAACCGGATTTAGAGTATACCCATTCTTTTCATCTCTTCAGGATGTACAACAAACCTGTACATAAATAAAGCACGTGGTTCAGGTTTTACATGACCCTTTATCAGAACCTGGCTCCTCTTCAGTCTCATTCAACAGTTTTAGTTTCTTCCTCACAGGGGACATTACCCTGCTCCCTGTCTTCTACAGTATCACTAGCACTAGCCAATGGCAAGAATAATAAACTGTTGACCCCAGGGATAGAACAGAGCCTGTCACAGCAAAGTACAAACGGCCAAGATGAAATCTAGGAAAATCTGTTCGGATGCAGAAGCCAGAGACAATCAGACCTGCAGGATGTTTTCAAATCAGATCAGATCTGTAAATGCTAATCTGTTGATGACCATGAGCCTCCCTTACAGAAAAAACATCTCTACATGTAAATATGAATAAGAATTAAACTTTAAAATGGAGATTTTGAAGAAGCAGCATCACATTGTCATGGCAGCTGATAAACCTCTGAAGGAGGATGTTAGGATTCGGCAGTATGCCTCTCTCCCCTCTTGTGTCAGTGTGTTTCCCTTCCTTGTGTCTCCTGTTTGTCTTCCCCTGTCTGTGTTTGTTTTCCAGGGCGTGGCCATCCGGTTGTTCCCTCCTACCCGAGTTTCCCTCCACTCACTCAAGCACTCCTGTCTTCAATCTGGCTAATTACCTCACCTGCCTGCTGCTGTATTTATACCCGGGTCCTTCACTCCAGTCTTCGTCAGATCGTCCGTTTGCCTGCATGGTATTCCTGCACAAGACTCCAAGCCTTTTTTTGAAACTCTCTCCCTGAACTGGCTAACTTTGTCTCTCCTCCTCACCAGATCCCACTTCCTCACCTTTGCTCGCCTGCCACGCCCTGGAGATCTGTTTTTCTGAAGTTTTGACTCCCGGCTGAGTCCACCTTTGTTGGAAGCCTGCCTGCCTGCTCCTTTGTCGAGTGTTTTTGTTTTTCTGTAATAAATCTTTCTTATCGTTCTGAGTTCTGCATTTTGGCTCCTTTCCTGTTTGTAACACAACAGAGGAAGTTGGGCTGGATGGTTTGGTTGACTGTAGTTTCCATTCTGCCTCAAATCAACAGCTTGGTTTCTTCATCTGACATCAACCAAGTACTTATTATCACAACCTAAAGGTGGTAGATCATAAAATGCTCTTACAAAAAGTTTATATTCTAAAAATGTGTATGGTATTCTGCTCATCTCATGGGCACTAACCAGAGCCTGTTCTTGAAGGTCAGTGACAATCAACCAACACAAATGGTAAGGACATGAATTGGGATCATGTGGGAGTTGCTCCTGAGTGTCTCAAGTCAGAGGTCTGAGAGAGGTCATCAGTACAGATCTCATTAAACCTCACTGATAGGACTAGGATCAGCAATTCCCTGGGATTGAGAATCTCTGGAATGTTGCCTCTAATGAAAATCCTTGGAAGGAAATCTGAAAATACTAATCTGTTTAAGATTAAGGGAGGAGATTAAAACAGGAGACTGATGCTGACACTTAGACCACTGTCACTAATGAAAACGAACACCTTTTTTTAATTTTGTTAAACATTTACAGTGAATCATTCTCAGTTGTAAAACAGAGACTTCCTGATGTTTGATGTATCATGAGGAGTGTGATTACTTCTGTATGCACTTGAGACTGTTACTGCTGTTCTTTTGAATAAAGAAAGGAGTTGCCACTAAGGTTTAGTTAACATCAGTAACAAAGAAATGATAACTGACAACAATGAGGTAGACAGAACTGACAGTGGTTTGAATTATAATGAAGAGTAACTGTATGACAAGGTCAAAAAATGGGCATGCTGTGATTGAATCAATATTAAAGCCCTCCTAAAAACCTCTGAATATTCATCAGAGCAGCCCTGTCTGTCTGTGAGGTTGAGGTGAAGGCTGCTCAGCTTGGTGAACACAGCAGGGTGGAGACTCCAGTGGCACCCCACGCAGCACCCAGGGGCTTGGATATAACACATTAAACAGCCATCTCTTCAGTGTTGAGTCTTTAAATACAACATTCTCAGCCTGAATCAGAGTTCATCCACCAGCTCCTCACTTCTTATGACAGAGCCATTAACACTCTATGAGTGGTAGTGATTAGTGACAGTGTGTAAAGGTGAACACTCACAGGACCTGGAGGAGGAATATTTCATTGTTTATGTTTCATATGCTCTCGGTTATCTCCTAACAAGAGAGGAGCCAAGTCATTTTTTTGCATTTCCACTCAGCTGAAGTAAAGTGCTCCCTTGGGCTGTGTTTGCTGTGTGTGTGCATATTTTGATAATAAAAATATTATTCTTTCCCCTTGTGAATTGCAGACTGTATATGAAGGTCACAGGCAATTACAATACAGTCTTCTGTGTGTTAAGCAGACACTGAGATTGGACCGGTACATGATTATGATGTTTTTTTACCCCCACGAGGAGGCTGTGATGATGATCCTATCTATCTGTTTGTTTATTCTGAGTTGAAGATTTTAATCCCTCAAACACAAGTCATGTACTGTATGTGTTATACCACCCTCAATTTCCCCAAAACACATTTTAATATCATTCTCCTAGTTTCCAGGCAAACAATGGCTCCAATTATCTCATTTAAAATTTCAAATCAACTTGCAGTGGCCTGAACTTTGCTGAGGATAGGTAATTAATCATAGTGAACAATCATTCACCTTCATTGTTCTACCTGCTCCACCTGCTCCACCTACTTTCACTTTCACCTACTTTCACTTCCTAAAAGGTGCAAATTTACAAACCATCAAACACCAAGAGCAAACCATAAAACAAACCCTTAACTGTTTTTGAGGTTACATTGTCATAATGTCATGGTACCGAGAGAAGATTCTGTGTGTGGAGTGGACAAGCCCAGACTCCTTAGTTATTGTCCAGAGTGACTTTAACAAAGGCAACCTCACCCACGAACTCCCCAAATACAGACAATTAAATGCCCGACCAGAGAGGAGAACATTCTGGATCACTGTTACACCACAGTAAGCAATGCTTATAACGCCATCTCCCGTGCTGCACTGGACCACTCTGACCACGTCATGGTCCACCTGATTCCTGCATACAGGCAGAAATTAAAACTGTTGTGAGGACATCAAAGAAGTGGACCAGTGGGGCTGTGGAGGATCTCCAGGCGTGCTTGGACTGCACAGACTGGGATGTATTCAGGACTGCCACCAACAGTCTGAATGAGTATACAGAGACTGTGACCTCATACATCAGCTTCTGTGAGGACTGCTGTATACCAACACACACCAGGGTGAGTTACAACAATGACAAACCCTGGTTTACAGCCAAACTCAGACAGCTAAGGCTGGAGAAGGAGGAAGCGTTTAGGAGTGGGGACAGAGACAGGTAGTAAGTAGTACAGGTTCAGCAAGGCAGTGAAAGAAGCCAAACGCCTGTAGAAACTACAACACCAGTTCTCAGCAGGTGACTCTGCCTCTGTCTGGAGAGGGCTCAGGCAGATCACTAACTGCAAGCCCAAAGTCCCCCACTCCACGAATGACTCATGCCTGGCCAACAGCCTGAATGTGTTCTACTGCCGCTTTGAAAGACAGTCCTGACACCCTCCCCAGTGACACCACCAGCCCCACCACACCAGCCTCTCACGCTCCCCCAGCACAGCAGGGGGCAAGACTGTGTTCTCTCCCTTCTACTCTTCTCCCTGTACACCAACAGCTGCACCTCCGGTAACCAGTCGACGACACCACCCTCATTGGGCTCATCTGTGGTGGGGATGAGTCCGCCTACAGGAGGGAGATTGATCAACTGGTTATGTGGTGCAGTGCGAACAACCTCGAGCTTAATGCTGTGAAGACAGTGGAGATGGTTGTAGACTTCAGGAAGAACACAGCTTCGCCCACTCCAATCATCCTGTGTGACTCCCCAGTCAGAGCTGTGGAGTCCTTCTGTTTCCTGGGGACCATCATCACCCGGGACCTCAAGTGGGAGCTAAACATCAGCTCCCTGATCAAGAAGGCCCAGCAGAGAATGTACTTCCTGCGGCAGTTGAAGAAGTTAAACCTGCCAAGGACAATGATGGTGCACTTCTACACCTCCATCATTGAGTCCATCCTCACCTCCTCCATCACCATCTGGTACACTGCTGCTATTGCCAAGGACGAAGGCAGACTGCAGCGTGTCATCTGGTCTGCTGAGAAGGTGATTGGCTGTAATCTGCCTACTCTCCAGGACCTATACACTTCCAGGACCCTGAGGCGGGCAGGAAAGACCATGGCTGATCCCTCCCATCCTGGTCACAGACTCTTCAGGACACTCCCTTCTGGCAGGAGGTTGCAGTCCATCAAAACCAAGACCTCACGCCACAAGAACAGTTTCTTCCCCTCTGCAACTGGGCTCCTCAAGAAGATCTAGCCCCCCCAACACACACACACAGACTGTCACAGACTATAATCCCCCCACCCCCCACTACACGTTACATTAACGTTATACACACACCTATGCGTTACATTAACGCACATCTCTCCGGACAATCACTGCCACCTTCAAACATTTGCACTCTACACTTTACATTTTAATTATGTATATTTATGTTCCTTGTAAATATAGTTTTTGCTTTTTGCTCTTTTTTTACTATAACTGTTCTTTAGCACCGATATACCAAGACCAATTCCTTGTATGTGCAAACTTACTTGGCAATAAAGTCTGATTCTGATTCTGATTCTGAAGGGAGGATTTTGAAAATCTTCTTAGTGGTGCATTCATGAATGCTCCAACATCCAGGTTATGATGGTAATGGAAAAATCTAGGTTTCATAGTTTTAGTCCTGTAGCTAAAACATGCAAAACCAGAAAAGAAGAAAGGAGGGAGCATTTATTAACTGATTGATACCTCTAACTGATTCTTGACATTTTGAGCAGAGACCAGGCCAGCAGGTAGATATGTTTTAGCAGTTACAGTGACAGCATAACAGTGACGACAGCAGTGAAGTGTTAGTATTATTAGCAGCAGGAGAGTAAGTGTCATTTGGGTCAAATTCTGTTTCAGAGGCTTTTCCACTCTGACAGGAATAAAATTAGCACACTGTGCACAGATACAGGCTTGCCTCATAGCATTAGCTTAGTGGAATAAGGCCACCGTGTTAGTGAGCACACACAAATGCGCTGGCCTTGTAAATCAGTTACAGTGGCATGCATTTGGTAGCTGATCTAACACCAGCTCAGATTATACAGTTGCACAGAGGTTGTTTTAGGCAGCTTGTTTTTACTTTTTCCACTGGAAGTTCAATTCAATGCCAAATGAAAGATTGTACAAGAGTGGATAACAGTGTTGTAACAGTTAATGTTGGATTTCAAAGCCACTGATAGTATCTTGTCTGTGTGTTACTGTGGTAGAGGACTGGTTACCTTGAAAGCACCTTGGCGTTTAATATGACAGAAATGAAATTGAATTTCCATCATTAGATACATTCAACTTTCTAAATTCATCTGCATCTTTCTTTCTCTCTGTGTGTACATGGACCAGGTAAATATAATGCAGATTCTGCAATAAACCCTGACTTCATGAAGCTAACACTCTCTTTTTTGTGGAAACTGTACTGTAGAAAAGTGCTGATTTAACTTTGTGGTCATTATATTGGAAATATTCCTAATATTCAGTCTAGCTGCTGTCACTGCTACCACATTGTGGCCAGGGGCGATGCTGTTAACAGCTAGAGTTCATTCACATGAATTCCCTGAGTTAGCCAAACTGAATAAAGTGGATTATGTCTGTGGGCCGAAAAACTAATACTAGTGGACTGTGGTGTCATTTCCTAGCCCCATGTTCTAAACTTCTCAACAGCTACTGATACCTTAGGAAACAATAATTTATATAGGCTATAGCTCAGCAGTAACAGGAGCATTCAAATGACATCTGATATCTTAGTTATCAGATGTGACTTAGCTGCAGTTTGTCACAGTTACCACGAGTGGAATACTACACAGCAGTCACCAGTAAATGTAATGCCAATTTGAGTGTAATGGTTACTCTTTGGAATAATGTTCATTAGTTTGATTGTCCCAGCAGCTTTTATCTCTAACTGTGGGCCTACAGATAAAGTTTAGAGTTGACTAATAAAGTCAAGAAGTTGTCAGTAAACATGTCAGTGACATGTCAGCTGGAGAATCAAATGGATGTATTCTCCATGTGGTGGCCAGCAGCTGATCTGAATTCAGTTGAAAAATTAATAACCTTACTAAAGATGTATCCTCTGCCATGGTTAAAACTTAGTACCTTAGTACCTTAGTGTTGTGTCGTGGTGTGACATCTGTATTTCATATATCATATGAATGTCTTTCTTTTCTTTTTTTTTTTCTTTTCATTTTCAGACAGTACCAAAATGCAGAGAAAGGTAAGAAAGAGAAGAACGGGTTCAGGTTACAGCAGCTCAGCACTGTCTCCTAGAAAAGATCTAGACCTAGAAAGAGCTGGATGTTTTGATTTGTTTGTGAATGAATGAATAACAGCAGCAGAGTCACCAGGAGGTGGTTGGTGGGCATGTAAAGTACATGATTGTTAACATCCACCTGTGGTTAGGTTTAGGCAATGACAGCACTTGAAATATGGTGATTTTGGTCAAATGTGAGGAAAAATGTTAGGGTCTCATGTCACTTTGAACCTTTTCTACCAGACCAGGAACTTTCCCTGACCTGAACCAGGAGCTGTGAGAGTCTGAACAGAACCAGAAAACTGGTTCATAATGATGGCATAACTACAGGTGGAGACTGAGCTGAGAGATCAGAGATTTACATGGAAAACAAAAATCTGTGAACATTTTACTGATATGATGAACCAATAGATAAATTAACAGCGCATTACACTAACAGAAAACGCAATCAGGTCACAACTGTGTTTCCTTCAAAACATATTTGCTGTTGCAGATTAGTTGTGCAACACATTTCTTGGAGACAGGGTTGATGAGTAACACCTCACCAACAATTTCTTAGTGAGTAGAGGTGTCCTGTCAACAGACCCAGAGAGCATGAGATCCACTTTGATGTGTCAACAAATTCAGAATAATGTACATTTCAAAAATAGTCATGTCATACTCACTGCTCTGTTGTTCTCAATTTCTCTACTTTCCCTCCTCTAACCGAAATACTGTTTAATTTACTAATTAGTGAATAGGTACTATTGTTTATATCATTATATTTAAAGGATGGTAAATGAGACAGAGAGCAAGATGTCACTCTGTTGACTGCAATTGATGCGAAATACTAAATTACATACTGTCATATGTTTGATGAAGTTTAAATGTTGAAACGCTGAAGCTAAATGCTATAAATATATAAAAAGAAATATCTGGGGAACATGTATTCATTATGAGGGTTTTTTCTTGATATTGTTTTGATTTTTTTCAGCACACATGATGTAACTTTAGGATGTGCATGCACTAATTTGAGGAGCAACATTCACTCTGCATATCTTCACTGATGGTAGCGTAATGCTAACTGACAACATAACAAAGTGGAAGTGATTAGGAGAACAGGACAAACTTGAGGCAGGAGAGTGAAAAGTGGGACCTGATGTCATACTGATCAAATAAATGCTGTGGAAAAGATACTGAATTTATCATGTGAGCTGCAGAGAAAAGGGTCCACCCTAAATCATTGACAAATCATTCATGCTGGCCTTTTTACAGACTGAACTTTATTTCTTTTTTTGAGACACGGCTGTTATTGTGAATATATTATTATGGCATCCTTTGTGGTGAACTCCTTGTAAAAGAGAAGACTGTATGAACCATACTATGAACTCTGTATGTCTGGTCGCATTGCCACTGTAGAGCTGAGCTGAATACTAATTCTTTATTACCACGACACACCTTTAACCATCTTTAAAAAATCAGGGAAGCTGGGGGCGCCCCCATAGCCGAATGGTTGGGGTGCGTACCACATGGGCCCAAGTGCCCTGAGCAGCTGGTCCTCGGATCGACTCCCAGTCTGGCCGGATCTTTACTGCGTGTCATTCCCCCACTCTCTCTCCCTGTTTCCTGTCTCCTCTCCACTGTCCTGTCCAATAAAGCCCAAAAAAATAACTTAAAAAAAAAAATCGGGGAAGCCTGTGAACCGCTCAACACATATGTGAATGTAACGGGGAAATAAGTGAGTGCCCCCTGCTTCTGCACCATCTCCCCCTGCACAGGCTAATTGCAGGACAGAGAGCAGATGGGGTACAGCGGCACCTCAGGGAGGGCTTTATGGAGGTGAGGGTGGGAGGATGGAGAGGTAGTGGGGTGGGGGGTTGATGGATGGATGGAGGAGGTGTTGATTAGCCCACCATAGACTCACTGAGATCCCAGCTGTGACACGCTGCCAATGATATATTTAGCTTCATCAGTAGGAGTGTTTCTCACATATAGAAACAGTGTGTGTGTGTGTGTGTCCGGGGGCGGGGGGGGCAATTCTGCTGCCACACTCCCTTCTCCCTTCTTTATGAAATGTATTAATACACAGAGTGTAATCCTTTTCCCTGTGTTTTCCAAACAACCATTCAGCACACCAAACCCCTTTCAGAGGATCCCATCTGCACTGCTGTCACTGACAGCACGGGTTCCAGTTATATCTTACAGTCTTGAACTCTTCAGTCATTGTGTATTATGATGAAAGCGTCATTGTGAGTGCGTTTGATGACTCCTAAAGAGTACAGTCGTCCTCCTTCTTAATTGATTTTGCTAATATCAGCTCTTCCATCTCGCGCACAGCTTATGAACATCTTCAAATAAGCCATGCTGACTGTTGTATATTAATATATTCAAATCCACATGTCCTAATGAAGAGAAAGAAATTAACAGGGGTGTGTGCAGACATGCAGCCATGCAGGTGGATGTGTTGGGCCAGTGGTGAAAGGAATCAGTTTTTTGACCCAGGTCATATCACCCACAGGTCTATTATGACTTTTTTTTTTTTTTTAATCAATGGCTCTCTCATTTTTTAAAATCATATTCTCCAGACCAATTAAACATTCATTTAGGCGTCCTGTCATTATGTATGCACACATCCTCCAGTTAGTAAAGAAAACAGATAACGTACGTTAACAGTAACACTGTTGTTATTTACACTCAGTTTAGACTGAGTCAATACTCTGTTAAAACTTGAAGTAAAGTGGATTATAGATGAAACTGTTTATTCCCACACTGCATGAATAACTGATTTTCACACCTTCTTTCTAAAGCCCTCTGGTGTTTTGGACCGTGCACAACGGCCTGTAACTTGATAGTTAGCAGCTCAGATGTAGCAGATTTTTCATTTTAATTGTTATGATATTTGTAATTTATGTAATATTTATATTGTTTGCTGTTGTTTCATCTTTGTTCTTATTTTTCACTGGTGTGATCTGGTCTTTGTCTTCAGTGTTTCTAACTGACATGAGTCAGCACTGATCAAAGTCATCAGGACCACCTGCTCTGCTCACACTGTCTAAGTAGAGATACCTGAGGTCTAATATGGTCTGTTCTCCCAAAATGTCTGTCTCTGTCTCAGCTATGTAAGTTAGTAAATACATCTTTTGATGGTAGGGTATGTTATTTTATATATTTTGTTGGCAGATAAATGTAAGCGTAGATACATGAGGTCTATACTGTATCTACCAACAATGATTCCTACAGACATCTGGTGCAGGCACTGCTCATTTATAGAGCTGAATACAGATACAAAGACATACATACACCAAGCATGTACAGTGTATTATATAATGGACCTTAGGCTGCTGTATAGTTGAATGGAATCATCCATTCATCCATCAGTTTTTCCAGCAATCCAGATCTACACAACAAATTTTTCCAAGTTTTATAATTTAGACTGAAAAAAGAGCCTGTGGAAGTATCTATGATGACCACAGCAGTAATTCAAGGAGTGACAAATACAAGGGTTGGACGTGAGCTGTCTTTCAGTTATCCAGACCTATCTATTCCACCATTTCTGAAATTTTAATTATATAGTTATTCAAATCTTTATCAAATCTTTATTATTATTCTTCCATACGTTTTTCGGCATCTAAAACCATTCAACCACCAAACTGTTCAGCTCATTCAGGACATTATTACTTGCATTTAACTTTTTTATACTATTTATACTTTTTAAAATATTCAACTTTTTGTGCAAATTTTTTCCCATTCAAATGAATGGACGGAATGTTCAAATCCTTGAAAACTTCAACCTCTTTGAACTTTAACTACTTCAGCATACTTTAAACAAGTCCCAATAAGCTATTCAACTTGCATTCAACTTTTTGATATCTTGTCCGGTTTTTGAATGACAGCAGTTTATATTTAAGCAATATTAACCGAGAGGGTGTGCTTTAACGTCATTTGAGCATGACAGTGATGCGGTCACTGAAGTGCTCAAATGACGTTAAAGTACACCCTCGAGTATAATATTGCGATTATACAACTATTACCAACAAAGTAAAATGTATGCTCAAAATCTGTTCATGTTGAGGAGCAATTTGCTCTCAAAATTAAAAGGTTTTGGCGAGTGTTTTTCCCGTTTCCATGGAAATACATGGGGTCTGATTATTTGCCGTAGTGGTAAACTCGGTTCCATTACACATAGGAGACCACTGACGTGACTGATTGTGTTCCAGTTAATAGTCAGACCCCTAGTAACGACCTAGCAACAGAAATGATTTTCTAGTCCCAGATGAGTGAACTCTGAGCTGACGTTAATGCTTTATCGAGGTCTCGGACTTTACCGAACTAAATCAACAGCCTACTGCACAAATGAATGCTTACTTTTATCAACCACGTTATAACAAAGACGCTGCATTTATTTACTCACACAGATGTAGCTTCTGCAACTGCAAACGTTTACATGAATTTTAAGTTATAGCGCCGTGTCACCGGCACAGCTGATGGAGAAAGCCGACGCGCTTTGCTCAAATGACGTTAAAGGACACCCTCGAGTGTAATCTTGCGATTATACAACTATGACCAACAAAGTAAAATGTATATGGCGGAGTAATATTTTTAGTGATGAGTAAGGCGTGCTGTCATGCTGATTTGAGCACGTTCTAAATGTCTTGTGGACCAATCAGATTGCTCAGTCGGAACTACTTGTTGTATAATACATGCTCATTTCTGGCAGTTTCTGAGTTTATAATGGGTGTGTACTGCATGACATCATCCACTCTAGCCTTCAGCCCCTCAAGTTTTTGTGCTTCAACTCTTCTCCTGCCCACACCTTTCACTTCTCACACACAATTTATACCTCAAATTGTAGATAATTTTGTGCTCTGTCACACAGTGTGACTCCCTAAGCCACAGGATTTACGGTTTTTGAGGTAGCAGCCTCTGATCACCAAGAGGAGCCCTCAACCGCCGCATTGATCTCCATATGAGCTTTCCTCAGACATTATCCAAACCAGGCCAGTTTTTAAACTGCCATACTGTGGTCATTTTTCACTTTATCTACACAAATAACACGTCTGTTCAGTAAAGTCTCCCGGCGCTGGTAGTCACCAGATTTTATCGATGGGAGTTACAGTTTTTGAGATAGTATGAGGAGTTCAAGAGGTGCACAGAGCAAAATCTGACTCTGTAGAGGCTGAGACCTTGATATTTTCTATGGCAACCTGTGAGTGCAGTTGGACACAAACAGGTGATCGTGATCAGCTGATCTCTGATGTCTGTGCTGTTTATCAAACTCTTGACTTACTTTTCTGTCAAAATCCTGCTACAAACTGTCTCCACAGCACATAGAAGACGTGGATTCACACACAGTTCAACAGTTTTCACTTCAAACAGGTTTTAGAGCAGTTTTAATCAGGAGTAACTTGGCAGTTAATTTCAGTTGGTGATAGAAAACACACAAAGAGATTTTCAAAGTAAAACATCAGGCCAGATACTGGAATACACAGATAAAGAAAAGGACACTTAAACACAACATGTACTGTGTACACTCACAGACAGACAGACACACACACACACACACACACACACACACAACTATCATCTATATATCAACACATGGGCCATTCTGGTGGATTCCTCTTACACAGAGATCACTGATGGGTGAATTATCTTTAAGCAGTGTTTAACCATACCTATTTCTGCACTTTTGCTATTCAAATGAATGCTTAAGCTATTGGTTTTTACTTTCAGCTTCTGCATCTGACCTTTCTCTCTGCTAATTTCAGCCTTTTTAAACTTCAGCAATTAGTTTTGACTTTCAAATTTTAACTTTTTCTTCTGCATTTCAACAATTTCAGCCTTTCAACTTTTTCTTCTGCATTTCAACAATAATTTCAGCCATTTTAAGCATTGCTTCAGCGATCCATTCAGCTCTCAGCATTCACACGCATTTTCCACAGGAAATGCATTTTCTAGTTTCCTTTTATTCTCTCTAAAATCAATACAAGATAAACTGTCATAATTTAGCATCAATCCCATATTCTAATCTCTGTGCACCCTCACTTATCACTCCTTTAATTTTTAGATGGATTTCTTGGTATAAATTACTGACTTTAAAACTAGAAGAGATTATTTTTTCTTTGAAACAGAATCCATATAAGTACTGATTTCTGCAGTTCTGATACTTCACCCTGGAATTCCATAATCTATTTGTTGGAAAATCTCTCACCTGAGACAAACAACTGACTCCTTAGCACATGTCCTTTAAGGCTCTGCAAATACACAGGAATCCCTGACTGACAGCTGGTGAAGATGAAGCTTCTTCTTGGACAGCACCGAGCAGGAGGATGAACCACTGATTGACCCTGCTGCAGTTTGGCCCCAGGCAACAGGATGATGTGCACTGCTCAGCAAAAGCTAAATTTTAACATATTACACCCTCCACACTGGGATGAGACATGACATTTTTAGACAAATTATTTTTTTTGTAAATTTGTAAATGTCCCAACAGAGAGTAAAGATATGCTCAGATTCCCATGTATTGTGTACGCATTGGATGATTGCATAGCTCATGATTTATGTGCAAAGTTTTTATTCTTTGGATTGTAAAATGTCAGAAAAAAGCTAAAGATGACAACAAAGTTTTCCCACAGTGTCACATCTTCATGTCACCTGATATTCCATTTAAATCTGCTGCAACAGGATAAAGCAGCAAATCCTCACATCTGTGAAGTTGGAGAATATTTGGTATTAGACTTGACCAGACTCTGTCAGTTTTTTTGTTGTTGTTGTTTGATTTATTGATTAATAGACTAATTATTACAGAAGTAAACTAAAGAGGAAGCATCTGTAGAATCCACATCATTTTAATTCAAGATATGTTGATTGTCCCTTGAGGGACAACTCAAGGCCCTGTGAGGGATGAGGATGTGTGTGTCTGGTTCCCAGTGAAACAAACACAAAAGTGAAAATAAATAAACTGGGGTATATAGTTCCAGGTTCTCACCACTGTAGTGGCTGCTTAAAATAACTGACGATTTCAGGGTTGGTTCTGCCCTGAACCCTGACTTATCATTTCTCAGCTGCTGCCCACATCCAGAATGTCCAGAAAAAATGACAAATGGGTTCTCTGGGTTCCCAGAGTACATTAGTCTTGTGGAGGGCACAATTGTCAGACAATAGCTAGCATTAATATTTAATGTTAAAGTATCATTTCATGCACTGGCTGGGGAATGATTGCCTTGCCCTGCAGTGATATTCACCTGGCTGGATGTAATGGAAAACTGAGGACTCCCACAGGACCTGTGTAAAAAGCTAAGAATGGAGGAGAACTCATCTTAATCCAGACTGAACCTGCTACTCTAAACCTACACACACACAATATCCTAATTACAGGTTTACACAAACACAAAGCACAAGGAAACACATATCTGCAGAATTACACATAATTCAATGACTCAGTCAGCCACAGTCACACAGACATCCCACTGAGTCAATTGCTACTCACAGCAAGAGGCTGTTGCTCTCTGTTTTGCTGTCCTTTATTTTCTGTGAGTTCTATATGTCATTACAGCCCTTTCTTCAGCAAAAAGCAACATGGTTTATTAATGGATCACTTGTTATGGTGATAGAACTGAACTGCTTTATCTGCACAGCATGAGAGCAGCCAATTAATACATTCACATCTACATGTGAAAAATCTACAGTGCACTGTTATGAATAAATGTGTCTTATGGCATTAAAATCTTTACCCCTGTGTGAAACGAATATTAAAAGACTAAATCACAATTTTCATCTTATTTGTCTTCAAAAATCATTCAACCAGACACACAGACATAAGATGTGTCTATGTGGATGGGGAAGAGAAAAAGATCATTTCATGCCTGTGCCCATAACATAGCTATAATAGAACAGTGACAGTGATAATCATGCTTTCTCCAAATAAGTTTAAGAAGAAAGTGATTTTTTTTCCCATAAGTTGTTGACCTAAACAAAGAAACCATACAGTGTATTGTAAGTTTTTTCTCTTTGGATAACCGCTTTTTTCTCCAGAGAGTGCAGGACATAACATTTATGGAGTAGATCTCTGTGCTTTAGCAGAAGACATATGCAAATTCATTTTATTAGTCTTTGAGCATTAAGGATGTTGAATGAATGCAGTAACTGATGATGTGCAACACTACCATTTGAAATAGTTAATTTATACTTTCACAGCAGCTGAACTACTCAGTGCTCCATAGCTCAGCCTTTGATAACTCATGGAGCCAGTGTTAGTCTTACATTTTGGAAACAGCAATAAGGAACAGTGGGTAATCTGCTAATAATGGTGTTCACGCCAAGTTACAACATGAACCTGACTGGAAGGAAAACAGTGTTCAACAGCTGCAGTCACACAGCAGGCTCTTCCCATGGTTAGTATTCAGAAAGACCACATGTTCATTTCATGACCACAACTAGACCTCTGTCTGACCCTCTGTAATGTCAGAGCTATCTATTACTCATCATCAACAGAGGAAAATAAGAACAACTCCAGGTTTCTTTTCAGTACAGTAGCCAGGCTGACAGAGAGTCACAGCTCTACTGATCAATGTATTCCTATAACAATCAGTAGTGATGATTTCATGAGCTTCTATAATAATAAAATTTGTTACTATTAGAGAAAAAATTCAACACCTCCTGCCCTCAACCAGCTCTGAGTTAAGTCAAAACACAGGATCTCTAGAAACAGCTGTAAAACCTAATCAAGACTGTTTCTCTCCCATCGACCTCCACCAGCTCACTTCACCACTTCACCACTCACTATTTCTTCATCTAAACCTTCAATCTGTCTTTTAGATCCCAGTCCAACTAGGCTGCTTAAGGAAGCCTTACCCTTAATTAGCAACTCTGTACTGGATATGATTAATCTGTCCTTACTAACAGGCTATGTGCCACAATCTCATAAAGTAGCTGTAATCAAACCTCTTTTGAAAAAGCCTACTCTTGATCCAGATATTTTAGCCAACTATAGACCTATATCCAACCTCCCCTTTCTTTCTAAGATCCTGGAGAAAGCAGTCACGAAACAGTTGTGTGACTTTCTACAAGACAATAGTTTATTTGAGAATTTTCTGTCCGGATTTAGATTGAATCATAGTACAGAGACGGCACTTGTGTAAGTTACAAATGACCTCCTAATCACATTGGACAAAGAGCTTGTCTCTGTACTTGTCTTATTAGATCTTAGTGCTGCTTTTGATACGATCGACCATCACATCCCTTTACAGATACTGGAGCATTTTATTGGCATTAAGGGAACCGCACTAAACTGGTTTAAGTGCATCTTTTTGATAGGCTTCAGTTTGTACATGTTAACGACAATTCATCAATGTACACAAAAGTTAAGACATGGAGTTCCACAGGGGTCAGTGCTTGGACTAGCTCTATTCACCTTGTATATGCTTCCCTTGAGCAACATTATCAGGAAACACTCCATAAACCTCCATTGTTATGCAGATGATACACAACTATATTTGTCAGTGAAGCCTAATGAAACCAATCAGTTAGCTAAACTTCAAGCATGCCTTAGGGACATTAAGACTTCGATGACCAGCAATTTTCTACTGAACTGAGACAAAACCAAAGTTATTGGCCCCAATCACCTCAGAAACACATTTTCTAATGATGTAGTTATGCTAGATGGCATTGCCCTGGCCTCCAGCTCCACTGTAAAGAATCTAATTTCAGGATATCAGAATATGTCCTTTAGCTCCCACATAAAACAAACTTTAAGGACAGCCTTCTTTCACCAGCATAATATTGTCAAAATCAGACATACTCTGTCTCAAAATGAAGCTGAAAAACTAGTCCATGAATTTGTTACTTTGTTACTGGCAGGACTATTGTAATTCATTATTGTCAGGCTGCCCCAACAAGTATTGAAAGACTCTGCCGCTGATCCAAAATGCTGCAGCACAATTACTGACTGGAACTAGAAAAAGAGACCATATTTCTCCTGTGTTAACCTCTCTAAACTGGCTCTCAGTCAAATCCAGAATATCATTTAAAATCATCCTCCTCACCTACAAAGCCCTTAATGGTCAGCCACCATCCTATCTTAAAGAGCTTATAGTTCCCTACAATCCCACTAGGACATTGCATTCCCAGAATGCTGGTTTACTGGTGGTTCTAAGAGTTTCCAGGAGTAGAATGGGAGGCAGAGACTTTAGCTATCAGGCTCCTCTGCTGTGGAACCTTCTCCCAGTTTGGGTCTGGGAGGCAGACATCCTCTGCACTTTTAAGAGTAGACTTAAAACTTTCCTTTTTGATAAAACTTATAGTTAGGGTTGGCTAAGGCTTGAACCATCCCTTAGTTATGCCGCTATAGGCCTAGACTACTGGGGGATTTTCCATGATGCACTGAACTTCTCTCTCTCTCTCTCTCTCTCTCTCAGTATGGATTCAAATACCATAAATACATGTTACTAACTCGATATCTTCCCTTTCTTGTAGTATTGTGCTCTTTCATATCTCTCTCTCCTCTTCTGTCACTCTGCAGGTATTTCTGCCTCCAGAGCTGTAGAGTCTGATTTGTGATGACAAGCCTCCTGCTGCTCCCACAACCCCACTCAACACCTGCTGTTATATTTAGAAATTATTAGTACTGCCTCTAATATTACTGCATTTATAACTTTAATTGTCATTACTATTATTACCTCTTTTGTATTATTGATACCACTTTACATTTTACATGAACATGCATTATGCTATGTAATCTTGTCGTTATTTTCTACCCCCCTCTCTTCCCCTTCCCCTCTCTCCCTCTCTCTCTCTTTCTCATCCCAACCGGTTGAGGCAGATGGCCACCCACCCTGTCTCTGGTTCTACTTGAGGTTTCTGCCTCTTAAAAGTTTTTAATTGCCCAGTGCTTGCTCATGGTGGGAACTCTAGGGTCTCTCTCTGTAAATATAATAATCTAAAGAGTATGGTCTGCTGTATATATATAATAGAGTATCCTGACCAAGTTTGAGGTCGATATGATAAAATATGTAGGAGGAGTTCGATCAAATACAACGTCCCCAAATGCCAAAAAACAGCCAAAAATTAGCAAAATTTTCAAATTAAAATTAAAATGGCCGACTTCCTGTAGGTTTGAGGCCATGATGTCACAAGACTTTTTGATGCATCTCAGCATGTTACGTCATGCCTCCAAATTTCGTTCACCTCAGACAAACTAAGCACAATGGCAAGGGGGTTTTGAGTATGTCCGGGGGTATGGAGCCATTTTACAGTGCCAATGAACAACAACAATTTTCACCAGGTCTGATGCGTGTGCAAGGTTTTGTGAGTTTTTGAGCATGTTTAGGCCCTCAAAAATGCAATTTTAGTGTCATGGGAATAATACTAATTCCTATGATTACAATAGGGCCTTCGCACGCTAGTGCTCGGGCCCTAACAAGGTGAGCCTGAGAGGTAAAGGCCGTGTAACCTCTCTAACACACAATAGTTCATCAGGTCATATTATTATCATTATATGTGGCCTTGGTCTAGTATAAATGCATTAGTATCTGTGCCATTTTAAACACACCACAGTTACCAGTAAAACAAACCATCATACCTTAAGTGGCTTGTAAGGAGCCAACTCTCCCAGTGCTGCTGCTGCTGTTTGTGGATCCGCTGTCTCTGATGGAATATTCATGGAAAACACAGTCTACCTAATGAGAGCAACTTATCTAAGTAAGTAATGTGGAATTACTGTGATCTTCCCCATGGGTGTATTAGAATACTATCTCAAGATAAACCCCAAGACATGAAACAAAGGGAAGAAAATAAAACTGGTACAATATTGACTCCTGTTTAGAGGAAATTTCCCCTGAATGCTCACTGTGTCAAAGCATGATGTCCTCAGTGGAGGTGATGAAGAGCAGGTTAGACACCTCCTCTGTGAGCAGAGCAGCAGTGCAGGGAAACAGGTTCCCAAAGATCTCATTTGGACTGTTAGCTCTCATTTGGACTCTGATGTTAGCTGTGCAGTTCTCAGACAGAGGTTCACTGTTGACTATTCACTGTTGTCTTTGTCCTGGCTCCGCAATCAGCACTAGCGTTAGTTTGTACATGCACAAGTTTGTTACAGTCAGTGGAAAATGTGAACTTAACATAACTGCTGTGTGCGCTGTTAGTTTGGGTCCTGTGTGTCCTCGGTGCCCTCTCTGACTGCATGCAGCCCTGCAGCCACTGACCTTCAAAGCTCCTCTCTAAAATAACTAACAACTCAGAACAATAACTGAAGTCCAAAGAGCCAGTCAGAAGTCAGAAGTTGCAGTCTTGGTGGTGGGTGGCTCCTTCATACCCACAGAGAGACTGGATCAAACTAGCGAATGAAACCACTGTTAGGACTAAGCTGTATAGAGCAGATGAAAGTTGCTTGAAAACTGTAATCAGTTACTAACTTCACTAATCACTGACAGAGTGATTACATTGCTTTACTAATTACAGCTAAAGTAATGCATTACTAGTTGCTTTTTACATTACTTTCCTCATCTGGAAACAGTAAACAGTACACTCCAACAAGTCCCAATGTCAGAACAACTCTGAAAAATAGGTGACTCCTAATTGAGTGTGTACTTGTGGCTAACATCTATCACATAAATAAATTTAATGTTGTAAGGACACAGGGTACAGGAGGTTGCATGTGTATAGTAGGAAGCTACTGCCTTCCCACACCTCTGCGATAAACTGTCAACCCACCATCACACTCAGCCTATTCTGTCTTTGCAAATTACAGATGAGTGTCATAGATCACAGCTTCTGGATGTTCCTGTCAGTGAAGTTACACAAGTCATACTTAGGCATTTCCACAGCAATGCTGTTGTATTTCTTGGGAGACATCCGATCCTTATCACAGTGTTTGGGTCAGTGGGTGCAACCTCAAGACCTATCTCAGACTACAAACAACTGCTTAAAATTGAGATGTGGGCCCGGTTATTCATTTGGCATGAAAATGAAAATGATACAGTCTCGTCTTCAGGCAATATATAGAGACTGAATAAAGTCTTTTTAGCATTAAATAACAAGACCATTTTTCACCAACTCCATTGAGTTACGGGTTAAATGTAATGACAATTACCTGTTTTTATTTTGTTTTTGTTTTGTTTTGTTTTGTTTTTTAGAACAGACATCACATTGTAATTACAACCTTAATGGGAGCAAACCACTTCACTATGGTGAGTTTGCTGTAATGTGCACCATTATTAAGCTCAGAGGATCGTCATTGCACTCCTCTGGTTTCTCACTGTACTGCTTAAACAGTTGTTGTTAAGAAAATGAGCATCAGCAAAAAGCTGATGGTGGGATCAGTGGGAGGCACTGCTTATGTACTAAATCTCAGAGACAGGGAGATAAAGAGAGGCGGAGAAGGGGGCTTGGGTGGGGTCAGTGGCTCCTTGCAGTTTTCCTCCACTGTTATAAACGAACTTTAGCGTGCAGAATCCTGCGTTGACATTGGCTGAACTGGAATGTTCCCGTTTCACGGAGGGTGAGATTACCACCACATACTTTGGATTTCTAAGTACAAACACTTCATTGTGTCTACAGAGGAAACTCACTCGGCTAACAAATGTAAATCAGCATGATTAAAAATAAAGAACTGACGACTCAAATCAAAGCAGTGGGTGAATATGAAGATCAATTTCAATGTATATTTTATATGACATGTGTTTCTGAGAATGATACTGAGGGGATATGCCAGAGTTATATTTAAAGAAAAAAGAAAATATAATCTTGTTTCTCTAACTGACATTGCCACAGAGCAGGTAGTTGTGTAGATAGAGATAACCAGTGGTGTTTGGACAGCTGCTCTGACAGGCAGGATGCTCCAGCAAACTGTCCACTGACCATGGTGACAACAACTGAAGGTTAATGTCAGCTGCCACTCTGCTGTGCCACTGTAAGCTGCTTTACTGATTCTAGTTGGCTTCTTTACTCTGTGGTCAGAAAATCAGTGGTGGGCAAACACGTCCATACAGACAGAAGGTGATAAAGGAACAACAGGAGGATGATGTGTGGATCTGGATATTAATAGAGGTTGAACTATCTGCTGCTCTATGAACAGTGCTGGACTTCAGGAGATCCAGGACTCCTTTGGTATCTTTCTATTAGGAGAGAGATAGTGCGATGGTGGGTACAAATATATCTGAGTGTCTACTTGGACTACAAACTGAGTTGGACCTGTAACTCTGTGACTCTCTACTGGAGGGCCACAGTCAGCTCTTTTTTCTGCAGAGACTCAGTCCTTTGCCATGTGGTGCCTACTTGCAGATATTTTATGCACAATTGAATATCAATCACGATTATGGCTTCCAACAATTAAATGAACCTTATTATATTGATGTTTTAAAAAGTGTGTGCTCTGCTCAAAGGAAACACTGCTGCATATCCATAAATCAAACACTGTAAATGAGCAATAAAAAATATTTTGTCCACAAATCAATGAATAAGTCGCGAAAAATAATTATCATCTATTATTGATCAAAATGATTGTGATATCATTTTGGCAACTCTTTTTAATTTACTGTTATTTTTCCCTTCATTCAGTTTACCTCTACGTTGTTAATTAAATTACTGGCTGTGTTTTTATTATTATTACTATTTATGATTGTTGCTTTCTAGTTCTTCTCTCCCAGCTGAGTGTTGAGCAGTTTTTTTCTGATTCTGATTCCATTCTCCAGTTATTTGTCAGACAGTGCAGTGAGGAAAACTCTTCTACAAAAACCATAAGCTGAAATTATCAGATTCTTCTCCCATGATATTACTCACAAAGATCACATTGTTTCATATTCTTCAGTTTATAATTAGTCTAAAACATTTCTTATAGCTCCTTTAATCAGAAAGTGTGATGATGTTTCAAAAGTACATAACATGAGTAATCTTTGTGTCTTTTGGCCTGTATAATCAGTATCAATTGAACCTACATTGATCAATTAGGGGCTGTTCGAGTCACTGGCACTGTGCTGAACATTCAGGTGCTGATACTGTCCAAACTTGCACTCTCCAGACAGCAGTCTGTCTTTATGATTTTAGACTACAGAGTCATTCCTGTATACCGGTTTCTTGTTGATGGTGAAGTCAGCAAGTTTGTCATCATGACAGTTACTATAGGTCAGCAAGGCCTGTAAACAGAGAAAATGAGAGTGTCACAGTTTGCCTCTTCTTTCCAATTACTGCTGTGCATATCAAGTGTTAACTATGGAAGAGCCCAGAAAAAGCGCGCGCGAGTTTGCGTCACGTGACGGTCGGCAGCGCAGGCATCCAGCCTGACGTGGGCTGCTTCACCCAAAGTGTGTGAAGGAGAGGTATCGCAGGTCTTCCTTTGCTGTCAGACTCTATTAACACTATACCTTTTACACATATGGACCATTTTCACTAGGGGTTTCTACACTTCGTGTAATCCAAAACAGCTGCGCTATCAGTCTTTCACTGTGTGCAGTTCCATTTCAAATGTCGTAGCCTCGTATTTAGTTCATTTCTGTCTCTATGTGTAAAGTCTGTTATATATACCTGTTAATATTTTATTACATTGTCTCATGTTTATACTGTTGTGTATGTTTTTATATACATCTTTGCCATGTATTTATGTCTTTCTATCTTTAATCCTTATGCTGCTGCAACAATGTAATTTCCCATTGTGGGACTAATAAAGTTATTTTATCTTATCTGTCTGTAAAGTCAATCTCAGCACTTCAGTACAAAGACAGTTACGGTGCCTTCCTCATGTTCCTGTCTGTACCATGTCTGGTGATATACATTTCAGCTGAAAAACACTTCAGCCTAATGCCCTTTGTTTAGCACAAGCCAGACACCAACACTTAACAATTCAGCTGTAGCATGCCAGTGGTGAACAAATTACAGCAATTGGGGGTGGAGCACTTGTTGGCCTGTATTTTGTTTAACATGGTGTAGTATTGAGTGAAAGATGTTTCTGTAGCAAGTGAGAGGATCTGACAGTCCACAGAACAGAGGCTTAATGATCGTGTGTGTGTGTGTGTGTGTGTGTGCTGTGTGTGTGTGTGTGTGTTACAGAGAGGGCAGAAGCAATTGCAGTTTGGTGTGTGTGTGTAGAGTGATACATTTGTACTTGTAACATCTTGCTGGCCAGTGGTGGCAAACGGGCCACTAAAGTGTAAACACACACACACACCTCAGGATCTACAGTGCAGTGAGTCAGATAGACAGGAGGGCTGTGGCAGAGTGCCAGCTTGGTACATGAACAGACAGAAGGCTGAGGCAATTAAGGGGAGGCCAAATGAAGGCTGGGATGAAAGCTGGTAGAGTGAGGACCACCAATAGGTACATTCAACCCCGTGCTGTCATTCCCCGCGCATAAGGTGATCGACGGTCTGGTTTTGGCCTGTCTCCTTGCAAATTTAGTCTAAGCAACAAATTGAACCCTGGAAACACAACTGATTAGGTTTATAGCAACCTAATGAGAGTATTGTCAATATTTTGTCATATTTGGAAAGTGGCAGAGTTGATTTGGAACATATATCAGTAAAACGTTCACAGAAAACATATTTGTTGTGAATGTCAGTAATGTGATAACAAGCAGTCGTGTATCTGATGCGGAAGCATCTGGCACACACCATTAGTAATATTTGTTCCAAAAAATGTCAGAGGTCAGCTTTTCTATTCTCATTAACACTGTAATATATGTGTTGGTAAAATGCCTGTCTGTTTACACCATTATTATCTCAGGTTGCATATGTTAAAGTATATACTGACCACACTAATATACTACACACAAGACAGACACTATTATTTAACCTTTCATTATGCATTCTGGATATCTATGGCCGCCTGTAGCGTCATGCGATAGTGTTATTAATAACGTTACAGCCGCAGCTGATGAGCCATAGCAAGCCTCCCGCACAAAATATTATGACATGTAATCAGGACAAAGTGGCAGCATCAGCCTGAGCCACACAGACTGAGGGAGAAACGGTAAACGGTTAACCGGATAAATGAGCCACCTAAAAATCTACTCTGGCAAGGACTGCAGGACTATTTGCAAATAGGCGCAGTTTATATTAATTCAAATGACAGTACACCTTTCATCAGGCTCAGAGCAGATTTGGTATCATCAAACATAGTTACTTTGACACTAATGCATAATCCTTGGTCAGAGATTGGCGATACGTTATTAACATAATACATCGCATGGTAGTGGACATGTTGGTGTTGATTGGTTAGTTGGTCCAGTCAACCTTTTGACGAAACCAGATAACTGCTAGTAAATTGACATGAAATTTGTAAATATTCATGTTTTCACAGATAGTTATTGCTACATTATTTTCATACCTCTTGACTTTGTGTCACTATCAATACGTCTTCAAAACACACAAAATATTCAACATGAACAGGTTACGATTCAAACCGATACATTTTATATTACCATATGTACTAACCACCTCCGCTTTCATTGTGTACGTATTGCTCCTTACTCAGATGAGTGAGAGCTTCATTTTCTTCACTCTGCATACATTATGTATCATTCTTTTGACTATTGTCTCATAAACCATACTAGTTTAAATTGGAAACTCTAATAATTAACATAACTACCATTGGAGATGTATTTGGTTTTATACAGACTCTATAATTGGTACTATGCCTTGGAAGCCTTATGGGATCAGTTTGAAGGGTGATAATTGATTATAATAAAAGAGATATGCACTTAGTTGTGTTTTAAGAGAATTAATTACAAATCAGTAACATGGTAATCTTGTTTGTAAAGAAACATAAATTATCTACACGGCTTAATAATAGTTTCAATGTCTTACTTGGACAATCGATAAGCACAAATTACAGAGTGATATTCCTAAAAGGATGGGACGCTGAGCCTTTGGAAGGATGAACCATAAAGTTGCAGAGGCCTTAATATGTAAAGCTGTACTGTTGGTGTCCATATCTGCTGTCTCCTCATCTTATCTTTCTTTTGGTCTATGAGACAGATGGTTGATTGATGTTGGGTGGGGTGCAGCGTCATCCGGTTGCTTTGTTCTGTTATGATGTGAATGGTTGCAGGGAGCAATGGTTGGCCTGTAATTCTGTTTGACTCTGCCCCAAGTACTGGTTGTATAATGACAGCAGTCTATATCTTAACCTGACGAACCTTGTTACGGTATTTATTTCAAAGGCGTTAAAGAATGAGATCATCCATTGCTTGTTCAAGTCATTTAATCAGAGAAAGGTGTGTACATCTCAAACTGTTAAACTAAAACAGATTAAGCAGTCTAAATGAAAACTTTTACTGATACCATTTAAAATAACATAAATTTTAATAAACTTCAGTTATAATTGTTAACCTCCACTAAGACACTCATCGTTTTCTAAATACTTTGACAGTATCTTTATTAGAGAACAACATCCTTCTGCTGATCTGATGGGCTGTCAGTGATGGTGAGACTATGAGATACAGAATGGCACTGTTTATGACACAGTGCCAGATAATATTTTATATGATTACTAAGACAGGATTTACCTCGTTCACAAGGGAGCATGCACTGTTTCCTTTTAGTTTTACTACTATTGGAGGAGCATTTCTGGATGGTGTGTCTTGGTCATGAAACAGACAGCTCATGCTGGAGCTCTGATTGTGTTTTGACTTCAGTGGCCTCCTCAGGGCCTCATTAGGCTAAGTGGCTGAATTGTAACAGTGTTTGTGTGTCTTCAGGGCCACTGACTGATTAATCAAAACAGTGATGACTGCAGTTAAAGTGCTGCTATTTAAGGGACTTTCTGGTTGCTGGTGGCAGAAATTAATATTTCATATCTAATTGTCTTTCCATCCATCTCTGTTTCCTCCTCTTAACTGAATTAGTTTCATTTAATTAATTTCAAAACAAGATGAAGTTTAAACCCCCCTGCAATACCGTATTCATGACACCACTGATACCAGAATTGCTGGACGGTATAGGTAATCCATTGTGCTGAAAATGCTCTTACTGGAGAATGTACAGAATGTACAAGCATAAATGTTTCTTGTGTATAAGTGAAGCTCAACAAGCGGTCAGGGGTTCTTTAAGAATCAAGACATTATGACTCCGCCAGATGTTGCTTAACAAGTTAATACAATGCAGGTCGGTTTAAAATACCTCGTTACTTATTAGAAAGTGTTAAGGTGTTGTTCATTTTCTTCAGGAAGTAAGCTCACTAAGTATGCGGCGTTACAGGCGCTCGGGTCATGATTTTTCTTAATTCTTCTTTTGTTAGTGTCCCTACTGTCTGTTCATTTTGTGGGGTAGCACACATATTAAATCTGATCGAGAGACTTTGTTACTGTTGGGACAACGGCGCCACACACTAGATGAGCTCATATAAGCTGCAGTGTCATTCTCAGTCTAGTGCTCGTCCTCCCGGTCAATGAGAACAATGCACTCAGAGAACTGTACAACATGATCAGCAAACATGAGACTTATCCACTGCTATCTTTCTTTGGGCTGCCACTGTGATCTCCGAAAAAGCATCCCCCAAATATCATCAGCTTGTCAATTTTTCCCTCAGGAAACGTTTCCTAGATAAATGCTACAGTAACATTAAAAATGCCTATACCTTGTCTCTAAGCCACATTTTGGAAAAAGTGATCTCGCTATTCTGCTACAGCCTACCTACATCAAGGCTCAAAATAGATAACTCTGATCAAGTTTCAGGGGCGTTTGATGATGACACTAGCACAACTGCAGGGCTGCTTGGAGGCCACAGGCGTGAGCATTTTTAAAGGAAGCGGACAATAGATGGTGTCTACAGACACTGTTAGCAGCTATTGACTGGTGTACCTCCACCATCCCCTCATTCTTTGTATATCCAACCAGAAGCTCTGGTTCAATGTGGATATACACAATAAGATAGAAACAAATGTGCAGCCATCAAGTCAGGAGATATTGGAGGTATAGACAGGCCCGATGGGGTCAAAAGCATCAGGGCTGGAGAGGGACCCCCACAGGCTGTTGCTTAGTCAAAGCTCTTCGCCTGTACACACATGGCTGTACCACCTCCACCCAGGACAATAATGTTGTTATTAAGTATGCAGATGATACAGCCATCCTTGCTGGACTCATCAGAGGGTGATGAGTCATCTTACAGGGACCTGGTTCCTTAAAGATTGCCATCTATGGAGATGACAACGATCTCTTATATATAGACAAAACAAAAGTGATTGTGGATTTTAGGAGGCGGAAGCCCTCATTGCAGCCTCACCCATCAAAGGGAACCGTGGTGGAGAGTATAACAACCATAACTTCACAGGCCTTCCATCTCTGATCTCAGTTGGGCAAAAACACTGTAGCAGTGGAAAGAGCAACAGAGGCTACATTCATCAGGATGCTGAAGAAGGCGGACTAAGCGCCAGCCCTCACCCAAGTCTACAGAGGACTCGTTGAAGTATCCTGCTGGCGGTGTCACAGTGGTGTGGCAGCACACACCTGGCTGAGAGAAATCACTGCAGTGGGTCATAAAAAACTGCAGAGATTCGTTGACCGATGCCTCCATGGACACTATATACACCCCAGCTGCGGAGGAAAGCACAGAGTATCATAGGGACAAACATCACCCAAGCTCAGCCTCTGTTTTCCAGTGGGTGGATTCAGGCTACATCCGCAGACACATGAGCCAGTGACTCTCCCACATGGCTCGCCTCGTGGCTTGCCAGCCACTGTTAGACCCAGCTAGTGGCACAGACTTATCGAAGATTACCTCACTTCACAGAATCCATTACTACAGATAACAGACTTTACAACTCAAACCCGGTAATAAAAATCTGACATGCTGCTCTTGTACATACTCTTCGCACATATTGTATGTACATATATTTATTCTGTTTGTTTTATATTTTTATTTTAAATTTTATTTATGTTATGTTCTCTTATTGTTTATTATGAAACATAATATAGGCTGAAAGTGGAGCTATGTGATTATTATTATTCCGTGACACCAAAATTGCATTTTGAGGCCTAAACATGCTCAAAACTCACCCGGAACTGCACACCATCAGACCTGGCAAAAATTATGTCTGAAAGGAGTCTCATTCATTGGGCGCTGTAAAATGGCTCCATAGCGCCCCCCTGGACTCTCAAAACCCCACTTGCCGTGGGCTTGGTTTGTCCGAGGTGGTGTGGTCGGAGGCATGGTGTAACATGCTGAGATGCCAAAAGTCTCTTGGCGTCAAACCTGAGAAGCCAGCCATTTTTAGTATTTTTGTAGTTTTGGGCACGTTGTATTTGATCGAACTCCTCCACAGATTTTTTCTATTGACCTCAAACTTGGTCAGAAGTTCTCTTAAGGCCTTTGTGATTAAAGTTATTAAAATGTTTTGTTGTTGATGTGAAGGGTGTGGCTGTGTGGTAGCACCTCAAATTTTTGATAAACATGAGGAAGTTGCGTATAAGTTGCTGTGTAGCCATACTGTTCAATCTTAAAATTTACCCAGTGTTGATAAGGGTCCCGGCATGAACACCCAAATGTCAATGTTTACAAAAGTTGCTCGCTTCCTTGTGCCTCAGGAAAAGGCGTTTTGTTTTGTTGTCCTGTATAACAGTTGGCGTGATCCGCTTCAGACAATCAGGGAGAAGCCTCAGGACTTCATGATGCTTATTGGTACGTGTTCCGTTGAAGGGCATGTCTGTGGTGTATGGCAAATTTTGATGTTTTGTAATGGGGAGTGATTAACTCATGCAATTGCCAATCTTTTAAACAGCGTGTTTGCTAAGTGTCATAGCCTAGACACATCATAGGTAGTAGCCACCTGATGGGGCGTAAGGAACTTCATTGTGTGCAGTCACACAGTTGCAGAACTGTGTTGACCTCTGGGGTTGTTTGCCCGATCAGGTGAAGACCCATTCACTCGCAGCTTTAATTTATATTGTATCTTAAAAATTCTTGGCTCAGACAAACACACAATAATTCCAGTGCTTGTACTTACTTATACCTGTGCAAATGGCGAAATGGTCTCTCTAATTACTATTTCTAATTTGAATATTAGACTTGGAAGATGGTCACTATAATGGGAAGTGTTCATGAGAGATTTCATGAAATATCCAGCTGTGGTCCCAGTCTTTGGGACTAATTATGTATATTTGTTTTCACCTGATGGTGCTGCCTTGCTACCTCAAGGCTGACAGCTGTTCTGTAATCATGCAGTATTCTCTGGTGACATGCACATTCGCCTCCTCTAGTTTACTTAACATGGTTGGAGTTGGTGCAACTTGGCACTGAAACTGATTGTTTCTTGACATTGTTGGTTTCTTTTGACCATGACTTATAAATACACTGGAGTTAGTTGGTGTGATTAAACTAATGCTCCTTCATGAGTTGATGGTTTGTACTGAAACGCAGTTTAATAACTTTTTTATTATGTTTGTCTACATTTATATATCAATGAGGGTAGGTTAGAATGCTTCTCTGTCTAATGCAAGACATTTCAACAGCACGAGCGAATAGGCATCCAGTTGGATAGGAATCAGATGAACTTTGTTTCATGAAATTCACTCGTTACAGCAGCAGCAGTGAGAACAAACAAGAGTAAAGAATGAAAAGATATAATATATAAAAAGGCACAAGACAAAATGATGTGGCACAAACTCTATGTAACAATCTTTTCAAACCTGCTATATTAGAGGCAGTACATCACAGACGGTATCATGTACTGCCTTAATGTAATGTTATTTGGAAGGCAGTAACAAACAACTTGTTTAGTTTAAGGTATTAGGAACTAAGTGATGTCTTTGACCCTCATGAATTTGCAATAAATTTCATATTTAAACTAAAGGTGGAGCATGAATGATGTTAAATCTCTGTAAAACTAAAAAGCTTTTGGTTCAGCAATGTTATGATTAATTGGGCTCTGGTTTTGAAATGACTAATGGAAGGTCATCAGATGCTGGTTCCTGTTACTATCAGATCAGGTGATGGTTGGCTTTGATCCATGTGTCACATGAGAGTTAGCTGGAGGCTAGGCTGGGAGGCTGGCATAGAGAGGAGGAAGCAGGTTGATGAAAAGCTCTTATTTAATGCTGTGAATAATCCTTCCGGCTATTCAATGGAGACATGATTGACAGAGGGGAGGCAGGACATCTGACTGCAGGAAGACGTAATGCTGTAATGTGGTTAGTTGGACTGATATTGTTGGGTTGCATCTACACACAAACATGATTTGCTTGGCATTCAGCAGCTGTTTGGCTATCTCCCTTATATTTCATTTTGCCTCATTGCTACTCATTGTCTTTTGTAATTAGGTCTGTTAGTAAGTTACAGACATTGTGTGATTTTGTGATTTGATAGGTGACAGCCTGTCATCATTATTTTCAGTCAAATCAGGTGTGTACCTTGTACATTGGCCTCTTGTCAGTTAACAAGACGTGACCTGCAGTGGAGCACCCAGATTGAACAAACCCCTCTCTTGCTCAGCCTCTCACGTCCTGCCTGTTGGTGGCATACTGGCAGCAACACTCTCCCCTCAGCCCTCTCATTGGGAGTAATGAGGGTATACCCTTTGTATCATTCCTGTGTGTGTGTGTGTCGTATATAATATGTCTGCCAGTATTATGTGTGTTGCTTTAGCTCTATGTGAGTGAGAAATACAGCATAAAATAGCAGGAAGTGGGCGGGATGAATTGCACTCTCACTCTGCTTTGGTCAGGGTGTTGAGACTGAATTACCTTATTAGAAATTCTTTTTTACTTGTCAAGTAAGAAAGGAGAAATATGGTGTGTTGTTAATGGGGATTACAGTTGATTCAGACAACAGAGTTCAATGGAGTGGTAGTGTGTACATGCACCTGTGTGTAAGGAGTGTTTGCCACCTGGGGCAGCCCTTGAGCAGAACTGAACAGCTGGTTAAGCACAAACCCACACAGTGTGATTTGGCAGAAAGTCCATTGGCAGAGCCAGTTTCTTCCTCCCTACTTCTTGATGGCATCTCACAGGCCATCATCAAGTGTCTATTTCAAAACAACTCTGGTACCTTTTAATTAATCTTGAACATCCATATGTTTCATTGAAAAGGGTGCTTGACATCATCAGTACACAAAAGGAAAAATGGCTTTTATTCTCAGGCTGCATCTATTTACGTCAAATGAGTTAGACATTTTGAAATTGAAACATTTGCCATCAAGTTGAAGATCAGACTATCATTTTGTCATGGTGTAGATGGGTACAGGTAGGTTAAGCTAGCTGGGCATTCTTTGAAAGCAGGAAAACTGTAAACTTGCATTAAAAGTTGTGCAACAGTCAAGGTGAATAGTTACTGATACTTCCAGACTGGTTTGACCAGAGTTGAAGCCTTGCTGTAAGGACAGCTATCTTTGAAATCTGCAAGCTGCATATGTGCGCAGTGTTAGAAAATTAATTAAATCCTTAGCTTAAAGAATGTAGTACTGCACTGGGCTGGTGATGGAGACTGGGGGATTGTTTTTGGTAATACGTTGTTGTCGTCTAACTCAGCCTCCTCCAATACCAGCAATTGCAACTTTAGCCTTCTCAGATGGTCATTATTTGTCAGCCACAAGAATGTCATTGAAAAAATGTAAACACTGATCACTGCTCTCAGTACAGCTATTAAAGTGCCTCCTGTAAAACTGGGTGATGCGCCGATGCCTCTTTTTGAAAAAATTAAAAACAATGGTCAGTCTGTCAAGCTTCCAACCTTCATATGGTGACAGAGCTAACCACCATACCAGTGCCGCCCAGTCTCCGCGAAAGTGAATATTTAAGATACCATAGCCACAATATTCTATCTTGACTGTGATATCTATTCAACTAAAGCTCCTTCACTACACTTTTCTGAAAATGCAGTGAAAGCGTTTAGGTCCTTCAGGAACAACTCAGAGTACATTAAATTAGCACATCACCTCTGAAACACAGCTAAAACTAGCATTTTCATTTGATATGGCTGGCTTTTCCCCTTTTCTCAGTCAGGTACTAATTAAAGGCTAGGCACGCCGTTGACCTTGCAGAGATGGAACTGATTGTTTACACACAAACAGATAGAGATGGGTGCAGAACTCAGCGCTTAAAAAATCAAACAGGTTTGACATATTACATCCTCCATAACACTGATAAGCATCAGCACGATTTCCTGTTTACACATGTATGAGAGACAGGGCAACAGTAGCATTGTTTATTGTCATAATTGACCCGACAAATGTCCAATATTCACTCTCTTGTCCCTCATGGTTTCGATTAAACACAATCCTGGCACCTTCGTTTAGAATATGGTGATCACTCTGTCACTGTCATAGCAATCAGTCGACCTCCAGTTCACCTGTAGCTTATTAAATTTACTGGCGTAAATGGTTGGTTAAACGCCGGCCTTGGTGGGCTGCTGTGTTCAGCCTTAACCCCACCTCGCTGCGTGATACCTCGCGGGACCCCCTCACACAGCTCGGGGTTAAGTCACCCAGGGGAGAGGGTGACAGGCAGTGTGCCCGGGGGTGGGGGTTTGTTCTTCAGGGACATTAGAGGAAGAACGAGGTGACCATGTGACTGGAGAGTGAATCCTCCTCTTTCTTTGTACACCACACAGCATCTGTGTAGAGCGCAGAAAAAAGTACATTACACTGCGTGAGGACAATACAGAGACACTGTATTTGGTTTCTGTGTGTGTGTGTGTGTGTGCGGTTTATCGACCCTAAAGCGCATTCATTGGCTCTTTCTGGAAGCTGACTGGATTGGACAGAGTGCTCTGCTAATTACAGCCAGTGCTATGGTTTGTTCCAGCTGCAGGTGTTGTTGTCCTGCAAACCAAGGAAGTCTCCAATATACACAGTAATAAGGCAAGCTGGTGATAGTTTAAAGATTTCATGTGAAATACACACAATGTTGTCTGAAACTGAACAGCCATATGAGGTTTTTGTGTGTGTGATATATATATAAAACTTGGTTAATACTCACGGTAGTAAGGATGTTGGTTCCAACTCTGTGGTGGCCTCACGATGGGTCAGCTTAATTTGGAACAGACTTAGAACATTATTGTTTGCCAAAGCTTACCAATAAACACATAGCCATCCCCCTTTTAATCTGTACTTCTATAGTCTTTTCATTGAATTTTGTGTTTTATCTATTTATATTTAATGTGGTTTGGGTTCGTCTGACCTTTGTCATCATATTTATTGACAAACATATGTGGTTAAGGAAGCTTGGTGTTATGATCTGTCTGACCACCTGACTGCTGGTATTTCTTCACCTCCCAGGACTCTGTTTTAGTAATGTTGTTCTTCATTGTTCTGTGAGGTTATGACTAATACTAATTGTGTGACTAAAATGTAATTACACTCATTACTTTAATATGATAATTTCACCAAGGTTGATATCTGCAGATAAATGGATTTGTTGACCTTATAACTTTTAAGTCTTACTATATAATCACACCAATTTTGGTAAAGATTAATTAATTCATTGAACAAACAAATGTGTAAAAAGCAATGTATGTAGAACCTCTAGTCAGTTCAGCCTTTGGTCAGCTGACTGTGGGAGGAAACCCTAGAGAGCAAAATGTAACAAGATCAATGCAACCTTCCTGTGTGCTGCTGTGCTCAAACTGGACAACTGTGGTCTTAAGACAGATTACACAATGCCACAAAATCCATTTTAACATGCAGGTGGGCTAGAGTATGAGCATCACCACTCATCTGTTTGTTTCATTTAACATTTTGGTGCTCAATTGTTTGGTGACTAGAGGAAGATTAAATAGCAATTTTGTATCATTCCCTTTGGCACTTATACTATATATTTATATTAGTCTCTTGAGATGCCACCATCCCATATTTTTCCTAATTTCAGTCACAGAGGTGTGGATTTATTTGACACTCCCCTAAATCTCTGTGTCCAAGATCTCAGCAGACATCTTCCTTGCTCCTGCCACTCCCTCTGAGGTGCAAAAGGTGCTGAGGTGCAGAAAAAGCCTCCTGCATTGTTTTGGATCTGAGCTCTGATAGGATGGAGGAATCTCACCAAAAAAGTCACGTCAAAAACAAGAACACAATGCGCAAAAATGGTTCATTGTCCTTCTGTCAACATATTCCATAGTGACCAAACTAGCATCAGGGCCAAGTGCCGACATATGGCGGGAGGCACACACATAAACATGTCTGTGGTTGCTTTGTCTGGCCGTGCTCTGGTTTCTCTATCCTTAATCTCCTCCTGGCTGCGATGGGGTACAGCTGTACCAGAGGATTTCATTCTGCTGCAGGTGCTGAACAATGACTAGGAGGCACAAATAAATGAGAAGAAAAATTAAATCATCAATGAATGGAACAGTTTGACCTGTATGTTGGAGTTGGTTTTGTCAGTGTAAAATTTTTATTATTATTTAATATAGATATAGTCTAGGTTTTCCCTCCTCTGTTAAATTCTGCTTTATTAGGAGCTTCATTTTAAATAAACAATTTGTTCCTCATCACTGGATTAATTAGAAACATAAAATGTAAAGAAAATGCAATGCCATATATGTAGAGTAATTTTATCAGGTGCACTTACTTCATATTAAAATAAGCTGATATCTACTTTAATAAAGATCAATATCTGATACAGTCTACAGTGTGGTCAAATAACTGGAGGCAAGTACAGGTATAGCTGCCAACCATTAGCAGCCGACTGTCTGTCTCTTTACAACTGTCAACTGGGTTTGTATTCGTTCAGGAAGGAAATGGAAGCTGGTACAACCACAATCATTAGTGCTCATTTGCATAGACATTTCACGTCATTTATTTCACTTCCTGCTGGGTGATAGCTCTTCTGAGCCTCTGTCATTTTTGTCTTTCCTTCGCCAGTTAGATAACTTGCTAATGGTCACATATAGGCTGGAAGCAGAGTGTAATGTTGGACTCTTAAAATTTACAGCTGACACTGAGCTCAGAACTGTTAGCAACATGATATAACATTTTTAGTCCTCACTACATCAAAATTATAATAGTATCAAAGCTAACTTCCTACTTTAAATGTATTTTCTAGTTATTAGACAATTCTTCATTGTATACTGCTCACCTTCGCAGGAAGTGCAGAGAAACGGGTACACCCTGGACAGATCACCAATCTGCGGGCTGTACAGAGACAAACAACAATTCCTCCACAGTACACACCTCCCAGATGAATTTAGGGTCACCAATAAGGCCTGTCTTGGACTGTGGGAGGAAGCTGGAGAACCTGGAGAACCCACAGGATCAGAAACCAACTCCACAGAAAAACCCTGGGCAGGTTTCAAGCCCAGAACCTTCTTACTGTAAGGTGTGGCACCATTCTGGTACATTTACTAAATAATTACAAATCAACAAACGCAAGGATGCACAGTACATGTTGATTTTGTATGAGATAAATTTCCATGGACTTGCACATTGAAATATTATACACACATATTACGAAGATTATTAACCGTACATTGTTTTAAGATTTTTTCTATAGCCAGCATTGATCCAGTGACTGGCTGCACTGTCAGGACTATACCCTGATCAGCCCCTGCTGGGAGAACTGGGGTCCCAATGAAACCATTTGGTCAGAAACAGAGAAAGATTAGACAGTGGTGAAAGAAGACACTGATCTCAGCTACATCAAGGCTCCTGTCCTGATGTCCATGAGGTCCATCCCCCTCTACTCCCATCCTCCCTCTCCACCCTCCTCCCTCCTTCTCCCCTCCTTCACTCTACTCGCTGGACCATGCATCAGTATTGTGTTCCTCTGACCATGTGCTGCTCTCACAGTAAAAGCAGGCTCTCCATCAGTGGGAGCACCACCCAAAACAGCAACATGGGAAGCCTTTGGTTGAGGCACTCACAACAGCAAAACTGTACTTTCGCATCACTGTGGTTTAACTTCTCAACATTCACCTCTAGGCTGCTTTGTCACAAGTCAAGCAGCTGCATCATCAAATGGAATGGAATGCGAATGTTTCTCTTTTAGCGGCTAGAGTTCCTCTACTGAAAAAAATTGCCACATGTGGATACAGTGCATACACCCATTTCTCATCAATGGGTGCATGTAAAACTGTGATAAATGAGCCCAATAGCAGCACAGTCAAGGAATCGATGTAACTGTTAGAACAGAGCCTAAATACTGTGGTGCAACCGCTCCTCAATAACCCTCAGCTGGAAATTGCAAAGAGACATTCACCTCAGGGACTGCAGCAGTAATATGTTACCCCACTACAGTGTGTAAGATGGCTCAATGCATCAACCTCTGCCCACATGCATGTCTGCAGGAAAAGAGGCTCGGAAAAAGAGACTTTCTTTAAATCCTCAGTTTTTTTACATTTGCTGGATTGTTGATGAAATAGTAGACAATACGCAGGTTCTAATAAATCTGATAGAGATTAACTGAATAAAAACCACATGGAAACCGCTGGTGGTTTAGTAGCTTCCTGCATCCTGTTATATCATAGCGTTTACATAATGTTTTCATCTAGAGCACCAGGGTAGTAGTGAATGGGACATTGTCGCATCTCAGAATCCCTCCTCCCTTAGCCTGGGGGTGGGGGTGAAATAGTACAGAGGTATACCTGTTTACCCAGATATACAGAGTTTGTTTCTCCCTGCGGTTTTCATCCAGCTCCCAGATGGACAGAAGAGCAGTGCTGTTTCAGAGAGGTGAGCATTACTTTTTCGAAACCCCCAGCGTCCCTGCAGCTCACTGTGTATAGCCACCACACATGAGCTCTATAGTTGTCAGTCAGGAGAAAGAAAGCAAGCTGACCACAAAGGTAGAAGCTGCACTTATGTGTTTCTGCTTTGTCCACCAGTTGCGTCTAAGAAGAAATGATAATCCCAGGCACACACAAGGGCTGGTCTACCTCTCGCTTCTCCCACTTTCTCTTTCTAGCTCCTTACTGAGAGGTGGGGTCTAGTAATAAACAGGAACAGCTAGATCCCTATGCCCAGCCTGCTGCTGCTGCTGTATGCTGGGTTGATGCAGCGCCTCTCTCTCTCTCTTTCACAGCAGACACACCCACCCTGTCAACCCTCCTCCTCCTTATCCCACTTTTCAAGGACTCTCTGAAGCTGAAGCTGATCCACTTCCCACTACAAGCGTAGCTAGGGTGGCCAGTGATATTTCAAGCAGACAAATTCTTTTTTAAATCCTTACACAGGTATAGTGATATTTCTGGTAGTTTTCGGCATCTTAGACGTAACCCCAGATCAAATATTCTCCTTCAGAGTAAACTTTAATCTCAATGGTTAAAGCGTGGTTTTGTTTGGTGTGTGTGTTAGTGAGGTATAAACAAGGGATTCCACAGGGTTCTGTCCTTGATCCTGCTCTTCATTTATATTGCGGATCTGGGATAACAAATTCAAACCAACAGAAGTAATAAGATCTGGCTCCTTAGTGTCTTTGGTTTCTGGTTTGGTTGAAATAATTAGAATAATTTTTCTTCAGTTTAGTGTTTTTGGTTCCTGTTTGATTTTGTTTCACAGCTTCTTGGTTTGATTGTGTTTCTTCCCCTTGTGTCTCTAGATGTTCTTGTCATTCCTGTTTTATTTTTAGAATTCTTGTTCTGGTGTGTCTCTCCTGTTTTTACTTCTTGTCTTTTGCTCTGTTTCCTGCCTGTTACATCTGTGTTCAATTGTAAATTATCACAGATACTATTGTCTTGTCTCTCCCTCTTTGCTTTGCTTTTTGTCTGGTTGCTCATCAGTGCTGAGTGAGATTTGGTTACTTCTTTTGTTAAAATAAATCATTTTGTTGTTGTCTCTGAGTCACCATTTGGGTTCATTCTGTATCGTTTGACACAGCAGTATCATAATGAGTTTGACCAGAACAGCTTCAATGTACCTTGGCATTGATTCTTTGAAATCTGGATAAGGAGAATGAACACCATTCTTCTAGAATATTTCCCCAGATAGCAAAACCTTTGGCCCCGGATCCGCGCCAAAGCCCTTTACTCGGCTGTAGTGCACACTGTTACAAGCTGACAGGTCAGGACCGGAGATATGGTTTGCTGCCAGGTTCAAAGCGGCCCCTTCATTCTGTTGCCGTTCTACAGGTTTGGACCAAACCCATATTACGGATGTAATACCTTCTAATTTGTGCTGTTTCTAGTTTAGTCGTTGTTATTCAGTGCTTTTAAAAATAGATAAAATAATTACAAAATAATTAACGACTACTTCTTTACTTTTACGTATGAATTAAGTTAACGTTTTGGAGGCAATTTGTAATGGTTGGGGAATTCTTGTTTCAAAAAAGCCACAATGGATTATGTTTGCATCAGTCAACAGCAACACGCACAGCCATAGCGTTAAATGGGTCTGTAAAGAAACATATCTGTCATACGCATAACATAACGTTAACGAGTCCATAGCATCGTTTATTTGAGTTGCGGGCGGCACTAATACACCTTTAGCATTAATAACCCTGTGCGTCATTCTGCGGAGTTACAGGCGTTGCGTTAGTCATTAAATCTCGCGCATTGTTTTGCTGGTAGTAATGGCTACGAACTGGCTCGAGCTTGGCTAACATGCAACCCCAGTGTATGATGAGTGGCGTGTTTTGTACACAACATCAAATCCTGCTGCGCGTGTTTGCCTGTTGAGAGAGGGGACAGTTAATGAAACGTTGACTCTTGTCACGAGGCCAAAGTATGAGCTTCTAAACTTATAGCATAGAAGCTCTTGAGTTCCTTCAGCCAGCAATTCCAGACTGTTTCAAAGAGCACAACGCAACTCTGTCCACGTAACCGGTCCCTTGGCAATAAAATTCTGTTTCAGATTGATTCAAACACAGTAACGTCTTATCGTGGACTCAGTAGTAATCTGGGCAGATACTGGTTGCATTGCCCGATGTTTGCAACATCGGTGTGAATATTGGAGCGCTTTGTAATAATGCAAGCGTTGTGTGAATGGGTGAATCTTGGTAGTGTGAAAATTAATTAAATCTGACTAGAAAAAGCGCTATATAAAATTTTGATCCATTGCATTGTTAACACACAGTCCCGAGACAGGCTAGCTGTTCTGCTAGTTTGCTCTGTGACAAGTAACTCAAAACATAATCAGTGAATCAGCAAGATTTAATGATTAACGTTATATGGTTTATCCCAGACTCTTATTAATTTCAGACACATTTAATGTATACTGCTCCAAAAAATAAAGGAACATAGCTCAACACAATGTAACTCCGAGTCAATGGCACTTCTGTAGAAATCAACCTGTCAGTTGGGAAACACTGATTGTGAATCAATTTACCTGCTATTGTGCAAATGGAACAGACAACAGGTGGAAATGAGAGCGTTAGCGAGACAATCCCTATAAAGGTGGTTCTTGATTGACCACGGTGGTTTCTATTCCATCCTTTCTAGCTGATGTTTTGTCACTTTTGCATTTGTCAGTGCTCTCAACCCTAGAGGTACATGGTAGGGTGTCTACAGCCACAGAGTTGTAGAGTGGTGCAAGCTCATCCCAGGTTGGCACATCAATGCAAGCTGTGGCAGAAGGTTTGCTGTATCTGTCAGCACATGTCCAGAACATGGAGGAAGTGGGAGACAGGCGGTGCAGGAGACATGGAGGGCCGTGGGAGGCAACAACTCAGCAGGACCTTTACCTCCTCTTTTGTCTGAGAGGAACAGGAGGGCTGTAGAGCCCTGCAAAATGACCTCCAACCAGGCCACTAATATACATGTTTCTCCTCAAACTGTCAGAAACAGACTCCATGAGGTGGTATGAGGGCCAGCGATAAGTGGGGCCCATGCCTGTGTTAACACCGTTGGGGCATTTGGCATTGCAGAGAACATCAAATTGGCAGATTCGCTGTGGCGCCCTGTGCTCTTCACGGATGAAACTGCAGGTTCACACAGAGCACATGAAAGGCAGTGAGTCTGGAGATACCGTGGAGAGAGCGTTCTGCTGCCTGCAACATCCTCCAGCATGACGGTTTAGCGTTGGGTCAATGTGGGGAGGTTTGCTTTGGAGGGCCGCACAGCTCTCCATGTTGCTAGCCAAGTACCCTGGCTACAGTCGTGCGGGATGAGAGATCCTCAGTGGCGGATCCAAACACGCATTTGGTCCTCAGACTCATTGTGAGACCATATGCTTTGGTGCAGTGAGCCCTGGGTTCCTTCTGATGCATGACAGTGCTGAGCCTCATGTGGCTGCAGTGTGTCAGCAGTTCCTGCATGATGAAGGCATTGATGCTATGGACTGGCCTGCCCGTTCCACAGACCTGAATCAATCAGGCATCTGGGACATCATATCATTCCATCCACCAACGCCACTTTGCACCACAGACTGTCCAGGGTTGACTGATGCTTTAATTCAGGTCTGGGAGGAGATCCTCAGGGCAGCATCTGCGCCTCATCAGACAGGCGTTGTAGGGAGGTCCTTACAGGCGCGTGGAGGCCACACTACCCCAGGCCTCGACTGGCCCCAGCCGATTTCCTAAAGTTGGATCAGCCTGTAATGTGATTTTTCCACTTTTATTTTGGTATGATTCCAAATCAGACCTCCATGGAATAATAATTTTTGATTTACATTGATCATTTTGTATTATTTTGTTCTCAACACATTCCACTATATGTAATGAAGAAAGATTTTAACTGTATTTGTTTGAGAATAGGATGTGTTATTTGAGTGTTCCCTTTATTTTTTTGAGCAGTGTATATCCTTTAAGAATCAAGACAGTTGATGTCACAAATGGTTGCTGGGTATATGTTAGAATTGATTTTAAAAATGCTTTCTCATAGATACAGTTAGTAGTAGGCCTACTTCTATTTCTATGTGCTGTCTAATAATCTGTGCAGACGTTTAGTTCTGATGAGTGTAGTATGTGGAAGGTAGAGACTTTGCTGTCACTGTTAATATAAACTATCTGACGACAATCTGAGACAATTTTGCATATATTTTACAAACATGCTTTTGAATAAAACTGAAGGTTTTCTTGTATATTGTATTCATTTATATTAATAAAATACTAAAATAGTCATACATATTATTGAATATTAATAGCAGTAGCCCCAGCATGTTCTATTTTAATATTCAGAATGTTTCATATCTAACAAATTTGTCTCTCAGATTCTTCATATGATGACAATCTGTCCTCCTGAGGTGTTGTGTCCAGTGTTAGGCCTTCGTCGTTAAATGTTTTCCAAGTATGTTAATGTTTTAAAGCATTACTTGCTGTGAAATGTGTTTATATTCACTCTGATTATAGTAATGTGGAATTTTCACAGTTACCTACCTAAGGTGGCCAAGCAATCTTGATATTTTTGTCCTCCTAGAAGTCCCTATTTTATCTTTTATATTTTCATATAATAAATGCAATGCAATAAATAATAACTATGTTTTTTGGGGGTGTGGAGGGTGGTTGATTAGTTATTTAAAAAAATCAAAATAAAAAAATAAAAGTAGCGGATCCAAACCGCATTTGGTCCAGATGAGAGATGTTTTTGTTACGAAACCGGGCCAACTTGTGGCCGCATCCGTTGCAGATCCGTGATCCAGACCTGCGCCGTATTTGGACCGTTGTGTGTTTGGACTAAGGACCAGATCCGTTTGCTGGATCTGTGCCAAATGCTGAAGAACATCCATGCTGGTGTGTAATTGCTATCTGGGTCCTCATTTGATGATGGTGGTGGAGAGTGTAGGTTGAGATCTGGTCACTGTGAAGGTCACAGCTAATGATTCACATCATTTTCATACTCAAACTATTAAGTCTCCACTCATGCCCTATCTCCACTAATCTTTCATTTTTTTCTTTTAATCTTTCACTCATAAATTATTTACCACAGACATCACTGAGCAGATGTTAATGTATGTAGATGACACTGTTAAAAGCATTTCCCAGTTTCTTGCTTCTTGTTGCAGTAACTTAAAAGCTGTAGCACAGACCTGTTTGAAACTTGCACCTAACATTCAGAAAACCACAGCATTATACTTTTCATCCAAGGGTCAGCACTCAAAAGAAGTCAGTGAATAGGTTTGAAATGGAAATTGACCTTGCATAATCTTTTGTGCATATCTGCTTATTTTATTGAGAAGTAACTGTTTTAACAAACATCTTTTAAAAAGTGTGAAAAATGATAAATTATAGATGTGTCTTGGTTTGACATATTATAATATTCAAGCCCAAGACTCACTGTTCAGTTACAAGTGTTACTTATTACCCATGAGAGGTAATTACTGCACTAAATGAAAGCAGATCATAAATGTGATCAGTGGCAGGTGGGTCAGTTAGTCAAATGGACAGTGTCAGTCATCACATTCCCACAAACCAGCCAATCTAATTATTCTCACAACTACCATAACAAACACAGAAATCCTATGTTCAAGTGACAAGGCTTCAACCTGGGTAATAGTCTAATAACTGTGGTCATTCTGCCTTCTGCTAATGTTGCACTAACTCCTATCATATATAAGGGCAAACAGTCAAATGCCTTGTCTTCTTGGTATATGAAACTTTAATGTCTGTGGTTATGGCAGATAACAGGCAGCTAGCTTGGTTAGCAGCTAGTGCCAGGAGGTTCAAGTGTTATCTTGCCTTGCTATGTAGCAGGTCTGGACCTCTAAATGTATTTCAGATATGTTGAGTATTTCCAGTATTTTGAGTTTTGAAATACTGGTTGTTATGCATCTTTGAAGCTACAAGAGAAATGAATGGAAGTAAAACAATATGCTTCAATATCTTACCAAAATATTAAGCCAAAGGTTATTACTGATTAAATATTAAGTCAAGAAGCGTTTTTTTTTTTGTTGTTGTTGTTGTTCTTTTTACAGGAAATACACAAATACCAACTCATTAAAAATATCTAAATCAAGATGCAAAACAGTTAACAGTGACAGGTGCTCACAGTTGTCTAATTGAACTGCAGCAGCCAGTCTGTCTGCAGCAGGAATCCGGGGGAAATATCTACAAGCTAAAAAGCTAACAAGCTAGAGTATACTGCCATGGTCAGCAACAGGAAGCCCACCACATAGTCACTTTTATTATTATTATTATTATTATTATTATTATTATTATTATTTACAATGTTGGACTGACAGTCCCACATGTAGCCATGATGAAAACAGAGATTCTAACCCCAGCTAAAGATCATACTTTTATCCATCCTGAGAGAGAATGACAGACACAAACATTCATGAATCAGGTTGCAGTCAGTGGACAGCACCTGGAAATGAAATAGATGTCCATCGTCTTTATATACAGTCACTGGCAGCAAAAGTTACCCAGAGTCACTTCCTCTTTAGTAATTTTGCCTGCAAAATTTTTATTCTGAAACGTTCTGATCATTTAAAAGATTCTGTTGCTTGTACCTACCACACTGCTTAAGGATGATAAAATATGTCACACACTACTTACTACTCACTGGTTGCAATGTTTTCATTTGTTTCCCTGGCAGTCAGTTTGGTGATGATGAGCTGAGAGCTTTTGTTATATCAGACTCACACCACACCGGTGTAAATGCAGTTTGATTTAAATTCACTATGTATGTGATATTTTGATCTATATTCTGTTCAGGGATCAGTGTCTCAGGACCAGGTGTGTGAACATCCAGAATCTTCCATTATAGTCATTTATGTAATTTGGTGGGACAGGCTGTACAGCACGGACAAGTGGTCACATGGATCATTGGAGCATCTCAAGGAGGAAGAAGATGGAGCAGGGAGAAAACCAGCTGGAGTAAAAGCCAGACAGAAGGATAGGGCTTCTATCTGACCCTGATTAGTGTGAATCTGCTAGGTGGGATTACAGTCTCTGCTGCAGTTAAGATCACAAACACATACTGGCAATGAGAGGGGAGAGCAGGTAATGGTGGAGCACAGCCAGTCAAGGACAAAACTGTTTAATGACAAACAGTAAAAAAGATAATAATATTACATTATAATGTATGATAATAATACAAGATAAGACTGGACTTAAATGAGCCATTAAAGGAAGTATAGTATTGTACAGTATGACATAGGGATGTAATAAGCTACTCCCTGTATCTGTTTCTGTTTATTTAAGAAAAATATCAATATACTGATATTTATTGGAAGCGGGACATAAACCAGGGGTTAAGTCTTTCTACTGCCATTTACACTATATTTGTGTAAATTTAGCCACTCACAGAAACATATATTCACATAATATTTTAACCATATCTCTCTTAAGCAAATAAAAACACAAGAAAGAGTAAGGTGTGTACATGTTGTTACCAGTTACCAGCTGAGTGGAAGTGAACAGTGTAAACAGAACCAGAAGTGGGAGAATTTCATTTGGCCATATTACATGATTTTACATGAAACCAGGAGGCTGAGTGTGGCAAATCTCTAGAGTTGTGATAGCAGCTCTGTGAGGATGAAATTAGTTCTTAGAGATGTTTTAAGTGAAATGCTATTGTTAGCATGCTAACATGCTCACACTAACAATGCTAGCATGCTAAGCACATGTGTAATGACACTGTAGCATGTTAAAATACTGACATTTGGCTCATTAGCACAAAACACAAGGTAGAACTGAGGCTAATGGAAATGCCATTAGTTCTGCAGGTATTTGGTCATAAGCTGTAATTATGACAATCCATCCACTAGTTGTTAAGACATTCAAATCTGGGCACTATCAATATGTATACCAAATTTCAGGGCAATCCAGTCAATAGCTGTATAGGTATAAGGTATTTCGGTTTAGTAGCGTACTCTACACTAGAGTACATACATAATAGTATAGTGCACTACAGTACATTAAAATACACTATATAATAGTGTAGCACAGTATAGTATGATCTTCTACAGTGTATAATAATATAGTACATTAGTATATTGTAGTATGGTATAGAATACTGTAGTGGAGTTTAATATAGTACAATACAAGGAGTCTTAGGAACTGATACTTTGGTACCAAATCAATGCCATGTTTCTGCTGTGATAGTGATGGTGACTGGTCAGAATGTGATGGTATTTGTGTTTTATGACAGTATGATAACAAAATGGAAGTCTGAGTGTGCTGTTAAAAACAAGGGTTCATACATTTTCACAGTCACAGTGGAAATTCATTAGGTTAGAGATACTGTTACACACAGTCCAGTCTTCCATTATAAAGTATTGTGTAACAAGCTGATTATTCACAACTATATATTATATATATTATTCACAACTTAGATCTTGTTGAGGAGCCCAATTGTAGATTGGATGAAACTGTTCTTGTGGCATGTGGTCTTGGTTTTGATGGACCGCGACCTCCTGCCAGAAGGGAGTGGCTTGTGACCAGGGTGGGAAGGATCGGCCATGATCTTTCCTGCCCGCCTCAGGGTTCTGGGGGGTGTACAGGTCCTGGAGAGAAGGCAGGTTACAGTCGATCACCTTCTCAGCAGACTGGATGACACACTGCAGTCTGCCTTCGTCCTTGGCAGTGGCAGCAGTGTACCAGATGGTGATGGAGGACGTGAGGATGGACTCAATGATGGAGGTGTAGAAGTGCACCATCATTGTCCTTGGCAAGTTGAACTTCTTCAACTGCCGCAGGAAGTACATCCTCTGCTGGGCCTTCTTGGTGAGGGAACTGATGTTTAGCTCCCACTTGGGGTCCTGGGTGATGATAGTCCCCAGGAAGCAGAAGGACTCCACAGTTCTGTTTGGAGTCACACAGGATGATGGGGGGAGAGTGAAGCTGTGTTCTTCCTGAAGTCTACAACTATCTCCACTGTCTAGCTCCAGGTTGTTCTTACTGCACCACATAACCAGCTGATCAATCTCCCTCCTGTAGGCAGACTCATCCAAAGATGAGCCCAACGAGGGTGGTGTCGTCAGCAAACTTCAGGAGTTTGACAGACTGGTGACTGGAGGTGCAGCTGTTGGTGTACAGTACAGGGAGAAGAGTAGAGGGGAGAGAACACAGCCTTGGGGGGAACCAGTGCTGATAGTCCAAGAGTCAGACATGTGTTTTCCCAACTTCATATGCTGCCTCCTGTCTGACAGGAAGTCTGTGATCCACTTGCAGATGGAGTCAGGCATGCTCAGCTGGGAGAGCTTGTCCTGTAGCAGTGCTGGAATGATGGTGTTGAAGGTGGAGCTGAAGTCTACAAACAGTTCCTGGGGAGTCCAGGTGCTGCACGATGAAGTGGAGGGCCATGTTGACTGCATTGTCTACAGACCTGTTGGCTCTGTAGGCGAACTGCAGGGGGTCCAGGAGTAGGTCAGTGACGGCTTTGAGGTGGGATAGCACATGGTGCTCAAATGACTTCATTACGACAGAGGTCAGGGCGATGGGTCTGTAGTCATTAAGTCCTGTGATCCTTGTTTTTTTAGGGACAGGGATGATGGTGGAGGCCTTGAAGCAGGCTGGCACATGGCATGTCTCCAGTGAGGTGTGAAAGAAGTCCGTGAACACTGGAACCAGCTGATCAGCGCAGTGCTTCAGGGTGGATGGAGAGTCTGGTCTGGCTGCCTTGCGGGGGTTATGTCTCTTAAAGAGTCTGTTGATGATCTCTCCAGGATGGAGAGAGTTGTCCTTGTGGTGGAGGAGGAGGGGGCCTCTAAGGTGTGCAGCTCTGGAGAGGCCCTGACCCCTGCTGTCTGAGGGTGAGATGCTGGTGTGGTGGGGCTGGTAGATGGTGTCACAGGGGATGGTGTCAGGACTGTCGCTCTGTCTTTCAAAGCGGCAGTAGAACTCATTCAGGCTGTTGGCCAGGTGTAAGTCGTTCATGGAGTGGGGGACCTTAGGCTTGCAGTTAGTGATCTGCCTGAGCCCTCTCCAGACAGAGGCAGAGTCACCTGCTGAGAACTGGTGTTGTAGTTGCTCAGAGTACAGGTGTTTGGCTTCTTTCACCACCTTGCTGAACCTGTACTTTGACTTCCTCAACCTGTCTCTGTCCCCACTCCTAAACGCCTCCTCCTTCTCCGGCCTTAGTTGTCTGAGTTTGGCTGTGAACCAGGGTTTGTCATTGTTGTAACTCACCCTGGTGCATGTTGGTATACAGAGGTCCTCACAGAAGCTGATGTATGATGTCACAGCCTCTGTATACTCATCCAGACTGTTGGTGGCAGTCCTGAATACACCCCAGTCTGTGCAGTCCAAGCACACCTGGAGATCCTCCACAGCCCCACTGGTCCACTTCTTTGATGTCCTCACAACAGGTTTAGAGAGCTTTAATTTCTGCCTTTATGCAGGAATCAGGTGGACCATGACGTGGTCAGAAAGGCCCAGTACAGCGCGGGGGACGACGTGATAAGCATTGCTTACTGTGGTGTAACAGTGATCCAGAATGTTCTCCTCTCTGGTCGGGCATTTAATAAACTCTCTATATGTGGGGAGTTCATGGGTGAGGTTGCCTTTGTTAAAATCACCAAGGACAATAATTAAGGAGTCCGGGTTTGTCCGCTCCACACATAGAATCTGGTTGGCAAGCATGTGCTGCGCCTCCTGCATGTTGGCCTGCAGTGGGATGTAAACACCGACCAGTATGAATGAAGCAAACTCATGGGGGGAGCAGAAGGGTTTACAATTTATGAAAAAAGACTCCAGATCAGTAGAACAGTGTTGTTGAATCACTGTCACATCAGTACACCAGCCACTGTTAGTGTAAAAACAAATTGCTCCACCTTTCGTCTTGCCTGAAAGTACTGCGTCGCGATCCACTCCTACGAGTTGAAAGCCTGCTAGCTGCAGCGCAGAGTCCGGTATCAATCCACACACCCAAGTTTCATTGAAGCACAAAATGGAAGATGAAGAAAAGTCTCTGTTTTTCCCCACCAGCAGCTGGAGTTCATCTGCTTTGTTGCTGAGTGACCAAATGTTGGAGAGAAATATTCCAGGTAACAGTTTCCCTATCCTCCAGCATTTCACGGTGTGTGCAAAGGTAAGGGCACCTTTGACCAGAATGTCCAGTAATTCCACAGGTGTAGCGATGAAAGTGGGTAATAAATCCACAGGGGTAGTGTCCCTGATGTCCATGATCTCTAGTGAAAGAACAACTGGTACTTCCACACAACACTGAATTAACAAACAAAATAAGAAAAACACAACGCGCACCAACACAGGCAGCCATCCGCGGTGCCATCTTGGTTGCAGAAATCATTGGTTGCATGAAAGGAAGGAACGACAAACTCAAAAATTCCAAACACTGCAAGCCATGGCATGTTTCTACAAGAATACCTGGATCATTTGAACCTATACAAAATTATACCACACCTACAGACAACCAGGACAAGTGGGTTAAAAACTTATCAGACATAGACCTCACCAAAACAGATAGGGAAGTTCTAGTCAAAGGACTCAATTTTGCCATAACTCCACAACAATTGCCCATAGTGGATCTCATCACGGCCACAGAATCAGCTGTAAGAACCAACAAACTGGCACAGTCCAAGGCAGAACAAATTAGAAGGTATCCGTGGCCCTCTCCAGAGCGAAAACACCTCCCTCCATCCTCCTTCCCATGTCTCCATCCAGGAAAGGAAGGCTATTACAGCCCTGAGTAAGGATCGAAGCATTACCATTCTACCAGCTGACAAGGGGAGATGTACTGCTGTGCTCAACACAGTGGATTACCACACTAAAATAACCGCACTACTCAGTGACAGCAACACCTTCGAGATCCTGAAGCGAGACCCCACAACCACCTACAAGAAGAAAGTCACAGACTGCCTACAAAAAATAGAAAGGGAAAAAGCCATTGAATACTACCACCTCTACCCCAGGATGCTACTTCCAGCATACATGGACTCCTAATGATACACTCAGACCCACTGTGTGCAGTATCAGCTTTGCCACCTGCAACATTGCACCTCACCACCATTTTAGCGCCACTGGTGGCCATCACTCCTCATCACATCCAGAACTCCACGTATTTCACCAACAAGGTCTGTAGACCCAAACTGACTCCAGATGAAACTGTGGTGTCTTTTGATGTCACCTCACTTTTCACTTGCACACCCACAGCAGAGGCAGTGAAGACTGTCAGGAAACATCTACAACAAGACAGCTCCCTACACAGCAGGACCAGTTTTACCCCAGACCAGATCTGCACCCTACAACACCTCTGCCTTACCACCACCTATTTCAAGTGCAATGAGGGTTTGTACAGACAAAAGCATGGATGTGCCATGGGTTCCCCAGTGTCACCCATTGTGGCCAACCTCTACATGGAAGATTTCAAAACATAAAAAAAAAAAAACAAAGCTCTGAACACCTACAGAGGAACAACACCCAGCTACAGAGGAACAACACCCAGCCAATGGTTTAGGCATGTGGATGAAGATACCAAGGAGGATAGGTTATCATTTCTGGATTGTGCTGTGCTCACTGAGGAGGACGGTAGCCTCAACCTTGAAGTCTACCGGAAACCCACACACACAGACCAGGACTCTACACCACCAGGTAGAGAACATTCCTTCCAAGGCAGATAGAAAAGAACACCGACACCTCAAGACAGCACTTCAAACATGTGGTTACCCTTACTGGGCTTTCATCAAATCAGCAAAAAGATGTAGAGAAGAGCCATAGACAGCAACTGGTGAATAATAGGAGAACAGACAAAACATCATCATCATCCCATATGTGGCAGGACTGTCTGAGAAATTAAAAAGAATTTACTCATATCCCAGTGCACTTCAGAACCGGCATCATCGTTGGTTCCCAAGGACAAGACTCCCAGGCACAAGTGGAATAACAATGCAATGCAGTGAGGAGTGCTCTGACCTGTACATAGGTGAAACCAAACAACCACTCCACAAGCACATGGCACAACACAAGAGAGCCAGTTCATCAGGACAACATTTGGCTGTTCATTTACGTCTACATCAGGAGAAGGGACATTCCTTCGAGGTCAACAATGCCCACCATTTTGGATAGAGAGGATAGATGATTTGAGAGAGGAGTAAAAGAGGCCATCTATGTCCATCTGGAACATCCATCTTTAAACAGAGGTAGTGGTCCACGACACCAACTATCAGCCACCTATAACGCAGTCCTGAGAGTCCTGTTTGTGTATTCAAATAATAGGGATACACAAATAGAGGACATCACAGCAGAGGCTGAATAATGAAAACACCAGTACATGCTTACACACAGCTGTAGCCTCCAGATGGCTCTGATCACACAGAAAAATACATATCACAGCTAATACAAGTGCAGCACAACAGTTTTATTCCATTGTTTAAAACACTCAGCCTACCAGTTATGTGGATTGTGTAAGGAACTGAATACATCATAGCAAGCCATGTAATAAAACCCTCCAGGTACTCAAAGGCTGATGGCAACATGTACTGTAAAAGAGTTATTACTGTCTCCATTAGTAGAGCATCATCATACATCCAGGCTGCTGCCACAACATGGGGCTACAAATGATAAGAGGATGGAGGATGTTTTCCCTCTGCCTCTGTTTCCAGTAAGATACTTAAGTTTTGGAGGCACACAAGTAACATTTTAAGTCTCGCATAGTACACACCACGAGCAAAGCATCTGTCATTTGGTAAGAAACACTGATAAGGAGTTGAGGATACGTGTATATGGATAATCTCACCCCGACCGGGGACCTGAACAGCTCAATTTGCAAACTTATGCATGGTCATTACATAGTACTCTCCACCAACAAAACTACAAGCAACTCAATGAAACTATGAACATTGGAAAAGCTCAGTTAAAAATCCAAACAAACCAACCAGGTGGTCACAGACTATGACTATGGACTAGAAGAACATCCTTCACATTCTGGTCTTCATGCAGAGGCATGGAATCTGCTGCCATCAGTTCGAGCCAACCAGAGCGATACTTACCTTGTCTTGTTCAGTACAGACATGTATTTCTCTCTTTTTTTATTGTAACAAGTCAAACAGGAAAGCTGAAAAAATGTTAGTCTGTTTACACATGCTAATCATGATAAGCACATTAATGTACATGCATTACCATGCTAGGATGCCAGACAGAGTGGGTTCTGCATTTGCGTGCTAGCGATGTCAGCATAACTCTCATTGTGGTAGTGTGTTTGGTGCTGTTAGCTAAGGCCTGAAACCAAAGCTACCGCAGTGTGACATATAGGCTTGGTTGATCAAAGTAACTGAGGGCCAGACAGCTGTAATTATCAGACAGAGTGGAGCGGTAACTCTCCTCACTTTGTGTGTCAAAGTAACCAACAGATTTTTTTCTCTCACATGAACAAAGAGATGGGGATGTCTCACATGTATGTTACTGCTGGATGGAGAAGGGATCAGTCAGCACAACATGAGTGTCTGAATGGAACACAGTCAGGTGAAGGGACAGTGTAAAAAGTCCTGACAGGATCATAATATATCGAATAGTTTGTTGTTTGTTTTTGTTCAGAAAAGAAAATTAAAAACTTGCTCTTCTGTGAGGCTCTCTGTCATCACTCCTTCAGTCTGTAGATGAGCCTTTTGTAAAAGAACATATATTATTAAAGGAAGAAAGCCGCCTCTGGATTCAATCACATGACATCTCTCGAATCTAATCTGTGCTCCCATGAGCAGTTGTATAGTCATAACTTTTCAAGATGGCGCCGGTCATGTCGGCTGCTAGTTAGCTCCGAGTGTTTCTTGTTGTTTTTATATGTTTTTGTACTTTGTCGCGTTTTTTCTGTCACCAATTGTGTGTATTTCTATTGTTTGGACTCTTTGAAACGGCATCCGGAGACCCCTTCAGCCACGGCTCCATTGTTTACATCAGGGATCAGCTGTTAGCACTGAGCAACACAAAGGTACTCCCGGGAACAAGATCAGAGATCCCCGTGCAACTAAGGAGAAGAAAACGGGGCTGCAGAGCTGGAGTTAAGTGCCGGGGAAAGAAGAGAAGGTATAAACCTTGTATACTTTCTGTCATCATGGGGAACGTGAGATCTCTCCCCGCGAAGATGGAAGAACTTACGGCGCTAACCAGGCTGCAGAGGGAGTACCGGGAGTGTAGCCTCATGTGCTTCACTGAATCGTGGCTGAACGAACTCGCTCCGGACTCGCACGTTTCACTGGACGGGTTTCAGCTCGTGAGAGCAGACAGGAAAGCCAAGGAGAGCGGTAAGAAGAGAGGAGGGCATTGTGATGTTTGTGAACGACAGATGGTGCAATCCAGGTCACATCAGGGTAAAGGAGCAGTTCTGCAACAGGGACATTGAGCTGCTAGCAGTAGGCATGCGGCCATACTACATCCTGAGAGAGTTCTCGCATGTTATAGCTATAACTGCATACACCCCCCCCCTCAGTCGATGCCACTGCGGCCTGCAAGCTCCTGCACACTGTTGTATCACAACTCCAGACATCACACCCCCAGGCCCTGCTACTGATCTCCGGTGACTTCAACCATGCTTCCCTGTCCTCCACTCTCCCCACTTTCACTCAGTATGTGACATGCAACACCAGGGACAACAGGACATTGGACTTGCTGTATGCAAACATCAAGGATGCATACAGCTCTTCACCCCTTCCCCCACTGGGCCAATCTGACCACAACCTGGTGCATCTGGTCCCTGCCTACATACCCTTGGTAAATAAACAACCACCTACCAAAAGGTATGTGAGAAGATGGACTGAGGAGGCCAGTATGGCTCTGAGGGACTGCTTCGACACAACAGATTGGGAGGTGCTGTGTGGTCCACATGGGGAGGACATTGACAGTTTGACAACCTGTATCATGAACTATATATACTTCTGCGTGGAGAACACTGTGCCTACAAAGAAGGTGCGGTGTTTCTCCAACAAACCCTGGGTGACCCCAGAATTAAAAACCCTGTTGAACAAGAAGAAGCAGGTTTTTAAAACTGGGAATAAGGAGGAGATGAAGAGGGTGCAGAAGGAGCTGAGGAGGGAGATAAGAAGGGGCAAGGACAGTTACAGGAGGAAGCTGGAGGAGCGCTTTCAGGGGAACAACACCAGAGAGGTCTGGAGAGGCCTAAAAACCATCTCTGGACACAGCAAGGACTGTGGACGAGGCCCAGAATCTGGCAACAGAGAATGGGCAAACGAACTGAACCTGTTTTTCAACAGATTCGACTGTGTCCCTGTCCCTGTCCCTGTCCCCTCCCCCACCCACACAATGGCACCTCAAATTCATACCCCCCTCCTTTGTCACCTTCAACACCCCACTCCACTCCCCCTTCACACTCCACCAGGATGATCCTCGCACCACTCTCAGCAGGGGTCACTCCCCCTCCCTGCCTCTCCATCACATCTGACCAGGTGAGGAGGGAGTTGAGGATGATCAAGGCGAGGAAGGCTACGGGCCCTGATGGCATCAGTGCCAGACTGCTCAAGGACTGTTCAGATCAGCTCTGTGGGGTTTTTCTGCACATTTTCAACTTGAGCCTCCATCTGGAGAGAGTTCCGCTCCTGAGGAAAACATCCTGCGTGGTCCCAGTTCCAAAGATTGCGCATCCCAGTGAGCCGAAACACTTCAGGCCAGTAGTCCTAACCTCTCACCTGATGAAGACAATGGAGAGGATCGTCCTGAGCCACCTCCGTCACCTAGTGAGTGATGTGATGGATCCCCTGTAGTTTGTCTACAGACCTGGCATTGGTGTGGAAGACGCTGTCATCTACCTGCTGCACAGATGAATTTGACACCTGGAGAACACTGCGAGCACTGTGAGAGTCACCTTCTTCAACTTCTCCAGTGCATTCAACACCATCCAACCATCTCTGCTGAGGGGGAACTGGAAGGAGCTGGAGTGGACTGTAACCTGGCTGCTTGGACCACCGACTACCTCACCAACAGACCGCAGTACGTGAGGCTTCACGACTGTGTGTCTGATGTGGTGGTCTGCAGCACGGGGGCCCCGAGATCTCTCCCCGCGAAGATGGAAGAGCTTACGGCGCTAACCAGGCTGCAGAGGGAGTACCGGGAGTGTAGCCTCATGTGCTTCACTGAATTGTGGCTGAATGAACTCGCTCTGGACTCGCACGTTTCACTGGATGGGTTTCAGCTCGTGAGAGAGGACAGGAAAGCCAAGGAGAGTGGTAAGAAGAGAGGAGGGGGCATTGTGATGTTTATGAATGACAGATGGTGCAATCCAGGTCACATCAGGGTAAAGGAGCAGTTCTGTCTTCGGACATTGAGCTGCTAACAGTTAGCATGCGGCCATACTACATCCCGAGGGAGTTCTCGCATGTTATAGCTATAACTGCGTACATTCCCCCCTCAGTGCCAATGCCACTGCAGCCTGCGAGCTCCTGCACACTGTTGTATCACAACTCCAGACATCACACCCCCAGGCCCTGCTACTGATCTCCGGTGACTTCAACCATGCTTCCCTGTCCTCCACTCTCCCCACTTTCACTCAATACGTGAAATGCAACACCAGGGACAACAAGACATTGGACTTGCTGTATGCAAACATCAAGGATGCTTACAGCTCTTCTGCTTTGACACCACGGATTGGGAGGTGCTGCATGGTCCACATGGGGAGGACATTGACAGTTTGACAACCTGTATCATGGACTACATAAACTTCTGCGTGGAGAACACTGTGCCTACAAAGAAGGTGCAGTGTTTCTCCAACAACAAACCCTGGGTGACCCCAGATTTAAAAACCCTGTTAAACAAGAAGCAGGTTTTTAAAACTGGGAATAAGGAGAAGATGAAGAGGGTGCAGAAGGAGCTGAGGAGGGAGATAAGAAGGGGCAAGGACAGCTACAGGAGGAAGCTGGAGAACAGGAAGAGACTGAATAAGCTGGTCAGACGTGCCGGCTCTGTCCTGGACTGCTCTCTTGACTCCATTGAGGAGGTGGGTGAGAGGAGGATGTTGGCCAAGCTGACATCTATCATGAACAACCCCTCCCAACCCCTGCATGAGACTTTGAGAGACCTGAGTAGCTCCTTCAGCAACAGACTGCTACATCTGCGGTGCAAGAAGGAGCACTACTGCAGGTCATTCATTCCAACAGCCATCAGGATGTACAACACCAGACTGACCCAACAGTAAACCTGCAACTCTGGACTCCACTTTCTGGTCACTTTATTTGCACATAATTTCATTTACCTCAATGATTATCACGATTTTTCCTATATTACGACTGCACATTTCACAACTGCACATTTCTTATTATAGAGACTTTTTTAATGCTGATTGCTTCACTTTAATTTTTTTTACTTCTGTGCCTTTCTTATATTATATTTTATTTTTTTATTTTTCTATTTTGGTCACCCTTGTTTCTTGCTGCTGTAACATGTAAATTTCTCACAAGTGGGATAAATAAAGTATATCTTATCTTACTTTATAACTTATAGCCAGCACAACCTGCAGGATGAAAACCAGAAAAAACAGTAAAACTACACTGATAGGTTTTACATCCACATGGTTGTGAAGGTCCATGTGATGTAATTCATCATAAAAATAAAAAATAAAACAATCAGGCAGCAGGTGTATGCCATGGTGGGGGGATGGGGAGCACTGATGGGCCAAACCAAGCACATCTAATTTAAATATGCAAATGTTATTGTAGGGAGCAGGATGGACGAAAAAGGTGGCAATGAGGGACCACGCTCAACAAAATAGTAATGTAATTAAATGTTTACCACTGAGAAAATACTTATTGCATTGAGAAGTTGTGGAGAAAAAAAACACTTAATCTTTTCCCAACACAGACTTGAAGAGACAGAGATTAGATTTACAGTAAAATAAAAAGTGACATGTACACAATGAGAAGGTCAATTAATGCGTGTCACAAGAGAAAAACAGGCATAACACATACACGAGGATCTTGTGAAACAGCTCATCTCATTTATCTGCTGAGAATAAACCTGTTTGAATTAAAGAGAGCAGATTTATCTCATGGCTCTGAAGTCAGAGATAGCATGCAGGGCACAGATATGAGCAACAGCACTGGTGCTCAAACTAAAATCTGTCAGAGGGCATGTAACGTAGAACTGCTAAGCTCTCAGGAGCTTGTTTTGACCCCTTCCCCAATCAGGAACAAAGAGACTCGACAGTAATCCACACAGCTTATATCAGTCAGAGCAAATCATCCCTGAAATGAGTTCAGCCAGGCAGAGGCCAAGACTGCATCCAGTCTTTAGCTTCACCCCCGCTCTCCATTGTTGTCCGCTGCATTGGCGCAAAGCGGGTAACCAGATTTGGGGGGGGGGGGTCCACTGAGCTCCAGAAAAGTCCCACTTCAAGCTGTCTGCCAGTACACCCCAGAAAAAGGATTTAACTGCAATCACGCAAACAATGACTAAGTCTTTGTGTAATAGCTGGGCCTAACTATCTGTACACTTCACCCAGCCCTACAGCAGAGGATTTCCCTCCAGACTCATCTGTGGATTTCTAAATGTATGCACACATTTACTGTTAACTTATCAAACATTCAGTGTTTATCTCCTGTCATTGGTGAAAAAAACCCTGATACAGCATTTAGAACATCAGGGGGACTACAGCTCTACACCAACTTGGGGTGTGTTGTGGTTCTGATTATTATGTTGTTGTGTTATACAGTTTAAGGTTTCTGTTTCTGTTAAACATATGTTTTATAGTGAAGCAATTGAAGAGTGACATTAATTCTGCAGACCTTCTCAATATTTTAAAATGTTTGGTTATTGTATTGTATTGGCTTCTTTGTTTGCTATTTTATAACTGTATATCACGTTTATTGATGTATGTTTACATTTTTAGATTCTAGTGCTGTTGTCTCCTACATTTCTGTAATTTATATCAGGTTTGTTTTCTGAGAAATGCAGCCTTCTAGCAGTCCTTTTTTTGTTTTTGTTTTTTTTTGCTATGGACGTCCAATGAGCGTTGTCCTCAATGAAGAATGAATAAATGAAGGAATATCAAATATAATAGTGAATACAGTGTAGCATTGTACAACGTTAAGCTCTTTCCTCTCACAACTTACCTCTCTAGGTAAGCTGTATGGCTAATAATAGCCTGCATGTTTTGCTTAAATGTTCTGTTTCTTTGCAAGTAGTCATCTACAAATTAGGGAGGTTTTTTAAAGCCTGACCAATGGTTTCGCCATTATAAAAAATAAAAACTTGAGGCTTGATAGCTAACGTTCAACATAAGCTAACACTAGCTTGAGTTATATCATCTGAAGGGTAGCCTGGAGCATTACCATAGGTCTTAATTACACTTTCAAAGATTTGTATGTAAATGTGAGCTTCACCAGACTTTGTCATTTTCTCTCTGTTGTTTTGGTTTACACAGTAATGTATTATTAATAGAGGTTAGCAACTTGCATGCAAGACAGTGAGATGTACCTACATGTGTAAAAATGCTAACAACCAGTAACCTGATTGTAAACAGACAGTGCTCAAGTAATACGTTGAATTCAAAGTCCTATGCTTAGCCAAGCTGTGTTAATAATGTAAACTAGGCCCAGTAACGTTACCAAATCCAAGGGAAAATTAAGATGCCTTTTGTGTGCTGCTCTGAAAAGTCCTGTTGTTGTTGTTAAGGTCCAGTAAACAGCAGTTGTCCTGGCTTTGTGGTTTCAGTGTTGTTGAGGAGATCAGTTCCTTTGTTCTCCTTGATGCTAACGCTGTGGCTCCTTTTGTTGGTGAACTCAGCTGGCAGACCTTGTGTCGTACCTGCTAGTGATTGATCTTAAATCCTTTGGTAGGCTCTTGGGTTGCTACCAAAGTTCAGTCCAGTGCAGGCCTGTGCTTCAGGAAGGCCTCATGGAGGTCAGAGAGCTGAACTGAGAAGAGCACAACTCCTCGTGTGAGAAGTTGGCTGAAAAGACAAACAAGACTGAGGAAAGACTGAGAAGAGAGCGAATACTGAGAACGTTACTTCTCCTTTTTGTATGGCCTGGTGACATGAAGGATCTTGACCATGCAGTGACCAATTATAGCTGGAGTTGGAGTTTTCACACTTAGGTGTGAAAAGGTGAAGGACTCTGGGAGACTGAGTTCAATGGCTCTCATTTGTCTGTAGAACAAAAGGAGAGATTTGGTCTTATCCTCCATTTTGAATGGGCTGAGGCCCAACAATGAGAAGCAAGAGGGCTGGGTGACTGGTTGTATGAGGAACTACAACACAGCATCCATCAAGGATGAAGCCATTGTCTTGGTATGTACAATTGTGATATGACATTAAACTGTCCAGGTAATCTAGGAAATAAATTCATTTATCAAATTTGTAATAAAGTGAGCATGCCACCGCAAGGTCGAAAAATACTTTTTTACCAATATGATGATAAGAGTATGAAGTTGAATTAATAATTTTTTCACTGATTTTATTTATGTATGCTGTCTGTATCATCAGATCAAATGTAAAAGTACAATTTAGCAATCAGTATCATTTAATGTATGGTTTTTATTTCAGTAGTAACACCCGTACTTCACCTTCACACATCACAGTCCTATATTATTTACTACAGCAAAATTGGGATGCACAGCAATTCTTAGTGATACTCAGGAATTTTGAGTTCAGACACAGGCCAACATTATGACAGATTCAGAGGTATAATACAATGATATAACAAATTATTTTGAAATAACAATTAGGCTGTGGTCGAAAAGTAAAAAAAAAAAAAAAACTTCTCTAATCTCTTTTCCTTCACCTCAATGGAAAACTCATCAAGGTCAAGGAAAGATGTGAAAGTGAAATGACAAGGACTTGGGAAAGGACAACCGTGGTATTTATATAATGTGACTGCATTTACAGTAGGCTTTTTTGAACCAACTTTATAACACATGGAATTATTATTATTATTATTATTATTATTATTTTTTTTTTTTTGGGCTTTTATGCCTTTATTCACAGGAGAGTGAGAGAGAGACAGGAAACAGGGAGAGAGTAGGGGAATGACATGCAGTAAAGGTCCAGCCGGATCGGGAGTCGAGCCGGGGTCCGCCTGCTCAGGCCACTAGGGGCGCCCCCACACATGGAATTTTTATTGTTATAAAACCATGATTTATATTGTTTGTTCCTCATGATAACTCCTAACTGGATTTGAAAGATAAGAAATCTACATTCATGGATTTTGAGCCCTGCCAATCACGAAGGATTTTCATTAGTGGATCTGTAACGGTAAAACTATGATGTTGCATTGCTTTAAATGCTGCTGCCACAAGGAATTGTGGGACAGCATTATGTCATTTCCTTTCTTTTCCTCTCATATCTTTGTTTTGGTTATTGACAATACCATGTGCTATACCATGGGTTTTGACACTACTACAATTGTTGGCATTATACCACAGCACACTAATGTCAGAAAAGATCATATCTACAATAGAATCTAAATAGCAAATTGATTTTTACCATTGATGGTAAAAATGACTGGTGATACAGTGAAGTTTGGGCCTTCAGAGAAGCGGTTTGGCCTCACAGTTGGCAAAATGCAAGCTGACAAAAAGAAAGAAAACCGCTTGTTTACATTGTCTATAAATGGCTACAGACACGTGAATGGCAAAATTAAAAGAACGTACCTTGCTCATGGTTGCAATATTCACCCTGCAGAGGCAACAATGGATGACCAAAAGCCTCTTTTTCAATAAGGTATTTTAGTTGGTAGGGTCTTGCTTCTTTCAAGCGCTGACAAACGAAAGGCATAAACCCAACATAAAGCTTCAGTGATCCCTGGCATTTATTCTCCAAGTCTCCAAACTCTACTGGAGGGATGAACACCATTCTTCCCTCATTTGGTGTTTTAATGATGGTGGTGTAGACTGCTGTCAAACAAATCAGTCTAAAATTTCCATAGGTAAGTTGAACTGGGATGACTGCTAATGCATCATCATTTTGATACTCATTAAACCATTCAGTGACCCCCATGCCCTGCACACTTGTCTTTGTAATGAAGGGTTTATGCACTGGCCAACCCTACCATAATATCCCTGTCTCTGTGGTTGAGAAAAGACTATGTTTCAAGACAATATCTGATCACGTCCTTCACTGACAATCTGAGTCACTTGAGCAGAGAGCTGCTCTTCTGTTTTTCCTTTAATATCACAATAATGCACAAACATTGGGGATACTGAATGAGTGCCCTCAGCTGCAATTCATGACAACAAAACATATCTTTCCAATGGCTCTAACTACTCTAAATACAGACTTAAGTCACTGTTGGCCAGTTAAACTATCTTTGTGATTAAAGCTCCTGCCACCCATGCTCCAAAAACAAACCATTAATTTCAAAATCACTTATATCTTTCTTCCTTGCCATACTAATCCAAAATCTAGGTACACTGCCCCTGCTCTGCATTTTGTACATGCCACAGAGCATGATAGGATGTTAATTGCTGCACTGCACTCATTTTTCTCCACGTTCATCTGGTTTTTTCCTAATTCTTAATTTTTCACCCATCTGCACATACGAGTAAAAAATAAAATACATAAAAACCCTAACCCTAGCTTCAGCTACAATGTGGTCATGTTTCAGATCAATAGCCATGCTCTCTCCCCTCTTGATAGTGGGAACTAGTGATAGACCGATATGGTTTTCTAAGGGCCGATACGGATACGATTATTAGTAGTCAAGGAGGCCGATAACCAATATTTGGAGCCGATATTCATTTGCAGTAAAAGTGAAAATATTGGCGTCAGAATTTTGAATAATACAAACTCCAACACTTAACTTTGTTTAAATGCCTTTAAGCATATGTTTATTAAACAGCTTTTCAGATTTGCAACATGTTAAAGGTTTTTTTTTTATCTTAGACAATAGACATCTTTGTTTTAAAATTCTAACAAAAAGTGCAGGGAGCTCTCAGGCTCAGCAGCATGTCTTATAAAGTTAAATGAAAACTTAAACAAATAAATAGCTCCCTAAAGTTTTCCAAAATTTCAATATAACTGAAATGTTATTTTATCTTTCACTTATCTTTGTTTTAAGTTCAAACAAAAAACAAAAAGTGCAGGATTTCCCAGGGTAAGCAGCATCTCTTATAAAGTTAACTGAAATTTTAAATAAATAAATAAATAGCTTCCTGAAGTTTTATAAAGTAAATAAAACAAAGTTAAATACAATTTGCACAGAAATGTGAGTCTCAAATCAATTAGTAGTCCCAATTGAGCAGCACCAGATTGTGGTGCAAAAAGCAGAGTTGTTCAGTGTGTGAGCACTGTGCATGCACAGCTTTTACTGTTGATTGGCTGTTGCCGTGGCTCTGTGTGTAACCAATCAAACGGTGCTGTGTGCGGGACAATGCTGGAGACAGAGTAGTGACTGCAGACAGAGAGGCGTGGCTGCATCAGAGTCAAAATAACTGAGTTTTAAATTGATCTCTTATCGGCCGTCGGATTTAAAAAAACGGCTGATGCCGATATGCGTCAAAATGCCGAATATCGGCGCCGATAATCGGCCCGGCCGATAATCGGTCTATCCCTAGTGGGAACCCTGAGGGTCAAGGATATGTCTGGTGGCCATTGGAATGCAGACTGAGACAGACAGGTAGACAGACAGGAAGACAGACAGACAGCCGAACAGACATGTAAAATGGGTATATAAAAAGACTAGTTAGATAGTGAGACAGATGCTAAGACTGACAGAAAGATAGGTCAGAGAAAAAGACAGGGAGAGAGAGAGAGAGAAATAGACAAGAATTAGGAGAGAGGTAGATCAAAGTCAGCTCTTAAAAGTGTCTTTGGGTTTTAAAGAATAGTAGAGCAGTAGAAGTAGACTGGTTGGACAGGATCTGCAGGGAGAACAGATCAAGTTAGTTATGTGGTGTAGGCTAGCTATGTTTATACTTATACTGAAAGTTTAAATGTGTAGTCAAATAAAGGAATTGTGATTTCACATTTTGTAATATATTCTTAAGATAAATGAAAAATAATTAATGTTTTTCTATTTCATGTGACACAGTAAAAAGGCCCCAGATTTAAAGCTCTGTACAGAAGGCCTAGTAATATTGTTATTAATAATACAGTACTCTGTGGGTAAACCAAAACAACAGAGAAGCTGTGAAGCTCACATTTACATACAAAAATCTTTGAAGGCGTAATTAAGACCTACGGCAATGCTTCAGGCTACCCTTCAAATGATATAACTCAAGCTAGTGTTAGCTTATGTTGAATGTTAGCTATCCAGCCAACAAACCTAATTGCACAGGTTTTTTTTTAATTATGCTGGCGAAACCATTGGTTAGGCTTTAAATAACCTCTCTAATTTGTAGACAACTAATAGCAAAGAAACACAACATCTAAGCAAAACATGCAGGCTATTACTAGACATACAACTTACTTAGACAGTGGATGGAGCGGACAGAGTGCAACCATAGTCACTACATTAACGGTTGATGAGGCTCATGGGTACTGTACTGTATTCACTATTAGATTTAACATTCATTCTGTCATTCATTCATTCATTCATTGAGGACAACACTCATGGGACGTCCATAGCAAAAGAAAAAAAGAACAATTGGAAAACTGTATTTCTCAGAAAACAAAACTGATATAAATCACAGAAACGTAAGAGAAACGACAGCAATAGAATCTAAAAATATGTGGTGTAAGCATGAAAGATATTTCCAATTGAGATACATTAGTCTGAAAGTTGTGCTGAGAGGCACAAATCAGTAGATTACATATCGTGACTATTTCACAAACTGTCGCGAGACCATAACTAAGGGATGGTTCAAGCAAGCCTGAGCGAACCTCAACTATAAGCTTTATCAAAAAGGAAAGTTTTAATCCTACTCTTAAAAGTGCAGAGGGTGTCTGCCTCCCGGACCCAAACTGGGAGAAGGTTCCACAGTAGAGGAGCCTGATAGCTGAAGGCTCTGCCTCCCATTCTACTCTTGAAAACTCTGGGAACCACCAGTAAACCAGCATTCTGGGAGTGCAATGTCCTAGTTGGCATGGATTCTAACTATAAAACTCTTTTTATCTGGTTGATTAAATGAAGTGATCAGTGTCTCTATTACTTCTCACTGGCTCATGCATTCTTCTGACATTGTCCCTCCCTCTCCCATACCCCTCACGGTTTGAAGCCCTGCCAGGTCCCTCCAGACTAGCTGACAAAAATTATTACTATTAAACACTTTATTGATTGATTTATTGATTTTTTTCATTCTTCCCTTATTATTATAAATTAATTGTTCCTTAGTCGTTTTTTTAAATCATTATGTTTTTCTCTTCTCTCCCACATACCATACAATCATACACATAAACACACAAATCTCCCCAAAAGTACTAATTTAATTCACAGTAACTGCATGACAGCACTATCATTATTAGAATTATTATGACTTTCATCCACATTTGCTTAGTTTTACATATGTACTATGTCAAGTTCTTGTCAAGTTGTCTGTCCCTGTGTATTTTGCTGTATTTTATTATTCTTCTGACTGTAGGAATATTTAGAAAACACGTTTTGAGCTGAACCAAGGCTGTAACATACTCTACTGTGGTGTAGAAATAAGGCTTAGAAAGAAAGGCATCACAGAACTTTAAAGAAATGATTCAAAGTGGCAGTGGTAATTACAGCTGATGGAATATTAGCTGTAACAAGGTTGGAGGAACCACGTGGGCTTGTTTTTCATCTTTCCTCCATGCTTTCCCTACATCTCCTTTCCCCATCCCCCAACACCCAAACCCCACACTGCACTCTCCACGACCCCCCAGGATCTTCGGGGCTCTACCAATGAGAGCTCTACAGCAGCATTCCTTCCCAGAGACAAGAGCCTCCAGGTCTGGTGCATCCTTCCCCCTGCCTGTCATGCTCCTTAACACCAATCACATGCTTGGCGCCAAATGATTCCACATCACAGAGTTACTGAATTGGTAAATTGCACAATATGGGGGTTTTCATGGTTACTACCCCTGGGTACAATTGCCTGCCCAGTGAAGCTATGCACACAGAAAAAAAAACAAATTTACCATGTTTATTTCTCATTCTACCGAGCTGAAATCTAAAACCCTGCTTCTTTGACATTTGATTCCAATTCAAAGTCAAACCAAGGACTCCTGTGGGCAACATTGGCTTGTCTCACATTTCCAGCCCTCACTGTTGGGAGTGTTCTTGTGCATCTGAATGAGGCTGCGGTGGATATGCAGAGCAACTTGCTTTGGATTAAATGAAATCAGCTCAACATAATGTCAATATCAGTGTCACAATATGTCAGCTTGGGGAGCTGAGATTACATTATATTTTTAGCTTCATTCAATCCAATTTCTCCAAATGATGTTTGTGTAAACCCAGAGCAAATCTGCTGCTGAAAAAAATTCAGGGGCTTTACACTGTAAATTAATTTTCATTTTTTATGCTCTCCAATATATTAGTATATATATATATTAGTTGTATTGCTATGTTAGCAGTTAATACTTTAATTATCACTACTATCATTACTACTTCTGTATTACTGGCATCACCTTACGTTTTATATGGAACCCGTGTTATGCTATGTTCTTCTCTCGCTATTCTCTACCCCCTCTCCCCCTCTCTCTCTCCTTCTTAACCCAACCGGTCGAGGCAGATGGCCGCCCACCCTGAGTCCGGTTCTGCTTGAGGTTTCTGCCTCTTAAAAGGAAGTTTTTCCTTGCCACTGTCGCCTAGTGCTTGCTCATGGTGGGAACTGTTGGGTCTCTCTCTGTAAATACCTATTTTAAAGAGTATGGTCTAGACCTGCTCTATATGAAAAGTGCCTTGAAATGACTTTTGTTGTGATATGGCGCTATATAAATAAAATTGAAATTGAAATTGAAATCAATATAGGAAACAGCAGTTCTTTCATGACATATTCCAAGCAGAGCAACAAACTAAGGACTTGTCCATAAATAAATGGGTCAACAAATTCTGTGGTGTTTTATATGGGCTCTTAATTCCCATTGGACTTTACAGTAAAAAATCCAGGTCAGGAAAAGGAAAAAGTGCCTAAGTTGTTCATTCTTCAGAAGGGTGTTTGTGGTGAAAGAAGGCCTCAATTTTTGGCAAATACTTGTCAAGGGGATTTATTGACATATTTTATAACTGAAAGACAAAATCAGACACATCACTTAAACTCTGAGTAGAGAATAGAGAATAGCGACAGAAGAACATGGCATAACACGGATTCCATGTTAAAAATAAAAAAAAGTAATACCAATAATACAGTAGTAGTAATGATAGCAGTGATAATTAAAGTAGTAATTGCAAAAGTAGCAATAAAACTAGAAGCAGTACTAGTAATTTCTAATCATAACAGCAGGTGTTGAGCAGGGTTGTAGGAGCAGCGGGAGGCTTGTCAGCACAATACTACAGGAAAGGGAAGATATTGAGTTAGTAACATGTAATATGGGACATGAGTCTATAGTGATGGAGAGAGAGAGAGAGAGAGCTCAGTGCATCATGGGACATCTCCCGTCAGTCTAGGCCTATTGCAGCATAACTAAGGGATGGTCCAAGCCTGAGCCAACCCTAACTATAAGCTTTATCAAAAAGGAAAGTTTTAAGCCTACTCTTAAAGGTACAGAGGGTGTCTGCCTCCTGGACCCAAACTGGGAGAAGATTCCACAGTAGAGGAGCCTGATAGCTGATGGCTCTGCCTCCCATTCTACTCCTGGAAACTCTGGGAATCACCACCAGCATTCTGGGAGGGCAATGTCCTAGTGGGATTGTAGGGGACTATGAGATCTTTGAGGTATGATGGTGCCTGACCATTAAGGGCTTTGGAGGTGAGGAGGAGGATTTTAAATTCTATTCTGGATTTGACCAGGAACCAATGTAGAGAAGCTAACACAGGAGAAATATGGTCTCTTTTTCTAGTTCCTGTCAGTAATTGTGCTGCAGGATTTTGGATCAACTGCAGAATCTTTAGAGACTTGTTGGGGCAACCTGATAATAATGAATTACAGTAGTCCAGCCTGGAAGTAACAAATGCATGGACTAGTTTCTCTGCATCCTTTTGAGACAGAAAATGTCTGATTTTGGCGATATTACGCAGGTGAAAGAAGGCAGTCCTAGAAGTTTGTTTTATGTGTAAGCTAAAGGACATATCCTGGTCAAAGATAACTCTCAAGATTCTTTACAGTGGAGCTGGAGGCCAGGGCAATACCATCTAATGTAACTACATCATTAGAAAATGTATTTCTGAGGTGTTCGGGACCAAGTACAATAATTTCGGTTCAATAGTAAAAAGTTGCTTGTCATCTTAATGTCCCTAAGGCATGCCTGAAGTTTGGCTAACAGATTGGTTTCATTAGGCTTCATTGACAGATAAAGTTGTGTATCATCTGCATAACAATGGAAGTTTATGGAGTGATTCCTGATAATGTTGCCCAAGGGAAGTATATACAGGGTGAACAGAATTGGCCCAAGCACCGATCCTTGTGTTACTCTGTGTCTAACTTCTGTGGGGAGAAGAACATGGAGGAGTTGTTAACATGTACAAACTGAAGCCTCATTGTAACTGTGTGTGTGTGTGTTGTCTCTGTGCTATGATACGGTCATAATCCTGACTGAGATTCCTTGAATAAACTATTATCTTGTAGAAAGTCACACAACTGTTTTGCAACTGCTTTGTCCAGGATCTTAGAAAGAAGAAAGGGGAGGTTAGATATAGGTCTATAGTTAATAAGCTAATATGTCTGGATCAAGAGTGGGCTTTTTTAGAAGAGGTTTGATTGCAGCTACTTTATACAACTGTGGCACATCGCCTGTTAATAAGGACAGCTTTAACATATCCAATACAGAATTGTAAATTAAGTGTAGCCCTGGCTAAAATTCATTTAGACATCAGGATGTAGATAGTTTACTAAAATGTTAATAAATGTATAAATATGGTTTAAAAAGGGCATATGAATGGTAAAAGTGAATAAAAAGAGTCATAGTCTATGGTTAAAAATACCTTGGAATGAATAAAATGTTTAAAAGAGTTCTAATCTGTACAGTTCATAGGTCAAAGTTAAGAGTTCATGCAAATGAGCATAGTTGATGTGATATGTACATGAGCAAGCATATGTTGTCAGCTTAACAGCCTAACATGGTTAACAGCATAATGTGTCAATCTTTTTTTCTCTTTATTTTAATTGGAATGTTCTGAAACCTACAGCCAATTAAAAACCATTCTCAGGTAGAGGGGTGGGGCTTAGTTTAAGCTGCAAGGTCCCGTGTTGTGGAGAAAGGCAGAAGCAAGTATCATCGTCGAGTGAACCTTGGATATTGTACGAGTGCAATTAAGTCTATAACTCTGTGGCTGACGACTAGTTATCCTCTGGTTTTGACTATTGTGATCTACAAGAGGTAAATATGAGTTGTTGTAACGTTTTCTGTACAGTAACTATGTTATGGTGTAAAAAAAAACGAGCTCTGTTGCTAATCGCGAGTAGCCGTTAGCATTAGCATAGAATTGTTTAGTTTTGCTTTCATACAGTTAGCTTCGCATTGGAAGTAATTGGTTAAGATGAGCTATCACTAGTTCGGCATGAAATAGTGGACTGGTCGCTTAGCTGATTTACTGTGATTCAGGAGACGGACATTTGTGACTGTAAGAGAGGAGCATACTCCTTTGGACCACTGTGGAGAACTGTTTCCTTCCTGCTGGTGTGCTGCTGTTGACTGTCGCTGCTGTTTCTTCTACCCTCGACTGGCTGTCCATTACCTGACTTCCCCTCATCTGTCTCCCTGAACATTCTTTGGATTTGTGAGTACTGATAAACTTGCACGTGCCTTTTGTTTTCATTGCTTGGTAAACAAGTGAAGCGGTCATTACAGTTTTGGGCCACAACGCTCCCGAGCCACGACTCAGGCCTGCACCAGGTGTTTCACTTTTGGTTTATGTTGCGGAGTGAGAGAGTGCGTGAGACAGTGGGCCCTCAACATTGTTGAGTGTTTAAAAGTTTAATTATGCTACTGTGAGATTAGAGGTAACAGTTAAACTTTAAGAGACTTGAAAGCAATAAGAAAAGCGACAATTGATTGTTTTGTGTTTATTTATTTTGGGTAATATTTTTATTCATATTTACTTTTATGAGTGATGTAAAGCATTATTCTTTTGTGTATTTGGACTGAAAGAAATAACTAAATTTGTTCTTTTTGCATTTAAAATATACTTGTTGTGTCATATTTCTTCATAGTAATTCATATTTTTTGGGTGACTGAATTAGAGGGACACAAGTTAAGAGAAACCCTAATAGGAGTAATATACCTTTATTATACTTTCTAAATCATATTGGAGTTACCGCCAGTTATTTGTTACTTAAAATAAGGATATTCAGGTTGTTAGAGTGCAGGTAATCGCGCCACTAAATTTTACAGAGAACCCAGGCCCCGCCCAGAGTACTACTACACATAGCAGATTCATTTAATATGATATAGCTACATGGGACGGGTGTTACATAAGGGCAGACCTTCCTTAAGCAGCCTAGTTGGGATGGGGTCTAAGAGACAGGTTGAAGGTTTAGATGATGAAATAGTTGAAGTAAGCTGGTGGAGGTCGATGGGAGAAAAACATTCAATGTCAGGTTTCACAGCTGATTATATGGATCCTGTGTTTTGACATAAATCAGTGCAGGTTGAAGGCAGGATGCGATGCATTTTGGCTCTAATAGTAAAATTTTCATCAAAAAAGTTCATAAAATCATCACTGCTGAGGGTTATAGGAATACATAGATCAATAAAGCTGTGGCACTCTGTCAGCTTGGCTACATTGCTGACAAGAAACCTGGGGTTGTCCTTATTAAAGAGGGCCTTCATCTTTTAAGACTGTCTTGCCAGGCTAAGCAGGATTCCTCCAGTTTGGTGGTACGCCATATTCTTTCAAGCCTATGTGATATTTGTTTTAGTGTATGGGTTTGAGAGTTGAACCATGGAGCTAGCCTCTTCTGCTTTATTGCTTTCTTTTTTAGGGGGGCAATGGAGTCTGAAGTTGTACATAGTGAGCCTGCAACGCTTTCTACAAGATGATCAAGTTGGGAAGGAGTAGCTTCTGTTAAATTGAGATAAGGCATTGGATTTAGGGTAGAGGGAATCATTTCCTTGAATTTAGCTATTGCAATCAGTAAGATTTCTAGTTAGGACGTTTTTGCCTGTTGATACATAATCCAGCAATATGACTTCAAAAGTGATTAAAAAGTGGTCTGATAAAAGGGGATTCCGTTACATGTTCAACATTGATACCATGGGCCAAAACAAGGTCAAGGGTGCAATTAAAACAGTGAGTGGGTTTATTTACACACTGAGAGAAACCAATACAGTCTAATAATGAGGAAAATGCAAAGCTAAGGCTGTCATTGTTGACATCCATATGAATATTAAAGTCACCTACTATAATGACTTGCCTGCTCTAAGTACTAAACTCAACAGAAATTTGGATAAGAAATGGGCCAGGAGGGCAGCACACTACTACAAATAAAATTAGCTTTAGCGTTTTCCACTTTGAGTGTGACAGACTTAAAAGTTAAAATTGAGTTTAGGTTTAGGGTTAATTAGTAAACTGGAATCGAAAATGACTGCAACCCCACCTCCACGGCTGATGTCTCGGGGGATGTGAGTATGAGTATGTGGCTAACTCCTTTTCTGTTGACCTTTGATTTAGTTAATTTAAGTGGTCGTGGGGCAGAACAGTCTCTATGGGGTAACGGGGGTGGTGGTGACTGCTCTAAAGGAGGCACAGAGAAGCGTGTAAGACTGCAACTCTGTCTCCTGGCCTGAACTCTGGATTGTCAGGGCTTTGGCTTCTTAATAAACTCTCATCAGATTTCTAGATATGAGGGATTCTCCATCAAAAGTGGGATGAATGCCATCTCTCCTAATCAGACCAGGTCTACCCCAGAAACTCTTCCAATGATCTACAAAGCCCACATCATTTTCTGGACACCACCTCGACAGCCAGCAGTTGAGTGAAGACATGTGGCTATACATGTCATCACTGATTGGGCAGGGGACCGGAGAAAACTACAGTGTCCGACATTGTCTTTGCAAATTTACACACCGATTCCATATTAACTTTTGTGACCTCCTACTAGCATAGTCGGGTGTAATTAGTGCTGACGTGAGTAACAGTTTTACCATAATTACGCTTATATTTACTCTACTTTGCTAAGCCTTGCCTCGAGCCCAGCAAACAAACAAAATTTATTACACAAACCATTATCACTAAATGAGGCAGAGGAGTAACTAAACATCTGTCACGTAGAGCAAGAGAGAGCAGGAGAGGGAGAAGGAGAACGAGAGGACATGGCTAGCAGTTCAGCTAAAGTCAATAGGAGAGGATAGCGTGAATCAGTGTAGAAGTGGCATAAGAGTCGCACAGAAAAAGAGTTATGGGTGAATTAGCAACTACTGTTACTGTGAATGTGCAGATTAAATTGGTGATGAAGACACAGATGTAGTATCGGTAAGAGAAAAATGATCTAATCTGAGACAGACAGCATGAAATGATAATCTCAAGACACCGGCAACTGAAGTGACAAAACATGCTTACCGCAGCACATCAGCATTTACTTGTCCAGTTAAATCTATGACTGGACAAACAGCAGAGCTTTGATAGCAGACACCGAAAGTAACAGCACCATTACCACTGATGGAACCTGATGACCAGTAATCTGGAGCTCCCCATAACCTGAGCTTTTCAGAACATGTGGAGTGATTGCATCCTTGACATAGTCAGAAAAAAGTTTGTTGTTTCATGGTCTGTATTTCAACAAATACAAGAATTTGTTCCACTGTCCAACCAGCTGCTGGGAACTCAGAATCACAATCATCCATCCATCCATTTTCTTCCTCTTTCTTCTTATCCTAGGTGGAAGGTCGGTGGTTCGATCTCCGGCTCCTCCAGTCTGTTTACTGAAGTATCCTTGGGGAAGATACTGAACCCCTAAATTGCCTCTGATGTGTCATCGGTGTGTGAATGTGCGTGTATGTGTTAGAGAGCACTTAAAATGTATAGAACAGTGCTGTATGAATGTGTGTGTGTGAATGGGTGAATGTGACCTGTAGTGTGAGTGGTCGATATGACTAGAAAAGCGCTATATAAGTGCAGTCCATTTACCATTCACATGATCAAGTTTTATTCACTTAATGAAGACTGTGAGATACAGTTGAAAGCTCTGAAAAGCTGAATTTACTTTTTTATTGTTTTGTTGCACATACACCAAATGTGCTTTACTTTGAGAATTTCTTAGCCAGAAAGGTGAAAATGATTCCTTTCTCTAACATCACTTAAAAATTTACCCTCATCTGTCAAGGCTACTCTCAGTAGAGCAACTGGTCTCCGTATACTAGAAATGCACACAGCTATAGCTTTTGCTATGTGTGTATTAGGGTGTACCTTTCCTGCTTATCCGGGATACCTGGCATGTGATGAGATATTGATGTCCCACTGAAAGACAAAAGGAATCAGCTATTTCCTGAGTGTATGACTCCTGTCAGGTATACTGTTTTGGTGAGGAACTACTACTCAATCTCAGTAAGGAAGCTGGGAAATGGGAGAGTGCTGGGTTGGCTATGAGAACATAGCAGGGTTAATAGGGGCCTGTTTCTGCATGCTGTACACATGGGTAATTGATGTCCCCAGTTTGCCTGGCTGTTGTATTGGAAATGTCACGCTCTTAACTAGTGTTCAGCTCCCTGTGATAGTCAGGGTGGTTTGCTGAGGCAGAGCAACAGGATCCAGGAGCATCTGAGAAAAGACTGAGACTGAGAAAAATGTGTCAAACAGGCAATTGAGAGTAGACAGAGCTTTTATAAATTTCAATTTCATCTTTAATCTCACCCACTGGCTTTTAGACACCACTATTTTCTATAGGTGCAGTCTTATCATCTTGTTCTGTATGGAATGTGCACAGCAACCCATGTGTGTATGTGACAAAGTATCTATTATTCAGGCTCTGTACTGAGGAGAGATATTCCTAGAATGTGGGTCAGTCATGTTTTTCCTCTGCAACTGAGACAGGGGAGCAGACCACTCCCACTTCTACAGGTCACACTGAGGCTGAGTGGAGACATGGCAGGCAGCAACCAGCCAGCAACACATGCAATAAAAATACTAAGAGTCAAACACCTCACTACTGGCCCCTGGAGGTGACAAAGCTAATGATGTTGCTGTTTGCAGATTCTTGCTGTAACCAGGGTGAGGAGGAAAAAATCTGACATTACAAGAATAAGGTTGAAATAAAAGAAAAAAAGTTATACTGTCAGAAGAACAAAGTCATAACTGAAAGAAAACAGTTATGTTATCATAAGAAAAAATAAGGACATTTCAAGGATGATGTGCTTAAAGGGAAGGAGATGTTTATATCTTAATACAAATTTTTATACTGTAGTAAACAGCTGAGAGTGCTCTGTCAGCTTTTAAAATGAGGGATGTAAATGACCTTAAGTTATAGGTTTCAACATTTAACACCTTATAATCAAAAATTTCTGTATTTATTGAAATTTCGCAGTTCAAATCCAGTGAATAACCTAATGATGTTCAATGGTCACCAAAAATTGAAAAAGTTCTCATTAATTTAAGAAACAATATTTTATTTCCATTTATAGAAAGACTGCCATGAGTATGAGTTAAATATTCAGTGATGTGTTTTACATCAACCAGCACTGACTACTTTGTCATAGCTGAAGAGGGAAGCAACCATAGCAATAGAGACAAAGTAGTTTACAAGAACTAGGAAAAACATAGTGGTGCAAATATTCATAGAAAATATTTGAAAGCTCTCATTGTAGGGGCACCACTGTGAACTATATTACAGTCTAATCGGCCTGATATCTGTATCCATAAATTCCAATTAAAGGGAGGCAAATAGGTTTAGTCTGTAACCGTATTATCGCATTAGTACTGAATCCTGAGATGTCTATAAGTGAGACTGAGATTAAGCTGATTTATTTACTCATCAACCTGGTCATATCAGGCAATGCAAGGTTTAGCCTACTTGAGCTGTATTCTTAGCTGGAGACTAGGTGGCTGAGGTTACAGTGGTAACTCTACGCAGGATCCAAGTGAATTTTCCTAGAGGCCATGTTCCATGTTGTCACAGTGACAGATTTTGCCAGCATTGGTGGGGTTTACCAGTAGACTTTCTATCTCAGCTCGTGAAGGCTTCTCTGCAGGCACCCGTGGGCAGGTTGGGTGATTTACCGGCCTCTCCTGCAGGTTTATCAGAAATTCTAATATATGTGGTGTTTTCTGAGAGTCCAATCTGCATAGTTCTTTTCATGTTACTTTCTTGATAAAAGTAACAGTCAAATGTCCAATGCAGAGATATTTTTGTTGGATAGAATGAAGATTTGGAATGTTTATTCCTGAGGTCAATATGAACCAGGGTCCATTAGAGTTGATTCTTCTGAACCTTACCAAATACTATTGCTGTGTTCTTGAGTGGGGCAGTATCTGGCTGAGCGTGTTGAAAGGAGGAAATTTTGTCTGAAAACAGTTTTGTCCAGAGGGCTTTCAAATCATAAATGCAGTAAACAGGATGAGATCCTTTTATTGATACATCGAGCCTCAAGCGGTAGATGGAGGAGAAAGGAGGGTTCCTGGGCTTTTACAAGGAAACTGTGGCAAGGCTACCACAGTTTACCTTGTGACAGATAAATGAGAAATATAAGAACCTAAGGAAACTAGCCAAAGACAAGCTGACAAGTAGATAAGTCCCCTGCTGTGTCCACCAATAAGGATATTGATCTCTCAGGGCTGTATAGTGAAGGGTGAATTGGAGGAACATCTAGCTGAGGCAACAGCTTTGGAAACTGATGAGGTGGTATTGACAGAAGGGCATTGCTGGGGCTCCCACTCCTAATGTCATTCAGAGGACTGACCTCCTTTTATGGGACTGTAAGTTCAAGAAGACTGAAAATTTTTAAGTGTCACTCTGTACAGTGGAAAGTTGTGTAATTTACCAGAGAATGACTGAAGCTTGTCTTTCCCTGAGTCCCCTGGTTGCTTGAAAGACTTGGTGGATTAGAAAACTCAAAGATGCCTGGCATTGGTGATGTGGTCAAAGCAATACCAACAAGAGCATCCTCCAGGTTGGGGTTAATCAAGGGAACCCCCTGTCTTCCATCCTGTTGAACCTGGCACTTGATCCACTCCTCTACATGTTTAAAAGGTTGGAATTCATCTGGTGACATCTTGCCTTTGCTGATCACTTGATGCTTCTAAAAAGTTCTTGGGGCAGCATGTGCAAGAACTTGAGGATCTTGGATAAATTTTCCAAGTTAACAGGGTTCACGGCTTCATGATCAGCAAAAGTACACCATTAATGAATGTGAAACATGGATGTTGGCCGGACTTCCCATCCACATGCTTGCAGGTCATGCATCTGTAAAGTACCTAGGCATCCAGGTCAGCACTGGAAAGGGGATCCTGAAACCCCCAGTTAGAGATTTCATTAGAAAGATGACCAAAAAAAATCTTGGGGGCCAAGCTGAAACCTCCCCAGGAGATTGAGATTCTAAGGACCTACACTCTTCAGAGATCTATGTGGCCAACCTTGATATGGTGAGATGTTTCCTGCTGGAAGGGTGTGGCAGCAACATCCAGACAGTGATAAAGAAGTGTCTACACCTTCACTACTAAGGATGTGTGTCATGACAGGTCCAGAGATGGCAGACTGGGCCTTATCAAACTGACTGCACACATCCCAGCCTTCCAGTTGAAGAGGTTGATTAAAAAGTACAACTCAGAGGATGAGTATACCAGGATGGTGGCAAGGGCTCCTGTCCCAGCAGTGGGAGCTGTGGAATCTGGTATGAGATGTCAGAAAAGCAGAAGATGGGGTGAGACCTAGACACCATTGAGCTCAAAGAAGCCTCCACAGGAAGAAGAAAGAGTTTGATAAATGGTGTAATCTTTTAGTCTCAAGGCTGGGGCACAGCAGCCTTCAGAGATGACAAGGTCAACAAGACTTGGCTATGGAGCCAATAAAATCAGGGTTCCATGAGTCAGATTTGATCATGGCCCTAAAGTTGCAGACAAACACAATTCCCACTCTCACCAGTAAGCAAGGATCAGGAGTGCCATGGCAATTGTGAAGCAGTGCCAGAGATCATTCGACACATCATCTGTTGATGTGTAGCTCTGAAAAGAACACCATGAGATGCATGTAATGCCCTGGTAGCAGCCTCTGACATGTTATACCCAGTAGGAAGGGGTTTGGGACATTCCAACCAATATGTGCAACATATCTATGGGTAGCAGCAGGTCTGGGGCAGTACCCATGTTGATGGACACAAAACAGTACAATGTAACTGAGTCAGACTAAGCTGCTTGTGCAGTCAGTGCATGTGTGTGTGCTCCAGCTAATGTAGCTGTTAATGTGGTCTATCAAAATGTACTAAGGCAAGTAAAATGTGGTGTAAATAAAATTAACATGGCAGACACCTCTGATGAAATTATATAATTTTACAGTCCAGTTGATCTGGTGGCACTGACTGAACACAAAGTAATTAACACGTGTTTTTCTGCTCTCTGTAATTTATTCTGGATGTAATTAATTTCCATAGTAAGGACACCCACAAGTACATCAGTCCCCTGATCTCAGTCTTTACCATGACTGGCTCGCTCTTGAATCAGCATGCCTTGATTTTCGATTAGAAATCTCATCTACAACAATTAACATCTACAACAGCTAGCAAATACTGAACACACATTCACAGTCAAAACACTAAATGCTCTTCATTCAGGGCTCCAGCCACCATTTTAGACCCATGTACTGATGCTTTTGCCATTTTTAGTCTAGCATTAAAAAGCAAAAATGTAAAGGTGTTTTGAAAAGCTTCAAAGCAGCAGAACGTTTTTTGTAGCCTTACCTAGATCAGCTCTTTGACCTTGTGGCTTGGTTTTCGCTCTGATATGCACAGGTCAGCTGTGAGACCTTATATAGACAGGTGTGTCCCTTTCCAAATCATGTCCAATCAACTGAATTTACTACAGGTGGACTCCAATCAAGGTGTAGAAACATCTCAGAAATAATCCAGAGAAATGGGATGAACCTGAGCTAAATTTCAAGTGTCATAGTAAAGGGTTTGAATACTTTCTGAATGCAGCTACATTGTTAAACATTGAATGTGGGAAGTAGTTTGTCATATTTGATTAAAGGCAGGTTTGTTTTATAATACAGTGCCCACACCTGAAGTTCAATACAAATTGAAATGAAAAATTCACTTTATTATTTATTATTTTTTATTTATTTGACACCTGCTCTCTCATATGGAGTGGTCTTATATTAAAACATATTTTTAAGGACTTTAATCTGTTAGTTTACATTGTGCTTGTATGCTTATATCTAAACAAATTTGAGCTTAATTAAGTTACAAACAAATAACTAACAAATACATAGACATTACACAGACAAATGGAGAAACTGTGTCAACAGCCCAGGTTTATCTGTCACATAATGTGAGTATGTGTAAGTTATATATCAACAGCTGGGTCCAGCCGAGGTTCAGAGGAAACTAGCAGGTGTACATGTCAAAATATAGTCACTGTGGTCCAAATACCATGGACATCAAATATGGAGGTTGTGTTAATTCAGTCACACAGAGTACTGTTAAGAAAGATATGTCACAACACATGGTGGGAGCCTGTCCCTCTGGTTACCTGCATGTTTGAAACAGTAGACAACAACACATGGTTGGTGGTTGGTAATAATCCCCAATATTTGCATAATCCATGTAAAAATATAGATAAAATCCTCTGTACACAGAGTGCTGTGGTGGAGGAGGGCACAGTGTTCTGCTCCTGTTGGTGAAGGTGAAGAAATATGTGCTGTCAGAGCACTTTTTGTCTGACTCATTATGCAGCAGAGACAAAACTAAAACAACTCTCAAAGAGCTGCTGATTTACTCAGACACTCCTCTGACACAATCACTGCCTACTTGTACGGCAACAGAAGTGATAAGGACAGCAATTTTGGCATTAAGACCAATCAGAGGCTAATCAGAGGAGCTGCTGGTTTGAGCTGCAGACTGGAGCTCATCAGAGACACTCAGAGTAAAAACACTCCCACAATCTGCAGTGAAAGGGGTTAAACTGAACATGCAGCTCTGCTGATATATGCTCTGTATGTACTTTCAAATATCCATTTTCTTTAGCTCTGATTATATATCTATACAATTAGGCAGCTACAGCTCTAAAAAAAAATTTGATGGAAGCCAAGAAAGTAGAAATAACAACTGATGCATGGACAGCTCTCACATCAGATTTTTTTGGTCACTGTCACCTGCTGTTACATCGACAGTGACTGGAACATTTCAGGTTCTGTGCTTTAGACTCGTAGCATAGATGAGACACACTGCTGAGAACTAGTCTGAGGTGCATTGTTGATGAGTGGGGCTTGGGAGGTGAAGTTAGTGCATCTGTATACTACAGCGCAAAAAACATGATTTGGACATGACATCATACTATTATTTTGGTTTGGGTGGAGGGCATGTGTTGATGACGGCACAACTAATCGACTTAAATTGGCTTGATTAATTAACTTCAAAAAGTAATTAAAATGTCCATCGCTATATATATATACATACATCTATATATCTATATTCTATATTGTAGATTTATATTGAAGACATCAAAACTGTGAAGGAACGGGGGCGCCCCCATAGCCGAATGGTTAGGGCGCGTACTAAGTGCCCTGAGCAGCTGGTCCCTGGATCGTCTGGCTGGACCTTTACTGCATGTCATTCCCCCACTCTCTCTCCCTGTTTCCTGTCTTCTCTCCACTGTCCTATCAAATAAAGGTGAAAAGCCCAAAAAAATAACTTTGAAAAAAAAAAAAACAGTGAAGGAACACATATGGAATTATGTAGTAAACAAACCAGAATATGTAGTCACCTTTTGCTTCTGGCATTCTCTCAGTTAGATTCATGAGGTAGTCACCTGGAATGGTTTTCCAACAGTCTTGAAGGAGTTCCCAGAGGTGCTGAGCACTTGGTGGTTGCTTTGCCTTCACTCTGCGGTCAAAGTCATCCCAAACCATCTCAGTTGGGTTTAGGTTGGGTAATTGTGGAGGCCAAGTCACCTGATGCAGCACTCCATCACTTTCCATCTTGGTCAAATAGCCCTTATATAGCCTGGAGGTGTTTTGGGTCATTGTCCTGTTGAAAAACAAATGATGGTCCCACTAAGCACAAACCACATGGGATGGCATATTGCTGCAGAATGCTGTGGTAGCCATGCTGGTTAAGTTAGGGTTAGGGTTAGTTGAATTTTGAATAAATCACCAACAGTGTCACCAGCAAAGCACCTCCACACCATCACACCTCCTCCATTCTTCATGGTAGGAACCACACATGTAAAAACCATATGCTCACCAAGTCTCACAAAGACATGGGTGGAAACAAAAATCTCAAATTTGGACTCATCAGACCAAATTTCCACTGTTTTTCCATTTTTCTCCACAACTTCCATTTTTTCACTGGTCTAATGTCTATTCCCTGTGTTTCTTGACCCAAGCAGTTCTCTTCTTCTTCTCGTTCTTCCTCAGTAGTTGCTTCTTTGCAGCAATTCAACAATGAAGACCTGATTCACACAGTCTCCTCTGAACAGTGGATGTTGAGATGTGTCTGCTACTTGAACTGTCCTCATGAGAGCCAGTTTCATCATAGCATATGATGGTTTTCGCAACTGCACTTGAGGAAGCATTCAAAGTTCTTGAAATCTTAAAGTAATGATGGACTGTTGTTTCTCTTAGTTGAGTGGTTCTTGCCATAATATGGATTAGAACAGTAAACAAATAGGACTGTTCACTGTATAGAACTGTGTACCAACCCTACCTCTGCACAACATAACTGATGGTCTCAAACACATTAAGAAGGCAAGAAATTCCACAAATTGACTCTTGACAAGGCCCACCTGCTAATTGAAAACCATTCCGGGGGACTACCTCATGAAGCTGAGAGTTGATAGAGAGGATGCCAGAAGTGCCAGTCTTGGCATTCTCCAAGTGACAGTGTAAAATCACTGAATGATACTGTGACTTTGACGGTCAGAGGCATGTTGCTTTTTCTTCAACAAACAACAACAAAAAAAAACAAACAAACAAAAAACAACTAATTTTTTGTTGTTGCTTTAAATACCAAAGGCTGTTGAGTATTGTGTGTGACATGATGATAACACAAATGCAGTGCTAAAGTATTATCATCAAAATGCTTAAAGTATCACAGTTAAATGACATCGGATTTATAATGTGTGTAGGCAGTAGGCACCATGTGATTGTTGTAGCTGCCAATGACTCAGGCCCCTCCAAAGGGTCAGTAGATAAAACTGAAGGTGGTGAGGTGATGAGAGAGAAGGGAAAAAGCAAAGCTCTGTCCACACACATATGTTCTCTTTATGTGTGTGTGTTGTTTTTGTTTGTTTATTTTACATGTCTTTGCTTTCTTGTGAAATATGGAATAACTGTGTCTCTTTTTGTCACTTAAATGAAACCATGTGAGAGGTTTAGAAGGGAAATGTCTTTTCTCTGGCCCTCAGACATCTGAGCCAAGTGGCTGAACACCATTATTCCCATTATTCATACTGATGAACTGCTTTAACTTTGTTAACTAACAGTGAACACAGGCAGACATGGATCAGAGCTGATCTACATCAGTGAACTTGGATAAACACTGCTACCAAGTGGGTAAATTCTAACATTGCAGTTATAGAGGAAGATCCACAACCTCAGATTCAATTGAAATGGACTCTGTTTTCTTAGATTTCATATATTTTGATTAAGTTAAATTGTCTGGAACCTACTTATCCATCCATCCATCCATTATATATGCTTCTTATCCTAAAGGTGTGGCCCAAGAGGGGCTGTGTACAGTTTACAGATGTGGCATGGCAGCACTAACATCATTAATGAGCCTGCTGAAATCCTCTGATGTGTTAATGCTGCATGTATACCTTAACAGTAAACAAACAATACTTGTGTATGTTGTATCATGACAGTATCAAATAACCTAGAGACAATAAAAGTATTTAAATCAAAATGCAAAGAGTCGTTAACACTAACATGCAATAAAATCTGTGTGAGTCAACCAAACTACAGCAGAGAGTCCATATGCATCAGGATCAGGAGTAATATCCACAGGCTAGCTGCTCTTAATGCTGTATTTGTTGCTTCACTTCAAACCCAGAACATGAAATTCTGTCAGATCTTCCTGAAACCTTTCTTTTATTGAATTTTAAAGTCCATATCACGTGTGCTCCTTATTCTTTGTACACAGGAGGAGGAATGTGTCTGCTAACATTTCTGTCCAGGTCCCAAATGCTCAGTTAACTGGCCTTCACACAGCTCTCCACCCTCCATCTGTTGCTGCCCCTTCCAGCAGTGGGACATTCAGTCACTCTAGAGATAGAGGTGTTACCAGTCAGAAGTGCTCTTTGACACATGACAGGAATACCCATCAAATGAGATGTAAAGGTTGTTAATTATGTGGAATTACTTTTTGACAAGGTTTTTCTCTGTACTAATCTGGGTTAAACCTCGTTCCTTCACTCTGTTATCTGAGAGACTGTATGCTGTGAAAGATGCCATCTGAGTTGAAAACTGATGCAGTAGGATACAGAGAGTTTCTGACTATTAACTGTCAGGGTTCACACCTTAGACTAGTTTCACATTTAACGGATTATTCACATCTAATCCAGAAAACATTTTTAATCTTTTCTTAGACTTTCTCAGAGCCTTTGACACTGCTGAGCAGAATTTTCTTCACTGAGGAAGTACAGTTTTTGAGACAACTCCTGTAGTGAATTTAAAAACCTTTACAATGATGCCAACTGTTCTGTTAGACTTTAATATGGGTCATCAGCCAGATTTCATCCAGCAAGGATGCCCAGTATCACCTCATCTTTGTCACTTGTTGCGCAACTGTTATGTTCTTATATTGAGTAATCTGCAAAAGGAGCTCACCAGTTCCTCTAGCTATCAGTATTTCAGGATTGTTAACTAAAGCTTCTGGTCTTTGCTTAAATCTGAAAATGTGAATTGTTAGCCATGAGAAGGTGAATCAGTGGCTTTTACTAGATTTATCTTTAAGAGGTTGGGTTTTACTCTCAGGTTTCATTCAAATAATCTTTACCCACAGAAGCTTCAGAAATACAATGATGTAAACTGTACTTTTTGCAGGGAGAACAGAGATGCTGGTACATTTATTGTTAATTTGCCTGCATACAAAACTGCTCTAAACTTGCACTTTATTGCTGATTATATCAACTCTAATTTGGAAAAATGTGTTGTTTGGTTTCGTTGATCATGACGGGAATTTTTAGTAATTTAGTAATTGTAAGAATTATTCTCTTGACGCTAAAATCGCATTTTTGAGGGCCTAAACATGCTCAAAAACTTTGCACACGCATCAGACCTGGCGAAAATCTGATAGGGATCTTGTTCATTGGCACCATAAAATGGCTCCATAGCACCCCCTTTGACGTCCTGTTACTATCAGGTTGATGTGATCCACTTCAGACTTGGTCAGGAAAGCCTTAAGGCCTTCATGATGCATTGTTGTGAAAATTTTGACGTTCCGTTGAAGGGCATGTCTGTGGCGCTGTGGTGAAGTTCGATGCTTAGCCATTAAACAGGAAGTTGTTTTAACTCACGCATACACTATCAAATCTACCCCAAACTTGACATTTTGGCTAAGTGTCATGGCCTGAACACATCTACATGCCAATATTCAGGTATAGTCATAGCGCCACCTGATGTGGGACTTCTGACTCATTCATTCTGCGTCTGGCGGTCACGCAGTTGCAGAACTACGTCGTACGACCCGCGGGAACCCCGCGTCCGCAGGTCCCCCAACATGCTCGGGGTGCGAGGGCCCGTTCAACGCTGCTTGCAGCTTTAATTATCTGTTGTATCTGTGGCAGACAAAGTGAACAATACCTCTTGAAGCCGGTGTTTCCCATGGTGTTTGAACGCATCATAACCGCGCATGTCTGTTTGACACATGAACCACCGTCAGTTGTAGCCTGGTAAATAAAGTCACAGTCAGGTAATCCTCTGAACCTAATTTACTAGTTTAACGTGTATTTGTTGTAGTTGACCCATTTCCGTCTTATTAGTAGGCCGTGTTTGATTTTAACGAGCTTTGTAACCAGCTGGAGGAGTTAGCAAGCGTAATACAATATTCAATTTGGACAGTTTCTTAGCTCTCGACTAGTTAGCTAACAGCCTGCTATTTGTTATTTTGGGGAGGGGTTTGTTTTACTTGTTCACTTGCTGTATATTGTTGCAGGCTAACGCTACATCGTCTCTGACAGTAAGTTTTCCCCCGTTAATACGTATCAAAGGTTTTTTTAGGCCCCTAACTCAAACTTCACAGTGACGGGCCTGAACTAAGCTAACAGCGTTAATGTTAAAGAACTAGACTTCACCCGGTAGACCACCGGCCTCACACACTGACATGTTGAATCTGTGTGGAGCTAGAGGTCATGGTGTAGGACGGATTCATCTGTAACACCACATCTGCCTCTTCTGTCAGCTGTGATACTGTATCTGACATTTAATATGATTGACATTAATCTGAGCAAACTTCTGTCCAAACTGACAAATTGTCTGTACACGTAATGAAGAGTTGCTCTACTGCAAGAACAGAAGCAGCTCAGTGTTTTTAGAATCAATGGTGCGATCACTTAAAGAAATACATAATGTAAAACAACAACAGGAAACACAGAAACACAGTAGATACTGTGTCATAAAATCTTGTGTCAGCAGTATGAAACTGAAGGTGAAAAATGGCAGAATGGGAAGATAAATTGTGAATAAGAACAACACATGTTGAACTGAAATACGTTTTAATGAAGTACTCAGGAGTTTTCACTATTTGTCTGATAAATTCTCAATGGACTGTTTCTGTCCAGTTTTTAAAATGCTCTCTCTCAGTAACTAAAAGCAGGCTATCTTCAGACAACAGTTACCAATCCAAATCAGTAAATATCTAAATTAACAGATTTTTATTTTCATGTATCCACCCCCACTGAGCCCTCATGTTATCTGGTATGAGAATGATTCCAGTGTGTTCAGCACACTGATATACACAGTGTAACTAGTATTGTCTTAATAATTATGTCAACAGATATCCTGGGTTTAGTTACTGGGAGAGAAAAAATAAAGGAAATGAGAATCCCTACAGACAACCAGAGCTAAAATTTTACTGTTGTAATTATTAAAGCTGATATATTAGCTGAGGAAACTGGTGGTGGTTTGCCACTAATAATTATTTTCATTATGTTTTAATCTGCAGATGTTCTTGTTAATTGATTAATTAATCATTTGATCAGTATAACATTAGAAAACAGTGAAAAATGCTAATATCCTCAGTAGGGTTGCAAAATTCTGGGAATTTTCAGTGTTGGAAACTTTCCATGGGAATTAAGGGGAATTAAGGGGAATAAACTGGACATTTGCAAAATCACAGGTTAGCCTATAACAGGGAACTTAAATGTAGTTGAAAAAAAAAGATGGCGCCACGAATGGCTGCCTTGGTCTGTTGGTGCACATTCTACAGCCTCTTCAAAGCTGCACACCTTAGAGGTCCCCCTCCTCCCCCACCACAAGGATGACTCTCTCCTTCCTGGAGATGTCAACAGACTCTTTAAGAGACAGAACCCCCACAAGGCAGCTGGGCCAGACTCAGTCTCTCCATCCACCCTGAAGCACTGTGCTGATCAGCTGTCTCCAGTGTTCACGGACATCTTTAACACCTCACTGGAGACATGCCATGTACCAGCCTGCTTCAAGGCCTCCACCATCATCCCTGTCCCTAAAAAAACAAGGATCACAGGACTTAATGACTACAGACCCGTTGCCCTGACCTCTGTGGTAATGAAGTCATTTGAGCACCTTGTGCTGTCCCACCTCAAAGCCATCACCGACCCACTCCTGGACCCCCTACAGTTCGCCTACAGAGACAACAGGTCTGTAGACAACGTAGTCAACAGTCTGTCAAACTTATGAAGTTTGCAGACGACACCACCCTCATTGGGCTCATCTGTGGTGGGGATGAGTCTGCCTACAGGAGGGAGATTGATCAGCTGGTTATGTGGTGCAGTGAGAACAACCTGGAGCTTAATGCTGTGAAGACGGGCGGCTGTGGCTCAGAGCAGTCGCCCACCAATCAGAAGGTCGGTGGTTCGATTCCCGGCTCCTCCAGTCTGCATGCCGAAGTATCCTTGGGCAAGATACTGAACCCCAAATTGCCTCCGATGTGTGTGCATCGGTGTGTGAATGTGTGCGAATGTATAGAAAAAGCACTTTGTATATACATGTGCTGTATGAATGTGTGTGAATGGGGTGAATGTGATCAGTAGTGTGAAGCGCTTTGAGTGGTCGAAAAGACTAGAAAAGCGCTATATAAGTACAGTCCATTTACCATTTACAGTGGAGATGGTTGTAGACTTCAGGAAGAACACAGCTTCGCCCACCCCCATCATCCTGTGTGACTCCCCAGTCAGAGCTGTGGAGTCCTTCCGCTTCCCTTCCATCATCACCCAGGACCTTAAGTGGGAGCTAAACATATCCCTCACCAAGAAAGCCCAGCAGAGGATGTACTTCCTGCGGCAGCTGAAGAAGTTAAACCTGCCAAGGACAATGATGGTGCACTTCTACACCTCCATCATTGAGTCCATCCTCACCTCCTCCATCACCATCTGGTACACTGCTGCCACTGCCAAGGACGAAGGCAGACTGCAGTGTGTCATCCAGTCTGCTAAGAAGGTGATCGGCTGTAACATGCCTACTCTCCAGGACCTGTACACCTCCAGGACCCTGAGGTGGGCAGGAAAGATCATGGCTGATCCCTCCCATCCTGGTCACAAACTTTTCAAGGCACTCCCTTCTGGTAGGAGGTTGCAGTCCATCAAAACCAAAAGTTTACGCCACAAGAACAGTTTCTTCTTGTCTGCGACTGGGCTCCTCAGCAAGGTCTAGCCCCCCCTTTACTCTTTACTCTTACTTCTACTTTTTAATGTCTCTTTGTTTACTATCGCTGTTTTTTTTTTAACACAGATATACCAAGACAAATTCCTTGTATGTGCAAACTTACTTGGCAATAAAGTCTGATTTTGATTCTGATTCTAAATTGACTTGACTTGAATTTAAGAGGCTAGCTATCACGGTACTAGCTAGCTCAACTGTGATACTGTTTCTTCTTCAGTTTTCTGTTTGTAGAGACTGAAGGTTATAGCTTGATTTAGCAGCTGATTGAGGAGAGTTCATCTATTCATCTAAACCATGTTTCTATTCATTTATTCTGCATCAATTCTAAAATATTTTACAAGTTTCCAACTTGGAATATTCCCAAAATTCCCCAGCTTAATTTACCATGGAAAGTTTCTGGAAATTTACTAGAAATTTTCCCTAATCCTCAGTGCCCATGCTCATGTTGATGACACTGTGCCAGTTTGTTCTGTCTGACGTCATTACAAAACTCTCACATTTTTAATTTACTAGAATTGAGACAGAAAAACTAAGAGACTGGGTGCAGCCACACTGAGCAGTGTGTGATATGGCAATTGCAGCAGGGAACACATCATCTGCTCCTCCAGTCAGAAGTCTTTGTCACTGTCACTGTTTAGCCAGTCATGGAAGCTGCTCCCCATGTGTGTATGTCATTGTACAGTGTGTTGTCTTGATGAGGATAGTCCCCTCTTACTGCTCACTGTTTCCACACTGCTTTCCACTGGTCCCAGGCTCAGCCGATGGTTGAGCACAGTTATGTTATACTTATTCTGAGCTGCATCTGTTGGCCTTGTCTTTCCCAGGTGTGACTATGGGGAAGTCGATTTCCCACCTCACTAAGCAGACAGGCCATGATGAGGGTCAAGACAGCCTCACCTCTCCCTTAGAGGACACCCAGACTGAGGACAGCAAGGATGGAGACGTCTCCCAGTTTCCTTATGTGGAGTTCACAGGACGGGACAGTGTGACATGTCCCACGTGTCAGGGCACTGGGAGGATCCCCAGAGGTAAACCCAATGTGTGCACACTGGTAGTCGAGCCGACCACCTCATTATCTGATGAGGGGATGAGGCACAATAGACTTAAGTTGTACCACAGACTCTGTTTCCCAAACAGCTGACAGTGACTGATCAGTGATTGTTGCCTGTGTTTCAGGACAGGAAAATCAACTTGTGGCATTGATTCCGTATAGTGACCAGAGGCTGCGACCCAGGAGGACGTAAGCACTTTAATCTTTGTGTGTCTTTGTAGCGACTGTTAGAACCACCAACAGTTACTACTGCACAAACCTCAGCACAGGCATGAACAGGAGTGAAAGGTACAAGGCTTACCTTCACACAATATGCTATAACTTGGCTTGGCCACAAGAAATACCAGGCACTGATAAATTGGAGGGTGTACATTATTACCAGCTAACCATAGTACTGTAGAACCTTCCCCATAATTTTAAAAGTACATGTTTTTCATCACTGTTGGCCAAACTCTGCTACAAAGCAAAAAAGAGTGAACCTTACAGAAATATAGGTGAGTTTAATTTCAATGTGTCTACTAAAGGAATATTTTTATATCTGTCTCTGTCCTTTTCAGGAAGTTGTATGTAACAGCATCAGTGGTCGTCTGCCTGTTACTGTCCAGTCTGGCTGTCTTCTTTCTCTTCCCTCGCTCCATTGACGTCTCCTATGTCGGGGTGAAATCTGTTTTCGTCAGCTACAACCAAGACAAGCGCAGCGTCTATCTCAACATAACAGTGAGCTTCCACCACAGCCTGCAGCTACTGGAACTTACACTGTGATTCACTTTAAAGTAGTTGTCTGGATTATTTGAAGTGAGATTGTATCAGGAATTTATCCACAATCAGTTTATTCCCTGCAGCAGATTGGGATTGGTGTGCTCCCGGTTTGGAGGAGCAGACAGGAGTACTGACACACAAGCTGAGCCATGTACTGCTGTGGACGGGCTCAGCAGCAAATGCTTCTTTTATCCACTTGCAAAGATTGCCCACCTAAAAACAATATCAGTTTACTTGTACACTGTATTAGGAATATTTCCACCACCACACTTAGCTATTTTAGGCATACAGTACTGCCTCAATTCCTCTGTTGATTCAGGCTTTTCTGTGGAATTCCATCTCCTTTATTTGTGAATGAAAATTTCAACAGATTTTTTTTAAGTTTTAATTCTTAAACTCCATTTTTATCACCTGTCCCAGTTATTGTTAAGTGATTTTAGTCACAAGTTTAATTTCATCAACATCTGGGGACATTTTTGAATTCATGAGGAAAGATTTGGTTGGTCTTTAACTCCTCCGATTCTGGTTGTCCTTCTAGAACACTCTCAACATTACCAACAACAACTACTACTCTGTGGAGGTAGCCAACATCACAGCCCAGGTGCAGTTTGCTAAGACAGTTATCGGTAAATCTCGCATCAGTAACATGACTGCCATCAGTCCTCTGGACATGAAACAGGTACAGCTCAGTGTTTGTTCACCAGTTAACCACCACTCTGTGTGGGTACAACTCTAACTCTGTATTGTTCTTCTCTGTCTCCAGATTGATTATATGGTTCCCACCATCATTGCAGATGAGATGAGCTACATGTAGTAAGTAGTGTGTATACTGAAGCAGATATTTACACACATGAGAAGTACCCGCTACACACATGTCAGAGAGTTCATCAGGCTGATCTGTTTAGGGTGAGAGGTGGGGTACAGTCTGGTCAGATCACCAGCCTCTCACAGGGCTGATGTATATGACCTCCTAATTCAAGATGTGGTTTGTATAGTTGAGACAGCACACATGATGTAATTAGAGTGTCTATCCACTCTAATTACATCATGTCAGAAAGAGGCACTGTGTGCAGGTGTCAGTGGGTAAACAGACACTACCTGTCTGAGTACCTGTATATTGCTTTAAACACAATATTACAGGAGGGGTTTGTGACAATAAAATTGTGCCTAAATGATTTAATACTGTTAAATCCAATATTAATTGCAGTGACAGATACCTACACAGGATGGATATTTGAAGCTTTTCTTTCTTTCTTTCGTCAGGTGTTTGGATTGGCATTATATCTTTAACCATATCAAATCTTTCTAACTGTGGTGATCCACTGATCTTCCCTTCAACACCACCATGTGGTTGGCATTTCTGGTTTGGAGTGAAATGTCTTGTCAACTATTACATGGACTGCTCTGAAATGTAGTACAGACTTTCATGTCCTGCTCAGGATGAACTGTGATAACTTAAGTCGTCCTCTGACTTTTTTTTATCTAGCCATCATTGGCTAAAACTTCAAAAACTTGACTTGTGACTTAGACTTTGGTTTGTGACCAAATGCCTGCAAAACTACTGACATCCCCATTCTTTGCCCCCACTGTACTTTGTGTTTACTGCTAATGTTAGCATGCTTACATGCTAAATTAAGATGATGGCTATAGTAAACATTATACATCATCATCACCATGGTGAACATGGTGGCATCTAGAGCAGCGCTGCAGCCTCACAGAGCCATTAGCATGGCTGGAACACCTTCACAGTGTTGGTTAGAGCTGGGCTGTGTGGTGCAATAAATGTCATCATGAAGGAAAAACACCAGTACACTGCAACATAGCTAAAATCATGATCTGACCATTTTTGTGATGTTTAATATCAGTATTATTGTTGACCATATGATACAGTGGTGGAAAAAAGTTTTCGGACACCCTTAAAAGTTTACACAATCTCAAATATTATCATGAAAATCTTTTTTGTGTTTCAAAAGGTGTGGCTGCATTAGACAGACACAAACAAATACAAATGATATTTTTTTGTTTATTGTTTACAAGAAAAAAAACTAAAAAAAAACTAAATTCTTGACAGTTTCAATATGTCAGTTCTCAACATTGTCGGTATCAAAGTCAACAAATAACAGAGAATGTGTTCAAAACTGAACAAAAAATAAATAAACCATCACATCATCAAATTCATATTTAGTAGTCCTGCCATTAGCACGCAGTAGAGCTCTAATCCTGGCTGGCATGTTCCCCACGAGCCTTTCACACTGTTGAGGGGTAATCTTGTCCCATTCTTCTTGAATTACTGCTTTTAATTCTTCTAAATTCTTTGGTTTACGCTTTGAAACAGACCTTTTGATAATCCACCACAGATTTTCAATGGGGCTCATGTCCGGGGATTGAGCTGGCCACTCTAAGACCTGGATACAGTGCTCCTGCAGCCAAGTTCTACTGGCCCTGGATGTGTGGCAAAGGGCATTATCTTGTTGAAACATCCAGTTTTGACCTCGACGGAACAGTGCACTTGCAGAAGGGAGCATGTGGGTTTCGAGAATGGTACAATACTTTGCAGAGTTCAATGTGCCATCACAGACAGTGAGATGACCAACACCAGCAGCACTCATGCATCCCCAAACCATGATACTGCCTCCACCATGCTTGACAGTATGTACTGTACATGCTGGAGATAATGCTTCACCTGGCCTTCTGCGTACCCTCACATTATCAGGAGGAGGATAAAGCTGGAAACTGGACTCATCTGACCACAGAATCTTCTTCCAATTCCTGGCTGTCCAGTTCTTGTGTGCTTGGGCCCAACGACGCCAGGCTAACCTCTGTCTCCCACTGATCAGGGACTTCTTGACAGCCTTGTAGGACCTTAAGCCATGATCTAAAATTCGGCCACGTACAGTGCGGGTGGAACACTGGACACCAGTTTGGTTTGACCACTGCTGCTGAAGCTCCTGTGATGTCATTCGGCGGTTTTCCCTGCACATGCGGATCAGGATGCGGTCATTTCTTGCTGAAGAAACCCTTGGACGCCCAGATCTTGGTTTGTCTTCCAAGCTGTTGGTTCGTCTGTATTTCTGCAGAGTGTGTCCAACTGCTGAAGGACTGCATCTGCACTTCCTGGCTATCTGGCAGCAGCTGTACCCTTCCTGGCTGAGAATCTGTATCTTTAGACGTGTTTCCTGCGTTAGGTTCCTTGTTTTAGCCATTTTTGTCTCTGAAGAACTTTCAAATGTGCTAGCTTTATAAAGACACAAAGCACGGCAACAGGAATTGTGTCTTTTAATATAAAGCACGACCTTCATTAGTGGGTCACTGGGACCAAAATGACCCAATACTCAAAATTTCTTATGTATTTTTATGGAACCAATCAATTTTAAGTTTTTAATGGCTTTTTTAGGATTTGTTTAGTATTTTGGCTGTACTGTACTAAAGGAAATTGCACTTGAAGACCTAAGAGTGATTCTTAATGCAATATTTCACAAATGCATGGGGTGTCCGAAAACTTTTTTCCACCACTGTATGGTACACCCCTGCACTGAATGAGAATACCAACTTAAATGTGTCATTCTAAATCTTTTACAGTCTTTACCTTTACAGGGCGACACAGAGCGCAGAAGAGTTTCCTGGTTAAGAAGGTTCTCTGTGCTTGAAAACATTGTCTGTAACTCTCTAATTGGCCCACAAGGCACAGTTTCTAACAGCTGTTTTATTTTCCAGTGACTACTGCACTCTGCAAACCATCAAGGTTCACAACATTGTCGTCATGATGCAGTAAGTTGTGTTGGATCTACGTGTTTTATTCTCCATGTGTGCAATGTGATGTTGCCTCACATGCTCCTTCTCCACCCTCTGCAGAGTGACCGTGACCACCACATATTTCGGCCATGTGGAGCAGGTGTCTCAGGAGATGTACCAGTATGTGGACTGTGGAGGGAACACCACCTCTATCAGAGGGATGACCAAGCCGTTCAGCATCCCACACCCTGCTGAGTAACCCCACCTCTGTCCTCCTCACTGGCCCTGACATGGGCCCATTTCTCCTCCACCTGCACTGTCTAACAAGCTGCTGTTGTCATGATCCATGGTGTTTACTTCACTACCAATACAAATGTCCTGAGAAATGTTTGCAGAACAAAAGTCTTTTTGTGTCTGGAAGTTCACTGCATTCAACAAAGAAAACGGGATGTTAACTCAGAATGAGATGTTAGACAAATGCTTCACTGTTACCAAATCTGTATCTGATTATTACAATGTACAGATCTCAGATGGGGAAACTGTCTCATGATTATGAGATCTGTATTCTGTATTTACAAAATCTCTGTATTTATAAATATGTGTCTTACAATCTGACATCTGTTTCTTAACTACAAGAAACTACAAAATCTTTATCTCACAATTACAAGACAATGTCCTCAGAATTACAAGAAAACTATCTTATTATAATTCATGTGTCATAGCTACAAGATCCCATAATCACAAAAAATTACAACTTGCATAAGTACAAGATCTATATCTCTGAAATTACAAGAAAACTGTTTTCTAGTTCTGTGATCCATCTCATGAAATATCAAGAAATCACCTTCATTATTATAATGTCAGTATTTCATAATGATAATTGTGAGAGATCTCATGTTTGGACATCCATTTTCTTTTAGTTATCTCATATTTTTATATCTCCTAATATTGAGATCTGGATCTTTTTAATTATGAGATGTTAATGTATTACACAGTGTAACGTGTAGTTGTTCTATGTGGAGAATGCAGTGGGCCTCTGCACATCTTCTTCCAGTCACAGTGAAACTGCTGAGGCAGTCCTGTTAGTCAGACAGGTCAGGTGGACATTCAGACGTGTAGGTGCATGGTTGAAGCTGTTTGCTCGACCAGCTGCAGCTCTGACTTTCCTCCTTTTCCTCCAACTGTAAGTGATCATGTCAACATCCCCTTGAGATGAGAAGGAATTAGATTTTCCTCAGCTCTCTGGAGGCTGAGAGCAGCCATAGTTGATGCTCATGTTCAGGCCGTTTATCTTAAAGTAACAAATAGTTTTGTTGAGAGCCTCACTTTAGCTGGACCACATCAGCAGGGATGTCCATGACTGACTAAGTGATAAAGTTACACCATTGGTCAGCTGGCCAAGTGTTGGAGTTTCCTCATTGGCTGTTGCTCTTTGAAAATGAATTGGCACAAAAAGTGACTCTGAATGGGCCACATTTCAGTCACTATTTCATACTAGTTGTGTTGTCTGACAACCGAAACAGCGAAACACGTAACAGCTTTATAGTCAACTGGGCTGTATTAAAATCCTGTATCTGTGAGCACAGAGAGTCCAGATACAATACAATGATGTCACAGATACACATATAGGTTTTACATCATCTAGTGACGGTTGGTGACTTTTTGGAGTAGACTTAAGTATTTTCCACTGACAGTAGGTATTTGTAACAGTACAACAGTTTTCATCTGTTCACAAAAACAGTCTGTCCATATACTGGGTTTGGACCCTGTCTTGTTTTAACAGAATTTCAGTACCACCCTTTTTTCAGTACCATAGCTTTCTGTTTTTTGATTCGATACCCAGCCCATATTTCATTTCTTGCCTCACATGATGAAAGTATCATTTCTGTCATTTACTATTAGATTCAGTCATTTCTAACAGTATTGAAATATCATAAGATCAGTTATCATGACAACACTATTCCAATGATCCATGATTTGCCAGTTGTACTGTGTTAATAAGGCGGGGGACAGAAAGGAGGTTTGTTAGAATAATAAGCAGAATAACATCATTATTATTATTATTATTTTACTAGCTACAAAACCACGATGCACTTTATAATTCTATTGACAAGGCACACTTTATTAATAGTACCAAGTTCTCTAAGGCCTGTTAGTCTGCCACACCGTGTTGAGCTGAGAGAAGGTGGTGTTCTGACATGAAGAGAATATCTAGAATGCTGTTTGTTTTGTTCATGGTGTTTCTTTCTGACTGCACTGTCTGCTTTGATTTTGCACACCTCTTTAGCATTCAGCTGTTGGGTGCTATTATTTGTTACTTTGTAGTATAATGAAGACATTCCTGTTGCATTCCACTTTAAAGTTAAAAGTAAAAATTCACTGTTAAGTGTTCTCTGATGGTCCAGACATTTGTTTTTATCTATCAGAGTCAGATGAGAATACTTAATCTAATGTTTTCTATATAAAGAGTTTGGACCAGAATTTAAAGCAACGCAAGGTTGAAGCAGAATCTGTTCATTTCGGTGGAATTGATTCAATCAGTACGATCAATACATATTTTTACCATCTAAACAAAGCTGATGGTAAATGTACGGAAAGTGTCAGCTATCAGCTGTGTTACACCATGTACTTTGATATAACAATGCTCTGCGTATATTAGAGAGAACCAGTCTATTTTTCATCCTGTAAATACTTGACATTGTGTTTCTAGTGTCTTCATAGAAACTTTGATAGGTTGGGCAGATACACTACAGTTGTAACATTAGTTAGGAGTTGAATCTGAAGAAAAAACACACTTATGAGTGTTTTTGTTCTTTTAGTTTTTTAATTCTAACATTCATCCTTAACAATCCCAATGAGCATTTGACTCTTTTTAACATTTTCTTGATTTGTATTCCAAGTGTCTGTTTGATGTGGGAGCATGAATAAAGTTTTAAAACATGATCATCAGAGAGTGTGTTTTTTGGGGGGTGACAATATAAGCAACAATAACACAGAGAACATACAGTAAAATTAAAATTAAAAAAATAATAAACCAGCAGTGTAAACGTAGACATCAAGCCCCATGACATACAGCCAAGACAGACTGTTGACTTAGACCCCACAGAACATCTGTAGAGAGGCAGCTCTCATTATGAGATGATCTGCCTGGAAGAATGAGATACTGCCTAAGTGGTGGACACAAAGCTGTTACAGGGGCTTCTATAAAGTACAGAGTGACTGAATACTTTGTTAATGAGATATCTGTTTTTAAATTTTAATAAAATTTGCAAACATTTCTAAAAACGTGTTTTCACTCTGTCAGTATAGGTTATCAAGTGTAGATTCAGGGGCAAAATTGGCTGTTATCTATTTTAAACAACACAAATGTCTGAATACTTTCTGAAGCCACTACATACTGTATACTTTTTTTTGAAGACCCTCTGTCTTTATAACCCTTCAGTAAGATCATCTCAGTGGTTGATTAATCATGCAGAGATTCAGTGTGGCACATCTTGCATGTGTTCCTGTTGCAGTGTTTAAATAGACATTAAATAGGCCCAGTTGTTGTTTCACTGGTCACATGATGACATCACTGAAACCTCATATTATAACGCTATATGTATTCACTGAGCACCTTGAATGACGTTACTCTTTCCCTTCAGTCTAAGTTCCCTGTCCTGTGTAATCCAGTTTTATGACAAATATCAAAGTAAGGCTCCAGTTGCCTAATGATTTGTTCGGGTTAATGATTATTGTCTTTTCCACACATGCATGTTATACATCCAAAGAAATTAAATGTGGTTCCTCATGAACTAAGCCAAAGAGATAGTCATGGAACACATTACCCACACTTATGTTCCCAGGAATGAAGGAACTCTTTAGTTGGACTCAGTTACCTTCCATTGAGTCCTCCCCTCAGGATAAACCGACTCTTAGCTTTGAGTGTTCAATTAACTTTAAGTGTTTAATTAGCATTTTATACATTTCGTTTCTGGACACAGACCTGGTGGTAACTGGTGACAACAGGAATAGTCTGAACTCTTTCATTGTATCGGGACGCTCAGCTCTTTGAACCATCTCAGGACATGCAGACTGTCTGTTTAAGCTGTCGGTGCTTAGTGAACTATCTTGTTTTTAGTGTGAAACTGAGAAAGTGATTGTTATGTTCACATCCCAGCTCAGTCTCCTTCCATCATCCACCTGTACCCTCTGACTCATATTCTCCCTGCAGGGACATTCTCACTATCACTCCCTGCTCTGTCTTCCAGTGCAGTACCTGTTTACTGTGCACAGTGGTGACCAAGTGTTGACTGTGTTGTCTGGACCATTAAGTGTGGATCTGATAATAATGAAATATTTTCTAGCTTGATTCACCACTAAGCAGCTTGTGGGTTTAGGTTTCACTGAAAGCTGTTGAAAAACTTCTCTCTGGTCTTGGATCAGGGAAACGGTAACCATTCTCAGCTCTGATAGCTCTTGACTAAGCATTTAAAAACAACTCTTTTCTGGTTGTATTTATACTCATATCCTTTAATGGCATACATTCTCCAGCTTACTGAATAAAATTGGTAACACATTAAACAACTATCAGTGTATCACTTTAACAAACAAGAAGTTGTTCCATGAGAGTTATGGCAAGCACATCAAAATATCTGGAAAATGATCAGCACTGAGGTAAGTTTATGATTTGTAGTAATTGGGCTAAAACATAACAACAGAGGTGTAGTTATTTAAAGCTGCACTGATCAGTATATGTCATCACAGTTTTTCTTGATTGCTAAAACACATATGTTGAAATTATGCCTCAATATCCCAAAACTGAACACTCAACACCAGAAACTTCCAACTTCCAGGTCAAACTAAACTATCCACTCAGACCTTGGAGTCTTTCTGAAATACCAAACATTGTCTTCAGACACCACACAAAAGCCCTCAAAAACTCATACATTACAACATAGTAAGATGGTGGTGAGACCAATTCAAAACACTGCTGGAAAAACCAGCAATGACTGATGTTGCTGATGGTGCCCCCCAAAACCTCTTTACATGATGAACAAGTGTTTTATTCCTCAATATACTGTGAAGTATAAATGAAACAAAATGAATGAATGAAATGAAAAAATAAAAATTGCCACGGTATCCCATCTTTGGTCTGGGTCAGGGCAAAGAATTTCATCCACATCACAGGCTATATTTGCACCCTTATCCACCCCTGACAACCTTTAACTGAATTGTCTAAACAGTCCTCTTCCATGGCCTGGAGGAGGTGAACATGAATGTAAGGGTTTAAGGGTCATAATCCGTTAAACCCAGAACATGGTCGTAAAGAGTGGCACACATTTCACCTGACAATACTTGTCTATTTGGACTTTTTCTTCTTCCACCTACTCCTCCCCTTACTCCTGCTCTTACTCCTCCTCTTCTTCCTCCTCCTCTCCAATTTCCTCCTCCTCTTCTGTGAAGTCTTTCTTGATTTATTGTTCCAAAACTACAGTAAGTGAACTGACCTGAGGCCCTTTTATCTATCTCTTGAAGGTTCTGCTTGGTGTGAACAATTTTGAATCTTAGTGTTTCCTCCTGGATAATTGTGTGCTAACTGGATTCAGGCTGTGCTGACTTGAGTGATCAATATCGACTGGTAGTGCTTTCTAAATGAGCACCTGGTGTAGGTCGTGTTATGTGAAGGGATTTGTGTGTACAGTACAATAACAGTTCAACAAATCTGAGTCATCTATCAAAACTGGGGAATAGTGTTTATAGTTTAGAATGGGTGTGATTTTGTTAAATGGTGTTATGATTTTGAATTTTTAGCTCATAAGCCTGGTAATAGTGTGTAAGCAATCAAGAAAAAGTATAACAACATGACGTATGACAACATGAGGAACCTACAGAGAATTATTACCCACTACGTTTACCTCAGTTCTACAGAGCTGCTCAGCCTCTTGTAGCTTTTTGTTTCAGTTTTCAGGCGGTAGAAGTGGACTGACTGTCTAGACATTTTCTCAAAGTTTTTTAATTAGGTAATGATTCTGATTAAATTTTAGGCTTTTTAGTTTTTGGTTTTATTGGGTGTTACTTTAGTTGTATGCTGGGATATATTTAGATAAAGTAAGTGTTTATGGAAGAAAAAAAAACTCAGAACAGAAAGACAAGGGTAGCAGCTAACGTTTAAAGTCAGATTTCTCAAGAGTTGGTAGAGACCAAAGCAAAGCTAAACGCAGAGGGAATAATGGACACAAACTCCAGCTGAATGCCAATGTCTAGTGATTAGTGATTTGATGAGGATCTAATATCTTAGTGTTGTTGAGGCGTTAATCAATGCTACTGCCCCCACGTGGCCAAAAAAATCCTTCATGTGTGTCTCTTGTATGCAAACATGTAACTTTTTGTTAATAAGTATATAATAATTTTTATGTGATTAGTTAACAACAGTAAAATTGTTCAGAATAGATCTTAAATTATTTATTTATTTAATTGAAATACAATTCTTTAAATTTAGCTCTTATATTTTTTATTCCATCACCACCAATCAAAGGTGAGTGTGTACAACACGTGTTTCTGTACTACATAGCTGTATTCATGCATCATTATTTGAGGATGATAGTGTCTGTGTGTGTGTGTTGGCAGCATGTGGACACACCCACTGTATGTGTGTCAAGGCTAGAGAGGAACTGAAACACAGCTGTTGACAGTGTCAGTCAGTGCTTAGGAAAAGAACAGTAGTGCCCCTCACCCTACCTGGGGTCCTCACTCAGCAGCAGAAGACATGGCACTCCACTACAAAGAGTTCATCACTGCAGGCAAGACAGCCGGTCTGCAGATTTGGCGGATCGAGAATCTGGAGCTGGTCCCTGTGTCTGAGAGCTTACATGGAAACTTTTACACCGGAGATGCTTATGTGATTCTCTACACTGTCAAACAGAAGGAGAGCTTCTTCTATCATCTGCACTACTGGCTGGGTAAGCTTCTTCATTTGGTCCATCTCTTTTTTTTCAACTCACTTGAAATGAAGAAAGCGAGTGATAAGTGGCTATAAAAACACTCAGAGTCATGAGGCAGTGGTGTAGAAAAAACCCTCCAGGCTAAGAGATATATATCACATCAGATTGTACAAAAACATTCAGCAACTTAGGACGCACATTCTAAAAAATGCAAAACAGAGAGATAGTGAGTGAGAGGAGATTATCTTCATACTATCATGCTAGAGTGCAGTATAATTTAATGACATGAGTTCATATCCAGTGCTCAGATTTCAATTTTAACAACATTCCTTTGAGGACGTGATGAGCAAGACTGTTGACTCTGTCCTGTCAGCTTTTCCAGTCTAACTGCTCACTTAGCCAGTGATCGACATCCAGTCAGCCAGAGAGACAGAACTACAGACAAGCTGCTGTTAACTGTGTCCATACACATCAACTTCAATATAATGCAATTATTGGAGTTTTTACTCATTTAACTTTACATCCACATTATTGAGTCTACTATAACTTGGTCACAAATTATCCATATAATGATAATAAATAATAACCAATAATGATTAGAATCCCACACAAAAGGTGTGTAATGTTTGCAGTGTTAGTCTAATATTTAATATTATCCAAGTTGAGGTGGTTGAGGACAGGTGAGGCGTCCTACCAGATGAGTGTGAGTGTGTGTGTGCGTCCTGTAACATCAGCTAACTAACTACAATAGGCTAATCAGACTGGATTCATATCAGAGGGGGAGGTGGGCTGATTTTGACATTAACTTAAATCCCCCCTGGAGCACGTTTGAGGGTAATATTTCACCTCTACCTTAGTAAGTACAGCTACTTCTTCAGAAATGCTGAAACAAGTTCTGCTTGTTCACTGGAAGTGGTTTAAGCACAGGCACATTGATGAATTGTCATTCCTTACTGAAGGTTCATGTGTAGATGTTTTCTGTATTGAGTATGAGGTTGTCCTCTGTGTCTGATCGCTGTCAGTGTTGAGCAGACTGCACAGCTCAGTGGTGATTCATTTTGAATGACTGGTGTCCATGTTTTAATAATTTAAGGAGTGTATTATGAGTCCAACTCATGTGCAGGAAATGGGATGTGATTGCACAGCACATAAGAGAAAATACAAGTTCATTGGGAAACTTATACACTTATACTTACAAAAAACCACAGGTACTGTCAAAGTGTTTTTGAGAACAACTACCAAGCTCAGACTCCTGCTGATCAAAGTGACATTTTCAGCATCTCTGGAGAAAATTCACTTTAATACAACTGACTCTAGTGAAGAATTAAAGCAACACAGTGTAACTTCAGAGGGTCTAAGCTGTTCAGTGGTTTTCATGAACAGAAAACAAAGCCTATCAATCTGTTGACTGGGGCCCTACTCACTGAATTGAAAAATGGCCCAACAGTGTATATACCCATGATCTCCTGCTTCTGGAGCAGGAAGTGCTGTGGCAAACTCTGTTTCTAATTCTTGATATTTTCAAAGTTTCCTGGCTGGATATCAGAGATGAACACTGGTTTTTAATGCCCTCTAAATTTTCTAACTTACTCTTGGACTTGCTGGGCTTGATTCCAGCAGTTTAAGCTGCTGACTGTCACTCAGTTACAGGTGAGCTGAGAGTTTAAGGTTAAATAGTTGCATAATGTTTTATGTTCTTTAAGTCAGATCTGGGCTCCTTTTTAACTGGTTAGGATAAACCTATAGATTTTAAAGGGCCCTCCACCAATTTCACACACATTACACAGTCAGTTTACTCTACCACTCAGCCTGTGAAAACAGATTTAACAAAGCTCAAACCAGAGAATCACAGGCAGGGTAAATTACCTTTCTGGTGTCATAGTGGTGTCATCATGTTCACCTAGGCTTGGACTCAAGACTCTGTAACAGCCTGTATTACAAGGTGTGGATGTGGAGTGTGGAAGATGTGGGTATTTGATTTACATTATGAGAAAAACAAGACCCAGTATTTTGAGCCATGGGAGAGGTTGGCCTCTGCTGCTTCAGTTCCCTGCTTCAATGTTCTTTTGAAAGTTCTCCATCTGTATGGAATGTGATACTACAGTCAAGTACAGGCAAGACCTAGTGTCTGATGACCTGATGTAAAGACATTATATCATAATGACGAGCCAACACACTTTACACAGTAGTGTAGAACGAGTTGTATCTCTGCGGGTTTTGATCAGTGAGCATACTTCCTTCCTGCATTACTGAAACCCTCTCTGGGAGGAGACAGTCAGTGCAGTGAGGATGTTGGCTTCCTCTTGCCTCCAGTTTGAGAACCCGTCAGCATTAATCAATAACCATTATACATGTAAATGGACATCCTCCACACTTCGTGTCACACAGGACCACAGGAACAAAGAAAACACTTCTCGTTCAGCTTGACAGTGAAAGACAGTGGAGCTTTGTGCTGACACTACTGTCACCCACAAACAGTCACTCAACAGCTGTTTCCACATCGAACACCAATGTTGATGTTTCCTGCATTTTCATTTATCTTTCCTCTGCAATTGTTTTTTTGTGTGTCATAAAACTTCACTCAAAGTATATGAATTTCACTCAAAATTTTATCCACTAAAATAAAGGCTTAATTAATTAAATGAAATGACTTGTCCACAAATAATTTAAGCTAAAATGAAATCAAGTTAATCATTTGTTTCTTAAAAAAGACAAAAACAGATCTGACTCTGTCCACTGGGACTGGACGCACATCCATCAGCCTGTGCACACTGAATCTTTTAAACAGACCCAAGGGAAGGGGCAGCGGCTGAACTGTGGGGGTTTATTCAGGAATAATTTGCAAAACCAGCTTTTTTGGCTAATGTTGCATCATTGGAATGGAGCTTTACTGATTCTTATTGTCCTGACAGGAAAATGGCTGAGTCAGTGTTTGTCTTTAGGACAAGGCGAGTCTTCCTCACAGGTTCCTGACTATTGACCTTTAAATGACATGGCACTTGAGCACAATGAGCACAAAACTGTGACCCAGTCCTTAGACTGACACTCTATTTGATGTTGTCTTTATTTATTTTCTTTTTGTTATTGTTGTGGAACTGTATCAGGGGCCTGTAACACTAAGTGAAATTAGTGGGTTGTCCAGCAATCTTCTCCTCAAGTTACAAAGCTGGTTCACATTTAACCACGGTAGATCACCATGGTAACATGCTCTGGAGGAGGTTTACTTCAGAGGAGCAGAGATTGTGTATAAATTACACAAACCAGATACAACATGTTAGCTGGTGACTTACAGAATTGTTGGTAGGTGTGTTTTTAGACTTTGGAAAGAGTCAGGTTAGCTGTGTCTGATGCTGCAGAGTCTTACTGTCTCTCTTAATGTCTCTGAAATTCAACTATGTTTATTGAGATTCAACCAGCTTACTGAGAAACATTCATTTTCCTTTTTAGTCACTCTTTTGCTGTACTGACTTGTTTCGGACACAGCTTTGAGTGATGGTTGGTTAATTTAATCCCTGCCACATTACTTTCCATGTGCTAGGATTCATCATGGCAGTGCACTTTTGAAAAACCGTGTTAGGAATGAAATTAAACTGGATGATCAACAAATTGCTTTGCTCTAACAGAAAACTGTCTGTTTTAAGTCCTAAACTAAGAAGCTTTGTCAGAAGTCTTGTTTAAGAAAGCAGGTTGGTGCGTGTGTTTACATGCAGTGAATGAACAGAAGCCAAGAGAACAGTGGATTCTCATAAAGTGTGTCAGAAATGGACACATGCATGTTTTCTCACTGTCCTTTATTTGAGCCTCTGTTTGTTCCTAAAAGGAAAGGAGTGCAGCCAGGATGAGAGTGCAGCTGCAGCCATCTTTACTGTACAGCTGGATGACTACCTGAGAGGAAAGCCCATCCAGTACAGAGAGCTGCAGGGGGCTGAGTCAACAGCTTTCACCAGCTACTTCAAGGGAGGGATCACTTACAAAGTATGGATCAAATTCATTTCTGGTCAACATGGAATCAGCTGATTTGTGCTGAAAATAATGTATTGTTGTGACTTCATTCTGATTCATAGCTAAAAGGTAATTTGCCAGTATTGGCCTTTTACTTCCAAGGCTAATGTCCTCTTTGCACCTAGAAGTTACAGTGTTCATTACACTCCATATTAGTAGAAGTACAGTAAAACAGTTATAATAAGTGTGTGACAGGTGTGAAGACCTGCTGATCTTTAAGCTACACTAGTGAAAATGTAAAGTTTGTCCTGAGGGTGATGCTAGAGAAGAAGATAGAGGGCTGTATATGAAAGACATTTATGGTTCGTCCCCTTGTGAGAGAAATGTAGCCAGTACATTTTGTGGCATTTGCTCAATAAATTATCAACTATTGTGTGTGAATTTCTTTTTTCATTTTGTTCACAAGGTGGCATTAGAGGAAAGATTCACAATTAAATGGGTCATCCTCTGAGGAGCATAAATGTACTCAAAATTTCAGTTTGACCAATCCTTTGCATTATGACAAAATACCTGCAAAACCAATGACAAATTTTAGCATACTAACCAGCTAAAATAAGATGGAAAGCATGATTAATATTGTAACTGCTAATCATTATCATGTCAGCATTGTCATTGTGAGCATGTTAGCACTGAACTTCAAGGACCACTGTGTCTAAATACAGCCTCACAGAGCTAACAGCATGACTAGAAACACAATACTGTTTTCGTCTGTCATCTTGGGTTGTAATGAAGGATTGTACAGTGTCAGTATCACAGCTTTTTTCCTATAAATCTCATTGCAGTGTCATACTTGACCACAGGCAACAGTAACCCATGGAATCTAAAACAAACTGAGGAATGAGAGAGGGTTGACTGCATGTTGTGTTCTCTGCCCCTCAGACAGGAGGCGTGGCCTCAGGTTTCCACCATGTGGTCACCAACGACCTTTCAGCACAGAGACTCCTCCACATCAAGGGCCGGCGTGTCGTCAGGGCCACCCAGGTCCCCCTTAGCTGGTCCAGCTTCAACAGCGGAGACTGCTTCATCATCGACCTTGGCGATGTCAGGACAAACTGTTAAATATATACTCCAGAGGGAGGGCTGATCAGCATGACTTATCTATAGACTCGAAAGACTAGTTTCAATTTTTATAGCGATTTCCTTTCTGTCTGTGTGTTTGTATATCTTTAGAAGATATATCAGTGGTGTGGATCCAAGTGTAACCACTTTGAACGACTGAAGGCAGCACAAGTGGCCAGAGGAATCCGTGACAATGAGAGAAATTGCCGTGCTGAACTGGTGGTCATAGAGGAGGGAGGTGAACCATGCAGGATAACTGATGTGAGTCTCACCTTGTTTTGTCTTAAGTTGTAGCTCTTTATAGCTCAACATGTCTCATGAAATGTCTGACTCTGACAGAAAACACAGAAACAGGAAAACATTTTCAAAATCTAAGGTAGGAGACAGGACTCTGAATGTTGAGAGTGAAAGTTCTTGATCTTGTTAACTCCAGATCAACTTACTAGCTTTTTTTCAGAGCTTTCAGCCACATCTCAGGGTTTAGTTTAACAAAATAATCTTAAATCAAGGTCCACTTACCAGCCTTTGTAAACTTAATCCAACGAGGAATACCACTGGATGTGGACTATCAACTATCTTGCTAGTTGGCAGAGTATCTTGCTCCATTGGACTCAGATCTAACAGAGCCCAGTGGGATAGTTCACATTTGCAGATGTATGCTTATTTGTGTTCTTTCCAAAAGTATGATGACAAGATGGTTATCAGTCTAATTACTGTGTATGAAGTATAGAGCTAGAGCTTGGACATGGTTAAAGGCACTATATGTACTATTTAGAAAACCCTTGTTATTAATAATACTGGTGGCAGAGTGAACTGTAGTCAGCATTCTGTTGCTCATACGTAGGCATGAGTAGGTATGCTCTTATGTTTTTCTGTGTAATTGTGGTTTCGATCTTCATATGAACAGGTGCTTGGAGTCAAGCCAGAGCTGTCAGAGGGAGATCATGATGATGATACAGAGGCAGATGTGTCCAACAGGAAGATGGCTAAACTATACATGGTACACACACACACACACACACACACACACACACACACACGAAATACCAGTAATTCAGTACAGGTTATGTCTGATTAAAAGTGAATATCTATTGGTTCTTATCTCCTGCGTCTTTAAGTAAAAGCAGATGCTGCAACTCAGCTAATAAGCTTCCTTTGTCTTGTACTTTCTGGCTCTCCCTCATAAGTCAGGACAGGCCTTAAGGCATTAGAGCTCTTAAGTCAGTGAAGAGAGCGGGACTATCTGGACATGATGCTATGAAGTAATTCATACCTAAGAGACATTTGAAGTATGAAATCACTCCTACATCTTTGTACAAGTAGTTGTTGAATGAGTTGACTTGTGTGTTTGTATGGTAGGTGTCTGATGCATCAGGATCCATGAAAGTTAGCATAGTCAAGGAGAAAAACCCATTCCTCCAGAGTGACCTGCTGTCAGATGAATGTTTCATCCTGGATCATGGCAAAAACAGGATGATATTTGTATGGAAAGGTAATCACACCTGAAACTGTCAGTACCTTCTCTGAAGGTCTTGCTGTCTTTGTGACTGTGCAACAGGCTGTGTAGTAGTTTTGTCATATCAACATTTATTTCATCTCTTATCTCCCTCAGGGCATAATGCCAACCCCAGTGAAAGAAAAGAGGCCATGAAAACAGCTGAGGGCTTCATCAGACAGATGGGCTACCCAGCTAACACACAGGTTTACTATCACGTTTATACTCTATTATTTATATCAGAAAGACGTGGTCTATTTCACTTTCTGGGTATATATCAACCTGTTTTCTCATGTAAAAATGTGAGTTGTTTCAGTTGTGAGAGTGTTGCTGCTGCTTGGTCCTGCAGATTCAGGTGCTGCCAGAGGGAGGAGAGACTCCCATGTTCAAGCAGTTCTTCCAGGGCTGGAAGGACAGAGATCAGAGCGAGGGTTTTGGGAAGGTGTTTGTCACTGAGAGGATTGCCAGGATCCAGCAGGTGGAGTTTGATGCCTCCAAGCTCCACGAGTCCCACCACATGGCAGCCCAGTACAACATGGTGGATGATGGGAGAGGAGACACGCAGGTCAAAACTCTGCTCATGCTGTCCTGTTGACATGGTTACAATTGATGATGTAATGATGAATGAATAGCTTAGTAGGTATGACTTTCTCCTTAGGTTATGAGGCATGTAGTCATTACTGCCCATTTCATTTAAAAATCTCAAAAAATATCAAGGCTGCGGATGCTACAGAGCCACCACACAGAGGTTACAAGAACTGTGAATGATCAGTTTTGGCTCCTTGTATTTTCTCATGTGCTGCAGATTACTGACAGTAAAGCAAGCTGAAGCAAAGGTTGAGTGATCTGCTCTTTTTAACACATCTAAAAAACATCTCCCCTGCAAAGCTTCCGCTCACAATGATCACTGCTCTCTATCAAATACATCCACTATCTATACCACATATCCTGGACAGATCACCAGTCTATCACAGGGCCAACATATAGAGACAAACCATTCACACTCACATTCACACCTACAGGAAATTAGAGTCACCAGTTAACCTGCATGTCTTTGGACTGTGGGAGGAACCCGGAATACCTGGAGAGAACCCACACAGGCACAGGTTGAACACATAAACTCTACAGAGGATAGCCTCCATTATTCAGTAATGAGTCAGAGCCAAATAAAAGTAACACAGAGTTACACAGAGAATTATCACCAACTCTGCAGCTCCACAAAGTGTTTAAACCTCCTTTAGCTCATTGTGTGAGCTAATGAGTCTTATGGAAAGTTTATTGAAAACAGGAACAAATACAGAAATTTTGTTTGAATCGTGTGAGGACATGAACTAATAGCTCCTTTATAGTGAGCGTATTTGGTGGTTCCTGGGTGTGGAGTCAAGTGGAGGGTGTTCTTTTACATTGGAGTAAAACTCCAGTCTGTGAACATCAGTACATAAATAATCACCTTACGGTGATCTGAGTTAGGTCACTCTGAGTTAAGTGAGTGCCTTTTGAAAAAACTATCACCAATGGAGCTTCAATGCTATAATTCACCAGGTAAATAAAGAGAGAGCCAGAAATATGAATTAAAAAACAGTAAGCTGGAGGGAAGAGTCAGTATATGAACACTATTAGACTTTATTCAGTGTATTTGCAGATTTGACTTTGTTTAATGGATGATAGGATGTTAAATGTTTAACTAGATTTCCTCAGCTGTGACCTGATGAGGATAAGCTGCTGCTGACAGCAGGAGATCAAACAGATACGTTTATACTGTGAGTGTAACCTTACAGTCTGACACAGTAATAATGAGTGTGGTGATTTGCAGTGGAAAGCTGAGTGAATGTTTTGACTGAAAACCTGACAGAGTACAGATACAGACAACAGATAGTATCCAACATGGATTCTGATCTTCTTCTGCCAGTGTAAACTTAGCAACATAAAGTTATCACAGTAACTGAGTCAGAGTTAAAGTGATCTCTGTCTGCGAAACAGGAAATTCAAGGTTAACAAACTGAGAGTTCTCAATGAAACTGCTCTCTGGAATACACTCCAGGTATATGACTGATTATATCTCAGTCTCTGAAAGCTCATTGGAGAAAACAGCTTTGCATGATTCAACAACAAACCACAGAGTCTGGAGTTCACTGTCTTCATATGAAGATACAGTGTTTACTACACTACACATTACATCATCCTTCACTTGTGTGTCTTTTTCAATCTGACAGATCTGGAGGGTGGAGAGCAGCGGCAGAGTCCCAGTTGACACAAAGAGCTACGGTCAGTTCTATGGTGGAGACTGTTACATCATCCTGTACACTTACGGGAAGAGGCAGATCATCTACACCTGGTATGACAGCCATCAGACACTGAGCTGGTTTGCATAGACACCAGAGAGCTGTGACTCTGTCTGTGATCTGCTCTACTGCTCTGCACTCTACTGCCTGATCCATATCCACTGTATCTTTGTTTTGTTCTTGATTGCTTGATTCTCTATTTCAGTTAAATTGACATTATAATGTTTCACTGACCTCAGTCATCAGTAGCTTTTATGACAATCAATCAAATGACAAAACATGTCCCTCTCAGTGAGAACCCCAGAGATAGTTGCTGCCAACTGTGCTGTTTGTTTAGTTTTCCTGCAGCCTTAAAGCAGTACCTGACAGGAAACATAACATCGACATATTATCGCCGTATAAAACTGATAGTGTTGTGTCATCTTAAAAAGCCAGCTCTGATCATTATTAAATGTGTCCCTCTGGCCTGTAGGCAGGGAGCCAGCTGCTCTGTGGATGACCTAACAGCCTCAGCATTCCTGACTGTAGAAGTGGATCGTTCACTGGGAGGGAATGCAGTTCAGGTACAGCCAGTATGACATCAAAATCAACAGGACACACAAAGAATGCCTGACATTGCTCATAAATCTCAATATGTCTTAGCTTAGGAAAGATTAGGTTTGAAGTGTTTTCTCACACAATGTAATCTCTTAGCAATTAGTAGGACAATTTTGCTTTAAAGGATAATTCAGATTCATCACAAATTGATATAATTATAATTAAAATTTTGACCATTGTTTCTCTAAGTAGAAATAACTTTGTACTTCAAGTAACTGCTGAGATCTGAGAATGTGGCAACATCACTGAAACCACATCACACTGGCAAGGAAAGACGAGCAGTCAGACAGTCAAACACGCTGTAAACAAACCAACCTCCAGAGGCCTGTCACACTAAGTGATGTTTGGACTTAAAGTCACAGAGCTGGATCTCTTTTAACCAGAATCAGTTCAAAACCTACCAACAACCTGGCAACTGACCAATCAGACCACTGGAAACACATCATTCCTATGGGATCCTGACAAGGACAAAACACTTATTATCACTGCATTTTAACTCTGCTAAGATTCTTAGATTCCTGACATTACTGATGTTTTTCCACTCTCATAGCACCACTGCAGCACAGAGTAACATGAGGAGACTCTGTGATTCTAAGTGAAAATAAAAACTATTCTCTCTGATGTACTTCATGAAAACAATAATCCACTCTGTTATATATATCCCATGATTATAAATGCAGTATCTCTGCTCTCCTCATCTCTCCTTCTCTTACTGCTGTAGCAGCAGAAACATCATCATTATTGGCAGCTTTTTTATGTGCATCACATGTTCATAATAGTTTGTTCATCATCAGACTCAAAAGTCATAAATACCTACTCTATATCAAAAACCCCTCTCATACTTTATCTTATCTAACTTATCGCCATCATTTTCTTAGTCTTATTTTAATACTTAAATTATTTGTGGTGTATTTATTATATTGTAATTATACAGATTGAACAAAGATAACGCTACCAGTCTTACAAGTGCTGGGAAGTGATAAGTGCAGATAAGCATGTTTCCCAAAATGTTGAACTACTCCTTTAACAAAAACATCACCCAAACATTACAATAATTATGCTACAAAGAGAAAAAGGAAGGAAGGATGAAAAAAGCAGCTGAATCTGTTAATGGCCCGTTAAGATGTGTCAGCATAGTAAAAAAAAAAAATCCTTATTTGTTATAGTACTAATCTAATCTGTCCATCAGGGAAGTGGTTCCTTTTCATAGGAGATGATAATCCGTAAATGATGACACATATACTGACTTCCACAGTTACACAAGCTATCTCCTGCTTTACATAGTGGGTCGGTGAATCCATGTCACAGCTCTGCTACAGAGCACAGTACAGAGGAGCCTCATACAGACACTGAGGCAGCAGTGAGGCACCTTTAACAGTGAAAATGCTGATAACTACAAAGGCAGGAAGATAAGAGAGACAACATGGAAACATGACAATCTGCCAGGGTGCTGGCAGGTATGGCTGGGGTAAAGGCTTTACCTTTATAGAGGAAAGATCTCCTTGCACAAAGAACAACAGCCTCCATGACCTCCAAATCAGCAGTTACCTCAGTACAAACATGGATCAAACCCACATTCACAATCTGGACACACTTCCATAATACACAGATTCATGTGTTAATGTCTTCATTGTGTGCACATCAGGTAGAAACTGATTTTATGCTTAGGTTATGTAGTCTGGAGTGGGTCCAATAAAATTTTAAATTTTTCATTTTGAAATTGACTATTTTTTTTATCCAAATTCTCTCAGATTTTTAGCCCAGGGCATATCTCTAAAGACAGTAGCGTTGGTCTGTTTCTCATCAGCCTTTTAGTGCAAATTAGCAAATGTTAGCATGTTGACAAAAGATAGAGCCCATGATAAACAATACCTGCTAAACATTAGGATGTTAGCAAAACCACCCTGCTGAATGCTAAACATTTCAAAGTGTTGTGTGATGGATGTTTGATGTTTGAACATGGATTTGAGTCTGAATGGCCCACTGCAGAAGGTTTTTGTGTTTCAGGTCAGAGTGTGCCAGGGTAAAGAACCCCCCCATCTGCTGAGTCTCTTCAAAACTAAACCCCTCATTGTATATAAGAGTGGTACATCCCGCCTCGGAGACCAGGCCCCAACTCCAACCCGACTGTTTCAGGTACGACGGAACCTGGGCACCATCACCAGAATCGCTGAGGTGAGGATTTTCCTGCTGCATGGACTCACTGCTTTCTCCAGTTTTAGTTAAAGATGCTGAGCTTCATGTGTGTTTCAGGTGGATGCCTGTGCAGCCAGTCTGAACTCCAACGACGCTTTCCTGCTGAAGATGGCTGACGGGAGGGGCTATATGTGGAAGGGCAAAGGGGCCAGTGTGGAGGAGGAAAAGGGAGCAGAGTACATGAAGAAAGAACTAAACTGCAGCAGCATTTACATCACTGAAGGAAATGAACCAGGTCATCATCTACTGTTGACATGACAGTGGTTAAATGTCTGTCTGTAGAGATGGAAGCAAATATGGATGTCTGGATATGAACACACACGTCAACAGCAATTATAATCAATAATCAGTTATATGGTTTTTATTTCTCTTTCACTTGATTCACACATTTGCCACACACACACACACACACACACGCACACAGGTCTTACAACCTCACTGCATCCTGAGTCTGATAAGGAAAATGTCACAGTGTGTATTTTGTATTGCAGCTGAATTCTGGGCTGCATTAGGGGGGAAGACAGAGTACCAGACCTCAGAAAGACTGGAGAGTCAAATCATGACTCACCTTCCTCGTCTGTTCGGATGTTCCAACAAGACGGGCAAGTTCATGGTATGTATTTGAACCATGTTATCTCTTTATCTCTTCTTTGAACTTGTGCTTCTCTAAAGCTTCTATTCTGCCAATGTGCAACCTTTTATCAGATTCCCTGTAAAGAATAAGAGTTTTTTCAAACACATTTCTCCACAACACTTGTGTTACCTGTTATATTCCTCATGTGATCATGTGAATCTCACTCCAGTGTATGAGAACCACTGCAGTGTGCTGAATGGGATATGTTACTGTGCTGCATGCAGATCGAGGAGGTTCCAGGAGAGTTCACACAGGATGACTTGGCTGAAGATGACGTGATGTTGCTGGATGTGTGGGATCAGGTACACATCTGTGGACATGTTAGACCATTTCCCTGGACAAATGTAACTGTCACTCTGACACACAGTCTCCTGTTGCAGGTCTTTGTCTGGATTGGAAAGGATGCCAACGAGGTGGAAAGGACAGAATCGGTCAGATCTGGTGAGCTTTTAGATGTTTAACCTTTAACTTAGGCTCATCAGTTTTTTTCTTTTAGCAACAGAACCTAATCAGATACTTGACTTCTCCTGGAATTAATTTGTTGTTTGTGCTCATGTGTCTCAACTCTTTTCTCTGTCAGTGTTAATTTATAATAAGACAAATCCACCCAGTCCTTCTGCTCCCACAATGTCCCTCAAGCAGTTTGTCATAATTCGACAGACACTTAACTACTGACTGGAACTTGAAGATGGAATGTGCTGACTTCTTGACAGTCTTTCCTGAACATGAACAGGTGCTTTAATAGTTTACTCCACACAGGCTGCAGGAGCTGAGCCCTGGTCTTCTTCTCTGTAGTGTCACACTCCCTGGACTAAAATCAAATGTTGTCAAGGAGTGTAATCTAACAGTACAGACGTTTTCTCCAAAGCATATTTGCTTGTGCTAATTGGTTACTACCAGTAATAAATAATATTTTGGAGGAGACAGACACTGAAAACCATAGAGCTGCTGTGCTGCCTGCACTACTGGGTTTAATGTGCTGTATTCTAGTGTCTCATAATCCCTGTCAGATCGTACAGGAGGCCAAGCTGAGCTCCTGCTTCAACAAGCACCAGAGAAACCAAAAATCCTCTGTGCTGAGTTTCAGTTGTTTCAGACAGTCAGCCCCTATGGCCACATGAGGTCACTACTAACACAACTGTCTCCTCTGCAGCCAAACAGTACATAGAGACTGACCCGAGTGGACGGGACAGACTCACTCCTGTGGTAGTGGTGAAACAAGGCCATGAGCCCCCCACCTTCACTGGCTGGTTCCTGGCCTGGGACCCCTCCCACTGGGACTCTGTCACCAGAAGAATGAAGTCTGTGAATCTTTAATACAGATACACTGATCCACACAGGGCAGCTGAAATACTCTGCTTGATATGATCAGTGTGTTAAAGCAATAAATTCATGAATCATTTTATTGGAAGCTGTTTTTTATCAATGATTTATGATTACATGTATGAATAAAAGCCTTTCTATGTGTTATAAAGCATTAAGTGTTTACATACATATTTAGATCATTCAAATGAGTCTTGACCTTGAAGATAGTAGTAACTGAAGGTCAGCTGTACACTGAAATGTTGTCAATAGATTTAGTGCTTAATGCTTGTGTCTGGGCTCAGCTTTGAGGAGAAATCTGTGTTTGAATGGATGTGTCAGCACCTATCCAAAAGAAATAAGTGTTGAAGAGTGCAACGCCTTTACCTTTTCTTTGTCAAACCCGACATGTTTAAGCTAATAGCAAATTGTTACTAAGATGCTAAAATGAAAGCAGTTTGTGTGTAGTCTAAGTGGTTAGTTTGCCACTAATCTTAAAATTTGACAAATTCCTGTAAACTTTACTCGCCAAGATAAAGCTAACCCTAACCCCTCGACATTTTAGATTTCTGTCCAGTGAGATGTTGAGTTTACTGTGATTTTACTGCATTATAACAGTATTTAATTGTGTCTAAAATATGACTCAATTGTTGTCCTGAATTTATTCTTTACAAAATTATAAATTAAAAAGAACATTTATTAGTAATGAAAAATAACCAGTCACAGCCTGAGCTGGACTGATAAGGGTCTGGATGGATAAAGGTAAAATCCTAAGGTTAGTGTCTTTACTCTGACTTTAGGGGGATGAGCAAATCACTGTTCAAATCACTGTTCACTAGGAGCCTTGTTTAACCAGTGATATTTTGTGATTATTATTTTATGATGCACAGTGTGATCAAAAATGTGAAGGATTACTTTATTTTCTCCCAAATTAAAGGGAAACTTAAAACATTCATGAAAATTTAAAAAATGCTTTTTCCTGTAAAATAAAACAACACATCGGTATTGGTAAGTGTCTATTTATTATTTCTTATATCAGTAATATAGTTAACATGGAAAAAAATATGAATATATTGCATTGAATGTTGATTTAAGTGTCCAAAAGCAGCGAAAAGTGGGTTTGGACAGATTGGCCTCACTTAGAGCGCCCACAGAAGGCAAAAGGTTTCCCCTCTGCCGCTCAGTGTTTTCATATATCCTGAATGTTTATAAACATTAGAAATTGACAAAAATTCATGAGAGTGACTGAGATGCTGCATCCTTCAAAAAGAAGAGGAGAACTCTAAATCCCAGCCAATACTGACATCTTACCAAATGTTTGACAATTTCTAATGTTTATACACATTCAAGGATGTATGAAAACACTCAGTGACTGAGGGGAAACCTGTGGGCACTCTGAGTTGAGGCCAGTACGTCAGAAATGCACCTTTCACTGCTTTCACTGCTTTCACGGACCTATAGGTCAGGCCACTGTGCGAAAGTCAACTTTTTGCTGCTTTTTGATGCTAAGTCAGCTCAGAATGACCAAATGCTCTGTGCTCTGACCAGGAGGAACTGAAATCTCAGCCACACAGACATGAAAGTTTGGGCTGACTAAGAGGGCACATAGAAGGCAAAACATGTCCCATCAGTAACTGATGGTTTTCAACCATCATGAATGTTTATGAACATGAGAAAATGAGACAGTGCAACTGAAGCAAAAAGCTCATTTTTGCACACGGGCATGGCTCACAATGCACAAAAAAGGCAAAACGTGTCCCAACAGGAAATGATGAGTTTCAAACATAATGAATGTTTATTAATATTAGAATCTTGAGTCTTCAGTTTCTCCTCTCCTGGTCAGAGCACACAGCATGTTGTTATTCTGAGCTGATTAAGTGTCAAATGCAGCAAAGACCTGATTTTCGCACACTTACATGCCTCACAGGGCACAAAAAAGGCAAAAGGTGTCCCCACAGGAAATAATGGGTTTCAACCATTATAAATGTTTATTATTAGAAACTGAGAAACTTTCATAACAGTGTGGCTGAGACTCCAGTTTCTCCTCTCCTGATCAGAGCACACAGCATTTGGATATTCTGAGCTGATACTGTCAATAAGCAGTGAAAACCTCATTTTCAGACACTGCCTAGGCTCAGAGGGAACAAAAAAGGTGTCCCGACAGGAAATAATGTGTTTCAACCATAATAAATGTTTATAAGTATTAGAAACTGAGAAACTTTAATAACAGTGTGACTGAGACTCCAGTTCTCTTCTCCTGATCAGAGCACACAGCATTTGGCTATTCTGAGCTGATTAAGTGTCAAACAGCAGTGAAAACCTGATTTTCACACACTTACATGCCTCACAGGGCACAAAAAAAGGCAAAAGGTGTCCCTACAGGAATTAATTGTTTTCAAACATAATAAATATTTATTAATATTAGAAACTGAGAAACTTTCATAACAGTGTGGCCGAGACTCCAGTTCTCTTCTCCTGATCAGAGCACACAGCATTTGACTATTCTGAGCTGATTAAGTGTCAAAAAGCAGCGAAAACCTGATTGTCGCACACTTGCATTCTTCACAGGGCACAAAAAAGGCAAAAGGTGTCCCCACAGGAAATAATGTGTTTCAACAATTATTATTAATATTAGAAACTGAGAAACCTTCATAGCAGTGTGGATGAGACTCCAGTTCTCTTCTCCTGATCAGAGTACTCAGCATTTGAGTATTCTGCGCTGATAGTCAATAAGCAGCGAAAATCTGGTTTTTGCGCACTTGCATGCCTCACAGGGAACAAAAAAGGCAAAAGGTGTCCCATAAGGAAATAATTTGTTTAAACCATTCTAAATGTTTATTAATATTAGAAACGTTCATCAACAGTGTGAATGAGTCTTCAGTTTCTCTTCTCCTTTTTTTTGCCATGCTGTCAGGCCGAGACTAAAGGCAGGACTCAGACGCAGAGATGACGTAAATAAAACAGACTTTATTAACAACAAAAGTTCTCTCACTTGAGTGACAAAGAAACAGAGGCTATAAAACTTTCCTAGGGCGGATAAGATAACAAAAACAAAAAGTCACTCTCAAAGGAGGCAAACAAAAGGCTATGAAAAGATTTAACAAAAAAACGCTCCAATAGGAGGAAAACCAGAAAAGCTCTAAATAAAACTCTCTCCTAAAAAACGGAGGACCTAAGAAAAGCTATGAACATAAACGAGTAAAACAAAATCGCTCCAAAAGGAGGAAATCAAACAACTAAGAAAGTACTCTAAGGCTAAGGCAAGAAACTGAGATATCAAAATTTACAAACAAAAAATCACTCTTACAGAGGAACAATGGCTTACTGGAGGCAACACTGTGGCTGTGGATTCAAGGCTGGAGGTAAGTCGGGTGAACGGACAAAGACACTCTGGCACAAGACAAAGGAGACACAGACTATTTAAACACGCAGGGGTAATGGGAAACAGGTGGAGACAATGAGTAATCAGGACACACAGGTGACACATGAGGAAGGGCAAGTGTTCTGAAACGAGAGGAGAGTAAATCCTTCAAAATAAAACAGGAAATGACAAGACCAAAATCCCAAGACAAGACAAACCTCACCGCAGTGTGACACATGCGAGCCATGGCAATGTCTGAAAACTAGGTTTTCACTGCTTTTTGACAATCAGGGCCGTATAGCCAAATGCTGTGTGCTTTGATCACGAGGGGAGAACTGGAGTCTCAGCCACGGTTATGAAAGTTTTTCAGTTTATAATATTAATAACCATTTGTTATTGTTGAAACCCTTTGTTTCCTTTCAGGACACCTTTTGTCTTTTTTCTGTCTTGTGAGGCATGGCAGTTTCTGAAAACAAGGTTTACATTGCTTTTTGATATTTAATCAGCTCAGAATAGCCAAATGCTGTGTGCTTTTATCAGGAGATGAGAACTGGAGTCTCAGCCACACTGCTATGAAACTTTCACAGTTTCTAAAACTTATAAACATTTATTATGGTTGAAACACATTATTTTTCAGACATGGCAGTGTCTGACAAAAGGGTTTTCATTGTTTTTTGACACTATCAGCTCAGAATATTCAAATGCTGTGTGCTCTGATCAGGAGAGGAAAACTGGAGTCTCAGCCACACTGTTATGAAAGTTTCTAATACAGTATTTATAAAAATTTATAATGGTTGAAACCCATTATTTCCTGTCGGGACACCTTTTGCCTTTTTTGTGCCCTGTGAGTCTAGGCAGTATCTTAAAATGCGGTTTTCATTGCTTTTTGACACTATCAGCTCAGAATAGTCAAATGATGTGTGCTCTGATCAGGAGAAGAGAACTGGAGTCTCAGTCACACTGTTATTAAAGTTTCTCAGTTTCTTAATATTAAAAAACATTTATTATGGTTGAAACACATTATTTCCTGTCAGGACACCTTTTTTGTTCCCTCTGAGCCTAGGCAGTGTCTGAAAATGAGGTTTTCACTGCTTATTGACAGTATCAGCTCAGAATATCCAAATGCTGTGTGCTCTGATCAGGAGAGGAGAAACTGGAGTCTCAGCCACACTGTTATGAAAGTTTCTCAGTTTCTTAATATTAAAAAACATTTATTATGGTTGAAACCCATTATTTAGAGCAAGAGAGCGGTGACGGTCTGCCAACCTCTGGTTCCGAGCAGCAGTATGGGTGAGAGCTGCTCGGGCTTCACGCCAAACTTGGTGGGCACGCCTGCACCGAGGGAACTGCCACCTCAGCCTCCTGAGTAGGGAAGAGCGGAGGCTGGAAGCCACTAGCAACCATAAACGGAGACAAACCAGTGGCAGAGCAGACCAGGGAGTTGTGAGCGTATTCAATCCAGGGAAGGTGGGAAGACCAGGAAGCCGGGTGATGAGAGGCAATGCAGCGAAGGGCTGCTTCCAGATCTTGATTTGCCCGCTCAGTCTGGCCATTAGTCTGGGGATGGTATCCGGAGGAGAGACTGGCTGACGCGCCCACAGCCTGGCAAAAAGCCTGCCAAACTCTGGAGGAGAACTGTGGCCCTCTGTCAGAGACAATGTCCTGGGGGATTCCATGGAGCCTGAAAACATGCTGGATGAGCAAATTAGCTGTCTCTAGGGCAGAGGGGAGTTTGGACAGAGGGATAAAGTGCACCGACTTAGAAAACTGGTCAATAACAGTTAGGATAGTGTTGTTACCTTCAGATGGTGGCAGGCCAGTGACAAAGTCTACAGCAATGTGAGACCAGGGCCGATGAGGAATAGGAAGAGGGCGCAGGAGACCAGCAGGAGCACTATGAGAAGACTTGTTCCGGGCACAGACTGAGCAGGCAGAGACGAACTCCTTGGTGTCAGTGGACATGGAGGGCCACCAGAAACGCTGACGAAGCAAAGACAGGGTCCGATGAAAACCAGGATGGCACGCCACCTTGGAGGAGTGTCCCCACTGGAGCACAGGGGAACAGACTGGCGGTGGCACAAACAGGCAGTTGGGTGGACCACCCTCAGGGACAGGATGATCCGTCAGGGCCTCCTGGACCAGCTGCTCGATCTCCCACCTGGCAGCTCCCACCACACAGGAGGATGGCGTCGTCTGCAGGATCTTCAACTGGGGGGGGAGAATTGACGTGAGAGGGCATCAGGCTTGGCATTCCTGGAGCCTGGCCGGTAGGTGAGTGTGAAGTTAAACCGGCCCAGGAACAAAGCCCACCGGGCCTGACGGGAGTTGAGCCTGCGGGCAGAACGGAGGTAAGACAGGTTCTTGTGGTCAGTCCAAACAACAAAAGGGTCAGTAGAGCCCTCCATCCAGTGCCTCCACTCCCGAAGGGCCAGCACCACTGCCAGTAACTCACGGTTCCCCACATTGTAGTTTCTCTCCGCAGGTGTTAGACGGCGAGAGAAGAATGCACAGGGGTGAAGCTTCTGGTCAGGGGAGGATCGTTGGGACAGGACTGCCCCCACTCCAGAGTCCGAGGCATTGACCTCCACAACAAACTGGACAGAGGGATCAGGGTGACACAACACAGGAACAGAGGAGAACAAACCCTTCAGCTTTGCAAAGGCGGCCTCAGCAGCAGGAGACCAAACAAAGGGTGATTTAACAGAGGTTAACTTAGTTAGTGGTGCAGCAACTTGACTGTAATCACGAATGAATCTGCGGTAGAAATTAGCGAACCCAAGAAATCTCTGTAACTGCTTCCTATCGGTGGGAGTGGGCCACTCAACCACTGCCTTAATCTTGGCAGGGTCAGACCTGATCTGCCCTTTTTCCACCACAAAACCCAGAAAACTGACTGAGGACACATGAAACTCGCACTTTTCAGCTTTTACAAAGAGTCTGTTCTCCAAAAGTCTCTGAAGAACTAGCCTGACATGTTGCACATGTTCATGAGGGGTGCGAGAAAAAAACAAAATATCATCCAGGTAAACAAAAACAAACCTATTGAGCATATCACGAAGGACATCATTAATGAGACACTGGAAAACAGCAGGTGCATTAGTTAACCCAAAAGGCATGACTAGGTATTCAAAATGTCCAAGGGGAGTGTTGAAACCAGTCTTCCATTCGTCCCCCTCCTTAATTCTCACCAAGTGGTACGCATTGCGTAGGTCCAACTTGGAAAAGATGGTGGCCTGGTGAAGGGGACCGAAGGCAGAGTCAATCAGGGGAAGAGGGTACTTATTCTTATCCTGTAGTCAACACAGGGCCGTAGAGTCTCTCCACAAAGAAGAATCCTGCTCCCAAAGGCGAGGAGGAGGGACAGATAAGGCCAGCCGCCAGAGAGTCAGAAATGTATGTCTCCATAGCCTCCCTTTCAGGCTTGGAGAGGTTATAGAGCTTGCTGGTAGGATAGGGGGCACCAGGGAGCAGGTCTATACTGCAGTCATAAGGCCTGTGAGGTGGTAGGGATAGAGCCCGGTCCTTGTTGAAAACCTCCTGGAGGTCATGATACTCCTGGGGAACTGAAGCAAGATCTACAGGTTTAGGGGGAACAGGAGCAGAGATGGTGGTGGGGATGGCCAAGTGCAGACAGTGGGAGTGACAGAATAAACTCCAATTAGAGATGGATAGAGTGGACCAGTCAATGTGTGGGTTGTGGAGCTTGAGCCAGGGGAGACCTAATACTAAAGGTGAAGATGGTGAGGGAATGATGTACAAAGAGATTATTTCCCGATGATTGCCGGAAAGAAGCAGGGACAATGGGACAGTACGGAGAGTGACACGGGCCAGGAGACGACCATCAAGGGCAAAAACATCCTTGGGTTCAGGAAGGGGTACCGAGGGTATGTCGAACTGAGAAACAATACCAGAGTCAATGAAATTGTCGTCAGAGCCAGAGTCCACGAGGACAGGGAGAGGAATGTTTACTTGAGACCAGGAAACAGTTCCTTTAAGCGGAAGGCGATTGGAGGGGGAAGGACAAACTGAAGTATGGCTCACCAACGTCCCCCTTGCGGCTGATGAGCCAAATCTTTTGGCCGTACGGGACAGTTAGCGAGGACGTGACCATCTCCACCACAGTAGATACAGAGTCTCTGGAGGAAGCGGCGTTGACGTTCAGCAGGAGTGAGCCTCATTCTCCCCAACTACACGGGCTCCTCTTTGCTGGGGGAGGATGAGGCAGCCGGGGAAGATGCACAGGAAGAAGGTGGCTCCGGAGGTGGACTAGGTACCATGGGACCAGAGGGCCGAGGGGACTTTGACCGAAAGGAAGGGGCCCTTCCCTGCATCTCTCACTAAGGCGATTATCTAGATGGATGGCCAATGAAATTAATTCCTCTAGAGAGGTGGTCTCATCCCGAGCAGCTAGCTCATCCTTAAGTTCCTCACTAAGCCCACGCAGAAAAACCCCCTGTATGGCCCTTTCATCCCACCCACTCTCAGCTGCGAGAATGCGGAAATCAACAGAATAAGCTGCAACTGAAAGAGATCCCTGACGTAAAGAGAGAAGCCTATTACCGGCTTCCTTACCCTGAAGTGGGTGGTCAAAAACTCTACGGAACTCACTGCAGAATGAATGGAAAGATTGCCAAGCAGGACAGTTAGCGTTAGCCGTGGCTACAGCCCATGCTGACGCCTTCCCAGACAGTAAACTGCTATTATATATGCAATTTTTGACTTGTCGGTAGAGTAAGTTAAGGGCTGCTGGTCAAACACTAGAGAACACTGGTGAAGAAACTGACTGCATGACCCTATCTCTCCTGAATACCTGTCTGGAGTGGGGATAAAGGGCTCACAAGGATGGTTGGGCAGGGTAGGAGAGGCAGCAGGAGCAGGAGGATGAACCAGAGGATCCGGAAAAGGGACTGGAGCCGCCAGAGAGGAAAGCTGCATGGAGACCTGGTTAAGACAGTCGTTGAGCTGAGTCATGCTGGAGGCCAGGTGGAGCAGCTTATCCATAATTTCTTTCAGAGCGTTCTCATGTTCCACACGTGCTCCTTGAGAGGTGAGGGCTTGTTTCACCCTCTCAATCTCTGCGGGGTCCATAACTGGCCAGAGTATTCTGTGATGTACTCTTAGACTAGGACCCCAAAGCAGAGAAGCACACACACTGGTGAGTTCGAACAGAAAGTTCCTTTAATAAACAAACTGACCAAAAACTGGAACAAAAAGCAGACGGGAGGCAGGGAGCTGGCTGGCAGGAGGAAGTCAGAAGCAGCGGAGAACAGGAGAATCTTGCCACTGGAAACGCTGGAGAACCTGCATGCGGAGTAGGAGCAAGGAATACTCTGGCAGCGAGCAGCAATGAAGGCCGGGCTTATAAGGTGGAGGGAAATGGACTGAGTGAAAACAGGTGTGCATCAACAGCCAACAGGAGGAGCCAGCCACACCCCCTGCCACACTCAAGCTCTGCAAAAGAACAGAAAAAGGGAGGGGGAACAGAGAGAAAACACAACACAAAAGACAAACTAAGCCAAACCATAACACAATATCTTTTGTGGGTACACATCTCTTTCCCACGCTTATGTGCCAATCCTCCCACGTGAACCAACTTCCTGATGAAACAATGTCTCATATCTTCACACAGACTAGACAGGTGTCTGTTATGTGAACCCATCTCTTTCACGTGCTTTTGCGCCCTCACTGCAGTTATTCATGTTAACCACTACTCTGAGACATCGTTCACAGCTAAAGAGTGTTAAATAAAAATTTGGTGGTGATTAATGGTTTTTGTGTTAATTTAAGAGCAGTTAAAACAGACCGGTCAAATTTGACTGGGAACACTAAAGTAAGGGGCGGGGGTGAACACAACAGGAGGGTTAATATTAGAAATTGAGAAACTTTCATAACAGTGTGGCTGAGACTCCAGTTTCTCTTCTCCTGATCAGAGCACACAGCATTTGACTATTCTGTGCTGATTGTCAAAAAGCAATGAAAACCTCATTTTCAGACACTACCTAGGCTGATAGGCACAAAAAAGGCAACACGTGTCCTGACAGGAAATAATGGGTTTTAACCATAATGATTGTTTATTAATATTAGAAATTGAGAAACTTTCATAACAGTGTGGCTGAGTCTTCAGTTTCTCTTCTCTTTGTCAGAGCACACAAATTGTGATTATTCTGAGCTGATTAAGTGTCAAAACACAGCGAAAACTTTCATAACAGTGTGGCTGAGACTCCAGTTCTCTTCGCACCAGGATGCACTCTGGGAAGAAGGCAAGCCGGAAACTGGGTCCATGTGGATGTTACTTTGACACGTACCACCTACCTAAGCATTGGTGCAGACCATGTACACCCTTTCATGGAAATGGTATTTCCTGATGGCTGTGGCCTCTTTCAGCAGAATAATGCATTCTGCCACAGAGCAAAAATGGTTCAGGAATGGTTTGAGGAGCACAACAATGAGTTTGAGGTGTTGACTTGGCCTCCAAATTCCCCAGATCTCAATCCAATCGAGTATCTGTGGGATGTGCTGGACAAACAAGTCTGATTCATGGAGACCCCACCTCGCAACTTACAGGACTTAAAGGATCTTTTGCTAACATCTTGGTGTCAGATACCACAGCACACCTTCAGGGGTCTAGTGGAGTCCATGCCTCGATGAGTCAGGGCTGCTTTGGCAGCAAAAGGGGGACCAACACAATATTAGGCAGGTGGTCATAATGTTATGCCTGATCTGTGTATTTTATGCATAATGAAACTGTCCAGTGACATGAGGGCTCTTCTTCAATTCAAATTCAAATATAAATGAGTCAAATTCAAGTTTCTATTGACACATATTTCTGGTGATGGTGATTATCAGTGATTCATGAGAACAATAATGGATATCTATTCTTTTTTTAACAGTGCACCAATAACTTTATTTCCACTGGTTAAAATGTTCGTACATTTATTTAGATTCAATCATGCCATCCTATGTTTTCCACAAATACTAACAAGCCAGTGCAGGAAAACAGTAAGTGACACCCATCTGAATAAGAAAAGTAACTGTGGCAGGCAGCAAGGGCTGTAGCCTAGATTTTAGGTACACTGATATTATGAGTCTTGACTCCAAATTTATGAGTAATTAGTGTTTTGCTTTTAACTATGACAAACTACAATGAATCATCATTAATGATTAAGTAATTGTAGCTCAGAGTTCACTCCAGTATGGACGTTACATGGCTTCACATATGGCTTCAGTGTTGTTGTGAGTGGGTTATATGGATTATTATGGCTGCTTTCTTATTCAAAGATCACCACTTATTTATGTTGCCATAGCAAACTGATATTTTGTGATCACAACATGCAATAATTATCGCTCTGTCTCCAGAGTAACATAAATTAATCTGTTTCTTTTGAGACTCCCAACTTTACAGAGGTACTAAATCATTGGAGCACTCCTTTAAGTTTGACTCCCAAGATAACAGGTCTAAAATATTGGAAGGACAATGGACAGTGGACTGGCTGCTGTTAAAGTCTTTCATCAGTTAACTGTAGTGTGGCATTAAGACAAGTTTGGAAGACCATAAACTCAACAAAAAGGTTTATAATTAAGCAAACACCACCAACAACAACATCTTATTTCAACAGTCAAATATTGTTTAGGCTAGAGACGTTTAAGACCTTTGAAAGACAAAACAGTACCTGGTTACACACTGAATCTGCCTCAACACAAAATGTGCACACACTAATAGTGTGAAGTGAAGTGAATCTATCATACACACCCCTTGCTTTCCCTTTTTCAGTAAGATCATTTTTATTTCTCAATATACTTATTTGAGTGTTCTTAGTATTTGTAGAATAAATCAACAAAAATACTGATTCATATCATACCACAGCATACTGCACTGTAGGTCCAGCAGTGCTAGCACATATGTTGTATTCATATCATGCCAGAAGTGAAAGGACAGGATGACAACGTCTTGTTTACATAACTTAACATTAATGCTGTCATCAGAAGATTTCTTGTCACTTTGTCACCTGAGTTGAGATATGAGTCATCCTGTCAAATGGGAGATAACTGAATCGTAATTATGGGGGTTGACAGAAATAGTTGTTCCCATTTTACATCCATATCCACACTGTGTTTGACATAACATGACACCTTAGGAAGCAGTGTGTGCTGAGTTCAGGGTTCTGTAGCCACAGCCTCTATTGGCTCCACCTGGGGTTCGGTGGGTGGGGTGGAAATGTCCTCCACCTGCTCTGAATCTGGTTCAGTCACAACTACAGCCACCTGCTGATACACACACACAAAAGTGCAGAAATATCACATATTGAACTATAATTCAAGAGTTGGAATTCACACTCCATACAAACTCTGCTGTGATTCACTGGTGATAAGAACATATAACAACACATGGACCAACCACATGTAAATAAACAGGTTTATGTGATTTGTTCTATAAGTATACATTACTGCTGACTCTCGATTATGTAGTAGACATCATCATTGTTAGAGCTGTGTTATTATGTGATAAAACACCCTCTGGTCAATCATAATCAAGCATTCAATGTGTCCATGGTATAATTATTAAATCATTAATAAACCTAAAGCTTCTTGAGTAAAGTTCCATCCATCCATTTTCTTCTGCTTATCTGGGTTTGGGTTGCAGTGGCAACAGGCTAAGCAGGGTATCCCAGACATCCTTTTCCCTAGCAAAGTTTTCCAGCTCCTCCTAGGGGAATTCCAAGGTATTCCCAGGCCAGCAAGTTCTGTATCTACCCCAAGGTCTCCTCCCAGTTGGACGTGCCCAGAAAACCTCCAAAGGAAGGTGCCCAGGAAGCATCCTAACCAGATACCTGAACCACCTCAACTGGTTCCTTTTGATGCAAAGGAACAGCGGTTCTACTCCAAGCTCCCTCCAGATGTCTGAGCTCTTCACCATAACTCTAAAGCTGAACCCATACATCCTAGGGAGGAAACCTACTTTGGCCGCATGTATCCAGCACTTTGTTAGCTCTGTGCAGTAAGACCAGCAGTTAAGATAAATGAAGCCTTTTTACAGTCTGGAGTCCAAGGTAAATGTGGGGATCATTGTGTAAAATGACTGAACTAGGACTACAGTGTAAAAACCTATTTTCTGCTCTGATCTGGACCAAGAAAATCAAGCAACAGGTGTGAGCACACCAAAAGGTTTAATGCAGAGCACAACGCAAAGTGATATGACACTATGTGTGCAGAGATGTGGTTGGTGTTTTCTAAGGCCAGGGCTGAGGAGGACACTTCATAGATATAGAATTCAGAAAAAATCAGGGGCTGCTGGTAGTCATGGTTACACACATTAGCGTCTCTCATTCTTTTAAAAGATACCTGAGACGGCTCGGCTGCAGCTGGAGCAGCCTGTACAGCTGGAGCAGGTGGGGGGCGAGTCTGTGGATAGGCAGGTCTCTGGCTGGGAGCCTGTAGGACACACAGACACACAAGCACACACACAGTTAGCAACCCTCATGTTTGGTAAGTAGTTTCATCTCAGTCTTCTGTAAAAATACTAAACTACTTACATCACATTTTAATAGCTTTATTAAGATTTTATTTAACAACCATCTAAATACGTATATGTATGAATATCATAATGCATGTGTGAATGATCAAAACAATTAGTTAATGATGAAATTATCTATTACCTAAACATTATTATTATTATTTACCTAAACATTTTACCTGATGAATTCCAGTTTTGCACTCATTCCTTTTTATCCCATTCAGCCAACCATTTATCCACATCACTTACCCTATTTGCCTTATTCAATTGAAAACAGTAAAAAGACTCTGTGTTTTATGTTTTACCTTATCAGTTTCATTGATTTTGTACATATGTGCTTATTCTGATTTTTTTGCCAGCAACTTATTGTGACAGGGGCAACAAAAGACTTTTGGAACATCTGGAACATTTCAAGGGTAAAAAGGTTAATTGGTAAAAGTTGATAGTATCATGATTGGATATGAAAGAGGCATCCTTAAAATACTCAGTCATTCACAAGCAAGTGCATGGTTCACCACTTTGTGAAAACCTACATGTGAACGCAGTCCAGCAGTTTGAATGGTAAACTACCACGTGGCTGAACTTTCCTGGAGTTACCATGCATCCAAGCTTTTTATTAAACTGTACCTTTGTCATCAGCTTAACTACTTCATTCACCACTGATGTATTCACTTTACCCCAGCATTATTTGGGTATACTTTTAAGGCGATAGTATATCCAAGCTGTGCCTGTGTGACTTAGTCTTAGAGTTTTTCTGCCCTGTAGAGATCAAATATCATTTGAGTTTTAAGGAATCAGAGCTCACCTGAGTTCCACCAGCAGCAAGGACACTGAGTCCGAACAGCATGGCAGTGATACAGATCAACAGCTCCAGCACCAGGAAGATCACCAGCGTCCCCAGGATCCCATCTATCAACAGCTAAGCAGAGAAATTCAAGAATATATACAGGAACAGTGTGTCAATTGAACACAGTGTTTTGTGCTGTGACTCTGACAATTCCATGAAAAATTTAACTGTAAAAGTTTGTTAAAGACTCAGTTAAAGACATGTTTGTCTTCTACATGCACTGTACAAGTCATAACAACAACACAACCTATCTGACCAAAGTATTAGTTGTAACAGTAGTCAGTCACTTACTTTACACTTTTGCTCGATCAGCCCGGTGCATTTCCTGAAACAATGTTGCTGCAGTGGACAGTAAAGACAAAGAAACATGGAGTCTGCTTTTTCACAACATGTTGTGTCTAGTATGAATTCATGTGATTCTAAATGTGCAGTCATACATTGGTGATGGCTCTGTACATGCTTCATAGCCTGCTTCCTCTATTGCATGAAAAACAGAACCTCTATAGCATTCACATCATTTTCATACTCATCAAACTATTAAATTAGCCCTAATGCCCTATGGATGGAGGCATTGTCATCCTGTTTCTTCGCTCATTTTTCCTTTAATTTGTCACCTGTCTGTACCTCCATGCATGTGGAGCTTGATTCAATCAAAGATAAAGAATTGTTGTCAGTTTTTTATATTACCCCTTATTCCTACCCAGTGTGGGTCAGGAATAAAAGTTCAAGTTGTTTTTTTAAATCCAAATGTAAACAATGCTCTCTGTGTATCAATGAAATTCTCAACATTTTGAAATCTGGGGCCATATTCACAAAATATTATCTTATCACTTATCACTCATAACTATATATATACATACACACACACACACACACACACACACAATGACAATAAAGTTCTATTCTATTCTATAGCTGTGGAGAAGGAGGGCTCTCAGAGCTTCTGCTGTTGTCCAGTGAGAGGAAAATCCCAAGTGACCATAACAAGGTCATTAACACTAACAAACTAATAGGCAAAAAAAAGGTTCTCCTTAAATTTCACCAAGCTCTCTTCTCACTTGCCTGACAAGACTGGTCTCAAAATGTTCATAGTTCCATGGTTTCACACAAGATGTGTTTGAAAAATAAACATTTAAAATGTTAGCCATTTCTGTATGTTATTAAAAGTAAATATTTTTACACAAAGGTGTTGCTTTCCTTACATAAAATTTGAGATTAACATTTTTTGACTTGTGACCCATTCTTAAGCGGACATTCTAAAGTGAGGGCTGCAAAGAACTGGAGACATGGCTATTCATGTTTGTTATGGCCATTCAGTTAGCTATTATATATAGTGATAGTGAGCTTGGGAGCGAGACTCATCTTTTAATTTTATGTATCAGTTCATAGCAGAGATGAGAAAAGTTTTGAGTACCGGTGATTCAGACTTCCTCCCCCAGTCCAAGCCTCAGTCTCACATTCCCGTCCTCCAGCACACACCTCACTGGAGGCAGTTCTCCACTGGGGAGAGACTTCACTCCAGCTCCCTGCCATTATTGATTCTGGGGCTTCCTCCATGTCTCCCTGGCTGCCCAGAATCACTTACCCCTGAAGGAGCGTCCATCCCCCAGGAAGGCTAATGCCTTAGAAGAGAGGTTCCTCGCTCATATCACCCATCAGACGCAACATTACTCTTCTAGTCTCTGGCAACCACCGAGAAACATTCCAACTCCTTCTCATCTCCTCACCCCATGTTCCCCTAATCCTGGGCTTGCCTTGGCTCCACCACCGCAATCATCAAATGGACTGGATTAACAGTTCAGTTATCAGCTGGAGCCCCTTCTGCCACTGTAACTGCTTACTACCTGCCATTCCTCAGCCCCACACCACATCTCAGACTCCCCTGGATCCCCCAAACCTCTCCTTGGTACCCAAAGATTACCATGATCTTGCTGAGGCCTTTAGTAAGATCCTGCACAGTCTCCCTTCCCTCGCACTGTACCTATGACTGTCATGGTCCCCATCCCATTCCCCAGCTCCAGTCCAGTTTTTGTCTCTGTCCCGTCTTCTCCTCTCCCTCTGTGTTTGTGTGTGTGTGTGCTCTCCTACAGGGGCGTGGCGTGGCACCGGCACAGCTGCAATCAATCATTCATCATCTACTGCTTATCTTCCCTGGTCCTACCTCCACTCGACGCCAGTTTGTTCCGTCCACTCACGTGGTAACCACTGGTCCCTCAGTTTTGCTGTCCTAGCTAAGCTTAAATCTGTCTTTTGTGAAAAGAGTGTTTTTTGTAATTCGTTCTGTGTTTGTCACAGTCTTCCGCCGGTGCCCTCGCCCGTCCCTGAGGATTCCTCACCAGTCCCTGCTGATCTTCTGGCTTCTTCTCCCTCGGACTCTTCCCCCCACACCTGGCTCCTGGTCCAGGACTACTCCCTCAAACCCCTTTTTGCTCACCCGTTTGCCTTATTGCTGTCGCAATAAATCACTTCCTTCTCCACTCCCTTGGTGTCCTGTATCTTACTCAGCGTCGGGGTCCAACATATAGACAACCCCTAACATATGACTGCGCCATCAAGCTGCTTACTAGTGCCACTCTGCCCACCAGCGGCCTCTACAACCTCTCTCGCCCTGAGAGAGAGACCATGGAACAATACTTTCAGGAGTGTCTGGCCGCTGGCCTCATTTGTCCTTCCTTGTCCCCGGTGGGAGCTGGTTTTTTCTTTGTTAAAAAAGATGGTTCATTCCACCCATGCATTGATTACTGGGGTCTGAACAATATTACTGTCCAGAACAAATGCCCACTCTCCCTCTTGGATTCAGCATTTGTCTCTCTCCACCAGGCAACAGTCTTCACTAAACTGAACCCACGCAATGCTTACCACCTGGTCCGAATCTGGGAGGGGGACGAATGGAAGACTGTGTTTAACACCCCCTTGGGCCAATTTGAATATCTTGTCATGCCCTTTGGACTGACAAACGCCCCCACCGTCTTCCAGGCCCTTATCAACGATGTCCTGAGAGATATGCTCAACTGGTATGTGTTTATTTGGACAAAATCCTCATTCTCCCACAACCCAGAGGAACACTGCTCCCAAGTCAGGTCAGTCCTTCAGAGACTCCTTGAAAATAAACTATTTGTCAAGGCAGAGAAATGTCATTTTCACACAAGGTCTGTCAGTTTTCTTGGTTTTGTTGTGGAATGTGGACAGATTCGCCCAGACCCAGTCAAGGTTCAGGCAGTGGCAGAATGGCCCAGACCGGAGATCCAGGAGCAGCTCCAGCGTTTTTTGGGATTTGCAAACTTCTATCTATTATAAGATAGGTTGCCACACCTCAAAATTGTTTCCATCACAGCCTCATTTTCACTAAATTGATGTGCAGCTGTTTTATCATAATAGGATAGACCTTTTATTGTGTCAAGTAATGTTACTGCACTAAATAGGTCTGTCAGTGTGTTTAGACAAGGATAATCCTAAACAAGCCTTGACATTACTTTTGATGGTTATTATAGTTATGGTTTATTTCACTAAGGTTGGCTATGGAGTGCTTCAATTGACTTGCAGAACTAAAAGTTCAACCCTTTTTTAATGTAAATGATCTCTGTAAATACTACACAAATCAAGACTACATAGAATGTATATGACTAACGTACTGGTAATTAAATACTTAGCTCTAATAAGGTAAGGCTGCTTTTGTGTGATAACATGCAACCAATTAAGACAAAGAAATAAATAGTTTAGTAACTAGTGTTTCCCCTACCACTGTCTTGGAAGGGCGGACCACCTAACCCCCAATGTAACCCCTTGCCCTCCCAAAAAACTAAAGGATAAAAAAAGAAAAAAGTGTTATTTTTAATCACACTTTTTTAAACAACAGTGGATCTGCTACTAGTACTACACTTGCAAAATAGGTGCTACTTACAATAGACAAACCAGAAACACTCAGCTGACAAAACTCACTGAAAAGCAATCTCCACTACTTCTGTAAGTGAGTGCTGAGTGTTCTCAAGCCTGGCATCTAGGCTGCCAGCACTAAACACAAGACAAGTCTTCCAAGCCTCAATCTAAAGCGAATGGGCATTTCCAACACATCAAAATTAGGACTGCTGAAAAAGACCAGGGTCAAGGATGGCTTATACAAGATCATGCACTCAAAAGGGCTGACTAAGTCACTGCCACTGGATTTAAGAATAAGCTGCAAACATAAGTAGCCATACCAGTGGTTGCCACTCCCACTAGATGCAAAATGGCTACATGAGGTGAACAAACACCACTGAACTTTAGCTACGATAAAACCGTAGAACAAGTGACCAACACAAACATGGAGTGCAACAGCCACACACCAAAAGGGTCACAATGAACAGACCAACTACAGAGTTGCTGCTATACACCACAACGGCAACACAAAAGTGAACTGCCACTACCACCACGCAAAATGGACACCAAGTGGTCTTCAAACACACCCAAGTGAGTATGATAAATGTAGTAAACCAGCATCTCACTCTGACGAACTGAGAGGCCACACCCACCACACGAATAGCAACTATACCCCACACACAAGGGTGGCAATGAACCGATTGGCTGCTATTAAACCAACAGTACACAAGTGATAAATCCAAAAGTGGATTGCAACAACCACAACACAAAAGGGGCACAATGTAGTCAACCACTACACACAAATGTGTAAAACAGCAACTACAAAGTAACCTGACTTTTTATGTGAGTGCAGTTACCACAGCATTAAGGTCACACACACCACACGTTACTACACCCAAAAGTATTTATCACAGCTACTCGAGACAATGTGACCAAATAAAAAGTAGAGTCATCTCACAAAAAAAGGATCACAACTAAGTTGCTGTACATGGTGCAAAATTACAAGGGAAACAAGCTGTAGTCCCCTACCTGCCTAATGAGATGGCTAACTAGCCTAGCTAGTCTTCAGTGGCACCCCAGAAGGCTTTCAACTCTGTAAGCAGGCAGCAGACCCAAGAGGAACCTACTGCTACATTCAGACATACCCACACCCAGGTATACCACCAAAAATAAAACAGGCAAAAGTGGCAAGACTCTCAAGTCTGCCTGATGTCTACTTGATCTGGGTGCTCAGGGTATTTTAATTTCGTAAATCATTTACCTTACATGTGACAGTTTATATGATCTGCACGTGTTGGCAGTGTCTCATCTTTTTACATACAGTTTACTGATGACTGAACTTCACCAAACCTGTGATCCACTCATAACAACCACATTAATTTATTTATGGCTTAAACTGTCTCAGTGTGGTAAAGCCTCATCACAGAGAATATTGTGGGTAGAGCTGGTCACAGGAAGCAGACCCATTGATGCATTATTATGTATTATTGATCTCAGTACCTCCACTTGGGCGATGGAGGGCAAGATGACCAATAGTCAAATAGTCAAGAAATCTCCTATCCTAACTACTTTTCTTTGACCTCCCTGGAAAATGTCAGAGGTTAAGGAAAGCTGTGAAGGAGAATTGATAAGAACTTAGGAAAAAACAACTGCGGTATTTAGAGAATCTGACTGCACTTACACAAAGCTTTTTTTTTTTGTTGAAAAACTAAATTTATTTATAAAACATGGAAGATATGTACAGTGACAAACTCAGTGCTGTAGGCTACAGTTCAATAGGGTTTCCTGTCCAACAAAGAATCACACCTCCTTTTTTATGAGGAATTTAAAGGGACTCTAATGGCAACACCATGGCTACTATGAACAGTTTAGAGATACAGTATAAACTACCATGGCAGCAGACCTCAGGTAAAACCTATCCACCTTTCATAGCACAGGTTTATCAGGAAGTTAAACCTGACATCACTAAGTTACTCCTAAGTTGCTCTAATAAGCCAGTAAGTGCAGTGCAAGTCAATCAAACCAGACACATCCCCAAACATACCCCTCTTTGAGGTGTAATATCTATTAAAATTCTGGAATTATTTTAAGAAGGGCCACCATTGACTTATTTCATGAGAGAAATTGATCTCAATGGAGCCTGCAGTTTTTTGGAGCCAGCCCTTGGTGGCTCTCGGTGATACTGCACTTCTGAATAGGCTTCATTTTTCAGACCTGGAGTCAATGTCCACTTTTTATATATGGTTGGATTAGTGGACTCCACCAGTGTCTAGGACTCCATTTCTAAACTAATGCTAACTAGTGTTGTTGCTGTAGGGGAGCAGAGGAGAGACATTGAGACAAGGCACGTGGAAGCAAGCATGAATTACACATCCTTTGGATCTGTTCTAAGTCACTGTCATAATCTGTCCTCGGTATGTTGTAGAGATCAGGGTGGCAGTGTTTGCAACATATTTTCATCCGGGCAGATGTGTGAAATATCTTTAAAGACATCTTGCAACAACCATTGCACATTGGGCCCATCGCACTGTCTTTGGCAAAAGATCCCATTATCAACAGCTGGCAGGTTAGATCTTAACTAACAGCACCTGAGGTTCTAGCTTGGGACAGTTTTACAGCCCTGGGGGATGTTGAACCCACAAATGTACAAGTAAAGTAGTGATCTACAAGTCCTTCACTGGCACACTTTCACAAATCTTGTGCAGATAGGCTGTGTAACTGCGTTTGCCTCACCTTTGTCATCCGAGTGCAGACCACAATATTACCAATATTTTTCTTCAACACTAAATCACTCATGCTGGTATTTTCACTGCTCATGCCTCTTATTTTTGCTCCATAAATGGCTACTAACAATGTCCATCAACATGGCCAGCTAGGAGCTACATTTAGCTAGGATGTTTTATGAATATGACCCCTGGTGATTTTAGAGTTTGAAACACTACAATTCCAGTTCTTAAAATTACATAGTCACTTATTTTGTAATAGTATCCAATAATGCCCCTTTACTCCCAAATGTCCACTCTTTTGACTAACACAATTCACCATCAACAGTGAGCTGGCACAACATTTGGAGAAATAGTGGGATTACTGGACAAACTCAGGGTCTGTGCCTTTAAAAAATAATGATTTGGGTTGGCACATTAAAGTATGCTTTTTAAAGTCCAAGCATAAAGTATCACTTCAGATGACATAAAAAGCAGAAAGACAATACAGGAAAATTTTGAAACTATAAACTCATCATGGTGGCTGTTTCTACATATGAAATAAATGGATTCATCAAATTGAAGTATTTACACAGTGACTGTTGTAACTGTGGAAACGTGTTTCTAGTTTGATTAAAACAAACTGCGACAAGAGTAAGAGAAGGTTTGTACAGTAATGTATTTCTGTCCTGCAAACATTGTTTCAGTCTTGCACCAGGCAAGACTCCTATTTTCTAAAAACAACATAGAGAGCAAATCCAGGCATTCAGATCACTTTTAGCCCCAGACTCAATTTTCTCGCAGCAATTTTGTGATTTTGTGACATCACCTACCACAGAGAACCACAGTGCATTTTAACAGCTTTGTTACAGCACTTGCCAACGATATGGCTATTTCTATTGTTATATCTGTTATATGATCATTAAAATCTTTAATCTAAAGAATTTTGTATAGTGCTCTGGCCTCTGTGTAGGTCTTAAGGATAATACCACAGCATGTAGCTCCAGTCTGCGGCAGTGTTCACAGTGGTAAGAGTCCTGACGGTAGGGCAGGTGTTTGGACATCAGACCCAGGGCAGCAGTGGCAAACGCAGCACTGATAAGATGCAGCACAAGGACGCATTTCACCTGCAAATGACAAAAGCAGTGAGTACAATTGGGTAATTACACAAACCTACCTACAGAAAAGCACATGTGCCTGGAAAGCTACTGTTGTATGATGCTGCATCATGCCTACATGCAGTTCTGTCAAGCATTCCTTCAAATTCGTCTGTGTCAGGCAGTGTGTCCCGGGTGTTAAGTTGAAAATGCTCTCTGGCGCATACCTGGTGCCCTTCGGCATAAGGAGCAGCTTCAGATGAAGGAGAGCCCAAATGGGTTGTGACACATTGTTTGTAATGTTAAAAAGCTGCATGTGCTGTAGGAGTTCAATGAGACACACAGGCGAACCGGTTTGCAGACCCAGATCTCTTTCAAGGCTGATTTACATTTTCATGATTAATGTATTATGTGTTTAATTAATGTAATTACACAGACTAATTGATGACTAATGTTGCTATGCCGGCCTGTTGCTGACCACTGTCCACTGCGACTTCAACTGCTGTGTATTCTTGCCTGTGTTTGTCTGCTGAGTCTAAATAAAGGAGAACTGTTTCTCTCTGGGTCATGCATTTTTGGAATCTCTAACTCTGAGCCATGACAATCTTTCAAACTATCTTGAAACATCCACTTGTATCATAACATATACCTTTTATAATGTTAAAAATTCATAAAAATCATCCATGCTATTGTAACTCAGCTCCTGATCTATTTATGAAAAAGAGAAGGTTTAGGAGGCGGTCTTAGTTCAATAAATAAATACTTTACAACAAACATTTTTCTAATGTCAAAAATTATAAATAAGATTAATCAAAGAACAAATTTACTATCCACACAGTTACATTTTGGTTCACTAAAAAGGACCTAATATCCTAATTCACTTTTAGGGAGATCTTCTTTGCCAATAGCAGGCTAGTTGTTTAGTCAGTCAAAACATGAAATTTCAGTACAATAACAATTGCCTAGCCTAAGTGTTAAAGTATGTTGTAGACTAGACTGCCCTTTAAATGACCACTGAATGAATCTGATTGTGTATGTCCAACAGTGTGCGTCTGTTTCACTTGAATGGGTCCAGACTGTAACACAATGCTTTGGTTTGCTCCACATTGTAGAAGCCAGACTCACCCAGAACAGAGTAGGTCGCCTCCCACTGTGGACCAGTACTGAACCAGACAAGGTCACCTGGTGGTTACAATTCAACTTTCTTAGACACAGCATACGTTTTAATAAGAAATAATCAAGTCCAGGATGTATGTCTTGCAGTGGTAAGAAAAATATGAAAGGCATGAAGAGATTATGTGACCTGACCTGAATCTGGATATACATATTGTCTAACATTAACAAAACTTTACATTCAGTAGTCTCTAACTAACCTGTATGACAACGATCAGGAAGAGGGCCACATCCCCTGTAAAGTGGACCTCGTGGATCTGGAGCACAGAGGCACTCAGACAAAGAATCAAAGCCCCAATAACGATCTGGATAGCCTGAGGGAGAGGTTTGAAGAAGCAGGTTAGAAGAGGTGATCAGCATATATGGTTCTCCAGACGCATTCCAAATATGGCAGATAGTCAGAAAGTCAGCTTTCATACACTTTAAATCAGAATCCCACAACCAGGGAAATATTTCTAATGAGGTTGATGACATGAGGTTACAATTACAATATTCAGTTCCCGATACAGAGTCAGCTGTTACTTGGGACAAATGCATGTATATGTGAGTAAGAATCACTGACTGACAGGGTCATATCTAATATGTGGTCTGGTTTAAAACTTGTGAATGCCTCTGCTCACCCCTAGAGTCTTAGGTTCCATCTTGAGGTGGGACTGCAGTTGGCTGGGGGAGAGGGTCCCCACCACAGGCATCGGGTCTTTATCATTAAGAGCCATCCTGCTGTTGATGGAGAAATGGAAACTTTAACAGAGCAGTAGGTACAAAATGAGTCGAGACAAGAAAAGAATCTACTGGAAGGTTAAAAGGTTTGGGAAGAATTTCAGGTAAGTATACAGTAAGGGGCAGCACAGTGGTGCAGAGGTTCACACCAAGAAGGTTCTGGGTTCGAGCCCCGGTTTGCCTGGGGCTTTTCTGCGTGGAGTTTGTATGTTCTCCCTGTGTCTGCGTGGGTTCTCTGTGGGTTACTCCAGCTTCCTCCCACAAACCAAAGACATGCAGGTTAATTGGTGATTCTAAATTCCCCTTAGGTGTGAATGGTTGTTTGTCTATATGTAATGGCCCTGTGATGGACTGGTGTACCCCTCCTCTTGCCCAATGTCAACTGCAACCCTTAACGGATAAGCGGTATAGATGATGGATATACGGCATGTACATGGACACACATGTATGCAAAGGAGCATGTGGGTGATAGACACAGGCATAGGAAGCACTGAAAATTAGTCCTCCCCCAGAAAATTTTTACTGAAGTGAATGTAATTTCCTGTATTCTGATGACTTTTTACAGGTGGTTTGACTTTTATCTGGCTATACTAGCATGAGAAAAATTATGGCTACATAATTGATTGGCCCTTGATCACATATTTGAAGATATTAAAAAGCCAAAAGTAAAGAAACTGATTTGATGACTAATTCAGAGCCATCTTTAAGAATAACCACTGGGGTTTTTTTTTATTGAAACAGAAACAGTTTCTGTTAAATTAATTTCTTGAATGTGGCCATGTCTATCTAATGATGTCCCGTGGTTTAACAGAATTCTACTGATGAAGTTGGTGGTGGAAACATGTAAATAAATATAATAAATGAATAACACAAGCCAGGTTATACTGGGGGCAGTATGTGTTGTGGAAGTCAACCTATATGTTGTGTTCAATAGTGTTTCTGCATTGTCAGGAGGTGGAAGTTATGATGACACCATCATGGGCAAAGGTAACTTTGTGCATATTTGGGTTTATTTAAAAGTTAAAGGACCCCACATCTCTCCATCAAGTACTTTGAAAAAAAAAATCCAAATATGGAAGAACATATCAGAGAGGATGGGGATACCACAAAATGAATCTTGCGATTGATTTTCACTCCAGTGGAATCCATTGAATTTTGGTCAACTGATTTGTTCTGACATACACAAAACAGCTGACAATCAAGGGAATGCAGAAATATAGTCTGTTAATACAGTTACAAGACACCCTGAAGATTCCATTAAGCAAAAATGGTTCAACAGCTGCCACCAAATCATGACTTTGCTGCCTTTTACTGTGTATTTCTGGTCCCTACTATCATCAGTGTACATGTGTGTCCTTGTGTGCAGGCTGGTTGATAACAAAATGGAGAACAGCTTTTTAAAACTCTGCTCTATAGTGCCAGTAGTGGTCGGATGTTGAAAAGGTGTATAAATAATCCAGAGTGGTAAAATAAGATAAAATAAGATAAAATAGAACTTTATTAATCCTGGAAATTCTTGTGCCAGACATAGCTCCAAAACAGTAAAAGAACAAAGCAGTTAAATATATACGTGAAAAAAACAATGCAAAAAAAGAATAGAATGACTCAGATATGTTTTCAGACTGAGCACTCTCAGAGCTTGATTCACTGATGAAGACTGTGAGATTCATCTTGAAGCCCTGGAAAAGTTACAAAATGGACTTTTACTTTGTCAAAATGTCCATATGTGTTTAAAAGTACAGTCTACCCCACATACACCAGTCTACTAACTTCTCACAAATGTTTGTAACTCCATATTAGTCTAAATAAATCACAAGTCAACATAATTTGTGTGTACTAGGATTAAAAAACACAGCAAAATCTGTGACAAGTTGTCCTGCTGTCCTTTACCTCCATGCTTCAGCTCCAGGTAGATGTTGCCCTGAAAGATATTAGGTCCCCTCAGAAGAAAAAATGGCAGTGCAGTGGGATCTTACGGGATTAAAACTGTGGAACAAGACTGTGGATGTGATTCCAGTTCCTCTTTGTGTAGTTTGATTGTTGTCCCCTAACAGGAGGTGTTCCACTGACTGGCTGCTCAGAGCTGGGCCACCATGGAGGCCCTGAAAGGCAGTCCTCTGAACATGATGTTAATATTTGTCAAACTATCATTGTGTGTTTTGTACTTTTTAGTTAAGAAAGTGAAATTGGAGGAGATGCCCCACTCTCTGTCTTAGGGTCAGTGAGAGGTTGGTGAGCCTGTCACACAGATACCCCCGTTTATTCAAGATGTCTTCAAGGGTAAATTTTATATATATATATATATATATATATAAAATATTTGATATCTATTTTCTATTTACTCTGTCAGCATTGATTTGAGAATAAACGTGCTGAATATACGGGATGTCGCATGTATCTCTGTCCAGACTGTCTTCCAGTTCTGACATGCTATAACTTCCACGAGTCAGCAAAACCAGGGACATCTGCCACTATAGGAGACTACAAAAATACAGTGCTGACTTATCATCATCTGTGTATTAATCTGCTGACGCGGAGAACATTAAAGATGTGCAGTCGACCTCTTTATGTGCTACAGATCATAACAGCCACAAGCCCAATGTTTAATTAACACCTGTGACCTCCATACAGAAACATACAGAGAATTAGCATTCAGTCTTCGTCTAGTTTAGAATGAGAAAACAGATCCTGAACCAAAAAAAATCAGATGTGATGAGTTAGAGAACGGCCCTCTGCTCCGCGGCTGAGACAGACGCACTGATAAGACCGCAGAGTGATTTGGCACAGCTCCAGAAGCCAGCTCCAGGACACGACATGAGAAGTGACTGTGAAATGTCAAAGAGTGCCGCACGGATTTAATGTCCACAAATTGTGAGGACATACAAACAACTCGGATGCTAAATAAGCAATGACGCTTCGCTTCCTTGGCGCTGTTTTCAATGTCACTCCGTCCTGTCCCAGGCATCCTCTCCTGGTTTCTCCTGCGGGACAAAATGCAGTGAACAGATGATCTTACCTCATCTGTGTTCCAGCAGCTCGCCGTCTCTTTCGTTTTCTGCTCGGTAAAGATGTACAGCGGAGTGTGCTGTCAGTGTTGTGTGGCTGCTCTGCAGGCTGCAGCGGGGTGTGTTCAGGAGCTGGATTTCACTGCAGCACACTGATGCTGCGACTTTTTTTTTTTTTTTTTTTTTTGGACTTGCTGTGTGATGCAGTTCACGTTCATGACTGCAGCCTGCAGCAGGCTGGGCTGGGCAGGCTGGGCTCACCCTTACATAACCTGTAAAAGAAAACATATATAACTCTAAATTATGTGGGAAGAACAATATGGTGAATATAGATATGAACAATCATGATAACACAACATTAGAGACAGATTATAAACATGTATAGAGTATGAAGAGTATGCTCAGGGGGGAAGTCGGCCAACTTTCAAGTGCTGCCAGCAGACCTGGGCCACTTGACCGCCTTCCCACCATGAAGACCTGGAAAGAGGACAGACTACACAAACATACAAGGAGCAAAACCAAGACCATTCACACATCCAAAGGAACACACATGGTGGGAGAGTGAGGCAAAGACAGATCGAGTGACAGATGACAGGCAGATCCAAGTCATAATGATTTGTTTGATCCACAGTGCTAACATTCAGGTAGACACATTCCACTGCAGGACAGTAGTTTCATTTGTGTGCATGTGTGTGTGATCTGTCCAGGTGTACCACATCTCCCACTCAATGTCAGCTGGGATTGGCTTCAGGTCCCCACAACCCTTGAGGGTAAGTGGTATAGATAATGGATAGATGTATTGTTCTAACACTGGGGGAGTAAATAGGCCAAGTAAAAAGGGCCATGAGTCCTACACTGTTCTCAGTATGGATGTGGGTATCCTCTAACTCCCTTAGTGTTGAAAGTCACCGAGCTGAGCTCCATGCTGAGCTCCTGTTATTTCTGTAAATGTTTATATGTATCTGCAAAATACAACTTCTTATGGTAAATGTACTGCAATTATATAGCACTTTTCTAGTCATATCGACCACTCAAAGCGCTTCACACATTCACACACACATTCATACAGCACTTGTTCTATACATTTAATTGTCCTCTAACACATACACACACATTCACACACCAATGACACATCAGAGGTAATTTTGGGGTACTTCAGCATGGAGGAGCCAGGGATCAAACCACCGACCTTCCAAATGGTGGGCGACCACTCTACCTCCTGAGCCACAGCTGCCTTATATTAACAAGGGAACTGAGGTTGCTGTGCAGATCCTGTGGCAGGATCTAAGAGTTGTACCTAACCCTAACCCAAACTATGACCTCACTGAACTGAAATGAAGTTTAAGATTTGATATGACATTTGTCCACAAGGTGGTGCCAAGAGACAAGCAACTTTTCTCTGGCTATCACAGTGTTTGCAGCCACAGGATGGTCAACTCTGCCTCCTGCAGCAGTCTAACAGTTGTATGGAGTCCAGTAACTTCATGATTCATAGTAATACAAGAAAAAACACTGAGACTTGAAGTACTGTGCAGTATTTTGTTTGTTTGTTTGTTTTGTAAAGGTATTGAACACTGGGTATATGCTTTGAAGAGAGCTACATTTGCAATTCACATAAAGCCCATTATTGAGGTCACGTAAAACTCGTTTAGTCTCAGCAAACCATAGTGACTTGCCTCATTTGGATTTGATGGACGTATAGTGTAAGAAATATGAAGTGCAGGTATTGGTCTTTTTGTGACAGCTGTGTTCAGTGTCATGTTGTCAAGCTAGGAAATGCATCTATGGTGCTGCATTCATTTTTCTCTGATGGGATAGTTCTGACTGGGTGACATATAAACCTTTACATGGATGTCCTTCCCCAGGTTAAGAAATCTAAGGACTGATATATGACAAATGATTATACACCTGGGAGCTACACTGATCAGCCACAACATTAAAACTGATAACTGAAATATTAGAGATATTAGTCCCAAAGATCTTCCCCTGCACCTCAGTAAACATGTGGCGGCAGTAAGAATTACAAAGTAGAGCAGCTGGATGGGCCATAAATCTGAACTAAATTGTTGCATATATTGAAGGATAAGCCCAACACTTAGGGAAATCCTCATTCTCTGTCTAACCCACAGTCAGAGTTTTTGGAAGACTGATTTCAGTACTGACTGCGAGTATGGGTGTGAGGTCACCATGTGCAGAGGTCATCACAGTCTCTCCTCCATAATTGGAAAACATGCAACATTCATCATCTTCTGTTGTTCATTCACAATGAACAAACATACTACTACAATGAGAGAAATGTGTTGCGTACAGTTACACAAATAAATTCATGTAGAATTCATACATTTTAAAGACTACAGGGAAGCCATGTGAATCACTAGTGTCAGAGGCTGTGCCACAGTTGCCACAGCCACACACAGTTTTCTGTGTGAAACATCTACTATGGCCTCATGGCTCATACATCCTGCATTAAAACAGGAGCAGGGGTCTGTAATATGTCATAAAGCTTTGTGTTCAGGGTTACATTACTTCAACCAGTATCCATCTACAAAACTCTCAACATCCAGTATGTTGTACAGATCACAAGATGTTTGTTTTCCCCTTTCCATTCACAGATGCCTGCTGGTTTGTTGGACTGTCTCTTTGTGACTGTTACTTTAAGTATCTTGTACACGCGGAGCAGCAACAAGGTTTTTTATGAGCTGCAGCTGTGATTTTTTAAAAACAAGTGAAACACCATGTGACACCCCTAACAGGGCCATATGGATTCAGAGCTGAGAGGCATCCAAGCTATTTCTTAGTACACAGGAGCACACAGAACAGTAAGACCTGTCCTTTATGAAACACCTCACCAGTTACTGTTTTCTGTCCCTAACGTGACAAGAGCTCAAGAAAATTAAACATAAGTAGTTATTTTTAGCATAACATCTCTGAAATGTAAAAGTCTTGAGTGAAAGATTGAGACAAACAAATGTGCCACTGCACTAAGGTACTGTTTAATTTGCCCAAGAATAGAATGCATTTGTTGATATGACAAATGAATTTTATATTTATATTTATTTTCTAGATTTCATGACATCAAAAATGATACTGGTTGCCTGAATGAGCTGCATGATGATGACCATGCACCCCAATGGACATAATGATGTAATTTAAAAATACAGTAGCCAAAACACATTGTGTTGTCAGTGAGCCCAAGATGAGAGAAAAGAAGTGCTGAATGGATGAGAGAGGAATCAAGGAAGCATGTTTTCAGAGAAACAGGCCATACTTTCCTTCGAACACAGACATGATGTACTGTCCAAATACTAATAAGGGCACAGTTACTGCTGCCAGCAACTTTGTCAAGTTAGAGTGATGTTCTCCAACATGACTAAAGTAAATGTGAAATGTCTCTGCATGTATCCCCTTAAAGAAACAGACAAGCAGCTGCACATTCATTAAAAACCTGTATTTTAATTGATATTGTATACAGATACAGACCACAGTTTAGAAAGTCACGGCTCAAACAATGAAAGCACAAAACCAGCAATGCTTTATTTCTTCATTATTTTGTTTGTTAATTCATTATACTTCATTATACACTGATCAGCCACAACATTAAAACCACTGACAGGTGAAGTGAATGACATTAATCATCTCTTTACAATACAAAGTTCTGCTGGGAAACCTTGGGGCCTGATATTCATCTGGATGTTATTTTGCTACATGCCACCCAATTTAACATTGTTGTAGACCAAGAACACCCCCCATGGCAAATGCACTCCCCAATGGCAGGGGCCTCTCCCAGCAGGACAGTGCTCCAACCACACCACAAAAACTGCTCAGAAATGGCTCAAGGAACACAACAAAGAGCCCAAGGTGTTGACCTGGAGGCCCCACCCTGCAACCCACAGGACAAAAAGGATCCGCCTAAAATATCCCAGTGCCTGACATCACAGGACACCCTCAGAGCTGTTTTAGCGACACAGGGGGAGGGTACACAATATTATGCAAGTGGTTTTAATGTTGTGGCTGATCGGTGTGAAAAATATACTTTCTCTCTGCCACACAGGGATGTTAAGGCTCAGAGAATCCAATATTTGATCAAACTGTTTTTACTGGTGAAAGACAACAGCCTCTTCTCTCTGATTAATGGAGTACCTTATTTTATGCTTCCTTTATTAATCAGGGCTCTAATTACCACAGATCCAATCATTCTGACTAAATGAACACAAATACAGTCTTGGTGGGGATATTACACCTGAGTTGAATCTGTTATGTGTCCTGGTATAAAACTGCAGCATCAGATCAGTCCAATCACCTGTAGCATCCAGTCACTAAACAACTTCTAATAAAGGGGTGTGTTGACCCAATGAAGAATGGACTGTTGTATTATTGCTCATGTTTCCTTTAGGCTGATGGTGGACCAGATCAATACCTGGGTCACCCGATGAACGAGGAGACGTCTTAATAAGGCAAATGTGACGCACCCCAGCTTTGTTTATGTGATGTGGCAGCACTGTGTCATAGTGGAGGTTGTGGATGCATGCTTATTGAGGTTGTGTCAAAATGGTCTAGTGTGTATGATGAAATAAGTGAAAGTGGACCAACAGCTCCACCAAACATCACCTAAACTGTAGCCAAGGCACGTTCACATTCTGTGTTTAATACCATCTCACAAACAAATGATGAACAAGCCTACTGCCTTTTCCAGGTGCAGATGAATTTGTGCATGTGTGATAATCTACCTTTACCATCTATATCTACTAGTACTGTTGTGGAACATCAATATTAACTTACTTCACAAACAGCCATGTCCCTTCTGCCTGTGAGTAAAATGTCTGCATGAGCCTAGACTCTTGTTGAAATTTTTAAATGAACAGTTCCATTCATGTGTGATTTGGATGACCTTTTAAAAAGTTATTCCATTAAAACAGATGCATAAATGGGCAGTCATTAACTTTGCACCAAATGCTGACTATTCTACAAAAATATTGAAAGAACCAGCTGTACTGGATCAGCTTGTACCTTCTAGTAAGTGAAACAACTAGAACATTGCAGCCTATGTGTTACGGCCTCTGGCAACAACAAAGAAGTATGTACCTGCATTTAAGTACCACAGGAAGATTATCTCTCATTCACATTTTACCAGTCAGGACCTCTCACTGGGCTGACTGATAGTCATCACCATGATGACTCTGGTACCTGGGAGGCCCCCACCTACCTCTGGTCTTATCTATGGCAGTTTTGATGTCTGGGACTATTCAGATGGGTGTGTTGGGCAAGTGTCCATTAGAGCCTGTGAGTGCCCCATTACAACTTAAGCCACTGGCCTGTCCGCTATGCAGGGTTTGTCCATTCTGTTTACTCAGAAATTGGTTTCCCCTGAGGGCCTCCTGCTCCACAGGGGTCCTTCTATCAGAGTTTCTAGTTGGAGTTCCTGCTTGCGGGGCTGTTCGGCTGCGGCAGCGCTGTCTTATCACATACAAAAGCATGGTGATTAACAAACTGAGGCAGAGAACCAGCAGAACTGACACAGCCACCAGCTCCTTTAAATAGCAGGGGCCTCGAGCCAACTGCAGCAGCTCCCTGTCCTGAAACTCTGCCTCTTTCTGTCGCGATTCCCGTGTCCACAGGGTCAAGTTCCTGCCCAGCTGTCTGGTGATGACCTGTGTGTCTCTGCTGGACAGTGTTGGTGAAGTCTCTGCTTGTCTTGTTTCTTGTCTCTCAGGCCAAGTCCCCACAGAGGTACGTAGTCCAGGTTTAGGCCTGGCCACAGCCTGTGTGGTGGGTATAGGGTATGTTTGAGGCCAAGTGTGGCTGGTTGGAGTTTGAGCCATGGGGCTGCTTTTCTGTTTGACATGATAGATGGCCATAGTCTGTTGGTAGCCGTTCTCAGTGGACAGGCAAATGTAGTGGCCCAGTGTGGCAGGGGTGGCCACAAAGCTTAGACTCCCGTCCCCCAGCTGCAGGTATAGGTCGGAGGACAGTCGACTGTTGGGACGCTCCCACAGCTGCTGAGACAGTTGCGAGGCTGCAGGACACTGCAGCCGCACCACTTCGTTCAGAGACACTGACACCAGCTCACCTGCAGGACACGAGGCTGACATACAGATTACAATTCACCAAAACCCAATGTACACCAAAACCCACCATTCCCCTCTACACAGTGTCATCAGACATCATGAAAACTGTCAGCAGAAATCTAAACTTGAGCATGTCCATAGCACACTGGTTAAGGCTGCATGTAAACTAATTTTCTTCATTACAGACTACTCATACATACAAAGTATGCCTACTCTACAGGGGTAAATGTGCTAAGCAAATTCTCAGCTCACATAATAAAAGCATACACCATTTGCCTTGGGTCAGGCTGTGGTTAAAAACCCATTAATGCACACAGGGGAAGTACATCTAATGTGATGGTGGAGAAGGGTGTTCAAAACTGTGGCAGAGCATGTGTTGTAATGCAATGATTCTCAGCCCTGCTCCTGGGAACCCCAAGTCCTGCTTTGTCAGATGGGTTCAGGTGTACTCAACTGGTTACGTAAATTAGGTGCAGGTAGATAGGGTTAATGTCAACGGGAAATGTGCATGCTCAGGGTTATCAGGAACAATACTGAAATTACAGTTTCAGTCTATGAAATGCTCCATGATGTCTTCAAACTGCATAATGAAGACTATTGTCTTTGATGTGCCAATTCAGCTACGTCTTTAGTGCACACAGCTGAAACATGTGCACAGTATTATTTATCAATGCTTCTTACAACAGCATTACATAGTTTGTCCACTGACATGCTTGATTTTACTCTTTAAAATGCCCCTGCAGCACACATCTTAGTCATAATTCTTATCTCATAACATTTTAATGGATCCTTATTCAAATTATCTGTACATTTATATTACTGTAATGCAATACAAATGTACAGATACACAGTTAGGAGGCAAGCCAATTGTAAAAACAAGTATATCATGAGCCTTAGTGTCTTATTGGAAGATAATTCAACTATGAGGAACATTTCTAGCATTAATGTAAATGTCAGTGTTAAATGGAATAATGCAAAGCAAAGTAGTTGAGACAAGTGAAACTTACCTGTAGGCAGTTTGTTTGGACCAAATCTGGCTCTGTGTGTTAATGTAACATGGTTGCATGCTTCTTCAACATTCCCCCTGTCTATGTCCTGGCCTCTGAGGAGTGAAAAGCACAGTCAACAGAGAAGGCTGCTACAATTACAGATTCTTCACCTTGAATGATGAGTGAAAAAGCACTTCCATTTCCTTTTTATAGTTTACAGGCACTATTGTTTCTCTTTACCATGGTCAGTAGGTAGGCCAACCAGTCCTCTTTTATGTCACCAACCGTGTACTGAGTTCAGTGTTGGTTCCAGTTCATTTAGACGCAGACAAAAACTAAACCAAAAATACTGAAAGGATAGGTTCACAATTTCTCAAGTCAGTTTTAAAACAACAGTCAGCTTCCCTTGTGTATACTGAAAGAGAGCTTGCTGAAATTACTCCTCCTGTTCATACTAGACATTAAGAGGTCCTCATGCACCTCCAACGTAAGAGATCAGGCACAAAATCCACAGTCCTTGTTTTGTGTAAAAATATGTTCCAAATGTATGTTAATTGTTTTTATTCCTGTAGTGCAGGAAACTTTGGATAATACCCACTTGATTTCATTAATTCAGTGAACTGAATTTGGACAGTAAACTGTTGAAGCTTTATACTGACTCCTGATAAACTTTGGAACGTATTTCTGAACAGAATGAGGACTGTGGATTTTGGGCCCCATCACAAACAAAATAAAGAAAACTTAAGAAATACTGATGAGTCTATCCAGTTATGTCTGTTTTTTTTAATAGAAACATACATCTAAAATAAGCTATACTCTCTTGAATGCAAGAAAAGTTTCACATGGAAAACTTTGCATTTAGGGTTTTTGAATTTCTTTTACCATGATCTCACCTACCTCGACTTGAACCTGGAATTTTCTCAGCCCCTGGATAGGGCATTGGCTACCACATTGTTCACAAGAGTAAGAGCAAATGGTGAACTAAAGTTTGGAGCTTTAAGTACTGGAGGGCTGAACAAAATAGCCTGTACCTGAATTAAAGTCATCTGACACACTTCACAGCTATTCTAAGGAGTACAGGCCACCTGATGTCCCAAGTATGTCATTTTGCAGTTTCATAAACATTCATAGATTTCATTGTACCATGGGACCTTTCAATTGCACCCTGTGACTGGGGATGTATGAGACAACTACTTAGGGGCCATCTGTAATTCTGCCTAAACCTGTTTTAGGTTTGTCAAGCAGTTGTAGCACAAGTGATAAACACATTTCAATAGGCTATTGCTATCATTTCCAGTCTATAAACATGTTGTTGCTCAAAGGACTGCTCAACTAAATATGCAACATTTTCAACATAAAATTGGCAAAATCTTGTACTCACAGACTGGTCTGAGTGTTAGAAGCCTTGACACAGGAACTGTTGGCAGGGTCCCAACCACAGAAGGGGTCTCGGGCCAGAACACATTGAGCACAGGTCCAGTAAAAGGAACAGTTTGCTGTTGGAACCCTCACCACACCTTCTGATGTGCCAACATATATCATACCCTGCAGGTACAGAATGAAATCAAAGAACTTTAACTAATGATTTGGTATCAAATAACAGATCACTGTGGGGATTTACTTGGATGAGCTGATTGAGATGATTGAGTTTTATCAGTGAATAAAACAACCTTAAATGATATAAAGGTCAGTGGTAAACTGCCCAAGGTTTAAAAAAAAAAAAGAAAAAAAAAGGTCTGAGTCATCAAAAACTGAAAAATCATATAAACTTCACAGAACACACAGAGGTTACAGAATGAGTTAACTTAAACCTTTCCTGCAGCAGTGGACTTATAAACTCTCTGTCTGTACAAAGGCAGTGTTAGAACAAACTGTGTTACTAAAACCTCAGATACATTATTAAGACAATAGTGTACTGTAGGAATTGGTACTGTATATTACTATCAGAATGGTGAGAAAAAGGTGAGTAACAAAGGAAGACACACGTTGGTCAGGAGTTCATCCTATAGCATGATAATGGGTCAAACATCAGAGGAAAAGAACGACACACTGGCTTCAAATAATGAAGGAGCAGCACAGTCTCCAGACTTAAACCTCATGGAGCTGGTTTGGGATGAAATGGACAGAGGGGTGAAAGGAAAGGAACCTACAAGTGCAACACATTGGTAGGAACTTCTGCAACAGTCTTGGAATGAAACTAGAAAGAATGTCATGGCTGCATCAAAAATTTTAATTTAATTTAGGTCAACAAGTAGGTTTCAAGATTCCTTGCTTTTAAAATCTCCAGATGAAACTATATTTTTTAGAAACACAGAGACAATGAATTATGTAAATTTAAATACATACTGTTTTATACATATATGTGTATTCATATATTCCATACATTAACACACACACCCCTTATGTCAAACAAAACTTCTTAGTTAGATACCAACTACTTGTACTTGTTCAATAACAATTAAGCTACATCTAATCTAAAGTCATGAAGGTTCATGTAAAATGGACCAGGCTTACAAGAACAGAGCAATCAATTACAGGAAAGGATGATCACCTTGATGTGCCATTCAGAAATGGCCACATGGTGGCACCACTGCACGTCTATTCAGGGTTACTGTGCATAACAAGGCCAAAATGTTTACATCCAGATTTCACTTCAGATTTACTTCACCCAAGTATCATTTAGTCTACTACAATGAATACAGTCTGGTGTGATGGTGAGAAGACTTGTCACCATAGCAGACCATCTAGTCTGAATCTTAGAGCTAAATCATAGCCTAAATGTCTGTCTCAATGTTTACCTTGGGTATGGAGAGCTTCAGGCTCTTGATAGGCTGAGGCTGTTCAAAAACCTGGACCTCCTCAATGATATGGGTGCCACTCTGCAGCAGCACTGCTTTGTGAAGGTAACCAGACTCTAAAACGGAGTTAGTGAGAAAACACAGTTGATGTTAATACAGTGGACAGACTTAATACTGTACAACACACACACAGTTGACAGGAACATCACGCAAAAGATGGTAATTTGGGCTACGAACCGATGAATAAATTATGGGCTGGTGTAATTGGGTGCGATTTAAAAAAGTACATTTACATGCACACTAATATTCCACTATCATGGCAATATTCTGAACTTGATACAGTGCATGTAAACAGCATATTCCATTTGGATATTCAGAATTTGGCCTTATTACAAATTCAGCACAGGCCACTTGCCTGTGCACTGTACACAAACCAACTACACAACAGTTTGCAAGACTGGGGTAGAGATGCATGACAAAAAGAAAAGCCTACATTTCTGCATGAAAGTCTTGGGACCGATGACCATATATAATGACGTATATATTCATTCGCTCTTTCTGTATGCATATATATAATCCATAAATGCTTAAAAGTAGGACATACTGTGTCATAGTGGTCTGCCTTCCACAGGGCCTACCTGTAAGCAGAAAGAGGACAGTGTAGTCTCTGTTGTTGGCAGCTGAGACTCTCTGGACAGCTAGATGGCTGTAGTTGTGCTCAGCAGACACCATGGTCAGACTTCTTCCAACGGGCCGCACACTGTCATCTGCCAGGAAGTTTTCTTTGACAAAGCGCAGGGCGTTGTCTGATGCGTTATGCAAACCACACTGTCACACAAACAGGCAGTTTGAAAGTAATTAAACATAATTTTGTTCACAGTTTCACTGCATTAAAATAATACCTATTGTACATGTTAAAGTAAGTGAAACCACTTTCATTAAATGACTCAATTTCAACAAAGCTTGGATCTTATCGTCATAGTTTTGTCTGTTATTTGTTATTTATTATCAGAATAAGAACACCTGTGTGAGGTCAGCTTGTTAGAGTTAAAGCCAGCATATCTGCCTGCTTGCCTTATTCATTTACAGTCTTACTGAGACTATACAAGTTTTCTTCCTTTCAACAGTCAAATCAACAGTCATGTCTCAGTCCCTTTACATTTCCACATCAATTAGGAGTGACCATTTACCTCTCCTGGATTTGCAACCTTCTCTTGAACCCGTGTGCTCCACTGTAACGTGTCCCTGTTCAGAACCTTATAGTTACCAGAGAAAACTGATTTGATGTCATTAAGGCTGAATGAGCACACTGCTGACCGTCCAGAGTTGACAGACCTGGTTAATGAAAAACAAACATTACACTATGTAAGAGAGTCACATATAAAATCTATATGATGCTTCAGCACACAACAATTTATTTCTCTCTTCCTTCTGTAAATAAATAAGAATGACAGCTAAGGGTCAGAGAAGTATGAAGATACAATGCTGCAGCCTCCTGCTGCTCATGTACCATCTGTTCCACCGTGATTCATTTATTCTTCCTTTTTGATATGTTTAAAAATGTATTATCAAAATTCAGTCAATGTAAATGTTGCCTAATTTTTTGTGTGTTGAAACATTGTTAAAAATGAATACCTTGACCTGTCCTCAAAGGTCCCTCAGGGTGTTACATCACCCACTTTGGGAACCATAGCTTTAAGCAGCTCTGAGTATGGTGAGGACAGCCATAAGTCACAAGTGAAGTGAGACTCTGGCTCTGTACCAAGCAACAAGCTGGCTAAGAAAAACACTGAGAAACACAAGCTTAAAGCACCTTAGAACTGACACTGATGAAGTGAGAAAACACATCACCGTAGATTCAGGGAACATAAAGTAGGTACTGCATGGATCATGTCATGGCCCGTAAGCTTACTAACCACTGTGAAGTGAAGATGCCATAAAACAGAGTGTCATCTGCAGGAGCTCCCTCTGCTGGTGGGAGGGTGTCTAAGTCCTGGATCACATTGTAGGGTAGCTCATTGTCAGCCTGGCACAACAGTTGAGCTTTGGCAAATGTGGTCCAGCGTCGCTGCAGGGTCCGCTGACCCCCAACATCACTCTGACACACAAGAGGAGAACAAGTCGTCAAGCACAATGCATCACTGCAATTTACTGGTAACATAACTTTTTCAGTTAGCCGAGTGAAGATGTGGCCCCCCACTGTGGACTTTTAAGTAACAGAATTATGAAAATCTCAGATTCTCACAATTTTTCCGACACCAATTATTTAATTGCCTTAATCTAAGTGGTGCAAAAATACCAAATACCACCACCAATTAAATGTCCTTAAGCCTCTTGTCTTTTATTCTGAAGGCCAGAGGTCCATATCAGAAGTCTTAGAGCATCCATTCATTCACTTTTACTGAGCATTCCTCTGAATATTTTTTTCTCCTTACAGTCTATTAATCCATGCACTCAGACTTTCACATTTGTATTTACTTTCTACTGGTTGACTCCTAACAAAAAAGCATTGGTAGCATGCAGAAATACAAGAGTGGTTCAAGATTTTTCTATGGACATTTTGATACTAATGTAAATAATTTAAGATACCCATGGCCGCTTTCTCTGTAACAAAGTTAGATTAACTATTAAGGAGACCACACAGTAGGTTGTGTTTCAGTCAGTCAAGAAATTTTTGGTGCAGAATCACTTAGGATTTGGTATGTTTAAGGTTATGGAACACTACAAACACTGAGACACCATGAAAGAAACACTGCACACAGTTTGCCTAAAGATAGCCAATCCTCTGCACAGCAATGAACATCAACTGTATGTAAAATTTATTGGGCCTCATGTAAAAACATTTTTGGATTCTTGCCCAAAACGTCTTAGACTTTGCCCTGTGAGGTTTGTTTGTACAGTTGTCCCAAGCCTGATTCATCAAACCCTCTAAACTGTGTGCACAGCTTGTAGACACTTACCCAAGACTCCAAGATCTAACTGCTGCCAAGGGGGCTTCTACGAAGTACTGAGTTATAGGTCTGAATACTTTTGTAAATGAGAGATTTCAGATTTTTAATAAATTTGCAAAAAATTCTAAAAACATGTTTTGTCATTATGGATTACTGAGTGTAGACTGACGGCCAAAAATTTACAATTAAATCTACAAGACAATGAGAGTGAAGGGGTCTGAATACGATCAAGATTTTATATTATATTGAGGTGTTTCAAATTTTTGTGCTTCCCATTTAGGTACAAGAGGTGGTCAGAGACACTAATGCAAGTGCAGTGCACCGCCACTATGACCTCAATGCTAAAACACAGAATTAAATTAACAGGTCTATCATGGTTGTGATGGATTGCATTAGACTGCAAAGGTGTACCTGGTAAAATGGAAACTCAATGTATATTTTTAGAACATTTAATGTATACATCAAATGCATTTATATGACAGTAAAATGCCTGATTGTATGAGTGAAAATAAATTACTATGAGAATGAAAATATATGTGCATGAGAACAGAATGAATGCATGCAAGAGTAAAAAGTTAGATGTATGCGAGAGGTCCAGTGTGTATTTTGGTTTACATTGCTCCTCATATCCCTGTGAACAAAGGCAGACTATCTGTAAATATGAGAAAACTGGTGAATGAAAAATTCTCCTTAAATGCTTATGTGCCACTTAAGAACAAATCTGCTCCTATGAGTGGTTGTTGTGTGAGGCCCACTGTTTTATCCTTACCATGCAGATCTGAGAAACACGAGAGACAATAAATTTGTCGATGAAGTCATACTCTCTGCCCACTTCACTGAAGAAAAAGTAGATTTTCTCCTCATCAGGAATGAAACTGGAGCTGATGAAGGTTGGATCTAAAGCAAACAGATGAAGTTTGGGAAAATATGTAATCATAAAGCTATTTTTGACATTAAAACAAAAGGATACATCACAGCTTATCACCATGTTGGTATCTGTGACCTTCTGAATCTGTACATAAACCCTCCTGTTTGTGTGAAGCAGTCTTTCCAATAATGTCAGGAACATTTCAAAGTTGCCATAACACCCACAGTAAATGGGGAATGGACTCTATTTACTGTGGGTGTGTCATACAGTTTCTGAGCTCAGTTAAATATGATGGTATGACAGGAAATTTAACTACTTTAAAATCCTGGTTGCTATTGTCTTCATTACTAAACCAGCTGCGGTAAATTTTAGGGATGTCAGTTAGCTCATTGTTAGCTCAGAGGGACCATCGACACGACTGACAAGTGTTGGGGTGTTGACTTGACCAACTGGGCAGAGGGGCATGTGGTTTATTCTTGTCTCTCTAACTATGGCCCACACAGGCATATGCATATATTAACAACAAAAGTCTATCACTAGATTTAAAGAAAGCATTTGAGTTTACACTTCATATCCCTAATATGCTAGCACCAGTCAAGAACATGGCTTTGATGAGCAGTGTCATCTTGTGTCATCAACACACTTACCCTCCAGCCATCCTAATGTGTCATCCAACTTCAGGTCAACACGCCTGCCCTCACTGAGGTGCCGTGAGATAACCGGCCGGTTCCCCCTGTAGTCTGCCACTGTCCCAGTATAAAGCTCTCCATCTGTGAGAAATAAAAACACACACAGTAGGTGGTTTCCTGCATGAAAACATACAATATTACAGGTGCTACATTCTCAAACAATCAGATAGTCCATGACAGGGCCCAGCCTGACTATCACTGAAAAGGCTGATAGTTAGGAATAATCTCCAAAGATTTAAATCTATCTGTAAAACTGAAAATAGTTGGTTAAGATTGGTTATATCACAATACACTCATATTCAGACCCATTCACTTTTTTACAACTTGTGTGAAAAGAAAAAGAAAAATCTTTTTTCCCCTCATAAGGGAATAACTTAAAACATCCCATTGACATAAGTATTCACACCTGTTGCTATGACACTTGAAATTTAGCTCAGGTTCCTCCCATTTCTATGAATCATCTTTTAGATTTTTCTACACTTTGATTGGAGTCCACCTGTAGTAAATTCAGCTGATGGGACATGATTTTGAACTCACAGCTGACAGTGCATATCAGTTTCTTTAAACTGGCTTCAGCTTACATTTCATTCCAGCAGCTGTGGCATAGTTGCCTTACCTACGATGACAGCAGTGTTGCGCTGGTAGGGGTCATAGGGGCAGCGACCTCTGCCTTCATCAGACTTGATGCTCATTGTTAACATCTCTGAGTTCTGGACAGAAAAGAGGAAAAAGTCAAGCTGATATCAAGCTGAATAAAAATGAATGGAAAAAGCAAATCAAATCACACCAAATGCAAGTTACACTATTTTTTCAGTATAATTTATTAAAATCCATCAACGGTGAGCATTAACATATTGCCCCAGTGTTAAACAAACAAATCGGGTCAAATGTTGGTGCAACAAACTTACAACATAGGTACAGCGTGGACTAAAGGCAAATGTTCCACAGGCATAGATGTGAGAGGTGTTCAAGAACTGCAGTACACGAATGAAATTGGGGCAGTCAGCCTAGAACGACCACACAAACGACATCGAGTTAGATGTTTCACCAACAGTAAAAAGAACGGCAACAGCATATGACTAAAGCAGAACCTTTGGATTCAGTCCTAATATTTCCAGAACACAGACAGGTACCTCATCATAGTATGTTTCACCCACTAAAAATTCACATCAAATCAAAGATTAGGAGACACTCTGCTCCTACTCTTTTCTCATTATGTTTTGGACTAACACTTTCAGCAACCTAACAGTGTTTCTTATGCTCATCAAAGGAAATGTAAATGGTAGCTGTATGTCAAGAGGAAATATTTTGAACTTTGGAGTTTGTCAGTTTACAGTAGCTGTACATCTGTACCAATGAGCTACTTGCCATTTTCTTGCCTTTCATGGAACATTGTTCAAGGTCTTTGTCTGAAGGGCTCCAGTCCAACTGAAAGAAGAGAAGAGAGTCTTGTTCATCAGAGCAGCTCAGATTTACATCCATTTAAGCACAAGCTGCAGGTGAAAGATGAAAACTTCAGAGCACTTACATCGCATTTACATTGTCCATTACAAAACTAGGGTTCCTGTGTAGTGGTGGGGAACAAAATCCATTCAGATGTACAACTTCCTGATCTTGTTCATCAGCGATTATATTTTACTGTTGCTTTTAAAAACAGAGTTGTTACACTGCTGGGACGTGCATAAAGCTGCTGCCAGTTTTATCAGCAAGTGTATCCATTTTTGCATTTATATTATGTATGAGAAAATGTCAGCAGCAGTGCACAGCTGCACTGTTTTCTCAGAGCTACACTGTTCATATTATCACTCACATCATTTCACTGGAAGAGTCATTACAGTCACTGGAAACATCACACTGTCAAACACTGACAGTACATCTCATTAAGACCACTTAATTATCTCACATGACAATTCAGTGCACTATAAATATGACTGATTGTCTGACACATGGTGCAATAGAGTAACAACCAGAAACTGTGCCTTTGTCATTTATTGAACTGAAAATCATCTGTGATTTGAATTGTGAACTCCTGATGAACAGAGGTGAAGCTTATCCATCTTCTCATCTGACTCAGATCTTGCTCCATGTCATACCCCTCTCTCTCCTCATGTTTTCTGTCCATCTCCACTAAAGACTACATCATCTAAATCATCTAAAGATCATCTTTAGAATACATGTTCTCAGCTGTCTCATTAACTTACACTTTAACTGCAATTCCCTCAGCTCAAATGACAGATTAACTGCTTTCAGTCCACTGACATTTGGACTTTATTCTTAAACTGGCAGTCAACTACTGTCTGCTATGCTACAGGAGCTGATGTGACTATATCTGAGTTCTCTGAATGACACATGTCTTCTCTATCTGAGAACAAACAGATCACTCACAACAAACAGTGTTGGAGCAGCATCAGCTGCAAAGCATGATTATCTGTTCTGGAACAATAAAGTCATTTCAGTGGTAGTTAGCAAAATCTGCTGGGCTATACTGTGTCATATTGCTGACCATTTTCTCTACTTTAAGCTACCATCCACTCCATTTAGCTGTGAGATGAGATTGTAGTAGGAGGACAGCAGCAGCGTATTGTGCAGCCAGGGTCCAACAGTGTGGTGCTGCATTCTGTTTCACAAGATTCAAATTCCAGAATACTTAAGCTGCCGGACGGCTACAATCACTCGCTGTCTGAAGGCACCTCTGCTTTACAGATGTTCTTCCAACATCCGTGTTGATATTACAATAGCCTGCAGTGTTCAAACCACAGATTTTCATATAAGAACAACATTTTCCCCCAGACATTTACCATTTTCTAGTTTTTCCATAAATTTAAAATGCAGGAAGTGTGATTAGTAACTTCAGTGCTAGAGATCAGTGCTGCAGTAGGCAGTAATGGGTCAGTCCACAGAGGTTGCTTGCCCACCTTGTTCCTCAGTATGATGGCATCCTTGTGGCTAACATCCAGTGCTAACACGGCATCCCGGGCTCCTACATACAGCATGTCTCCTCCCTCACTTAGCAGCAGTGTGGTGGTGTTGCTGACATCATGGCTGCTGAAGTGGGTGAGATGTCTCCCAGGACTACCTGTTGTTTCACAGTAGTTAACACGGAGAAGAGGTTTTTCATTCAGTTACCACAGACAATTAAAACCATCCATATGTAAGCAGGCTACATCCTGCTAATCTGCACAGAGCCTTCAATGTTCATTTTGTTATTAATGTCAGACAGCCCTGAATGTCTCGCCCCAAGTTATGTCACACAAGTAGTTAAGGTAAAATATGTGCAAGTTCATATACCAGGTACAAAACAATGGTTAATGTAGAGATGGAGTCTGATAACATTTTATTAAGTCTGAATCCAGGGGGCACACAGTGGCTCACCAGGTTAAGCGTGGACCATTAAAGCTGACTCCTTACAGCAGCCCAGGCCCTTTGCTAAATGTCATCCCCTCTCTCCCCTGCATTGTCTGTCTGTCTGCACTGCCCCAGTCAATGTCAATAAAGGCATCTTAGCTTTATTATTTTGGTGTCTCAGTCTGTGAGCCATGCTAGCACTGGGGTCTTTTTGATTAGCTTTATAGTCACATGTTGATTTCCATATTTCCAGGAGAAAAGCTGCATTACTGGGACAATGTGTGGGCTAATGCTGACTGACTGATTCACTCATTTCTCACACTGCAAAATCAGGAGATGGCTACATTTGTCTGCAAAAATAATTTTCAGTAATAGTACCTGGATTACTTAATTTGAAAAAGCAATTAATTACACCACTAGTTACTGCTAAAAGTAGTGCTGACTCACTCAAGCAAACTAAATTTTAAGAAAAAATAACAATTCAAATTCACTTTAATTTTGTTTTCATATCAAATAAAAACAGAGGAGAAGTGTGATCCTCAAAGTTTTTACTCACCCATAGGGAAGGAGACTCTGGGAGTCAGTCTTGACAGACATGGGCACAGAATACCCAGCACAGCCAAAGTTAGGGACAGCAGGCTGTGATTCTTCATTACAGCAGGAATGAAGGAGTCTGACCTCAGTTACATTTAAGGTCAGAAGTGGAGCACTGGATCTGATGTTCATCCAGAGTGTCAAAGACTTGGTAGGAGGGGTGAAGATTGCAGCTGAAGCCACATAACCTGGTTTGTACAGGAGACCATCACTGGATCTGAGCCAGACACAGTTTGCAACAGACAGGTTATTATCTGAGTAAGAAGTCTTCATTTCAGGGTATTACTTCAAGGTCCTCTTCAGATACTTTTTAAAGTATATATATATAAATAACACTCTATTATGACTAATATTTTAGTTTAAAATTATTTTCTCACATAAAATGTTTTGTTTAGTAATCCATTCGATACTTATGTTTTGCTGCCACCTATGTGCAGATTGTCTGACATTTAGCATGCTGAAGTAGGCCTTGCCTGTCCTTGCAAATCAGCAACAGGCAGAAATGAGACACTTAATATTCACAATGACAAAGTGAAGATGTGTTTCTAGACATTTTTGCAAATTCAGTAGAAAATCAAAGACAGAAATCTCTCATTTCCATAAGTATTCAGACCCTTTGCTCTAATTATTCTTGAAATGCATCTAGAAATTGATTGGAGTCCACCTGTGGCAAACCGAATTGATCAGACATAGGCTAGAGAAGGCACAAATCGGTAAGGTTCTACAATTCCAATTGCATGTCAGGAGAAAGACCAAGTCACTAAGTTCAAGGAACTCTCTGTAGACCTCCATGTTAAAATAGTGGTGAGGCATAGATCAGGGTAAGGATGTAAAACCAATTCTAAAGCTTTGGATGTTCCCAGGAGCATGGTGGCCTCATCAATTGTGAAGTGGAAGAAGTCTGGAATCACCAGAATTCTTCCTAAAATTGGCCATCAAGCCAAACTGAGTCACCTGAAAAAAGAAGGGCTACGGTCAGGAAGATGACCAAGAGCCTAGTGATTACTCCAACAGAGGTACTCTGCAGAGATGAGAGAACCTGCCAGAGGCACGACCAACTCAGCGGTACTCCATTAGCCAAGTCTTTATGGTAGCGTGGCTAAACAGACACCACTTCAGATAAAGGTAAAAGGTATATGACAGCCTACTTGGAGTTTGCTAGATGTCATTAAAGAGCTCTGAGAGCAGACTAGTCCAGTTTAGATTAAACCATGTCCAGTTTCTTATGACAAAAGTGTCAATGGCTAAAGCCCTATGGAGACATGTATCCAGCAAAATGCAGTAGTTTGAAAAACTGAGCTTTAAGTGCAGTAAGCACTATTTCTATGTCTGTGTAGGTTCTCAGTCATCGAGGTCATGGTAGTCTTAAGTGCTGAAGTTGAAGGCAACTGGACTTCTTTTAGGTTCTTGAAGACATATCACCTCTCATCTGAAAGGCTTTCTCATTTCTGAAAACTGATTGGAGAGTCCCAGGTATTGAACCTCTGGGAGGTGGTTCTGGGAGTCATCAACCCACCCTGTCATTATGTGAGTCGTTAGGGTCACATGAGCCCAGGTGTGAATGGGGGTTAAATCGCCTGGGTAAGGATCTCAGGACTGCGTTATAGGTGGCTGAAAGTTGGTGTCGTAGGCCACCACCACTGTTTAAAGATGGACGTTCCAGATGGACATAGATGGCCTCTTTTATCCTCTCTCAAACCATCTGTCCTCTCTGTCCAAAATGTGGACCTTGTTGTCCTCAAAAGGAGTGTCTCCTCTCCTTTAGGTGTAGATGTACACACTATTTCTAGTTGTTAAAACGGCCCTCATATAAACTGTCATGATGCTGTGCTACTCTGGTTGAGTGAGGGCAAAATTCAAAACTGGTTAACAGTAGGTATGCCACTGTTGACTACTGAATGCTGTTACTGATTTACTATCACTTGTGTTCCACCAGCATAGGCACATTAAACTATCCAGCAGGCCACAACATCACCACTGACTAGAACATCAGCAACACACAGGCTATTGTTAAATGAACGGTACTATGAGCTGTGAGGCAGTGTGTTGCTCTTGTGCAAAGCAGACTGCAGAGAGCAGCAGAAATCAGTTAAGGTGAGGGTACCAGCTGACACCCAGCAGCGGCTGAACAGAGGGAAGGAACAGTTATTTGTAAAGTACGTCCGTGCTGATGAAACACGTGGTGGCCGAAGTGCAGCTGCAACGTGAATCTGGAACCATGCAACAAACACTCCTCTCCTTTGTGAAAGCAGCCCCGGTGTACTGACTGTACAAAGCGACACGCTGGGATGTTTGATGTTCTGTATTGGTGCTTCACGCTGCTACTCACAAGGAGTGGATTCTCTTATTAGTTCAACGACGCCGTAAAACAACGACGACCCGTCCTTTTTTCAAATTTCAACAAGTGTTGTTGATCTTTGCTAAAAGATCCAGCTGATGCAGAAAATGTTAGACGGTTTAAGTTGTCCTACATGTGTGTAAACGGTTTCCCTCACCGCGTTCTCTCGTCTCCTCTCTCCTTCTTCTTTTACCGCTCGAGCAGAAGGTCCGCAGCCTCCCACCTCACTGTCTTTGATTGCGGGGAAAACTGGACAAAAGAAACGTGGGCCGGTGAGGAGCAAAATGCTGACCGAAGTTGAACCTTTACTATACCAACAAAGCCCAAGAGCCTCCTCCCATCTGAAGGTCCAGCAGGCTTCAGTCTCCACCTACAGGCGGGCCCCCACATTACAGCAGCTCTCACGTCCTTCTCAGGCCACAAGCAGAAGTTGCCCAGCTCCTGTGGGTGTTTCACTGAATCTAAATAATCAGGCTTCCCTCACGTCACAGTTGCTCACACAGCATCTGCTTAGTGTCTCACTTATCCCATATGCCCATAATACGTTATCATTCACGCTCGTAATTGTTTGTAAACAGTGAGACTTAAGACACACACTTAAGACTTACACTTAAGACCAAAGCCTGTTATTGTTTCACATGATCCAGCCGTTCAGCATTTGACATAGATTTCCACTGTGCAAAGCCATCTTGTACAACACTAGTAACTGAAACTACCTTATGGAAGAATAATGCTAATTTGTAGGAGAACTCCTTTTAGAGGCATAATAAAGATGGGTCCTGCTCTGATTGTGTGTACATCAGTAAATCATAATAAAACAAGAAATAAACCTGCAGGTTTTTTTTCTCTGTTTTGTTTCTTCAACCCCACTCACCCAACGGTGAACCTTGTTACAAATCCATGTGTGTGGACACAAATCTACAGATTTAACAGACAATATTTAATAATCTTTCCTAACACATCAGCTGAACAACACTTCTCAAATTTTTCTATTTGATTTTTCTTCTTACTAAAAATAGCTGCAGTGAGGTAGTGGCACAATATCTGTAATACGATTGTACAACAAGTACAGTGCTTTTGAAGAGGGAAATGGTGGTTGAAGTGGTTAAAAGCATTTGGCTTTGGTCTACAGTGTGTAATCTGTGTATGTACCTTAGGTATCTTGACGTTTTCCTTGATCTCTGTCTCGATATTTTGCTGTAGAATCTCGTGATGTTTGGCTTCCACCAATTTATCTCGTCTTCTCAGACTCCTCCACATACAAACCAGCTGTTGCTGCAGAATTGATCAAACCATACTGACAAGAACTTAAAGCACACAGAGGATCTTGTTCGCTGAGACAGTCCATTCTTGGCTCTTCTTAAAGCTACCTCTCTTTATTCTCCATTCAGCTTCATCTTAGAATTCCTCTGTTAATCAAAATGCCTGTTTGCCCGTCATGTCACATAATTACAGATTAGAATTGAGCAGTAATTTCAGTACTAAACTTAGGTTCAAACTATGGCATGTAAAATTAGACTTGTGCAGAATTAGTCATAGACAGGCTTCATAGTGGGTGCAGCAGGGAAAGGAGCGGGTAAGATGGCTAATGAGGAGAAAAGAAGATTGGAGAGGATTAGCAGTGACCTGGAAACAGCCATGTGGTAACAGGCTGTACACCTCCCAGCGTCAAACATGAAGCTGCTAGGACACAGGTTGATATTGAGCAATGAATATATCACGACACACATGATGTTGTTTATCATTTGCTTCATGGTGGCTGTATGAAACCATCAACTAGGAAATGGCAGTGACATTACTAACAGGTTTCAGTACGTGATGTTATGGAGCTCTAAAAGCAACAGGTATTCAGGTGAAGTGTGCTTCTCTTTGTCAGACCACAAGCATTTAGAGGCAAATCACTGCATGCAACAACTGTGTTAAATAGTGTGTGTGTGTGTGTGTGTGTGTGTGTGTGTGTGTGTGTGTGTGTGTGTGTGTGTATTTTCATTATCTTACCATAATCTGGATATTATCAAGGTGACTTTCTTACCTGTCTCGGAATAGGACACACATATTTAAATCAGACACTCCACAGGATAGGCACCCTACTGGATTATGGACACACTGTAACAAACCAGACACTGTTAAACATGTATTAATCGACAGCCACAGGTATGATGAAGAAAGAAGGGAATTGATATCAGCACCAAATGATGGAGAACATATTATTATATCGGAGAATGTGCAAGGAAATACATCATAGGAAGTATGCCATCTTCCAATTATTTATGAATAACATCGGAATGATGTGGAGCTATCAATGAGGTTCCTGAGAGTGCCTCACTACCTGTATTTTTTGCAGTCACTGCTGGAAAAGAAGCTCTCTGTATCCACCTCGAAAGTCTATGTGGCTGCAATTTGTGCTAGACATATTAGAATAGAGAACCAGACCATGGGGTCCCACACTCTGGTGACCCGGTTTCTTTAAGGAGCCCAGCGGCGAAATTCCCCAAAGGTTGCGGTGGTTCCTTCATGGGATCTGCTTCTAGTGCTGGAAGCACTAGATAATAATAGGATAAAATGGTTATCAGCAAAGGCTGCCTTTCTTTCGGCAATGGCATCAGTGAAGCGTATGAGTGAGCTTCATGCCTCAGTCAATCAGTGAGTGAAGTGTGTATGTGTTTGGAACTCTGATGGCACAGGAGTGGCACTTTGGCCTAACTCAATTAAATTCAGTTTTATTTTCATAGTGCCGAATCACAGCAGAAGTTATCTCAAGGCACTTTTCATATAGACCAGGTCTAGACTGTACTCTTTGGATTATTAGAATTACAGAGAGAGACCCAACAGTTCCCACCATGAGCAAGCACTAGGCAACAGTGTCAAGGAAAAACTTATTTTTAAGAGGCAGAAACCTTGAGCAGAACCAGACTCAGGGTGGGCGGCCATCTGCCTCGACCGGTTGGGTTGAGAAAAAGAGAAAGCGAGGGGAAGGGGGAGAGAGGGGGGTAGAAAATAGCATCAGGAGAACATCAGATAATGCAGATTCCAGGTAAAAATGTAAAGTGGTATCAATAATACAAAAGAGGTAATAACAGTAATGACAATTACAGTTGTAAATGCAATAGTAGCAGTAATACAAGAAGCAGTGCTAATAATTTCTAATTAATGTGTTGAGTGAAGTTGTAGAAGCAGCAGGAGGCTTGTCATCGCAGATCAGACTCTACAGCTTCGGAGGCAGGAATACCTGCAGAGAGTGACAGAAGAGGAGATAGGGAGACATATATCAAGATATCAAGTTAGTAACATGTATTTATGGGATATGAATCCATACTGAGAGAGAGAGAGAGAGAGAGAGAGAGAGAGAAGGTCATTGCATCATGGAAAATCCCCTGGCAGTCTAGCAGGCCTATAGCAGCATAACTAAGGGATGGGTCAAGCCTGAGCCAACCCTAACTATAAGCTTTATCAAAAAGGAAGGTTTTAAGTCTACTCTTAAAAGTGCAGAGGGTGTCTGCCTCCCGGACCCAAACTGGGAGAAGGTTCCACAGTAGAGGAGCCTGATAGCTGAAAGCTCTGCCTCCCATCATTCTTGCCAAAGAGACTGGCTCCAGCCCATTTTAACATGTTGAGGTGATTGAGGAGGCATACAGGTCAAGAGGACTGCCTGTGCCTCTTAACGTCAGAGGCCACTCCACCAGGAGTATCTCCACTTCCTGGGCAGCTCTACGGGGGGTGCCTTTAAGTGAGATTTGTGCTGCAGCCCCTTGGGCCACACCATGCACATTAGCCCATTTTTACAGGGTCAGTGTTGCTGCTCCCCACGGGGTAGTGGCAGCTGTCTTTCAGGAAACCTCAAGCCGTTCCTGGTAAGATGTGTTTCCTCATGACTATGCCGGTAATCATAATCCAGTATTAATAACTGCCTCTGACAATCAGGAAGAATAAAATAGAAGGAGAGTTATGCATGTAATTACGGTTCTCTAGATTTCTCTGTCACTCAGAATCTTGGCGAGAAGATGCTGAAGGGACGTCTTTCATGATGACGTGGGCCTATATACTCCACGCCCTGTCATCCCAAGTCACATGTGACTTTGTTGACATTGAATACCCCCCACCCCCCCAAATTCAATTACTTGAGGTCAATATCTGTTTGTATCACAGAAAGATGGACTGCATTAGATTGTACAAATGTACCCAGTAAATAGTCTAGACTTACTCTGTGTATACTGTTCTGCGAGATGTAGCAGTCTGCTGTAGATGTCATTTTAATATTCAGTGTCACTTTCCAACAGGCACCTGCAACACTTGGATGTGTGATTATCTCTCTGTGAGCTACAAATTCAAATTGTGGATGGTAATAATTCAGTAAAAACAGAAAGTAAGCTTATTAAGCTACATTTTACATTTTAAAAATGGCATGGCCTACCTAAAGTGGAGAGACAAAAATGTTCACAGCCAACAATTTTGTAATGTGTAACTGATGAACTGTGCGCTCATTAACATTATTTTGTAATTTTCATACTTATCTAACCAAATGTGTGTTGAGATATGACATGGCACTCCTCTGCCTGCTGAATTCACAGTAATCTTCACCTCAGCTGCTCTTCACAGAACCTCACAGCTATGTTGAAACCCTTTGGATTTTATTTTTTTGTTCAGCTGTCTTTGGCAGCAGGAATGAATGCTGGTAAGATCACTCCACTTTTTAACGAGTTCTAAAATAGACATGTGATACTGTTTCTTCTTATACGTGGCATTTTGATGAAGTCTCTTAGGAATGAAAGACTGACAACAAAAATGTTTCAAGTAGAACATTACACATTACATTGTATTTAATATAATCAATAATACTTTAACTACTTAAACTACTGTAATTTTTTTTCATCCATTTCCAGTCAAAAACAAATTATTCACATTTATAATGGTTAAATCAACACTAAATATATCCATATTCAGTGTTGGTGTTGTGACCTACAATTCATCAGTGGAGCACAGTGGCTAAACTAATGATAACTCTGATCATGTTTTACACTAACTGCTGAAAACTGCTGTACTGAGCATTAGACAGGTTTTATCTGTTGGTGTTTTTGTTCTTATAGATCAGAGTGTTCAGACGACTCCATTCAACTCTAATGTGGGAAACAGGTGAGACACCACATCATGCAGTAGGCTGCTGGTTTAACCATAGTTTGATCCTGACATCACTATTCTGATGATCTCTGATGGAAAATTACCGTAAAATGTAACACTGTATTACTTGGATTGATATATACAATAAAACCATAAATACCATCATTTTAACTCAAAGAGAATTAAGATAAAGAACACAATTTTTTATCAGTCACTATCATGGTTACGAAATGATATATTATGTGTTCTCTGAATGTGGCTTAAGTGTTCCACACTAATGACGTTAGCCAGATTAAAGCTAGAACCACATCAAGATAAATTTGGTCTTTGAACACATGGTGAGGGATGTTGTCCCTCCAGTCCAGTTTAAAATGTCTCATCTCACACTATTGGATGAATTGTCATGAAATCTGGCACAGTTATGTACCATAGGATGAATCCTTATACTGTAAGTTTGGTGATCCCCTAACTTTTTTTTCATCAGGTCAACTGTGCAGTACTTTGGAAACTGCAATGCTAAGATGGTGTAAATGGGATCAACATCAACTGCTAAACATTTAGAAAATTAGTATTATCATTGTGAGTGTGTCAGCATGCTTATATTAGCATTTAGTTTAAAGCACCATTATGCAAAAGGAAAACAGCAGAGAGCTGCTACATGGCTGTACACTAAAAGAGAGAAAAATGTGTTTACAGATTTAACTAATTTAAGGATGGCCTACCCTGTTTATATTAAATAATTGCAAGCTCTTACACTGAAAGAAAGTGGAAAGGAGAGGCCATGATGGGGCCCATAGGTGGCTCATTTTTAGACTGTACATACTACTTCTACTTTATATTCTATATACTGTATACAAATCAAACTAAGTCAGTTGACAAAAAAGAACAGGACACAGTGAGAATGTGTGTAAAATCAACACTATTAATTCCAAATGACTGAAAAATCAAACTGGAACAGTGTGCTTATCAAAGAGCATATTACAGTTCTTTCTTAATCACTCAAATAAAAAACTGTATTGTACTGTATTCAGTCAATATTTGATCCACTGGCTCATTATTCACCCATCACTTATTCATTTCCAGGGCACATCTTCAGATGATTCCGCCAAGCTTTGACCCATCACACTCTGATCCTGGAGACACTGGAAAGTGGTCAACTGATCCTCACAGAGACATCAAGTTTACAGAACCTCAGATTTTATCTATGTCAAAGACACAGTGTCAGAGAATCACTCAGAACTGGAATCCTGCTTTTCATGCTCCGTCCTCTGGAAATCAGACAGTATCTGCTTGTGTAAGAGGTGTTTGTCTCATTGATGATGCCATCCCAGTTTATTTGACTCATTCAAATGGTTTTAGATTCAGCCATAATGACATAGTTGAGATGGAAATTATGTCTAACCAACAACATATGACCCATGGAAAACGTGACACTAAATACACCCACAAGACTATAGTAATTATGGAAGAGGACCCTGCAGTGATTGAGTCAGCCACTTACCTGTATGAGAGGGATTCCAGTGGATCAACTCTGCTGAGGTATCAGAATGGGGCACTGCACACTCTCAGAGGAAGCAACTTCTTTTCAACAAGAAATCATGATGTCATACTTGTTGGCCATGGCAGCATTGGTACCAATGGAACAGTCCAACTGGCTGGTTATGGCTCAGAAGAAATTGCCATATTTGTGTCAACCTTGAAAAATGAAAGCATCTTTGGTCATCTTGGTACCATCAACATTATCAGTTGCAACCTTGGAAATGACCCACACTTTATGTTGCAGCTGTTACAAGTTTTCCAATCTCTTGGTGTAGAAACAAAGCTGTACCTGTACAATGCTGTCCTGTCTGTTAGCTCTGCTGGAGAGTTAATGACTAGAACTAATGGAGTCTGGAGGGCCCATGACCACAGCAGAAGAGTCATTGCTGAACTAGACCAAAGAGGTGACCTGCTGACCAAAGTGGAACTTGGCTGCGCAGGACCAGTGTTCCGTGATTATAAAGGAAATTATTTGTATCTGCAGACATTGGAGTGGCCAAGTCACCCTCAAATGTTTGTTCCAATGGAGCTGCGCAAAAAGTACCAGTCTATAGACTGCCTTGAGGGACTTACTTGGAGCTTATTCTTTGAGGAGAATGAAAGAAGGCGTGCTCCTGATTATGACCCAAACGGTGATCAAAGACATTTGAAAGCCATTTGGCTTACAGAACCAGGACCAAAAGAAGAAAACATTGTCTTTAAGCATATTGTTAACATTCAGGATCTACTTGTGGAGATACGGTACAATGCCAGAGAAGAAGTTGCATCGAACCTTTACTATGTACTTAATGAATGCATTTATAAAGTACATGGGAAAAATCTTAGTGTAAGTCTGGTAGGCAAGTTCATTCCCCCTGAAAATCAAGCTGAGATTGAACAATTCCGTCAGAATTTCAATGAGCAGCAGGGTGAGTCCTCTCTGCAGGAGCTGAGACAGGGTCTCAAAGCATCCAAATTCAATGACTTCTGTCGACAGACTTTCCAGTTCCAACAGTGTAGTTACAACTGTGAGAGATGGGGTCACTACTTCATGGCAGCAGTGTTTTCAGCATCTGTGCGTAACTTCAGAATCTTCTCACTTTTTCTAATGAGTGTCATAGGCTGTGAAGTAGGCCGCTCACGGGGAACTGACAGCCCCCTGTGTACAGCATTTGTTGGAGATGACCATCCCATGGTTACTGAGCAACCCTGGCCTGACCGTCTGCGACGAGGATTCTATGGCTGCACTGTTGACAACTATGAAATGGCTCCACAAAACAGACAGATTTGGTTAGATCAAGTTGTTGCAAAAGAAAATGCACTGTACATCAAATCAAAGCAGATGATGAATGCTGCCGACCATGATGAGCAAACAGAGCTGGACATCTTTGGGAGGGTCAAAGTCATGAATAAGTATGTGTTCTCATCTTATCTAGAATTCTTTCGAGGTACACCTGAGGGGAAGAAACTCAAGAGAGGATGTACTCCCTCTTTCCATGATAATTTCAATCCATAATGTTGGTGGAATGTGTGATTAATGTAGTTTATTTAATTGTGTACCCATTGCTAGTTGGCGCTAGTATTCTTCTGCCTGATATAACCCAGCAATAAAATACTGCATAGTCCACTTTTACTGCTTCAGCTTGCAGGGACAGAAACACATCTAATCATGTTTTAATAGCTGGAAGAATGGAAATGATCTTGATAATGTATTAATTAAAAGTAATAAGGCCTTACAGCAGTTTTTTTCTTATTAAACCAATAAATGATTATATGATAACAAATTCAGTATTGGTAATTCCTTTATATGTTTATTACATCATTTTCTTATGGTGTCACAAAGGTCAGAATACAGAGACTTACAAAATATAAATACATAGAAAATGCAGAATCGCATAGGGTGAAGCATTACTAGTAGAAACATAAAGGGACTATAAAGGACACATTTTGATATGTTCTTTTCTGTCTGATTTAACACACTGACATTTATAATGTAAACTATAATTTAGTGTTTTGTTACTGCACATGAGATCTAACTGAGATGATTAGTATCATATACTTAAAAATTCAGTTACTGTGTAAACTGTCATTGCTAACATGACACAGATACTGTGAACTAAGAATTGCAGTAATAATTTGTTCTGGAGTCAGTTCTGCACAAAGGAAGAAAATTCTATTCAGATGTTTCAAAGCTTCTGAAAGCTTAACTGTAGTTCTCCCTCTATACTTCTAATGATCTGGCCTTGATTATGTTTGATGAAACATGCTCACACACTGAAGTACCTTCAAAATACTCATGAGTTGGCATTTCTGACATGCAAAGTTGATTACACTATACGACTATATAAACAATATGCTTCGAATTTAAGTGATTAACTAGTGAGATGATGAGGTTGCTAGGCAAGTGAGAAAAAATGGACACCGTAAGACTGTTCTCATTCCCATTTCTAAACTGGTGAATGATACTGTATCTTCTCCATTTTAAGATCATGCTTTCATTTGATGGAGTCAACCAACCAGTTTTCAAAACTGTCAGCACTTGTCACATCTTGTGAGCTTTGAGCTGTTGGAAAATGTGAAGTTTTGAATACCACAACAGTGGGACATTCATCCTACTGTCACTAGTGATGGAAACTCTGAAGGCACCATAAATCACCATTAAACTTAATATAAAAATATAAGACAAAATTAGAGCAAGTAATGCAAAGTGTCTTAATGACTGACTGTGATAATGCCCAGCAGCCTTTTGCACCAGTTAAATTCAAAATTAGTGTTAAGGCTTCCAACAAAGTAACTGTTAGATCATCTAATAGTGTCTGAAGGTGAACTGGTGTTGTTACCAGGAATGGAAGTAAATGATACATGTTTAAATATCATTCAAATGACCAACCAAAAAAGAGAAGAGTGAGATAGAGAAATAAAATGCACATAGGTGATAAAAGAGAAAGCAAGCATGCAGATGGTCAGACAGAGAGGTGGAACTGAAACTTAACTTTTATCTGATAAATTATTGTCAAGTTCATCTGTTAGTCAAGTATTTGGCACTACACTGAAGACTGGAGTCTGCTGACAGTGAGAAGCAGGGTGACAGCTGTCTCATGAATTGACCCGTGTTATACACAGGCAGGTAGTTGTATTCACACCCTGTCAACTTCCCACACAGCTGACTGATGACTGTGATTGTCCCGGATTCCGATGTTGGAAAGGTATGTGTGTATGGACAGGGGGTTCCAGACACTGTTATATAATCCAATAAGCACCTCTTCACCTCTTCTGAGGCATGTTTATACGACTGACATGTAGTTAAGACCTGGTGCATTTCATGCATACTGAAGCCTTAAGAGTGTAAAGTTGATGCTGTTACATGTGATCAGTTTGATGCAGAAGCTGTGTCTTTGTTTAGCTGTGTCAGTGAGACTTGCTACTTGCTAAATTGAAATTTTAAATTTTACCACATATCACTTTTGAGTTTGAGCTAACCTAACCTTTGCCTTCTATGGATAATGACATGCTGCACAAGTTAGATTGTTCAGCCCAGTTACAGGAACTTAAGAAAAAATTAACATGTGCAGCATGTTCAACAAAATTATTATTCATTCATGATCTCCAAATGGCCAAATATATGTTATCTGGTAGTAAGGATGAGGATGATCTGATTATTCTATTGTAAGCTAGAGCAAATTGTAGTTTGATTCTTGGACCTATAAAAATAAAAAATATACCAATGCATAGACTTGACAATGTGAGAAATACAAACTACCCTGAATTGAACTTTAACTGGTGCAAAGGATACTGGACAGTATACTGGCAGATGGATGATGTGGAAACTAAACCGTTTAAACCTGTAATGTTTCAGTCCAAAATATTGGGAACAGCTTGCTGTGTGCAGACTAGACTGTGCACCTTTGTATTCTGTCCGACACCTAATTGGGAGACTGATGTACATATTTTTACTTTTTTAAGTTTAATTCCAGGGTTGAAACTCAGAGCTTGCTGATGTGTTGAGCTGAGAGCCTGCTCTTTACAGGAGGATGCAGCTGCATGAGGAGCCCTTCTGGTTGCTGAGAAAGCTGTGCTGCGTGGTGGCTAATGACTGGATTAAGTTCCAGAAATGCTTGAAAGAGATGCCCTCGCCATCACCTACACCCATCTTCCGCAGGATCTCACCCAGTCCCTGGTCTGTGCCAGTCCCCTGTGGAAACACAACAAGGCAACATGTGGGAAATGATTTGTGTGTTCACTGTGAAAGTGACGGAACTCCTACAGTACAGGATTATTTCAGTTCATGACAATTAAGTTCTTATTGTCTTTCACTGTACTCATCAAAGTTATAGCTGACAAATGAGAGGATGATGATGTTGCTAAAAAAAAGTTGGATAAAGCAAGAAACAGACAGAATTCTCTCCAGAACAACACTACCTCAAATTAATAAATCTTTGACCAGCCACCAAAACAGTTCTCCTTCTTCTATATTGATTTAAATTTACATGTAAATGTAATTCTGCTGGAGAAATGCTGAGTTCCCAAAACCGAGCTGTTATCTTGTTGAAAGTTATCATGCACAAAAGAGTTGTATTTAAAAAAATGCACATCAAGTGTGCATATTGTCTGTACACTTAGAACCTCATGCAAATGATCATTTGAGACAGCATGATGCAACTTAAGATTGCCACTCTGGCCAGATTGCATACATTTAAGAAAATGCTGATATTTTGCCCTTACTGTGACTGTGACTTTTGTGGGTCAACATCTGCCCATTTTTGATGACAGAGAGATCTAGAACACATAGTAGCTTTTCTTGCACTTAATGTAACAAGTTGCCTCTGTACTGTGTATGTGTGTTTCCACATCTCTGTAAACCAGTGCCTATGGTTTGTGCACCACTGAACTCTCAAATTCAATTCAGTTCAATTCAGTTGTATTTATATAGCCCTGAGTGTGCATTCATCTTTGTAGTTTGGGGTTTTTGCACTGCGACTCTACTACAAACATTCCTCTCTATATAATTGTTGATGGCCTGTTCTTGCTGACACAGTCTGATCAAATCCTGCATGTTATTCTCAGTCACCTGAGGAAGAGTCGCTCCTCTGTATTTCCTTACATCGCATTAATGCACAAATATCACAGTCATCAAATGTGTTGACCACAATTTCCAACCCTATTTGCTGATGTCTTTCCTATAGATATAAATGCAGATGTCCCTTTAGTCACTGTTACTATTGAAACATTAGCCAGTTGAGCAGTCTTTGTAACTGAAGCTCCTGAAATCTGTGCCCCAACAAAGAACCCTCTTTCAAAGTCACTTAGGTCTTTTCCTCCTGTCATCTTGATACAAAATCAGAATCAACTGGGCCTGCTCAGCATTTTTATACATGCACGATTGGAGGTTAGTTGCTGCTGGAAACTTAATTTCCCTGAGGGAGTCATCCCAAAGGGATCAATAAAGTCTGTCTAAGTCTAAGTCCAATTGTACCATGCAGTGGACCAACGTAGAAGCATGTCTCACCACTCATTCATGTCTTTCCTTTAATATGTCGCATATGCATATTGGTATGCATATGTGTGTGTTTGTTGCTCATTCAATTGACTTTAACTTGTGACCAACATATGTGAGTGTTTATACAAGCCACAAATATTTGAGCCATTTTTTAAGCCTGAGATGTTGATGCTCAAAGACACATGGTACACTCCTGTAAAAAGTGGATACCCACCTTAGATGATTGAATTTCCCATGAGTCAAATGAGCCTACTTCTTAAATATGTGTGTTCAAGTCATTACTGTGTGTGTTTGCTGGTGTGTGTGTGTGTGTGTGTGTGTGTGTGAGGCCTGTGTGACTCTGCTGAGCATGTTTGTGACTGTCTTTGTGTGAGGTGAGTAAGGTGAGGTGTGCTGCCACACCCAACTTCTGCAGTCAGCAGTAGGCCTGGCTGAGGGTGACACACATGGAGACTAACAGCAGTTTTACCTTGACCAGGTTAGGCAGCTGGGAGGACAAAAGACCTTTGAATTCATCAGTTTTCAGCGTTGGACCATTGTCAGCTGAAGCAGAGTGGAACTGGGTGACCAGCGTGTTAATGGCCTTCTCCAGGTCTGAGTACTGGGGTGAAGAAAAGGAAGGAAAATGGAGAAAGAAAGAGAAAGACAGACAATAGGAAACACATGGTCATACCCACATCTATTACCACCTCTATCATAAGGGTCATGGCCCTCTAACAGGCTTTGCTATTGGCTACTCACCCCAAATTTCTGTCAGCTTTTTCTCATCTGTTGCTTGGATCAGATCTCATTAACAGGTTATCAGCTGAATCTGCAGCTTCCCTTGGCTTTATAGAACTTTATAGTCAGTTTCAGTTCTGTTTCACAACTTTACTGTTCTGGTTCACTCTCATCGCTCTCATAGTGTCGTTTTTGGACACAGCAGGCAGCTGTTTTCAGAGAAAAGACTTTAAAAATCCACTGTACACTACCTGCTCTGCAGCAAACTGCAGCATTTAGCAGCTAAAGAGCCAGACAGTTCCCTCAGGAGTTGGTGGTGAACAAAAAACAGCAAAAAGAGAGTGAATATTGAAATTTGCTTTCACTTCAAAGGTGACATGTCAATGCTATTTTCACAGCCTGTTCTGTCCCCAGTTTTAGTTATTATAGGTTTAAAAGTTAGGGTGGTGGCCATTAGTGTTTTCAGGGCTCTGTGGTGAATCATTACCTCCTGCATTGTCACAAGTATCAACAAGAAGGAAACAGGCAGACCCTAGATATGTGTATGCCATTTGTAACTTCAGAGCACTAATACCACAACTTTTTATAATAACATGAAGTTAGAATGGAGCACCTTTTGCACATCGGAGTTAGTTTGTAATTCTTATGTAACTCCCTCCCTTCTGGTTCAGACTGACATTAGTTAGTGGACAGTCTGAAGCTGATACAGTTGCACAGCTGTTAAACAAATAGCAGCATCCACATTCATGAATAAGATCAGGAATATGGGAAACATTTCTTGCCCAAGTCTGGAGAACCAAAGGTGATGTGCCCTTTATCATTTGGGCTCCTTGTGGACATTGTGATTTTGTCATTTTTTGTCAACAACTGTTTCCAAGGTCACAATTAACTTTAAAATCTAATTTTAATAGGACTACTTTTTTGTATTTATTTTAACTGTTGTTATTTCTATTGTTTAGTAGGACAATTGGTAAGGAGTGGACAAAGTACTACAATTGCTTAAAGCAGTGTTCACAGATGACTTTATCTTATAAAGTTCTTATTATGAACCTTGTTTGCAAACAGTTACATATTCACACATCCAGCAGACACAGAGCAACTTTGTCATTTGGAGAGTGGTGTTTGTGTCCACCTGATTAATCGTAGTCTAATATTCACTCTCTTTTAACTCCATTTTCGGTCTGCACCAACCCCGAGGGAACTATCTGGCTCTTTAGCTGCTAAATGATCCACTGTGTTCACCACCTGCTCCCTAACTGTGTCTGTCTGCTGTCTGCTGCTGACCAGGTAGTGGACAATGGCTTTTTACAGCTTTTTCTCTGAAAACAGATAGAAACAACTCTGATGAAGGGGAGATTGAAATTAAACTTAAAACATGTTAGGAAAACAATTATATGGGCTTAAAGACTGAAAAGCATTGCTGAGCTGCAGTTGGTTAGAATTCTCTGTGAATTCATCACTATGAGCAAAATCTTTCATATTACCAAAGACATTTGATTCAGTGTTGATAATTAGGTTGTCCCTTGGCTATCAGAGGAACACTATCTAGCCTTGCTAGTTATTCAGTACATGTAGGCCAACAGCCTTGTCAAAACCACACCCTTTCTGACTGATGCCCCACAAGCCGCTGCAAGCCCTCTTCACCTCAACGAAAACTCTCCCAGAGAGCACCAGTATCCTTACTATAGACAGGGCATAGAACATTCCAACACCTCATTATATTAACTAAAATATTACAGAGGGATCATGTTGCCTACAAATACCAAATGAGTCTCTGAAATACAAGTAGCATCAAATAACTGTGGAAGCTTTAGTTTAAGAGTTATTATGTGCGTGTATGCAAGCATGTTACCTTTTTCAAAATAGTCACTTTTTTAACCTTTATTAGAAAGTACAGTGATGGATAAACATTTTGTGATTTAGTTTCAATGAGAACAATTAAAGACAGACTCCCTGTTTTTGTTATCGTGCCCATTACCACACCCAAATCCCAACATTTCCTTCCACCTCACTGTTGGTCTGAAACTTTACACAGTTGTGCTTCAGAACATTCACAGTGAGGTGAGAGAAAGTTTGGGGATTCTGACTTTGCTTAAGAGTTTTAAAATAAAATTCACAAATGTATTTTCAACAGCAATGAAGTTCTACAACGTTCTCCCTTGTCGCAGGTCACAGAGGAGCATTGTTCTTTCTGAAAGAATTGCTGCTCTCAGCTAATTTTTTTTTGTAATGTTCAGTTCAGGATGTTAGATGATTGTGGTGTATTAATACAGGCTGATAATACGTTCCTGTGAGAAAAGTGAAATTTCTTTTTAAAAATTGGGACAGAGACTAGATATAGCGGGGACCAGAGGTAGCAAAGGCCCCCACTGATAGCTGACAGGCCAGCCATGGTGCCCCCCTCCCTTCCACATTCTGAACATGATAGGTTATTATCTTGTAGAAAGCTTTTAGAGCTCAATGACAAAGGCCCTAAAATGAGGAAGCCGTGGTACATTTCACAATCCTGTTGAACATACAACAGACACAGACAGGTGGACCGCTGTCCTACATACAGAACTAGAACAAGGCCTGAGTCACGTAATGAATTCATATGATGCTCTCCTTAATGTATCTGCTTTGGTTAGTCATTGCTGTAATATATTCACAGATTAGTAAAGAGTGAGTGAGAGTGGGTTGTAAAGGTATGACAGGACACTCTGCTACAGTGTACCAGTTCTAAGGGAGGGGCAGCTGGCAGCACGTCTGAGGAGCGTCTCCATGAATTAAGTTGAAGCAGGAACTCAGGGCCGCCTGACTTCTAACAGTGTGGCTGAGGCGCAGGATGGCTCCGTGTCTGTTGTGTAGAAGACCAGCGGTAAAACTCGACCTCTCCTGACTATTTTTTGGCCTGGCATGAGATTGCGCGTGTTCAGCGGGAAACCGTTCCATAATGACTCTTTCCGCTCTCATCGCGTGTCTCGCACAATTTAGAGTTCGTCCATTTGGAGATTTATCATTTCGCAGAGAACAACGAGGTTTCTCCCCGAAAAACTGACTGTAAAGTTTAAAAAGTCGCCAGTAACAAACTCTATCGAGCTTAACTCGGGTTTTAGTCGTCAGCGATAAAGGAATAGTTTGTGGATAATTTCTTACCTGAGGCATGTCGACTGGGCGTTTGACTGCGCTACTTTTCTTCCTGCGTGTCTCGCTGGCTGCGGCTGTTGTGTGTCAGTGGAGCACTGCCTCTGTCACCAGCTGGCAGCATTCCTGGATCCTCCCACAGCATGAGACAACAGTCAGGAAGAAGGAACTTTAAGCTGAGGCAATACCACGAACCATCCTCAATGCATACAAGCACCACTGTCTAATACATGTCATGTATGTATGTGTGAATTAACATTTTCATTTAAGTGTCATCCTAAAGGTACCCAGCCCACATGGGTTTACAAGAAACCACTGGCAAGAGAATACAAAAAGAAGGCCAGTAAGGTATATGGTTCTTCATACATGTATCAAACACAGTATCAGATATAAAATGAACAGACTAAACACTTAGTGACCTCATATTTTGATAGTATGCACTTAACAACAAACTGAGCTATGTCAGATATCTTAGCTTATATGTATTTATTGTAATCTACAGTCATCTGTCATGACAAACACCCTGAGATGTCCAGTGGACATTTTCAGGAAAAGTTCAACTTTATGAGATCACGATTACTTGTTATGTACATGTATAATACTGTATGAAGTGATGTGTTTAGATCTTCCACTGAGGCACAGCTCACATTCAACAGACAACTCATTCCACATCTGGAAACCTTTAGTAAAAGTTGGACACTGTTGTTTTACGCAATAACTGCCTGCAAGTTTAGGCTGGTATTCTACTTTTCTTCCAGACTGTCACTATGTTAACCTCTTCACTACCAACTGCTAATTTGACACCAGATACTTTTGATACTGCAGCTTTATAAGAAAACATGTCCAGACTTAATGTGAGGCATTCAGACTGTGGGAAATGCCCTTAAGTTGTGTTCTTGGAAAGGAGATTTTAAATAAAAAAAGGAGGGAGAGACAGCGAGGTTGCAGGAAACAGGCATGACCGCATTCTTTCTATCCGGTTTATGACTGCAGACAGTCAGTGGGGTGGGTACAGAAGTACGGGGGAAATCTGAAGTTTGGTTCAAGGTAACCGCAAGAATCTATCTAAAGAAAAAAACTGCACAAGAGTTCCAGAATTCCAGCAGGCAGCAGAGCTTCAGTCTAAACTAAAAGAAGATGAGATACTGTAGAGAGTAGCTGATGTCCTCAGGGTAAAGGGTGCGTCACAATATATGATTTCTATGGTCAAAGACCAACCCCCACCCCAACCCCTCCTTCTCCTCCAGGAACTTGAATATGTGAGTGGGAGGAGTTGATGCCACACCCAATCAAAGAAGCCACAGTGAATTGTTTCAGTATGAGACCATCATCCTTTCCCACTGTTTCATCCTCAGTGTTACTGCACTGAACTGCTCCCAGATGCTTTGCATTAATACGTACACACACACACACACACACAGGATATACAAACAAAGGCACATAATAAACTTTCAGCAAAAATTCCTATGATATTACGCAGTTCCACAAATAAGCCTCTGAAGAAAAAGTCATTTCCAAAATTTTGGAACACATATACACACACACCCTTTTAGACCTTTGTTGCTCAGTGAACACCCACATCTCCAGTTTATAGCTCTAGCTTTCTATTTTTAAAGTTGTAGTCTCCTCTTTTTCGAATTTGTATTCTCCAAGCCCAAACTGGGATAACTCTGATGACATCAGTTTAATATCATCAGGTATTTCCTCAGCTCCACTAGAGCAGAACAGAAGGCATAGAACTGTTGTCACAGTCTGAGTGGAACTAACCAGGAATCAGACCTTGATATGTAAAATCAGTGGCACTATAAGCGTATTATTCATACAGTATATCTTCAGTTGTGGAAACAGTTGTCACAAGCTGAGTAGCTGTGGAAGAATAATTATACATGTTGACTTAACCTCAATAGGTTAACAAATCAAGAGAAACATCAGTAAAAATATGCCTAGGTAACAGTACAGGGATGATATGTTTTTGTGGGATGGTCATGAAACAACAAAGTACAGTTATGGTTCTCCTTTACCATTTAAATGTGTGAATGGATAAGCATCTGTGCTATTTTTACTTATAATGCTTTACATCTATTGTGTCTACTTCCACATGATGTGATTGTGCTTACTGTGTGTGTCATGATGTGGTAGGATTTCATGAAGTACTGTAGTAGCAGTTAAGAATTTGGTTTATCAATTGTTTCCTCACAGAAGGGGTGGCATGTAGAAGGTATTTCAAGATAATCTTGTAAATATGTATTTAAGAATTGTAAAAAACCCAAAGGGTTTTCAACTAAAATTTTCATGAAAGATCCTTCCAATAAGACAAATACTTCATAAATAGGTTATGGAAAATTATAAGAAAAAATATTTTTGTAAAGATGATATTGAGTGTGATGCATTTATTTTTACATATGTCACATTATAGTCTTCTTTTAAACAAACAAACAATCAATTCTAGTGTTCTGGAAAACATTTTGAGTTTTCCAGAACACTTCCATATTGAATTAACATGATCTTCAGCTGTATGGTTCAGGTGTGGGTTGGCCACTAGATGTCATCACCTCATAATTTGACATGGAAATGTATTATTCCATGCCTCATTTCTGAGTGTGAGCAGTGACATTAATAAGTGACTTAATAATAAGTCACTTTTTATCTCATCTAATCAGAGAGGGGACATCAGAGATATGGACTGACCTTACATCTGCCATACTTTCTCTCTCTGCTAGAACGATGTATATAGAACACACACACACACACACACACACACACATATATATATATGTTCCTCATATAATTCCACAATGACACATGCAGACAATGAAGATGTTTACACAATGACTGTAAATCAAATCAGTGTTAGATTTATTCTGGGTGTTTGCTCGCAGCCTGATAAATGACAAAAAAAAAAGAAAGAAATAGATAAAAGCAGTGTAACATACAATCTGACATTCAAATGTAAATAGTCAACTAAAACTACTCTTAATGATGGTTCAGCCAATACAGTCTTCTTAGTATAATCAGACAGAAAACAGCAGCATGCTTATTCTTAAGTTTGTGAGTAAAAGGATTTTTACTTTTATCATTCACTTAAGTCTAAAATGTGACTTTTAGGAGTTTGGTAAATATGGGCCCTGGTCTCTGAACATTATGGCTCTTCCAGAACGACGCATGTGTTCACCCTCACCCAGTTGGCATGTGTAAACATGATTAAATCTACAGGCACTATATCAGTGATAATGTAATCAGCTCAACATGTGTCAGAGGATGGTCTATCATACTATCAGCACTCTATCATTCAATCTGCATAGGCATCAGTACAACAAGAAGCCCCAAAGATATTCAGTTAACAACAGGAGATGCATTTTATCACTCACTGGCAGATCTGCTTTGTTTATTTGACGAATTATTATTAACAGCAATTTATTTTATGCATGAGAGGAAAAGGCAACAGAACACTTTAGGAACAGTATATCAATTTTAATTTCCTACTTTGATTCCCCACCTGTCATACTAGAAGGTAATGAATGCAAAAAGTAGAGGGCAGAAATAGCTACAGAGAAACAGAATCCCAAAATGCCTATATTATTTTACATCTCAGTGACAGCTGTCACTCAGCAGATTGTTACTTTTCAGGTGGATGTTTATATTTGCGAGATCTAGAACTCACTATACACAACAACATCTACAAACAAACGTTTAAGTGCTCTGAGTGAACTGATATGTTGCTATTGTACAGTTGTGCAAACACCAGGTTCAGGTTGCACATTAAGGAAATAGAAAAATGAACTGACAAGTCAAAAATGTAGTTATTTACCTTGATCTCCATTATTTTAGTTATGATTTTTTCATGTATCATTGTTTCACCAAATCTATCTTTCAATGTTTTTAAATGAAATGAGAGGATCATTCTGGTGTTATTCTACATTCTTCTATTGGTCCATATGATAACATATTGCTGCCACGCCAGAAAAAGAAAAGCGGATCACTATCACGTTATAATGTGATAAGTTATATTGCTGCAAAATGATAACTTATATTCTGATAACATGAAAACATTTTAAATTATAACAATATAAGTTATCACATTGTAACATGATAGTGATCCGTCTAAACACCTCACAAAAATATAGTTGTTTTTTTTTTTTTTTTTTTAAATTGCCAAAAACAGCTGGTCACTGTAGTTTTTAACACTACTCAAACAGAAGGAAATAGTGCATTTGTTGGGAACTATTTCAGCATGAGATTAATCCCCAATTTGGTGCTCTATCGCGTATTTGGGGCAGCAGGACGTTGTGTGTGTAGGACTGAGTCAAAATAAACTACAGGTGTTCAGCTGGGTTGAGCTCTGGTGACTGTGAAGGCAACAGCATATGATTCACATCATTATCATACTGATCAAACCATTCAGTGACCCCTCGTGCCCTATGAATGCAGGCATTGTCATTCTGTTTTTTCATTCATTTTTCAGGCTTTCCCTTTAATTTGTCACCTGTCTGTAGCATCTGGACAATAATGGCTCTGTGGAACAGTGGAGACATTCACCGTTGTACCCATTCATCCAGTGATTTGCACCCTTTCTGCACTAAGTGACTGTGCACTGAAAATATCTTTAAAGTTTCTCAAAATGTTGTAGCTCTACAACATCATATCTGGGTGCTTACTGAGTTGATTCTGAAGTTGAGTCAAATATTCTAGAGGCCAGGCACCATTTGAAATACACATTTAGGTCTACACAACATTCAGCATGTTTGCTGGCAGAAAAAACAGGAAAATATGAACAAAATTTGTTCATTCAGAACATCTCATCAGTTTATAAATTCTGTGCTCAGCTGAAGGTGAAATCCCTCCAGGTGTTCTTTAAGTTTCTCCCTCACATCTTCTCTCCTTTCCACTAATGTACTGTTGATAACTGAATGTTGGTCACTATGTTCATCGTCACAAGCTGTTTCAACTCTGGCCAGACCTCCACCGTTCTCGATCGTGTGTCTCAAGTCTCTTTTAGGATTCAGTTCTGACACCAATATGGTTTTTGCTTCGTCAACGATCCCCTCCACCTTGAGAAAGCTTTGTAATCCATCTTCAGCAGGGACAGGCACCAAAATTACCTGTCCCTCAGCACTGTCCTGTATCCAAAACAGCTGCGGCTGCAGGTCCACGTAATTCTCCTGACCCACAGCATCAGACTCCCCTTCACACCTGTTGGAGAGTAGCAGCTTCTGCTGAGAGGTTAAAAACTGTAAACTCTGCTCATGAGTATCAGGCAGAGACACTCCACCAGAGATTACATGTTGGATTTGGGAATGTGCAATATCTAAGTTATTGGTTTTTACTTTTTTCCGAAATGGTATTTCCAGCCTGACAATCTGTATGTCTTCAGCTGTGCCACAAGTACTGGTTTCAACACTTTTCTGAATCTTCTCTGAGTCCTCGTGCTCTGTGGGCTGGAAATCTTTCTCACCCTTTGAAAGTCTGTGTGCTACCTGACCACCCACCTGAAGCTGTCCCCTTCCACAGTAAAAGCAGTATCCCTTCTCCTCAGACCAGCTGGTGGTGTCTGGAAGAAGACGACCCCCCAGATCCATGTGATCCACACATCTGTCCTCAAACAGCCCCGTATCCTCAGATTTAGCATCAGTCTCACTCTCCTCCTGGTTAGAACCTCCTTTATCTCGTCTCTTCTCCCTCCCTGGTGTCCAGCTCCCCCCATTTTTACAACCATCTTGTGACACAAGCAGAGTGTGCTTTAGCCGTTTATCACGGAGTCTCAGCACAGTGCTGCGCAGACGGTTCTCCCTCCGCCTGGCTGCATGCAGCTGTCGTAACGCCTTCTCCAGGCAGTCAATAGCCTGGTCATAACGTCTCCTCCACAGAAGTGGGCAGAGCTGAGCGTAGCTATGCTCCTTTGACAAGTAGAGGCCTGGAGGAGGAGGCAGGCGCCTCATGTAACGCGATGGGGAGGGAGGATAAGACTCTGATGGTGGTGAAGGAGCATGTTCTTCCTGTGAGAGCTGCTCCACCCCTGATGGCTCTTGAGAGGATGGAGGTATGTTTTCATGAGTCTCCTCAGATGCTGCCACTGACCTCTGAACTGTGGGTTCTTCTGAAGTCTGACCTTGGTTTGTTTCCTCCTGAGTGTGCTCCTGGTCACCTGAGCAGGGACTCTTCCTACAGAAAAATTATACAGTGACTCTGTTCTCTTAGTTTTTCCTTGCCATGGCACAACACAACATGCACACAGACAAATCAATATATATTCTCTGTTGTCTTATGAGCACTACCGCTGATGCTGTGTAGTGCCGTGTCATTACACATTTTCAATCAATCAAGCACAATAATAAGCGTGTTACTCTACTGCCACTCTATTGGGGGGATGAACAGCATTCCTCTAAAACAACCTCATTTGGTGTTCTGATGATGGTGGAGAGCACTAATTCACCAAAACTAACTTTGCCACATGTCATATCTATAATACACCATGCATTTAAACAAAATGTTTCATGGTTTCAAAATTTCATGGTGCTGCTCTAATACTGCTCTGTCACAGTAATCACAATGACAGTCAGCACTGCCAGAGCTGGGAACTGAACGACAGACAATAATGTTGTCTAAATGCAAGAATTGATCATTCCTGTAATGGTCTTTTTTCTGTCTATAACTGTAGATTTAAAAATGTCTGAAATCATGTGTCAGTCTACAAGCTCAGCATCTTTTATATACAGTCCTCAGACAGCACACAAGTGAGGCCTCTGAACTGCTGACCAAACACTGTGGTGGTGGTGGTATTTTCAGACTCTGCACATGAGAATGAGAAAAATCAGACTCTGTGTCAGTTCTGTTTACCTGGCAGCAATGTCTTCTTGTTTCTGTGGTGTTCCTGCTCTTTTGCATTTGGTTGTTGAAGAAGAATCAAATACTGTAGGAAATGCATCTTCTTTCAGCCTTCTGATCCCACTGTGAGTGAAAAGGCCAAAGTCATTTTAAGTGTCAGGAAAAGTATGTGAACCCTTTGCAATGACCTGGTTCTCTACATTAACTGCTCATAAAATGTGATTTGATCTTTATCTAAAAAAAGACAAACACAAAGTATTACCATATCACACAAACAGTTATAGTCCTCTGTGTCATTAACATAACCATTAAACATTCACAGAGCTGGTGGAAAAAGTGAACCTTTAGATTCAGTAGCTGATTGAACCTCCTTTTTCAACAGTGACCTCAATCAGTAGCTGTGGATCAGCGTTCACATGGAACTTTGTGAAATTAAGATAACCCTATAACTCTGTCTACCCTGTTCTTGATCCTAAGTCTTTTGAGAGCTCATTTTTTGAGGCATGGTTCACATCAGCAGATACCTCTTGTGAATAGCAAAATCCAAATGTTTACATCAATGCCACTGTATATTTTGCACCAGTGGTCAATAACAGATGATTGAAAGTTAAACTTTTCATTTGTAATCTGTGAATGTCCTGACTGAATTTACAGACCTGCATCCGGTCAGCTCAAAGCTCTCTGGGGTGAAGTGTTTGGAACAAAAGTAAACAAAGTCAGTCTGAGGATCCCAGGAGTCTGCACGGTGGGAGTTGATGATCCAAAGGTTCCTCCGATTTGCTCCTTTTGGTAATCTGGCCATCACAACAACTAATTACTATTGATCAAAGTAACAACATATTATAATTGCATTTGACACTTAAAAACTCAAGTTAAAGTTACATATGAATACATTTTTAAAAAATCATAAAAAGTACCATCCAAGACAGGCTGTCCAACACGTCAGTCCAAAATTTCCCAAAGGTGTTGAGATCTGCTGATGGTGAGGGCCCTAGTATATGATTCACTTCACTTTTGAACTCATCAAACCATTCAGTCACTGTACTTTGAGTGCATGTCTGCTATGTAGTGATAGTATTGTGCTCTTATGTCTCTCTCTCTTCCTCTGTCACTTTCTGCAGATATTTCTGCCTCTGGAGTTGTAGAGTCTGATGACAAGCCTCCTGCTGCTCCTACAACCCCACTCAACATCATTACTAGTACTGCTTCTAGTATTATTGCTGCTACTTTTGCAATTGCTACTTTAATTACTACTATCATTACTACTACTGTATTATTGGTAGCACTTTAAATGTTTTTTTACATGGAATCCGTGTTATGCTATGTTCTTCTGTCGCTATTCTCTAACCCCCCCCCCCCCCGGAAACATGAGAGTAGGAGCTAACAAGTTTGTCAGCGGTAGAGAACATGTGTCTCATATTGTTTTTGTGGTTGCTGATAAGATTTGAAGACTTTTTGTCTGTTGGATCCACCTGAGTCAATCAATAAATATACTTAAGTGTATTTTCATTCAGATATTTTTCCCATTGGTTTCTTGATTGTTTTCATTTCTAATGCATTTTCCCCCAAAGTCTACTTCCTGGTGTGAAGATTGTGCTCTCAGATGTGCACATGAATAGCCCGTTACTCCACCAGCTCTTCGTAAGTGGACTGTACCAAGGAAGGGAGGAAGCAATGACTGTTTTTTATATTTGTTTGTCTTACCAGTAGTCATGACGTTAACTCTAGCCTTGATTCATTTAGCCTTTTGTTTGTGGGCTGGGGGACCCATTCTGTGTCAGTGCATTTTGTTTGGTTTGTACTCATGACCTTTGGACTATGATTATTGAGATTAAGAGACAGTAAAAGGTAGAGCTCTGAACCAAGCTCCTGGACAAACCTTACTGAACTGCCTGCTCAAATCCTGATCAAAAGGATTTAAGATCTCTAACCAACAGCCAAATCATCACAAGTGTTACTTCCAGGTGAGGGTGACAGGGGTCTTTGTACTAAAAAAGTGAGTTTTAAATGCTTCAAGAGGGGATTCATTATTATTATTCATTAGTATTCATTTCCTGACAAGTCTACTTGAAACAACCCAATCAGTGGCTAAAAGTACACTAAAGAAAATGGTTAGACCTACCAGAACTACCCATTTGCACCACACCTCCTTTACGGTGGGTTGTCATTCACTGACACCTACACCACACGTGTAGTGAAGACATTACAAGATGCTGTTGGTCAGAACGCATGATGCTTTCACATTAAAACGCAGGCTTTTACAAAAGGTTCTCTGTGATTCCAAAAGAGGCTGGACTAGATTGGACAGGGAGTCCAGCAAGACGATGGCTGAAGGGGTACAGAACAGAACAGAACTGCAGAACTGTCCCATGACTAAAACAATACACATGTGAGTGGATGGATTATTCTTGATTCAAAAAAGAAAAAGGAGTCTCTCTGAAAGTAAACACTGACTGACAACCTCGAAGTTACACCAAAAATAACACAGCCTTGGATCTGTTGTTGCTCTCAACTGACTAATTCATTATTGACTCATGATTTCAGCACCAGTTGAAACCTGAAACACTGAAATCACTGGCTGATTTTAGTACAAAACAAACATTTAGTCAGTCAACAAAACTGACATTGTGCAAAAAATACTGCTGTCAAAGTGATGTATTTTTTATAGCGACCAAACTGTAGATAGTAAATACAACAGACATAGAACAATAGAAATCCAGCTGTTGTCAAAATCTAGATGCACATGGCCTTGATGTTCTACAAAATGTGCAAAATGCTCACTTGTGAAAGGTGATACCAGCATTACGAGTCTCACGGTTGTCCCGAGATTTGCAGCCACCTGCTGAGCAATGTCTTGGCATCTGAAAGTGACACAGTGAAGAAAGAAAAATAAATGAGTTCAGCATTTTAATAAGTATCATTAACTCTTGTAGATCATTCAGTTGTGACAGGAATGAATTCAGTCTGAACCACAAACACAAAATATCCAGTTGGATTAATAGGATTAAACATCACATGTCTTGTCACCTAAGGTTAGCGTTGACATTTTACTGCGTCCTTAAATATCTACAGCAGGCTGCGACGTGTTGCGTTAAGGCCGAGCTAAACGGCTCGGACCCAGAATGAGCGTAAAAGTTGAAACGTCGTTGTAGCGGATTTCCAGCTGGTCGGAAATCCTCCTCTTTACGTCTAGATTTTACACAACTAACGTTAGCAGATGACACGCATTCGTCTCAGAGAAAATGTCATGGACTGAACTCGACTGTCACGTTTTTCTGCTGCTTCTGTAGCTGTAACACACCAGTGTGGGTCATGGAACAAACCAACCTGTTACAAAAATCATATAGGAAACGGTGATTTATAAATACAAAACATATTACCACTGCACTGCAGATTTCGACCTCACGAAGATGGCTTATCTTTTCTTCACACACCTTCTTCCTCCTTTCTTCTTCTTCTAATAGAGAATTGCAGCGGGCACAGCGTTACCGCCACCAACTGCAGAAAGAGAGAATACTCATGTACTTGTTACCAATAACCAGCCCGGTCTCATGGCAGTTCGCGAAATGTAATCTACTGATTCGTGCCCATGGATTTTCCATTTTTTTCTTTCAGACTAATGTATTTCAATTGGAAATAACTTTCGTGTCCTCGCCACGTATTTTTTTTCCGTCACTCGGGACTCCGCAGCTCTGCAATTGTTTTGTTTTTTCTTATATGTTTGCTATTTTTAAGTGTCTGTCACATATTTTTATGTATGTTTACATCTGTAGATTCTATTGCTCTTCTCATCTTGCGTTTCTGTGATTTATATCAGTTTTGTTTTGGGCTCAACAATACCCATAATCCTCAGCTGTTTCGTTATGGAGAAGAAGTACGTATGCTCTGAGTATGCACTGTGAGCTTGCTGGACATACTCAATTGCCCCACAATGCACTGCGTTTCCTCAGACTGCGGGCTTCGAGGCGGACGCTCCCGGCACCAGCCAGCAACAACACAACTATAAATGTGAGTATCTAAACTATTACGACTTGTATGTGGTTAAATACTATCCAAATGACGGTATTAATATTAATAAATAACCTGTTTAATAATGGATGTTGCGCTCGACTAGTCCGCTAACCTACACACTAATTTAGTGTAGAGATTTGCTAGTTCATTACTAGCACCATCATTGCTATTTAGCTGTATGTGGATGTGTGATGGATAACTGTGATTAATAAAGCTGTACATCAAAGGACTGATGAAGACAATTAGAGTGATGCAATAAACCAACGGCAAAATTTGATTGCTATGACGAACCAAAGCAATCAGGACTATCAGAACTCATATTAGCCACAGAGAGTTGTTCACTGAGAACTCATCACTCATCTCATCTCATCAACCAGTCCTGGAAGAAGACCTTGGTCCATCACCTGAGGCCCAGACAGACAGTCAGATAACAAGCCAGAATGACAAACTTCAAGAAGAAGTGGATCTCTCTGCTGTGCGCAGCCCGTTCAAGGTAAACATGACCGTTGATCAAGAACAAGACAGGATTGTGTCCGAACCTCTGTCTGTCCAAATGAGTCAGTGTAACCCTGTGGATCACCCTCAGGAGGACAGAAAGGAGGACGACATCCAGCAAAGACCCCTGACTGCAGTTGAACCAGTAGCTGCACAGTCAAATGATATAGGACTGATTGTCCCTCGCGTTGCCCCATCTTACGAACTGTTTTCCAGGGTGCAAACAGGTACTATTGTTGTTGTAGCAGGAGTTGCTGTTGTTGGAGTTGCTGTTGTTAGTCCAAAGGCCTGGACAGCTGTTTGTCATCTGGACAAGTATATTACTGGCTCTGTCCACAATACATGGAGGACGTGTTGCTCTTTCCTCCCTGGTGAGAGCAGGACTTTCAGTCTGTTGTTCCATGGTCCGAGCTGCACTGTACGTCCTCAGACAAGTACTTATAGCTTTTTCTACCATGGTCTGAGCAGCATTCCCAGGTTTTGTGACCATTTGAGCAACGCTTTCAGCTCTAACTGCAGTTGTCAAAGCGCTGCTGTCCAGGGTCCAAGCAGGACTTTTAGCTCTATCTGACATGTGCCCTGCTGTATTTTCTCTCCTCCGAGATGGAATCTCCAGGATCCAAGCAGGACTTTCAAGTGTTCTTTCCTGGTCCAAAGCAGCATTTACAGCTATTATATCCTGGTTCAGGGTAAGAATCACACGTATTTTCTTAGAAATTTCTGCTGTTCCTTATTCAGAATATGCACCAAATCTTGCCATGGCACAGTTAGTTTATTTCTTCAGTGGCAAGATCAAGAGTCCTAGCTGCTTGCTCTGCAGCACAATCCAACAGTACGTCTTATTTTTCTGCAGCATGGACAAAAATTCTAGCTGCCAGCTCTGCGATCACAAATTGCAGGTGCTCTTTCTGTGGCCTGAAAAGTAATGGCAACTTTTCTTTCCAAGGTGAAGGCAAGATATGAACAGCTAATTGGCCTGGACTTTTGGTTTCCATGCTCAAAGCAACAGTGAGCCCTTATTACTCAATGGCAAGAAAAGCTCTTATCAGAGCAGTCACAAGAGTTCTGTATTTCATTCACTGCATAATTTCAATTTCAATTTCAATTCAATTTATTTATATAGCGCCATATCACAACAACAGTCATCTCAAGGCACTTTTCATATAGAGCAGATCTAGACCATACTCTTTAAAATAGGTAATAATAAGGCGCATCTTTCCTTATGGTTGGTATGAGGTGCTTTACAGAGTTTTCAGACTGCTTTTAGAAGAAGAGAGGTATTTTTGTATGGAGATATATACATGGAATACACTGGCTTCCATAATTTTCTTATTTAAAAGTAGTCCCCTTCCCAGTTATTCCAGCATTTCTCCAACCCAACCGGTCGAGGCAGACGACCCACCCACCCACCCAGAGTCTGGTTCTGTCAGAGGTTTCTTCCTGTTAAAAGAGAGTATTCCTCTCCACTGTGCCGCTCATGGTGGGAACTGTCATTACATCTGTCACAACTTGGCTCAAGGCTGGACAAAGGAGGGAAGGACACACAAGCTTTGACTAAAAAACAAGTTTAACATAACTGAAAAGGAAACCAACGTATGCACCAACAAAATACAACAAAACCAAACAAGGTGGAAGCCAGCACAACATTCAGAAAGGCAACCACTGAACCCCTAAGGTGCATCAACAAAACCAGAAGGAAGTCCACACAACCAAATCTCCAGTCATCAAATGGACACCATAAACCAAAATGCACGATGGAGTAACACCAAATTTAAACCAGAACAGAGACAAAAAGGACAAAAATACTGCTCTCCCCCAAAAGAAAAAACCCAGCCAAGCTTATGTGTGATATTTCCCAGAAATACACCAAACCAGGTCAAAATACCACAAAGACTGAACTTCTTTTCACAACTTGGCTCAAGGCTCAACAAAGGAGGAAAAGGAGGGAAGACCACACATGAGTTCTAACTAAAAAAACAAGTTTATTTAACAACTGAAAAAGAAACAGGTGGCACGGTGGAGTTTGCATGTTCTCCCTGTGCCTGCATGGGTTCTCTCCAGGTCTCCCGGCTTCCTCCCACCAGCCAAAGACATTCAGCTGAATTGGTGACTCAAAATGTGACCATAAACTGATGTTCTGTCCTGGGTGTAACGCACCTCTCGCCCAGTATTAGTTGGGTCTCGGCTCCAGCCCCCTGTGACCCATATATGGATGGATGAAAAGGAAACCAACATATAGAGCAACAAAATACAACACAACCAAACAGGGAGAGACTGGCTGCTACCAGTTTATTCACTCCAGCCGGACCAAATGAGCTGAATACGCCTGACGACCAACCTCTTCAGAGAGTCCTGCTCAGACAGGGACGTCACAGGTCTCAGCCTTACTCTGGTAAATTCCTTGTCTTACAATGTGATTTCATGCCAAATAAAACTGACCTGAAATAAATTCCTGTGATCTCTTAACTTTCTATTGTTGCCAAGTGCCTGCTCATGGTGGGTTCTTCAGAATCCCTGAGAAAACCTCTGTTAATCCTTAATCCAAATAAATTTCATTGTCTTCATTTGGCATAATTTGTTGGTCATTGTTCGTGTTTGGAAACAGTATAGGTTTTACAACAGGTGACCCATATTTCTCCCTACCGAGTTCACTTTTTCAAAACACTGTCCCCCAACAAGAAAACTACACTAAAAACAAGAAGCATCACAACATGGATCAGAATAATCTTTCAAGAAAAAATACAGATGTTACAGAATGTAGCAAATCACAGTTTAATTTATGGTCATTTTGTGTTTTTTTAAATATAAATTTTTAAAGTTTTTACAACAGTATATTGGAGTGGACTGGATGAAAAATGAAGAAAAAACAATACTGAAATTGGTCTCATCCATACAGTCCTACTGATGTCTGAAGAGAATGTATCTCCCAAACACTGTTGCTGACTATTGATTTTCAATGAAGAAATAAAGATGTAAGTGGGGAAAAAATATTATTTCCATCAGTTAAGTAATTTCCTACATTTCACATGAGGTAATAAAACAGGAATAAAAGTGGAGAGTTTGGTGAAGGTAAGCTTTACTGAAGTGAAGATTTCTGACTCAGAGTGTGAGAAAAACATATTTGGAGAAAATGATCTTTAAATATTTGAATTGGATGAAACCTACAGAAGCAAACAAACAAAGTATTTGAAAAAAAAAAACTCCTTTTACAGTAAAATATTGATAAAAGGATTAGCAGTTTATTACTGTTATTTGCACTTAACAAGATGTAAGGTATATTTACAGATTTTTACTGTGAACTGCAGTACATATATAATACATACTACTATACATTATTGATTAATTAACTGCTAGCAAAAGAGGCTACAGAGATATTTTTTCTAAACCTTGTGATTTAATAAATTACTCCTTGGCAGTTCTGCTATAAAACACCATGTTTTAATATATCTGAATAAACATTGTCTTTGAAATTCAAACTTCAACTTTTAAGACAAATAACGCAGGTTCATAGTATCTTTTTGGATCATTACACTATTTATTAAGCTTGTGAAAATAAAAAACATTCAAGAATATTTAAGACAAATTAACAGAAAAACTGTGAATAATTTAGACTTGTCTTAGAGTGTAGTTAAGAGACTAACAGAGTGTGTGAGTGTGCGTTCACTGACATATATGAAGTCCCACTCAAAGTCCATTCATTTCTTTAGTAGACTGGAGACATTAGGGTTGACTGATGTCATTTTTTTCTGGGTGACTTTGCCACATCCAGTCTTGGAGCCTCTCTCTGGATTTATCCCAATGAACCACCTGAAAAACAAGAGTTGGTGTGAAAAAAGTTTACTAATTGAGATCATTATAATATAAATCTTATATTGCAAATATTTCTTCCTATCAACAACATTGTTCTTCACTACCTTAGCTGTAAGTGATGTTACATTTTATAATCTTTTTTAGAAATTACACATTGTCAGTCAATACAGTTTATAAATTCAGTGATAAGTTCCTCCACAATGAGGAGTGATTATTTCGCCTTGATTAGTGTCAGTACCAGCTGAAGGATGTAAACATCTAACCTTTGAATGAATTCTGGTGAACATGCAGCATCATCTTGGTAGTGAAGATGGAAGGTGTAGTAAGTAGAAAAGACAGAAGAGCTGACTGGATACCGTCCTGAATGATGCACCCCTCAGTGCTGATCATTCAGTGGTGAAAACAGCTTCCTGAAACTCAACAAAGAAAACCCCATTTCAGCATTGACACTGCTGTTGTCACACTGCAAATTTTGCCATGCCCAGGAAACTAATTGACAGACAAGCCGTGTTGTTTGAAAATAAGAAATGTATTTTTAATATGTTGATCATCGACTGATCTGAATTGATAGGTATTTGCTTCATGCATTATGTGTGTGGTGTAATTGACTGCCCAGACATCTGCATCTACAGCTAGCTCAGTCTGTTACTTTAAGTTGGAAATAAAACAGAGTCAGTTAATCACACTTGGCACTACAAAGTCAGCACAGCATGTTGTGTTATGTGGTGTATTGTAGGGTACAGATTTAATCTAGGCTCCATCACACACTCCTTCTTCTCAGGGAGTCAGGGATGCCTAAGTACATAAGCAAGAAGTAAGAACATCTAAGTACTAAGTTAGGAGTGTTTTACATAAGCCACTTAAGTGCTAGGCTGATGTTCCCAGATGTGACATGGAAACATGCTGAAAATGTATAAAGTGAACACAACTAAGGCATCAGACAAAACTCTGAACAGAACCATATGAACAGTGGTGGTTCTACCAGAGCAGCTTTACCAGCTCCCTCCAGCTCTAACTGCCAATAGCACACTAAATAACATCAGACCACAGGCCAGCTACAGCTGAACAGCAGCTGTATTATATTAACAATCCTTTCTGAATATTCTGTCTTCAGCCTCAACTGACACAGTACAGTTTTCCAAGCACAAGGACACTTCAACCAAAATTAACCTTTTTAACTGTAGGTTTTGGTAGTTTTGTAGTTTAGCTGGCTAACTAAGGTTACCTAACAAGCTCTCTGTCAGTTCAGGTGCCACATTCACAGTAAAGAACATAAAATGAGCCATGTCGTTTATAGACATGCGCTTGATAAATGTTAACGTAACACAAAGTAATGTGAACACGAAAAGATGAAACTCACTCTGTACTGTGGAGGATCAGGATCAGAGGTCCAGCTCCTGTCTGTGGTGACACGTTCAAACTGTCGCTGAAACAGGTGTTGAAAAGTCCCTGTTATATTCAACTATCACCAACGGCTTCAAACACAGGAGAAGGACATTTCCCGCTCAGCAACTACACAGATCTGAACTTAGAAGTGGCTAACGTTAGCTGACAAAGTCCTCACTGAGCGTGTGCATAGTGTGAGTCCTCCTGACATGTTTGTGTGTCAGCTCAGACTCTATAATTTCAAAAATTAACTTAAGTAAAGTCTAATGCGCTTTGCATTCACTTAAAGAAAACAACGTTAGCTAAAGAATTCTAAAAATTGGTTAACAGGTCAGAAGGAGATCTCAGGCTTGTTAAGATCTTATCAGGACACAGTAGGAGTTGATTGGAGATGTTATGTATTTTGCCTGTAGATGCTTTTAATCTGCAGGATGAAGATGGTGAAAAATTTGTCCAATCAAAACGTGGGCTCATGTGTTCTTTGTCTTCCCATAATGCAATTCAAAAAATACTATCAAGTACTGTTTTCTTTCATCCAAGGGATTATACTGTAAAATACAGTGAAAATAATACTGTAGTACTGTAAAATCAACTTTACCAGTAATGTACTGCATTTAAAGATAACAGTATTATACTGTTACATAAATATTTTCACGCAAATTTATAGCAATTTATTATAATTTAGTTAAACTCCTGAATGTGAGTGTTGGATGTTTTCTTTCTAATCTGAAAGACTCAAAATATCTCAAACTTGACCAGAGCCTGTTGTGTCTCAGTTTAATAAAAATAAAGTTAATAAAGTTCAGTCCTTGTTCAAAAACTGAACACTGAAGAGTAACATTTTCCTCTTCTGTTTTCCTCAGGGACACTGAACACTATCAACAATTAAAGATATTTAAGCTCCAGTTAAAAGACTTTTGTTCTCCTTTCTCCACTGTCTCTGCTGATAATTAACTTTTTGGAAAAGATGTTGAATTGTAGAATAAAATAAAAACACTAGAGAGCGTCGCTTTGCAAAAATAAGTATTTACATCTCTTACTTATGTAAAAACACCAATAGCACCGATAGAATATACTCCATTAATATCACACATGTACAATGTATCTTGTCTATTCCTTATTAAAATGTTGTCTCTCGGTCTCATGGCAAATAGTCACGAAATGTAATCTACTTATTCGTGCCCATGGACATTGGAGATTTTCCATTTTTTCATGCCTCTCAGCACGACTTTCAGACTAATGTATTTCAATTGGAAATAACTTTCGTGTCCTCGCCACATATTTTTTTCCATCACTCGGGACTCCACAGCATGGAAACTGTTTAGTTTTTTCTTAAATGTTTGCTGTTTTTAAGTGTCTGTCATATATTTTGATGTATGTGATGTTTTGTTTTGGGCTCAACAATACCCATAATCCTCAGCTGTTTTGCTATGGAGAAAAAGCACGTCCGCTTCAATGATTTAATATTTAATACTATGCCACCAAACACTTGAAAATATAAATTTCCATAATCCATTAGCCATTTCCCATGTTACAGTCACGGGTTATCAAACACCATTTGTACAAACAGAGACGGTAGTGTTTGGACTTTTAACATTTCAATGCTACATTGCATTTGACCTCCATTATTTATTTATTTATTCATTCATTCTTTCAGTGTGTGCTTTATTATATGATTTTTTTTTCTGAGATAAGAGGTGATTTAGAGCAGTTGATGACAGGCCTGTACATTTCCATCCCCGTCCCCCCATTTCATTGAAAAGAAAAACTAATAAAATATGTGATAACAATTATACTCGTAGAAAGAGAGAACCGCTCACTGTAGCCTACTTTAGCCTAATATCCTGCTAGCACTTCTATATACTGATATATATTGGACTATATTGATTGTTTTACACTGCTCAAAACAAAATGAAGAGAACACTTAATCATCAGTACAACACCAAGTAACACCAAACAGATACAATGGAGAAGCAAAAGCAAAACAACCCCACAGAAGTGAATGGTTTTACATGTGGTGGCCACAGACAGTTGCTCTCTCCTTATCCTTCCTGACTGATTCTTCTCTAGTTTTGTGTTCTGCTAGTGTCCTTGTCACTACTGGCAGCATGAGGTGGTACCTGCAGCCCAATCAGGTTGCACAGGTAGTCCAGCTCCTTCAGGATGGCACATCCATATGAGCAGTTGCAAGACAGCTAGGTCAATCAAGGTGTGGATGAAGGACCACCAGATCAAGACCCTGTCATGGCCAGCCCATTCTCCAGACCTGAACCCCACTGAAAACCTCTGGAATGTGATCAAGAGGAAGAAGGATGGTCAAAAGCCATCAAACAAAGCTGAGGTCTGCTTTATTTTTTGTGCCAGGAGTGGCATAAAATCACCCAACAGCAATGAAAGACTGGTGGAGAGCATGCCAAGACGCATGAAAGCTGTGATTGAAAATCAGGGTTAGTCCACCAAATATTGATTTCTGAACTCTTCCTAAGTAAAAACATTAGTATTGTGTGACCATTTGTCATGTTGTGCAAATAAATGCGCAAAATGACAATATTTGAATTTGGAATTTGGGAGAAATGTTGTCAGTAGTTACCTATAAAGAGTAAAATCAGAGAAACTGATAATTTTGCAGTGGTCTCCTAATTATTTCCAGAGCTGTATATATAACACGGACGATCCAACGTCTGCGTGAGTATGAAATTCAGGCTGATTTTAGCTTTCCACTTGTCTCCACGGCTGTAGCTGTTAGCGGCCACGGTCAATGGAGGGTAACCTTTCACAGTCTGGGTGGTGTCTGGGTCTGGACCCTCCTCTCTCTGACCGTTGTCATTCATTGTCACCAGCTCCCTCCCTCCCCCCACGGATCAGTAACAGGAGGAGAGAGGAGGCGGGCTCCGACGCACATCCTCTAACATACACACAGCAGCCTGCCGCTCAGCACAGAGATCCGCGGGGCAGTATGTTCGGATGAGGATAGTCCGTGTTCCACACGGAGCTCCATGGTCGTGATGTAGGCTGTGTGCTCGGTGTGGGCACTGACAGGCTGCTGGACCCTCGAGAGCCCTTTGCTCCTTGCCTTTTGCAAAACAGAACGGTCCTGGGAAGTTCCAGCAACACAAGGTCCAATGGTTTTTGCCCCTGAAACTGCACTAGACCCCAGAGCCAGGGCATGGATATATGTAAGTCATCCTGTTTTTTTCCCAGACGAATCCGAACGGTTAAACGCATTTCCGGGCGAGGTTAAACGCCCCTGTGTAGGATAACGGGTGTAAATGGCTGTAGCTTCTGTTGAAGAGCGTTTGACTGCGCGAGTTTGTCACAGTATTTTATATTGTGGTGGATTTGTAAGCTGATAACAGTGTCGTCAGATGGGTAAAGTGAAAGTATATACTGGCTGTAAGGGATGAACAGTAGCTTAGTAATAGCCACAGGATTGCTAATGAGATGGCTCAGAGACGGACGGTGTATTGCGGCAGGTTCTTGGTCCTGCTTGGCCTGTCTGTCTGTATGGACAGGCCGGCTGATGAGGCATCCACCCTCCCCCACATCATCTACTTCCCCCAGCAGACTTCTGTCTGACTGCCCAAGCCTTGCAATACAAAGCTAGTCATGGAAAGCGGTGGGGCGTCACTGGTGACAAATAGACTGTGATATTGAAGGCTCCAGGAGATCTGAAAATGTAGTTATTACAAATGTATATGTTTAAACACGATTTACTGACTAATAGATGCAAAGTTACAAAGTTAGTCTAAAATAGCTTATAAAATAGTTTATCCTGACCTTTCTCTCCTTGGTCCAGACAGGATGGTAGGGGCATTCCAATCATATTTAAATGACACCAGGAAGGCCAGGGGTCAGGCTAATTGACCAGTGTGCTGCAGGTTAGTGCATTTGTGAATTTTTCCGTTGTGGGACTAATAAAGGGTTATCTTGAAGTATGGACAAAAAAGCACAGTTAAATCAAGTGAATACTGTACAGGAGGCAGTGGGTATAGCTGATGGTCAAACAGCAGTATAGACTGTGACACTGGAATACAATACCTGCAACGACACTTCAACTTGCTGTCTGTCAGAGTGCATGCAACCATCATAGCTGCCAAGCTTTAATTGACTGACATTTGGTCACTTACGGGTTGACAGCAGCATTTCCATTTGGATTCAGTGATGCCAAACCATGTATGAGGTAAGCATGAGTCATCAAATAGTAGTTTGACAAAAACATCTCAAGATTGAGAAAACTGGGTAACATCTTCCTAGACACCCCATTCATTCCAAATACCATACAGTGAAAAGGAGTTTTCAGGTTCCATACAAACAATGCAGGCTCAGTACAGTTCCCACAGGTCTGTAGGGGCAGGACTCTTGTCCTTTCCTTTTCTGGCATGTCTGGGTTATATATGTTTTCAGTTTGGTGACTGAAAGTGTAGACTGCTGATCATTTTAGGAGTTCCAGTGGGTGGTGTCTGTATATTAACAGAATGTGATTTTTGAGAGCTGCCATAGCTGTAGAGAACAAAGGATCAAAATACTGTGGATACTGATCCATCATGAATACGCTCACCTTCACTTACTGACTTCACTGCTTTGTCTTGATGTTATGATCATAGAAGGAGAGCATAGGCAGCTTAAATTATAGGGGTGAGTGATAGGTTAGTGAAAGGTGTGTAGTGAAAGGCTGATGAGATGACTAAATGATAAACACACACACACACAAATGCACCAGGTTTATTTGTAATGCACCAGACTCCTCATTGCAGCTGGCGGCTGTCCCAGCTTGCTCCTCCCCAGGGTCAAGGGTGAAAGGTGAAGGCCAGTCAGTCACTGGTAATGTCTGAGCCTTTGTCTCCTCTCCCCTGCTTCTCTTTGTTCACACAGTGGCTATCAAACATGCACATATTTTGCAGTTTTCTATGTTTTAGAGCCTGAAATAAAACCTGAAACAGAGATAATTTAACCGGACTTGGAACTTTTATTAAGGAATATTCACAATCAATATGAATGTCAAAAAATAACAGCTATTCATTAATCTGAGACTTTCAGGACCATATTTACTAAATGTTTGTCATGGCACTAATGTATCTGTTTACATGAATCTACTGCAGATATATTTATGCTTGTTAGCAATAAGAAAAAATAAAACTAACCCTTGAAGGTATTTCTATTTCTAGGTAACATTACTATTGGGCTATTGGGAAATTAAGGAATAGAATCACATTTGACAAGTCTATATTAAGACAAGACTTGCACTCTATATGTATGTTGAAAAAGTTAATGTTTGCTGTATTCATTTCCTTAGTCAAATTATTATTTTTCCTGTTATTTATTTTTTGCTGTCCACACTGGTCATAAAGAGATAAGTGCTACTGAGTCAACAGTCCTCATTCTGTGCAGTGAGACTTAACCACTAGGTGGTGTTTTGTGTTTAGTGAGGATGGACTTTGCAGTCTTCAGAGTGACCTGTCCTATGTGAAGAGGATGGTACATATTATGATAGCTATAGTCTACTGTTAATGCATGAGTGTGTATGAGAGAGTGTAGTGACACCTACTCTACCATTGTGGGTAAATTGAAAACACAGTCCTGGTCAGATTAATGGCAACTGTAAGATTTTAAGCGGATAATTTAAGCTGATCATGAGATAGCCAAATGCTGGAATGGAACCCAAATTTCTGCTAGAATCTTTAGTAGAATGTCAAAGTCGTTGAACAACAACAAAAGAAGCTACTTTCATGTTGTAAAAGCAAGTGGTAAAATAAAGGTATCTTATGCACTCAGACACATTTCTCTCTAGAGATGTTCTAGTTGTGTGCTTGAAGTTCAGTGAACAATATATCTGCAAAACCCAGGACTGCCATTAAGAGAAGAGCACAGCAAATTTATGACTGCTATTGTTGGGCACTGATATAGAACATCATTTTGCTATAAAGCTAAAACAATACTGGAATTTTGATACTGCTGCAATCTTTGGAAGATATAATGAAATGTTTCAACTATTATATTTTATATTTTATAGAGATCACTTAAAATGTATTACTGCTTATTCATACATTATCAATCAGCCAGAACAAGTTGTAGTACCGTACAGTATAAAATCATGAAAGAGTAAAAATGTATATAAAAATGATTCTCATATTATCTTTGTTTTGCCTTCAGAATTGCATTTTGCTACGACAAGAGCTGGCTTCCATGATCTTCAGAAAATGGACCCAATCGCACTTTCCCCATCCTTATGAAGTCAAGTACATTTACAAGCCCTGAACTCAGCAATCCACAAATGTCCCTCAATGGGCTTTACAGTCCTGTACATACTTCACAATTTTCTGAAAACAGACATATCATATACCAGGGACCACACATTTGTGTTACTTGCCTTACAACTGCTGTGTTGGGGTTTTAACACAAGTTTATGTTGGATGTTCAAACCCCAGTGATTAGCCTGTTTACAACACAAAATCTTGTAGTCTACCGCAGACTACATTATTATATTAAAATTACTAAAAGGTGTATTCTTTTCCATAAGGATTAGATTAGAATACACAGACACCCAACTATGGAAAAGGAATTAAGTGGCATTATACAGTTTAGTTTAACAATTGTAGTCAGCAGATATTGCCTCAGAGTGGGGCAATGATCATGCTGAAATGATCTTAGGCGGCTCATGGGTGTAGGATATAAGTTGGGTGGGCACCTTCACTGGTGGTTCTATTACAGGTGGGATCAACACTCCAGACTGTAACTTCAAAGGTACATCAAAGAGCTGGCATGAGGGAAGACTATGACAACATTGCATGAGGTTCATGGGAGGCCAGGGTCATAGACCTGGGCAACACAGTCACGAGGTGGGAAATAAAACTCGTCCACAGTGCAGTTGTCAAGAGCGGTATTGGGTGCTTGGAAGGCCGACATTACATGGCATACTTGAAATTCAGTGGTGTCAATGATCTTGACGAGGACTGTGGGTAAGAAAAACACACAGCAAATTTGTGACTGCTATTGTTCGGGCACTGATATAGAACATGTCATTTGCTATAAAGCACAAGCAATACTGGAATTTTGATACTGTTACTGATATTTGAATATAATGATATTTCAACTATTATGTTTTAACACATTTTTGTAGAGATCCCTTAAATGTTGTTATTGTACACCTGCTTATTCATGCATTTATCCAATCAGCCAATTAAGTTGGCAGCAGTACAGTACAATGCATAAAATCATGCAGAAAGGTAAAATATTATGTAAAAGTATTCTCATATTATCTTTGTTTTGCCCTTCAGAATGCATTTTTGCACAAAACACGAAGTATGGCTTTCACGCCAGTCTTGAGAAAATATGAACCCATCCTTTTCCCCATCCTTATGAAGTCAAGTTTTATTTACAAAGCCTGAACTCAACAATCACAAATGTCCCTCAATGGGCTTTACAGTCTGTTACATATACACCAGTGCCCTGCACAAAACAGATGTGTTAATATCATATGTAAGGACCACACATTTTGTGTTACTTTTAACACAACTGCTGTGTTGAGGGTTTTAACACAAGATTTGTGTTGGATGTTCAAACACAGTGATTGTGTCATATATAACACAAAATGTGTGGTCCTTATATAGACACATGATTGTGTTAAAAATTGTAAAAGAATTGTTATTCTTTTCCTAAGGATTTGAATTGAAATACACAGACACCCAACTGTGGAGAAAAGATTAATGTTTATTGTACAGTTTAATTTAACAATTGTGGTCATGAACAGCCCTTCTTCTCCAAGTAGAACAGCAATCTTGCTGCTTCTTGAAATGATCACTCCTGGGCAGCTCCTTGGGTGTAGGATATAAAGTTGGTGGGCCTTCACTGATGGATTCTCAACCACAGATGAGATCCTTACTCCAGACTGTAACACAAAAGGTGAAATACTACATCAGGAAACCAGCATGGGGAGAAAACTATGACAACATTATGAGGTTCACTTAAGAGATGCAACCAAAAGGTCATAAGACACAAACAACTTATGGTCCACGAGGTAGGAAATGGCCCCTCGTCCTGATGCAGTTGTCAGAAGCAGGTGATGAGTGCTTGGAAATGAAGCATGCCTACATGGAAACAACAGAAACATTTAAAGAAAAAAAACTGGTTAAACAAGGCTTACAGTTAAGGGACTGGAGCTTTGCCCATCCTCCTAAAGTTAGACTGAAACCTCTAACAAGCTTTATTTATCCTGGTTCACTGTATCCACCTCAGCCTCTCTGCTCAGCTGATTGCTGTGTGTGGAGAATGAACAGAGTTCTCTGACCCAAACAGGGAGCATATTTCCAAGTTGCACTGGTGCTTCTAGTTATATAATTTGGTAATGTCACAGTCTGCAGCCCTAGCTGGCTTAGCTGGCTAGCTCTACGGTAATGTCTGCCGGTGCAGCTTACAAATGTGATCAGATGTCTCTCGTGTTAAGGACAGAGGGAGCATTCACAGCCAATCAAGCCATAGCCATTCAGCCAAACTGGTTTGGACCATTCACTCAGGGCTAATCAGTGTGTCAGTATGAGAGTCAGCATCTTACTAATGTTAGTCGGTCATTATTTCTTTACTGTGGCAGTAAACACAACACATGGGCCAGCTGGTGACAAACTGTGCTATATTCAGAGCTTTACAAGATATTGTGCTAACATGGGTCACCCAGCTCCCCCTCTACCAGGATCACTGTTTGAGCTGATTGGTTGAACCGTGTTGGCATATAGGTGTATAACCTTTTCCCACAGGACGGGTACATGCAGGTCTGTAACTTTGTGCCAGAAAATCTAAAGGTGGAACAGTAATCAGAAGTGACAAATATTAACTGTGTGATGGAAGTTATATGTGCAAACCATCTTTTCTCTAATGTCCTCTGTGTGTTTTCTCTGTGTGTACCTAGCTGAACTGGAGTTTGTTCAGATAATAATAATCCTCCTGGTGATGACCCTCATGATAGTTGTGATCATCTGCCTACTCAACCACTATTGGCTGCCAGCCCTGGCCTTCCTCAGCAGGCTCAGCCACACCCAGAGAGACCAGACCACACAACTGGTAGGTGAATTTCTATATTTTGGAAACTGAAAATTTTAAGAACCACTGTTTTTTGATGCATGTTTGATAAGGATCCCTTCAATTTACCGAGTTCTTAAAGAACTGTGGTGAAATTATATGTGTAATAAGTGACACATACTACAGTGTAAAAATAAACTTGTCAATCTCTGAAAATGTCCATACCATATTCTTATTTCCTCTTGTCAGCTGGTATATCTGTGATAAAAGCAAATTTGCTAATAATATAGGCTATGTAGATGTATTGGTCAGAATCTAGTAAACATGTCCTGATGATCAGTGCATAGTTAATAATGATAACTATTAATCTGTAGTCTGTTAAACTAGTGTGTGTGTACATCATTAAGCTTTATGTGTATCTATGGCCATTCTGACTGACTGACAGAGTCTATGTGATCCAAACAGGCCAAAACAGTCAGTACTGCAGTACTGATATCAGCTGATAAAGCTTCCAGCTTCCATAGCACATTACAAATATTACTAAGTATTACTCATGTAATGATGATGATATTAGAGTGTTTGTAAATGTTGTCATGGCATAAGTAATGTACCAGCTACAGGTGATGCATATGAGAAAGGATGCAGGCCTTACTTGAAAATGGTTTCAGTTCTTTTAGGTAAACAAATACATTGCAAATGGAAACTAAACCAAAATACTTAAAGGATGAGGGTTATCATTCATTGTTCACTGTCCTTTACTCTCAGTCCTTGACATCTGCCTTGTGGCATGCTCATATTAGGTCATTAGGTAAGACCACCCTTTTGAGATATACAACAAATTGAAAAAGATGTAATACAATGTCCTATGATTGTGACAGTGTGTTACATCAGTCTAGTTTTTGATCATTATATAACTGATTTAGCAGCAATGGCCATTTAAATGATTTTGTGTATGTAACAAAGGAAATATACACATACACATAATAGATCTGCTCCTTCTCTCTGTGTCCCCTCCCATATACCTCTACCCCCCACCCCACCCTGACCCTCTCTGTCTCTTTGTCTCAGGATGGCAGTGTGTGGTCAGACAGTGTGCTGACTCAGCAGAGAAATACTGAGGTGAGTTATGCCTGGTGAGCCTTATGTGAGCCATTTGTTTTCACTTAACTTTCTCACCAGATTGCCCTCTAGAGCTGATAAACTGTTTTCAGGGCATCCCATTATCATTATCCCCATTTGAACAATTAGCATGTCTGTCCCCTCTCTATGAAAGCAGGCTTTTCTCCCTGCCTTTGAATAGGGTTATTCAGAATAAGCAGAAACACCTTTGCCTTCATGGAACGTCAAATAATGACTCATGAAACATATTACTCACATCTGCTCCATGCACATTACTGTGCTGCATTCTATTCATTTTCAACAGAAATAGTCTCTGAACTTTTATATGCTCCAACCTCCTGTGCATAAGCACGAATGCCATGATTGGCTGGAATGGATCACACTGATCCACTTCATTTATATCCTAATTCTGGAGCCAAAGCTGTGTAGAAACACCAGATACACACCAGACACACAGAGGTGGCAGCTCGCTCAGAAGACTAAGAGGAGACATTCCAGTAATCATTGGGAGTGGGGCTGGCTATTTCTAGGATTGTTTAGTAATTTGTTATGTTGTTGACTTACTGACTCATTTGAAAAAATGGGTGACAGAGAGAGAGAGGTAGAAGAAAGGGCCAGAGCATCTTGATGTGGTATAAAAGAGATCTTTTCCATCAGATATTATCAGCTAAAAGGATAAATGAGAGAACACATACTAAAGCAGTGTTACACAATGTTAATTCAAACAACATGACTCTGCATTATTGTTTGCTTCTATGATAGAGGTGCATCTCAAACACCATCCTTGTTATCAGATTAATTTGGTAAATCTTCACAGTTCCTCACAAGAACTTAAAACTTAAAACAGAACTTGAAAGTCCTAAGTTTTAATTCCTCACTTCTTGGAACTATGTGGTAATAAATGGCCTCTATATACCTCTACAAGTCCAAATAGTTCTAAGGAACTAAGGACCACTTGTTGTCTCCTACCCTAGCTGCCTGTGTCTGGTGATTAAAATGGGTTTCTTTGCTCTTTATTTTCAGATGATGCCTGGCCGTCTTAACAGCAACATGCCACACTTCATGCAGCAGCAGCAACTGTGTCGCTTCCAGCCCACCTACCCTTACCTACAGCAAGAAATCATCAACCTCCCCCCCCTCATCTGCCTGTCAGACGGGGAGGAGCTGCTGCCCTATAAGGGTCCCTGCAGCTTACAGCTCCGCCACCCAGAGCAGCAGCTGGAGCTGAGTCGAGCTGCTGTGCGTGCTCCGCCGAATCGGACTGTCTTTGATAGTGACCTCATAGATATTTATTCGCACAGCAAGGGCCCACAGGCTCCCAGCAGTAACACTGGAACCAACGATGCCAGTGCCACAACAGAGGGTCCCCCACCCTCATACAGTGAGGTGATGGGAGACTACCCGAGTTCCACACCCTGCTACAGCCAGTACAACAATAATGCACCACCCACAGACAACAGGTTAGGATGTGACAGTTCACAGATGCTGTTCCACGCTGGCAGCAGTGGTCCTGAGAGCACAGCAAAGACTTCCACTGACTTAAACAGCTGACAGAAGAAAACAGCATGAGAGAAGAATGAGAGAACTGAATTATACTAACCAGTCCCTATTCTCCACGTTTCCTCAGTCACCCGAGGGGAGCACAGTCTGTCTACCTTAGCTGTACACCCTCACTAAACTTGAACTAACTCCAGGAGCTCAATTGTTTTTTATTTCATATTAAAGCTGAAAGATTTTTTTATTAGGTATTAAAATCTCTGCTTTGGTTGTCTATTTTTGTACGCTTTACACTTCTGTATGCTGACACTGTGGATATTCTGACTCTGTTGCAAAGAAGACTGAGCCCAGTCATAAGAAAGCAATGATTTTTGTTTTGATGTACCAGGCTTATGGACAAACTCCTCTCAAATCCAGAAATTAGTGCAGTGATTCACACTGTCATTAGTCACTGGGACGTACTGTAGTGTGTAATGTAAGCAAATCTGAAGTTGCACTAACCTGGTTAAAAGCAGAGAATTCCTGTGTTATTTTTATTTTTGAGTAAAGGAGCTTCTAAGGTAGGAATAGTATTAGTTTTATTGTCTGTGACAGAACTGTGCTCCAGTCTGAAGGATTCATATATTACAGGTTTATTTTTTATTTTTGTTTGACATTGCTAAGAAAATGGTCCATCCAGCCGTTATTTTAGATGTCATCACCTCAAGCACTCTGAGCTTCTGATCCAGCAAAAGACAGAATTATGGGAAAGTTAATGTTCCTCTTTAAGTCATGCATAACAACGCTTTCTCTGTGCCATTGCTTTTCAACGGCATTTCTTAAGTTTATGTTTATACTGAACCTCTGAATTCAAAACATCACCTTTTAATAAGTTAATTCAAATCTGGGTAGTTTACAGCTAAATCTAAATGGGGATTATATTAACTGTTACCCAGCAAAGGTTGAAATCAAACAATTTTAGAGAGTGAACTAGAGCTTGAACAATAAACAGTGAACAGTTATTGATCCATTCATTTATTTTTGCACTTATTTGTCTGCTAGAGTCCAAAACCAAAGGATATTGAGTGTATAATGACATAAAGCAAGCAAATGATTAGCATTTTGCATGATAAATTAGTTAAATGATTGTCAAAATTAACTAATGACTTTTCAGCACAACTGCTGTTAGTTTACCAGCACTTTGAGGTTTCTGTAAAGTCATTTTTGTTATGATACAGTTTGTACTTCTGGCCACATCTAAAATTTGCCACTGTGCAGTTGTAATACTACACTGTAAGGCACTTTAAGATTTAGGCTGAGCTTCATAAGTAGAAAGGATTTTAAATTTAGAGGTTCAGTATTAGCAGAACTGATCTCACATCAGACCCTCCAGCCACACACTGAAGCTTATCAAGTACAGGATAAGCTTCTTGTACATGACATAAACACTATTAAAAACTGGCACTACATTAACATTCATCAGAAATATTTTTTATATGAGGTAGAGGGAGATGAGTTGAACAGCTATTTCAGCTCATAAAGTTAATTACTTTGGTATTTCTGTTTTGGGTAATTGAAAATTGCAATTGAGCACTGTCTGGTCCACAGCAGTGATGACATCATCATCACTTTCAAAATAGTGACCACTGAGCTCCACCTCCATCTGAGGTAGGGGCCAAATCAGGTGACCAGGATGGGTGTTGCACGTGTTCAAATTCACATTTGGCAGATGACTGCACCAAGGCTGTTGTCCATTTTCTCAGAGCTGACCTGAAACACAGACATTCTACATAAACACTCCAAGAGTTGAAATGCACTTACATGAAACAAGAGCTGTTTAACTCATCACCTTCTACTTTAGGCCAAGAACCTATCAATCACCCCTCATAATATTGTGGAGCCATGCTTATTTGTGGTATATGACTATTTATTTTTTATTTATTGATGTTACTTAGCAAAGCCTATAATAACTTTGAGCAGAATTTGAATTTGAGCCATGGTTCAGGGAGTTTTATTGTAACAGCCTGGGACCTGATGCTCCATGTCTGCTTTTTTTCTGCATGTTACATGAATATGAGCTAACTTTCGTGCCTGATGGTGACAGTGCATCGGCCACAGGAAACCACTTGCACTTAAAAAGCCCCCACCTCTGTTGTGCCTAACTTCCAATGGTGCTTTTACAGCAGTCTGACTCCTGTGTCTTGATCTGTACAATACTGTACATAACTTAATATATTATGCACATGTCCTACCCGGTGGGAAAAAACCCACAGAGAACATTGTTCATATTGTAATTCTGTAAACATTAAAACAAAGAGGATGCATCAGAAAGGTGAATCAATGCTTGGATGTCTTGTGTCTTTTTTTTTTAAAAAGGAAACAGAAAACACATTACTTTACAGACATGAGCTGGAATGACAGTACATTTAGCAGTTCCACCCTCAGTTCAGAACTTTAGTTCACAAATTGAACTCTGAATACTATACTATTAGCTTGTTTTGAGGATTTGAGGCTGACCTGTATGGTGACCAGAATGGAAGACTTCCCTGTGGAGATAGGGAGGATGCAGAGGAGGAAAAAAGAAATGATGGAGGAGAGCTGGGTCTGGACAGTGGAGACTGATTGAGAATGAGCCATGCAACAAAGTGTGTCCACATTATCACCAGCATTGCCATTCTGATTTCTAATATAACCATGCTCATTAATTATTTGTTTTGGCCATGACTTGATTGTTGAGATGTTGCTTTTAATCACATACATTCCAGGTTTGTTTGTGTTCAGCATTATTCAGTTCAATTCAGTTTTATTTATATAGCACCAAATCACAACAGAAGTTATCTCAAGGCACTTTCATATAGAGCAGGTCTAGAATGTACTCTTTATATTATTATATTTACAAAGAGAACCCCCAACAGTTGAGCAGCACTAGGCCACAATGGCATGGAAAAACTTCCATTTAAGAGGCAGAAACCCCAGACTCAGGGTGGGTGGCCATCTGCCTCCACCGCCTGGGTTGAGTTTCCATAAAGTTTATTTATTGCTGAGTTATTGATTCAGTTCTGTTTTCCATAAGTTAATGATTTTCTTTGCTGCTTAGCGAGTGGAAGAGTGGAAAGAAAAGAGGCAGCAGGTGTGCTGCTTTTATTGGCAACTGATGGTGCTCTCTGGTCACATTGCTGTGAAGGTTTCTACAGGCAAGACATGGAACTATTAGCCATGGGGTGATGTCCATGCTGCATATCCAGGGAGTTCTCACATGCCTTCTTAGTTGTTTACAGCCCTCATTCTGCTAACCCAGCTGCATGTGACTCTGTTACTTGCAGACCAGACTTTGCACCCCAGTATTTTCTTCTTGATCCCTGGGGACTTAGGTCTCCAGACACATGACACATTACTTTTTGCACATTTTTCTATTCACTTACTGTGTATTTATTATCATTCTTTTTTTTTACATTTATACTTATTCACTTCTTCTGTCCTCAGTGTGTTGAGCAGTTGAAACAAAACAAAAAAATTCTCCATGGGAATCAATTAAGTTTTCCTGATTCCTGTTTCTCTGCATCTACTGCACAGATTTCACCATTCATTTTTCATTCTGTCTCAAGTGAGTCTCCCAACTGTTGCAATACAAGATCATTGGAATAGTTATTTAAACCATTTTTTTCCTTACTGAGTTTTTGTCTAAGTATAATCACAGGTGGATGAACAACATCTGACTTAGAGAAGCAAGTGAACATGTTGAGGGATTGAATTAAATCAAGCTATGACCATAGCTCCCCTCCCTTGCCCAATCTCAAGATTTCCCACTTAGGCCAGCAGAAGGACCTAGAGGAAAACAGTTATAAATAAATTAAAAATAACACTACCAACCTTGGTAAATTTAGAAAACAAATACATGCATCTCCCACTCTCTACAAATGTACTTGCATATACATATACTTGGTACAAGAAATAATTAAACTTATTCTTCAAAATCTCAAACTACTCTGTAAATCTTTGATCCCTCTGTTATATAGATAGCTAGGATGTGGCAGCCCATACTCCACCTATCCTACCATGCACGTGTCACAAACATTAAGGTTTCCCCCAGGCTGTTCAGTCTCAACTTTACTCTGCTACTCAAAACAATAAATGATGACCTGCAGTGCTGGATAAATTTACTACTTTCCATCATGGGACAAATAGCTACTATTAAAAAGATAATGCATCCTAAAAGAAATGGTTTATTATCATTGATATTACCTTTCCCCACCGTTAACTGGTTCGAATCTCTAGACTCAATCATCTCTAAATTCTACTGAAAAAAACAGGACACCACAAATTTCACTGCCCATGCTGCAAAGACAGAAAACACAAGAAGGCCTGGGTGTACTTAGTCAGCAGCAACAATGTTTGTAGGTGGTTCCTGTCAAAGTAACATCCATATGAATGACAGGACCCAATGTTTCCCAGCAGAATATCGTCCAAAGCATCACACTGCCTCCACCAGCTTAACCTCCTCCCAGAGTGCATCCTGGTGCCGTGTCTTCCCCAGGTAAGCGATGTAGATGCACCCGACCATCCACATGATTCATCAGACCAGGACACCTTCTTCCATTGCTCTGTGGTCCAGCTCTGATGCTCATGTGCCCATTGTAGGCTATTTTGACAGTGGACACGGGTCAGCATGGGTACCCTAACCAGTCTGCAGCTACGTAGCCCCAAATACAATAAACTGCAGTACACTGTGTGTTCTGACATCTTTCTATGAGAGCCAGCATTAACTTTTTCAGCTATTTGAAATTGCTTGCCTAATATATCCCACCCACTGGCAGGTGCCATTGTAAAGAGATAATCAATATTATTCACTTCACCTGTCAGTGGTCATAATTTTATGGCTGATTAGTGTATTATCAAATGGGTCCACCCCATTCAATCAGATAATGTGTCCTTAGACATAGAACAAACAGTTTGTAAAGACATTCAGATTTCTATTTTACTTTTACTGTGTTTCCGCCAATCAAATACTATCTGTGTTTCAAAAAGTTAACAATAGCAGGCAACTCTGACAGTCTGGTAAAAATTCCACCTGTGCAGCATCTAAATATTCTCCACTCTGGAACAGCCCTAATTAACAGGAAACCATTTAATATCTGCTCGTGGATAGAAAAAACATCACACATATCCAACATATCTTCCATAATAACTATTGAATAAGTTTAGGATTGGAGGCCAAGGTAATGTAACTAAATGATTAGATAGTGTTTTTCTTAGGTGTTTAGGGCCAAGTACAGTAAAAAACTAAAAATAAAAATAAAATTCCAACCTATATACACATACATGTGTCATGACCCATCTCCAGTGTGACTTTAATTTCCTGCTTTGTTTTGAAATCACCACCCTAGTGTATTGTTGGGCCAATCAAAGAGATAACCTCCGCCTGTGTTTTGGAATGAAAGGCTACAATGGCAATATGCTGACAGTGACTACTAATATGCTGATGTTTAGCAGGTATATGTTCATCATGTTCACCATCTTAGTTTAGGTTTTTAGCGTGCTAAACATTTGCTCATTCACACTGAAGACAAAGTCCAGCTTACCTGATAATGGCTCTAGATCAGGGGTGTCAAACTCAACACAGTGGGCCGAAATTAAAAAATTCATACAAGTCATGGCTGGACGGGTTCAACGCTTATTGAAAAACTTATTGAATACAAGGGAACCTGGAACCAAGAAGGCCTATAGATTATTACCTATAAAACAACATTAATTTTCAGAAATAAATGAAATAAAAACAAATAAAATAAAAGAAATAAAACCAGTTTCATTAATTCCTTATGGCTCTATCTGCAGTTTTCCAGAGTAATTTCAAGTGAAGACATTTCTACACTGAACATAGCTGTAGAAACCAGACTTCTTTGAACTTCTACCTCTGTAGCCTTGTGTCGTGTCCAGATGCTTGTATCTCATGGTGCTTCGTTTCATAGTGTCTTCTTATGTTGTATTTTCATTACAGCTACACTGTCACCGCACAGAAGACACACAGCTTTATACCATGCCTCCCACCCGTCTTGTTTCAAAGTCCACTTTCGTTTAGCTAGTTTTTGGGAGAAGGAGAGAGTTGAAAGGACACAAGGGTGTGTGGCCACCAAGGCATCGTTGATGAACGAGTGGGGGCGCTTTCGGCCCGTGATTGACAAACCTTGCACGGGCAGTGCATTGGGATTTGTAGTATTATGGTGGTGCAAAAGGATATACCGGCGGGGCCAGCCTCTATTAAAATAGATTTTGCCATGCGGCCAAAGATAATTAAACTCTACGGCCAGATGTGGCCCGCGGGCCTTGAGTTTGACACATGTGTTTAGGAGAAAAGTCAGGAGTGATCCCTGTGTTATTATACTTCATCCTGGGGGAACATGAATGTTCGAACCAAGTTTGATAGCAATACTATCAATCTACAATGTCACCAAAAAGCTATAAATGTCAACCGTATGGTGGCACTGGAGGAAAAGTCATGGATTTATCCCTTCGGGACCATATGTCTACATTGTGGACGTACAGACTAGCATTACTATCCCTACAACGATGTAGACACAAGCAATGACAAATGCAACTCTGTGTATGTGTACGTGCAACAGTTTTTCTTGTAATCACCAATAGTGTATCGAGACCAAGTGCTGCACCGTGTTGAAACATATCCTCCTATACTGGCGTAGTCTAACTGCTTCCCCACAGGGGAAATCTACACAAACAAGCCAATGCGTCCACACACACACACACACACACACACACACACACACATTACTGTAACTGCACAGGTACACGCTTATTCAAACCATGCACATGCAGTTTGAATGTAGCAATTTTGTCATGGTCGCAGCACATCTCTGTCAAACAGAAATATAATATGTGTGTTATGAAAGTTTTGATAAACTAACAAGGTACGCCATCCTTTAAGTTTTGTCTCAATGTGAATAATTATTGGAAATTTGAGCATTTTTGTAAATGGTTTCATATTGGATGTAGTAAAGAGCAAATAATAGTCTATAACAGGCATTCAAGCAGACAGCTGAACATTGTGTGTGTGTGTGTGTGTGTGTGAGGGGGCGGTGATGATTCAGAAGTCAGATTTCACAGGAACAGCCTCTTCACTAGAAGTAGAAGCACATTGCAGTTGGCCAGTGAGGAAAGATTTTTTTTTCCTTGCTAGATCTGAGGATCCAATATAGCTACACAACATTCATTTGGATATTTTTTTTTATTTTGACCCGTTGATCAAGCCTTTCAAATTTGTCATTGTGTGAAAATACAGCCGTCACAATGTCAAGAGTTACCAATCTGTCGAAACTGGCAAGAGAGGATGAGGAGATCAACCTGCGGGTGAGTTGGCAACAATTACCACCTTTTCAAATGCTGTGACTTATGATAAGCACGGGCAGTGCATTGTGGGATTTGTAGTATTATGGTGGTGCGTGCGATATACCGGCGGGCCAGCTCTAATAGTAAATAGATTTTGTCATGCGGGCCAAAGATAATTAACTCACGGGCCAGATGTGGCCCGCGGGCCTTGAGTTTGACACATGTGCTCTAGATGAAAAGTCAGAGGATCCCCAAAGTTATTATACTTCATCCTGGGGGGAACATGAATGTCTGAACCAAGTTTGATAGCAGGCGATACTATCAATCTACAAATGTCACCAAAAGCCATAAATGTCAACCGTATGGTGGCACTGGAGGAAAAGTCAGCTGGATTTATCCTCTCGGGACCATATGTCTACATTGTGGACGTACAGACTAGCATTACTATCCCTACAATGATGTAGACACAAGCAATGACAAATGCACAACTCTGTGTATGTGTACGTGCAACAGTTTTTTCTAATCATCCAATAGTGCGTATCGAGACTACAGTTGCACTGTGTTGAAACATATCCTCCTATACTGGCGTAGTCTAACTGCTTCCTCACAGGGGAAATCTACACAAACAAGCCAATGCGTCCACACACACACACACACACACACACACACACATTACTGTAACTGCACGGTGTGTGTACACGCTATTCAAACCATGCACACATGCAGTTTGAATGTAGCAATTTTTGTCATGGTCGCAGCACATCTCTGTCAAACAGAAATATAATATGTGTGCTATGAAAGTTTTGATAAACTAACAAGGTAATGCCATCCTTTAAGTTTTGTCTCAATGTGAATAATTATTGGAAATTTGAGCATTTTGTAAATGGTTTCATATTGGGATGTAGCAAAGAGCAAATAATAGTCTATAACAGGCATTCACAGACAGCTGAACATTGTGTGTGTGTGTGTGTGTGTGTGTGTGAGGGGGCGGTGATGATTCAGAAGTCAGATTTCTCACAGGAACAGCCTCTTCACTAGAAGCAGAAGCACATTGCAGTTGGCCAGTGAGGAAAGATTTTTTTTTTCCTCTTTGCTAGAGATCTGAGGGATCCACAGAGAAGCATACAAACATTCATTTTGGATATTTTATTTTTTGACCTGCTGACTGCCTTTCAAATTTGTCATTGTGTGAAAATACAGCTGTCACAATGTCAAGAGTTACCAATCTGTCGAAACTGCGGCAAGAGAGGATGAGGGAGATCAACCTGCGGGTGAGTTGGCAAACAACTACCACCTTTTTCTAAAATGCTGTGACTTCTATGATAAGAGGAACAGGTTATTGTGTACTTGCCATATATTAGTATTGTATATCTGTAGAGATTGCTCCTAAAATGTACTATGTTAATATTTACATTTCCTGTCTCTGGGTTTGTCACTTCCGATATCACTGTGTCATTCCTGTGTTCTCAGCCACAAAACATTTCCTCAATGTGACACAGGGCCTGCTCTTTATGACAGGAGCATGGGCCCCTCAGACCAAAGGCCCTGATATAGCTGTGCTGGTTAGACATTACCCTAATTAGGATATACAGGATAACGCTCTATGTATTTTTAAAATGTAGGTGCTGTGTATGTATGTTTGCTTGTACACAGTGTACTTTCTCACTAGATATTAGAGTATAGCAACTGTTGCCATAGTAATGGCAGTGGGTGTGTGTGTGATATTACTGCTTTCTTTGAGAATGTTGTGGGCCTCAAAATGTTTCTAAATAAATATATAAAAAGCACTCGTGAACACTGGTTGATTATGTAATCTGCTTTACTAAGGTCAGGCAAATTTGTAATTCATGTGAGCCATCAGCAGCACACCATCTCCACCCTCCACTGCTGCACTCCTGAGCTTCTGCTGGACGTGACCCTAAGCTTTATTTATCTAGATAAAAATACAAATGTTGAAAATCTTGCGAGGATATGGACACAGTGCAGACATAAGCACAAGCCATTTTTATAGAACCTTCAATCTGTTAAATGCAGCAAGGTAGCTGGATAGCATAGTCCTGCATTGCAAAAATACATAGACAAGCCAAAAGAGCAAGTGGAACAACAACCAAGCAACAGGGAGAAGAGAACACTGAATGTTTCGAGAAAAAAAGAGGATTTACTAGGACAGTTATACTGACCTTAACGTCAAAGAGGTAATGGACAAAATTGGAACTGACTGTGTCATTTGTGGAGAGAAACTGACAGATAAAAGCATGAAACAATACCAGACTATTAAACATGCTGAAATGGCAGGTAAACAGTTTTTCCTCTTAAAAAAGAAACTTGTGATGGCAATCAGTCTCCAGACCGTCAGGGAACATTAGGACCACAAGCACAACACAATGAAACAATCAGAACAGCAGGAAACCTCTAGAATGCACTAACAGAAAAAATAAACGTGGGCTCTTTTCTATCCATTCTATCCTCCCAAGAATATTTTCTGTGTAGTTACTTCACAATGCACAGTCTTCGCTATAACAGTTTAGTTGCATGCTACACAGATGACGCTGCCTCAGTTATGGGACCTCAGTAGCCATTTGAAGGCACCCTACTGCATAATGTTTGACTGCATGGTGCATCACCTGGTGAGCAAACATCTCTCTGAGGAACTGAACAAAACCTTACAGTGGTAAAGACAGTCACCTTTATTAAAGCTTGTCCTGTCAACAAAGGAATCTTTGTGCAGCTGTGTGAGCATGAGGCACACCAGCCTCTCCTCCATACTGAGGTGCACTTGTATGGAAGTGTTTCATTGAATTTCAAAATCAGATAAGGGAGTTCCTAACCTCCATAGTCAAAAACTAATGAAATAAGATGAGACATCAGATATTTGGTCCATACAGTGAGACAGTATTATACAATGCCAGGTCACAGTGGCTGTGTTTGTGAGTTAAGTCGAGTGTAGAAAGAATTAACTGATGAAAAGGGACCTACAGTAGTTAGCTAATGAAGGACCAATGAACCTAATTCTCACAAAAGAAGAGGATGTGGTGTGCCTCCAAACCTCAAAACTCAAACATAGATACACGCAGTTTTGGTCACAACATACCTGTCAGACTCTTTTCAGCTCTGTGGTCATCATCACCACAAAGACATGCAACAAGCTTGATGTTCCCAATCCATTTGGCACCAAAATCACACCTGACGTCTCATTAATGGCTCAAGAAATGCAGACTCAGACCTCTGATTAAATGGCTGCTTACACACCTATTTATTTATGATGCTGAAATTAAACAAGCTTTAGCTAGAGCAAATGTTTTGATTGATTCACACATTCATACCAATTTGTACCAGTTTTGGAAAGGACTCGATAAAATGTGTATGTATATGTGTAATTGAAATGTGTGTGAAACATGTGCAGTAGATGTGGTGTATCAAATCAACATGAATACTTAAATTTCTACCACTTTTAATAGAACAGCCATGCTGGGTAACTGCATAAGGATCTACATCTGGGGCAATGTGCCTGCTAAACTAACTACCGTGCAGATTAAATATATATAGTATTTTATGATATATAGTATACAAAAAACCTAAAACTAAAAATACATAAGAAAAATAAATAAATAAAAATGGAAAAAATCCTGCACATAGAGGGGCTCTGCAGGCACTTGCCTATGGTCACTGCCTCCCACCTATGTATGCACATTCTAGTTACCCAATTATACCCACAGCCACCCTGCATGTGTCTGTATTAAATTTTTTATTCATCTCTTGTCAGTGTCAGTACTATATGTGAGGCGTTGTCTGTATGTCGGTCAGAAAGGCTAAACTTAAATTACCCAGGGTGCTATGCTGTCCCTTAGGAATCGATCTGGGTTAATGAACCACTTCTATCCTCACAGTAGCTTACAGTTGTCCTCAAAGTGGAACACCAAACACACAAATGGTAAATGCACGCTTATAATGCCCAACTGTGTGCAATAACAACAATAATTCATTTTAATATAGATTATTATTGAAACATGTTACGCAGAAAAAAAAACTGAATTAGGATAATTAATTGAATTGCAAAGTACAGTCATAGTGAACAGTGTTTTGAATATAAGAAACTGTCTTGGAAGAGAGTTCCAGTAGGAGGGAGCAAAGAAGGAAGATGGCCCTATCACACCAGGCCCAGTGCTTGGTTCGGGAGGGCATCAGCAGAGCAGAAGCTTCAAGAGGGAGTGTGGTGACTCAAAGGGTCATTGAGGTAGAACAGGGCCAGGTAGCATATTTCTGGATGTACTGAAGTTTACTTCAGAAATCAAGTCTGGAGGTAATGAGTCAATGGGTGAGAGTTTCAGCAGCAGAGAAGGAGACAGATAGGTGGAGATGGCTGATATGATGGAAAGGGAGCACATAAGAACTATATCTTCAGAAGAGAGCAATCTCATCTGTGCTGTTGTGTTTCCATGTCATTTTTTTTTTTTATGTAATCCAGATTGAAACTGAAGTTGGTCACACCATTGCAATATTTTGGCAGAAAAGGGATATCAGAGATACTGTATCATACGTCAAAGAATGTTTGGGTTGAAGCGAAGTTTTTAAGGATAGCTGAGTCTGAGGAGATAGCGACATCTCAGTGGCACCTTGTTGGTGTCATTTTTACAAGTAGGAGTAAAAGCATTTTATCACCTTTGTTAAATGGGAAAATCACTCCCATCTTAGCCAGTATTTAGCATCCTAACCTGTCAGGAGTTGCCACGGGATGGTGTTCAAGCAGAGATATTCTAAGAGAGGAGAGATGTTTGGATAATAATTGATGACATAAGATGATCAAATGATTCTTTTGACAAAGAACAATTTCCCTGCAGAAATGGAACTTTGCACTTTTTTTAAAAAAAGGAAAATTGCAATTACAGTTGTGTGATTCTCTCAGAACCAACAACTTCAACTGTCATAAATCAAACTTTGATCATGCTTATGCAATTCATAAAGGTAGGAGCTGACTAAGGCCAATCTGAACACAGTCATCACCTCTGTAATGAATGATATCTCAACTTACTAAAACAGCTAAAAAGGTTGAATCTAACATAGGGTCTTGTTCACAGGCGGTACCAAAAAGAGACCATGGGAAGCCTCAGCCTCAGTTATACTCACTTGTGGACTGGTACACAGACAGCTGCAGACACCTGTGGTAGTTGTTTTCACTTATACTCTGCTTGGAGTCCGCTTGGAGGACATGTTCCTTACATTAGATCAGTGCAGTAGATTTCCATCTTTGGATTTTGTGCATTCGCACTATGAATCAAACCTAAGAGGTGACATCCATGCAAGAAGAAGAAAAGCTGCTTTGTCAACTGTGCATAGCACAGAAACATCAAAAAAGGAAAAAGAGCTGAGAGCTAGAGAATGGTATGTGCGGCCTCTCAGTTACAACCGGGCACAACACATTGATGGATATGCTGATTTCTGCACAGAGCTTTGTGTACACCCTAAGATGATGAAATTGCTAATAATTCTTAAAATGTAAATTATCCATTTTATTTAAACACTCTCCAATTAGTAGATTAATTTAAATTGGCATCAAAATTAAGTTTTAATGTGTTTAAAGCAGGAATGTTGGTAAACCTTCAAAAATAATACTCAAATCCTGCTCTATGGTAGAAGGAACACTTGATTACTATGAGCTCAGACCTCACAGAGGAGAGAAATGGATCTTATCATAAGTGCAGGGGATCAGGTCCAGGGCATTATGGTAGCTTCCTTTCCAAGCATCAATTTATGACAATTTTCTTGTTTAAAAACAACGCCGACTGTGGCCACACGTGCACTCTTCAAGGGATTCAAGTTATAATTACTAGTAAAGATTCCACAGTGTTGTGTGCAACTAGTCCTGCTATCACTATTGTATCACAGCCCAGCTCCTATGGCAATGACAGAGTGGGAGATACACTATTCAGAAAGTTCAATAAAGCAATTCATGTAACAAATCAAAATTTAACACAACAACAAAAGACGTGGGATGTGTATGAGAGGTAGTGTAGGTTGTGCACCCTGGATGCAGTTTTGTGTATTTATATATTTAAGATGCAAAAAACAACGGAATAGAACAAAAGACTACTAACACCATCACATTATAAGGCAGACACAATGAGTAACAGAGAATAACTCAGTAAGCTGGGAACATCTGGTCAACCAAGCAGTGAGATGAAAGTATGAACACTGCTGAACAGGCAACAGCTGCAGTCACCACAATGGCTAATCTGACTACAATACTAATTATATAGTAATTGTATTGCTATTCGTGATAGTAGTAGCACTTAACCCTCCTGTAGCCCTTCGTATTCCGTATACTTTTTTCTTCTTACTATTATTCAAAAACAAAAGATAACCACTTCAGATTGTCGGCCACCGGGTCACTTTGACCCAGAGGACAACACAAGGGTTAAATATTTAAGATCAACAATATTCTATATCATTTACTCTAATCATTTTCTTAATTCCTAAACTATTTTCTTGTAATCAATATTAATGTCATCAAAAGTTAGAGGCCATCCATAGTTTAGCTGTTAAAAGAGACCACTCTTGGTTCTGCTTTCACAATTGTATTCATGTGATCATCATGAGAGCTTCTCCTTTTCTGAGTAGCAGCTGAAGAACAAATAACTGAAAAGAAAAAAAATAGCCCAAATAGACACTAACAGGAATTGACTTTATTGTAAGGAGCTCCACAGGATCATACAGAACAGATATAAGTCATGGCATTTTTATCAGTGCTTCATTTCTTAACTGCTTATGCTGTATTAAGCTGACTGACTGAACCACTGTTAAACACAAGCTTTGATAGGGCATCTATGTGTATTATCAACAATACCTATAAAGTTAGCCTAAGTCAAAATGTAAATAGATATTTCACAGGCTTGAAACTATTACAGGTTGTAAAATGTGGAGGGCAGCAAGAATATTATAGCAATCATTTTATGATATTAATAGCCATTTCTTGATAATTTGATATTTGTAATGTCCTATGATAATGCCAAAAGCTTATAGTAAGAAAAAAAAACAGATACATAAAAAAATTAATTGCTACTCATTCATTATAAGTGGTAGTCTGGAAACCAGACCAATCAGCAACCTCATGTTTATTTGCTCTAACAGATGGTCCATCTGTCCTGAGACAAGTGGGGCCAGTCACAACCACATATTTAAAATGGGGCAGGTTTGATGTGATAAGTGACAAGGAGGCTGCTGAAGCATTTTCATTAACAACCATGATGGCTGCTACTGACGTCTAAATAAGAAGCAGGAGTTTAACTGTTGTAACTTTGCTGAGCAACAGCGGCCTCTGCAGCCACAAGTAGTTTTTCATTTTGTTTGGCTCTGAGTGGTGAAGTGGTTTTCATGTGCAGAAAATAAAGCCTCACAATTGCTTGACCAGAGCTTTGACTGCATAGTCCCACTCACTGGGAGCCCAGCTTTGAGGCCTACACATTTTATTTTGTGTCTATGTATTGTTTAAGCCACACAAGTGGTTTGCTAGAGTTTATTTACAGTCTATTGTGAATTTACGTATTGGTAAAAATCATTACACATTTAAACTATTTATTATTTTTTGCATGATATTATTGCATACATTACATAAATAGCTTAGTTACATTGTTAAATACATGTATTATCAAATGCTACAATGACTATAACACACCATCATCATTTTTACTTTCCAGAAGAGTGTTGTCACATTTTCTCATGAGTAATTCTTCTCCTTGCTGAAAGTCAGTGTAGGAAGCTTTATAAATATTTCTCAAGTACTTTATGTTTCCTTGGAGTGATTCTCAAACACCTGATCTCGATCTAGCTATGAATTTTGCTGTTTTATCTATCTTACTGAATTGTGTACAAATGTTAGGCTGAACATTGCCACATTATCAGAAGCAACAAAACAATATCTGTGCTTGGTGGACCCACCGAATATGTTCTCAGCCTTACAGTCAACAAAATCAGCTGATGAGTAAATGGATTCCTGACAGTGTTTCTATAGAACTATAATGTATGGTGAGAGTTGTAATTCCTGTCACAGAGTCATAGTCATGAGAAACAATGGGATCTTCACCAGAAATGTCCTCCACAGCTAATGAGTCTATTCAGACCTCAGTATGCACATGAGAATGCGTTCCACACTCCAAGTCACTGATCTGAGCACTGAGTATCTGAGTACTGACACAAAACAATACAGGTCACTGCAAGCTGTGCAAGCCTCCATCAGGTCTCCAGACAAACCAGATTTTTGCACGGACATTTCAAACACTTGTCTCTGAGTCTGACCCAAAGGAACCTCAGAAAGTAGGCACCTTGAACAGCGTTATTGGTAACTTCAAAGAGATATACAACTGGGGTAGCTTACTACTTGAGCTAACCACCCTGCATATTCATCCACATATCCTTATGTAAGGCTAGTCTTCTAAGGAAACCCAAAAACCTAAATGGCGAATTATCCCGTAGACTATTATGAGGACGACTGCAAATCATTTCACTTTGATGATCAACCATATTTATTCAAACAAGAGTACATAGGTAAAAAACTAAATCAAATGGAAGAGGAAAGACAAAGAATGGAGGAAGGACCACATACCTCAGGAAACTAGTGGCGCTGCTGAACTCACTGCTCTCCACAGCCAACTAAGCTGAGATTCGACTTTTGATGCCAAATTTAGAAAATCTAAAGATGCCCGCAGGTGAGAGTGATTCTGGCTGCAACTGCAACAGTTTAATTTGCAGCGCTTATCAACACTGGTGTCATGGAGAGTTTTTCCAAAAAACACACACAAATACACAAAAAATAATTAATCAAAAAAATTAAGGTTGTACCAAACTGTCAGCATCTGCTTCCTTTGACAATCCAGCTGGTGATTGTGAGAGTTGGTTTCCCCTGTGCTATTCCTTTATTTACATTACTTTGCATTAGAAATGTAAGCAGTATCTGTTCTTTACACAATATCCATGATTAAATCCATCTGATTTATGAAGGATTGCCTCTATCTTATGGTCATTTTTCTCTCTATCCCCAATTCTACTCTCTCTAAACTCTAGACCATAAAAACAACTAAACTAAATTGTTTCTAGCTTTCTATTTACACAGCACAAACTCACCATGGGAAGGAACATAACTGAACACAAGAGCACTAACGTCACTGTAAAGTTAGAGCTAATTATAGAAAAGCTCTGTAACTTGTGAAAAGATAGCTCAACTGCTAGTTATGAACATGGCATGGATGATTTTGGGTTTGCAAAAATCAATGATGCACAGGCGTGTCAACCAACTGGTTGGTGAGTGATGATGCAGTCAGTCAGTCTTGGCAATGCTGATCTAAATGCCTCGGCAGGATCTATCAGTCTTTGAGTGCTTCAGAAATAGTAGGAGTAGATGTGCTCAAAAAGTTAAATCAGAGAAAGTGAGATCATGCTGAGAATTAAAGGGTTGTGTTATATATATGTACCAGTGAAATAGTGAGAGGTAGTCTTCTATCATTGTCTGGAGGATGTTCCTTTTTAAGGCCATTAAGGAGCAGCTGAAATGAAGGATTCCTGAGAAGGCTCTGGGATGCTGGCTCTTGGTATTGAATATGAAACTGAATCCATGCTAGCATGACTTTGATACTTTGCATTTGAAGATTAAAAAGAAAATACAATAAATGCACAAAGTACAGAGATGTCTGCTAGTAGAGGACTAAGGAAGAGGCTAGCACAAAAGGAAGAGTAGAACAACCAAGCTCAGTCATTGGGCTTTTGGCTTAAACCAAGCCTGATGTAATTGGAGGCTGAAGGGCTCTGTGCCTGGGGACACATAATTTTGAACTTGTGAAGTTTAAAACAGGGGAGAGCATCGGCTACACGATTCTCATCACCAGAAATGTAAGTAGCTGTTCTCCTGGGGTTGTTGCTACAAGCTATTCAGTCCCTATAGTGAGACTTATGTCTGTATCCTTGTATGCATGAAGTCAAACATGTTTCTGGTGGGTATTGGCCTCCACCATGGTTGTCTCTCACCAGGGTTATCAATCCTGTGTGATCTTCATGGACAGGATTTCAAGACACAGTGGAGGTGAGGAGAATGTCTAGTTTGGCAGTCTCAAAATTGCTCATTGGTGGCATGGTGCTGCAGTGGTTAGCACTCACAGCAAGAAGGCTCTGGGTTCAAGCCCCAGTTTGAGCCCGGGGCTTTTCTGTTTGGAGTTTGCACGTTGACCCTGTGCCTGCATGGGTTCTCTCCGGGTACTCCTGCTTCTCTAAAAAAAAATTGTCTGTAGGTGTGAATGTGAGTGTGAATGGTTGTTTGTTTATATGTGTTGGCCCTGCGATGGACTGGCGATCGGTACAGGGTGTACCCAGCCTCTCGCCCAACGTCAGCTGGGATAGGCTCCAGCCCCTCCGTGACCCTTAACAGATAAGCAGTATAGATAATGGATGGATGGATGGAAAAATGCTCATATGCCATTGGCACATGATGTGGTTCTGCTGGCTCCTCCTGGGATGTGGAGCTGGTCACTTATTCATTTACTGGTTGCTGAACTAGAAAGTAACCTATTGTAATTACTGTAATGAAATGTTATTGTACACTAACTAAACTGTAATTTAAGGTGTGAAACACTTCTGCCATATCTATGTAACTATAATAAGGTGCTGTCATTCTTGCTCAGTTGTCGTTATTACAAACCCTAACCTCAACTCTAACAATAGCAATAACAGGCATTCACTGTAGGTTACTGGTCTGCAGGCTGTTTGCTACTGTTAGTAGCTATATCCACCTCCAAATCTATAGTACTGTACACACAGTGGCTTAAATAAATCGTAATAGTTGACTTAAACTCTCTGAGTACTGTTACCCAAAGAGCAAGTCAGATACAACGTCATCTAGAGTCCATCTGATGCTGAGTAAAAGACAGTCCTCTGACGCACAGCAAAATTGACTGCTAACCAGAAAAGTAGTAAGTTGAGGAATAGACACGAGTGTGACCACCCCACCACAAATTTGTGGGGTAATGAGAATGATTCTTCCAGTAGTTTACTAAACTGCCAGTGGAACTATGTTTAAATTCTTATAATATAGCACTGAGAGTGAGAAGTCAAGCTGACAGTGGTTTTGACAGAGTGTGGACAAGCACACTGTGAGAGTGGAAATGCTTTTTGTGTCCAGCTCCACTTTGTAGGTCCACAGCTTTTGTCTAACCTCACAGGTCCTGTGTATAGACTTGATGTGCTCACCTGCGACCTTAATATCTCTCTACCTGTGACTATGCTTAACATCCCTCCAGTGAATGTCATCTCTGTCCCAGTTGCGAGGCTCATCTAATCATGATATTATAACCACGGTTTGTACTGAAATTTGCTCTGACCCCACATGTAGTTTGACACATCAACAATGAAGCAGTGATGCTGTTTCCATGACAGCCTGTTCCTTTTTTTATTCCCAGTCTTTACATACATGCACTTACTGACATAGGTTAGTGTCCAGATTCAGTGCATAAGTCTGCTGTGCTTAGTGCCATTGACAAATATAAACAAATTTAATTTCACATCTTGCTTTATTTCTTTTCCAGAATAAAGAGAGAGAGCGCATGAGGGAGCGAGAGAAGGCAGCAAGAGAAAGGGAGGCACGTTACAGCAATGGCCACCTCTTCACCTCATTGACAGTGTCGGGAACCACACTGTGTACAGCATGTAACAAGAGTATTACTGCCAAGGAGGCACTCAGTTGCCCTAGTAAGTAATACAAATACTGCACTTCTGCAACTACAAATTGAATACAGTGAGACATGTGGAAGCCATTTTGAGATGAGACACACGCACATACACACAGACAGACACACACAAACACACACACACACACACACCTAAAACCTAAAACATAAGAGAGAGAAATAAATACAAGTGTGTTCTGTATATGCTTTTATGTTGTTATTTTTTCCAGCATGCAATGTCACCATCCACAACCGCTGTCGAGACACTTTGCCAAACTGTGCCAAAATGAAACAGAAGGTAAGACACAGGCTACACACAATCAACACAAGTTTTTTTTGACAGATGCTATTAATATGTTCAGGATTTATGCTGTTGTATCACACTCTTTAGAGAGACTGTGTGATTTTGGGCTGACTGAGACAAAGGTTGACAGCTGTGAGAGAAATGTGGTAAAATCTTTGGTTATTAGCCAAACTCCACTTTAGACATTTAGGCATTATAAACTTGAAACAGAAGATATGTCCATCCTCAGTCCAACTGCAAGGCAGGACTTATTCACCCCTATTCACAGTCAAAGAAACTGATTTTGTTAATATTCTGATGGAAAGGCTAAGTGTTGCCAGCTATTTAGACATTAATGGCTGTGTGTTGAGTTATTTTCAGAGGACAGTCAATCTATACTGCTATACAAGCTGTACACTGACTACTTTAAGTTATATCCAAGTTTCATTTCTATAGTATTGTCCCTTGAGAAGATATAATAAAATGGTTGCTGAAATATGAGGGGTGTACTCACTTTTGTGAGATACTGTACTTGTCTCTGCACAAATAAACTTTAACTTAATAAATAATGGCCGGTTTAGGTTTTAGTAAACCGATGTACTAAACAAATTGGCACCTTATACATTTTGACCAAAAAGTCTTAAACCAGGAAACTCTTTTCCTAACATTTGCCTTCTTTTACAGAAAATGTTATGTGGTCTGCCAATGTACCTAATTCAGCAGAAATATATGTTTCCTGCTCTTGAACTCTTTGGCTAAAGTGACATGTTTGTGGCCCTGTTCAGAATGCTGTGTCCTAGCTCTTCTGTGTTAGGCATCATGAAAAATCCTGTCAATTTTCACAACAGTTGTTGTCACCTCTCCTCTATGCTCTTTGCCATGGCACACAAGCCTTTATCCATTTTTGTCAGGAGTAACCATCAAATGACTGGAATAAAACTAGATGCCACTGAGTTACTGTGATATTGGCAAAGTCTGATGTTGGGGACTCCCTCCCTTCTCTCCTCAGGTTGATAAAGGCATTTGGTCGACTATCAGATTTTACCATTTTCTGGGAAAAAGTCTCCTGCTGCCTCTCTCTGATGATATGAATCCTGACCACTGATCACATTGTATATCTTGGATTGAAAATTTCCAGGAATCCCATGTTTCTTTAAGTGAAAATACACTCACTGAGAACTTTTTTAGAACACCTGCTTATTCATGAAATTATCCAATCAGCCAATCATCTGGTGGCAGTGCAATCCATAAAATCATGCAGGTACAGATCAGGAGCTGTGATCTCAGTGTCTTTGGCTGTGGCATTATGGTTGGTGCCAGAAGTGCTGGTTTGAGTATTTCTGAAACTGCTGACCTCCTGGGATTTTCACACACAACAGTCTTTAGAGTTTACTCAGAATGGTATTAAAACAAAAAACATCCAGTGAGTGGAAGTTCTGCAAATAGAAATGTCTTGTTGATGAGAGAGGTCAGAGGAAAATGGCCAGACTGGTTGGTGCTGGCAGAAACTCAGTCTTTACAACTGTGGTGAACAGAACAGAAAAGCTTCTTTAGAATGCACTCCAACATTGAGGCAGATGGGCTACAACAGCAGAGGTCCACATTGGGTTCCATTCCTGTTAGCAAAGAACAGAAATCTGGGGCTGCAGTGAGGACAGGCTCACCAAAACAGTTGACCACAGGTGGACCAACCACGGTGTAGAAACACCTTAAAGATAATCCAGAGAAATGGGAGGTACCTGAGATAAATTTCAGAGCAAAGGGTGTGAATACTTAGGTCCATGTGATATTTCATTTTTCCTTTTTAATAGATTTGCAAAAATTTCTAAAATGTGTAAAAAGTGAAGGGGTCTGATTACTTTCTGAATGCACTGTGCAAGTGAGGTACGATACATAAAACTTTAACAAGCCTTGAAATTATATATACGATGGTAGCATTAGAAAACATGTTTTTATTTGCCTAATAATATCTGAAGTTGACCAAACACATATATTGTTATTGGTATGATTTTATTCTTAGAAATGCCTAAAAAGGGAAGGCACTGAGAGCAACAGTCTGTGTACCTACTTGCCACAATCACAGTTTTAAGCATGGTCAATTAGTTGCAGTCTTTTCTCTATGGTCCATGATGGGCTTATTCAACAAGACATCTACATCGACAATAAATGGGCCTCTTTCAGCCAGCTACATTCTAATTTGGTCTCCCTAATAGTTATTTCTTTTATTACCTATAGATCAGAAATGTAGTTTCTTGTTCAATTTGACTCTACCTCCTCTCCTTGTTTTACAAAGTGGGTCAGTGAGGTCTATTTATTGATCATTTCAGAGAGCAAATGGACTCAGCTTTAACTAAGTAGTGTATGCTTGATTTATGTGCCCTTCTTGCGTGTGGCTTAATGCACAGTTTGTTTGAACTACCTTTTAAATCATACTCATCGTACAACCTGCCTGACAACTTTTTTTGTTTTGTTTTGTTATGCTTTTCATTGTATTTTGGTGGGTGTATCTCAGCGACGGCTCATGTGCTATTGTATCTTGTTTGTGTTTTTCTTAAGTTCAAAATAAAGCTAAAAAAGATATGCTGTTGTAATGTCACACATCGTTTAGGACTCTATTAGATCATACAAATATATCTTTAATGTCAAAAAACATGATTGTTTTCATTACCATTTAATCATCCTGTAATGAGTTGCTGCTTCAAATTCTGTCTCGTAATGCCTGTGTCTCATTACTAAGTAAAATGTGATAGTTCAAGTACTATGGAAACTATGGAAAATGTCATTAGGTAGTGAGCTATCAATCAATGTATGTAACAATGCATGGCTTAAACTATAAGGGTTTTTCAGAGGTAGAATGTTATTATACATTCATAATGGTTTTTGCTCTTCATTAACACAGCAGCAGAAGACAGTCCTATTGAGGAATAACTCAGCCTTGCAGAATGTCACACTGCGCACAAAAAGTGAGAACTTTTCCTACACATTCACAGTCTTAAATTATATTAAGCCTCTCCCTTGTACTGCAACTATTTCTCCTCTTGCCACTTTCTTTCATCCCCTCTGCTTGTTATTTCCTCTTCCTCAAAATGTTGACCTCTTCTACATTATCAATCTCCCCTCATTCCTCCTACTTTTATTTGTTTAATCTTCCTCCTAAACATTCTGCTCTGCTCTGTCATTATTCCTCTCTTCCTCCTCCTACATCTCTGTCTTTTCCTCGTCACTCTCCCTCCTCTACCTGCAACATTTTTTTTCCCATAGCTCCAGGAATGCGTGAACGTCCAACTTCAGCCATCTACCCCTCTGACAACTTCAGACAGTCCCTGCTGGGATCCCGCCGTGGTCGCTCCAGCCTATCCCTGTCAAAGAGTGTCTCCACCAATAACATTTCAGGGTGAGCCTCATTTTCATTGACCAGCAGCTACAGTACAATGTAAGGCACATCTTCTGACCCTAACTAGTTCACAGGCAGTTGAGGCACATTTGTTTTAGAAGTCCTATCCAGGAATGAGGTATAGACTAGTTGCCATAGGACAATCCTGTATCCCAGTGAACCTGTCACAGTTCCTGTTTCAGCACTGTTTATTTTAGCCATGACGCTGCCTGCGTATCTGTGTTTGGGTACTCCCTGCCGGTGCCTTGTATACCAGTTTTTTCAGAGAGGTATTAAAGGAGGTGATATATGCCGTAGAGTACTTTCTAATTTACTGACAAAAAGCCTCCAGCAATGAACGAAAGCAGCTGTGACATTGACCATCCATCAGGTCACTTCCACACCCTAGATGTGACCTGACCTGACCCACAAAAATGTCTCAACAAAAAGAGTCTGGATTGGTACTGATTTTAGGAATTACAGTGGCTCACCCTTTATCATTATATCTCTTCTTCAAATGACACTGCATTACTGCTATGAAGGCAACAACCACAAAACAATTGGTTGTCACAATATTCCAGCTGAATATCAGCCCCCAGAGGAATGCTCCAGTATATAATCTGCAGACACCTATCTGTGGGTTTAGGTTAGGAAATGCTTGTATTGGACAACTGATTTGAGTGAAATCAATTACAGATAATTCTTCCAATTCTTTTGTGCTTAGAGACTACTTCCTATTACAGGTGTTGTCTGCAAATGGCAGTATCAAAATATATCACCAGAGGGAGTCAAACACTACCAGAAATACAGTCTACGACACACATTAAAATCAAATGATTTGTTCCTTGGCCCACAAACCAACCTTCCTCTTTCATTTTGTAGGTATTTTTAAAAGGTATTTTAACGTCCTGCTACAATACGTATAGGACAAAAAACATGACGGAAAATAGTTTTAGTTTAAGTCTTAGTTACACCATTCCTAATTACATTTTTCCTTCCTCCTGAACATAGATATAGTTTCAAATACTTCGGTCCCATTCTATCTTATAATTCATGCTACATGTACTGAGGTGGGGCAGGGTTACTAACAGCAGGCTCAGTCTGTCAGCTCCCTGACCTCTTGCAGTTTCCCAAGTCTTTAACACTCAGTATTTGGTATACATTAATATGTGTGTGTATGTGTGTAAACATGTGTGTATGCGTGTTATAGGACACTGAATGATGACTGTCCCCTGGGGCTGCGCAGGATCCTGTCTCAGTCCACAGACTCCCTCAGCTTCAGGACCAGAGCTATGTCAGTGGAGTCTCTCAATGATGACGGTATAAGAGCATTCTAACTCTACTCTGTAAAACATCATACAGTTGGTGGAATCAACTATTCTTTTCTTGTTAACTTAATGTAAATTCATTGGTTTTCAAGTTAATTCAACTGTGAATGTCTTCTTGAATGTCTGTGAATGTTTTAATTATCGACTTCAGAACTTGTAAACATGAGATGTTCTGTCTTGAGCTCTTTTGATTTGAAATGATGAGTTGAAGGAATGAACTCCTGGAGTTCTGTTTGAGAGTTAAAACTCTATAGAGACTCAAACATGATGGAAAGTTTGTATTTAATGCCAACCATGGTGAAGGTTAGTTTTGAAAGTGTTTGTGTAACTAAACAGTAAATTCAACTTAACTTAATATCTTAAGTTTACTGATTTACTTGTTTTCTGAAGTTCAGTTAATGTGACCCGCATGTCATAGTAAAATGGCTGGAAAGGAGTGTTTTTGATGTATCTCCAAAGACGCGTCTATTCTTTCACTCACAAAAACATAAACGGTACATTTAATAGTCACCTTAACCTGATTTTAACTACAAAAGGGATTGATTCATTGTTAGGGCTTGATCTGCTGATCTTTGTTATTTTTACAACCAGCTATCTTCTAATAAAAGGCAAGAGAGAAAGATCAAGTCTATTCACACCTTGATAGTTTAGGATAGATTTCTAAAATACTTTTTCAGTCTTCCATGCTGATGGTTTTCCCTTGTTTAGGAGACATGTACTATACTTCAGTGCTGGAGGAAATGGAGCTTGAGGGCCAGGACTTTAAGGCTGACTCATGGAGCATGGCCGTGGACAGCAGTTATCTGCAGACACACCGCAAAAACATCATCAAGAGGCAGGATGTCATCTATGGTGATAATAACACTATCAATTCTTCAGCAGTAGTTTATTGACCTTTATTTTTCTCCACCTGATTACACATATTCCACATATTGCTGAATGTACAGTACCTAGGTTGAAATACTACATAGTCACTACTTAATGTTACTAGATGTAATTCAAATTAAAATGAAAAGAAGTTCCTCTCATCGCATGTACTCTTTGACTACTCAACTCTGTTACAACTGAAACTGATGTGTGTGTGCATGTGTGTGTCCTTCTCAGAGCTGATTCAGACAGAGCTGCACCACATGCGAACACTGCATATCATGGAGAGGGTGTTTCGGCAGGGCATGCTGGAGGAGCTTCAGCTGGAGCTCAGCACTGTGCATGCCATGTTCCCCTGCCTGGACCAGCTCATCAGGATACACTCTAATTTTCTGGCACAGCTGCTCTTGCGGCGGAACAACAGCCTGCAGCCTGGATCTGGCTGCAACTTCACCATTCACCAGCTGGGGGACATACTACTAGAGCAGGTGACTGCCAAGCATTCACATATACACACACCAACAGATCAGCTAAGGACGCAGGACTGAAATTAAATTGTAACTTTATTTGGTAATTATATCTGTGTTACAACATAATTTTGTGTAATTTTATGGTTTTGCAGAAGTGTAGACTCCATTAAAGACTGGAATCGTAACAGTGACATCCAGAGATTAACCTGTAACAGCTGTCTCACATGAGTTAACACGTTCAGTACAAAAACAGAGGTGTAAAAGGTGTTTCTGAAATCTGTTTGGGAAATGATTCATTGATACAGTCTTTTCATGGCAAAGATTTTGTTTGCAATAAATTGCTATCAAAATTAACTGAAAAGCTGGATAACAGATACTAGGTCTAACAGTGCCCCGTTTTCCACAGTCAAAGACTTTGTTTTACATTTAAGCATGAGTTCTGTTTTCACATGTTCACACAAACAATTGTGTGTGTGTGTGTGTGTGTTTTTTCTGCCAGTTCTCAGGCCAGTATGCTGATGATATGCGGAGGACCTATGCTGAGTTCTGTAGCCGCCACTTAAAGGCTGTTAAATTGTACAAGGAACTGCTGGCCAGAGACAAGAGGTTCCAGTGCTTTATAAGGGTGAGTTTATGCACAGGATACCTGATTTTGATTTGTTTTTTGTCATAGTTGTATAACAATAGAAATCAATTCTTTCCATTTTATTAATTTGACTATTGTAAGTTTACATCAGTTTCATTATGAATTGATTTTCATGCTCTACACACTGAGTTCAGCTGCTGCTCTGACTCTTAATTTTCCTCACAGACACCCTTCTCTCCATCTTGTTTGCAACTTTGACAAATTAATCAATTTTTATTGTTTTTGCACTTCATTTTAGCTAGCACAAGACTCTGCTTTGCCTGAACTAAAAACTCTGGAGTTAGCAGTGTTGTTAAATTAGTGACTGTTACCTCCTCTTTAAGTTAGTAACAATGTTTAAGAGTTTAGTAAATGGACTGTACTTATATAGCGCTTTTCTAGTCTTTTCGACCACTCAAAGCGCTTTACACTACAGATCACATTCACCCCATTCACACACACATTCATACAGCACTTGTCTATACATACTATAGTGCTTTCTAGCACAGACACACACATTCGCACACCGATGACACACATCAGAGGCAATTTGGGGTTCAGTATCTTGCCCAAGGATACTTCGGCATGCAGACTGGAGGAGCCGGGAATCAAACCGCCGACCTTCTGATTGGTGGGCAACTGCTCTACCTCCTGAGCCACAGCCGCCCCAAATTATAGTAATAGTAAAAGCCCAAATATTCAAAGGATAAAACAGATCCAAATAAATTAAAGAAACTGTTACAATAAGAAAATCAGGTTAAAACCAACTGTGACAGAGAGTAGAAACAAGTAGTAGGTGAGTTGTTATAAGTATTTGGACAATTACATATTTTTTCATCAGTGCTTCAGCTCTGTGCTTCAGCACAAATTGAAATAACAGAATATTTCAAATAATGGATACAATATTGTGAAGTGAACACTCAGTTACAACATTAGTTTGTGCACAAAAGAACTCACACTTGGCTCAGAATTGGAGTTGCTATTTAGATTGAGGTAATAATGAGACAAAAAAGTATAATTTATCAGAGATATCAAAGGTTGTTGGTTTGTCATAATCAACAGTTGGGTACTGTAAAAAAAAAACAAAAAAAAAAAACTAGAAAATGTTAAACAAATTGGCAAACCAATGAGCACAAGTCTTGTGGATGAAAGGAAATCATTTGCATGGTGAAGAAAAAGCCCTTTAAGACTGCACAGCAAGTCAAGAATGCTTGAAGTCTCAAAAACACAGGCATGATTGTAGTTCACAAAAACCTACAAAAAGAAATCAGTGGAGGAAAAGGAGCAGCTCATAAGCAAAGTCACCACCTCATCTATCAAACATGGTGCTGTTTCTGTTATGGCTTGGACATGTATGGCTGTCCAGTGGAACTGACACACTGGCATTTATTGATGATTTAACTGATGGAAGCAACAGGATGAATGCAGAGGTACAGGAGCATTTCTGTGAGCTTTCAGCCAAATACATGAAAACTCACTGAATGGAATTTTATCATTTAGTGGGACAAATGGTAAATGGACTGCTTGTTGTTGTTTTAAAAAAAAAAACATATACAGTGCTCTAACTCACACCGATGATACATTGGGGGCAGTCTGGATACTTCAGCATGTGGACTGGAGGAGCTGGGGCAAGCACAGTGTCTGAAGGACAAAAATAGGTCCAAATACTTCTGGTCTGGACTGCAGGTGGATGTGGGAGTCAGGCTGAGATTTACTAAGACATCCTGCAGGGCAGGGAGAGAATGGTCTGGGAGGGAGAAGTGACTAGTGGCTGACAAAAGTATGCAAGAAATATAATAATGATACACAAAAAGCCACACATTTTACAGTTTTTATGGAAACTGAATAGGAAAGTTTAAAAGATTTTAAATTGCTTTATTGTTATTTTGCTCTTGATTTTCTTAGTCCATCTGTCTTACTTGTCCTTCTGTTACTAAACAGAGGTCTTTTTATTTTCCTAAAGGATGCTTTTCCAGTGCAATGAAAAAGAAATGACAGCCAGGATGATTTTGTCTGTGTGGGTGTGTCTGTCTCTGGGCAGAGGATGAGTCGAGGACCCTTGCTACGTTGCCATGGTGTTCAGGAGTGCATCTTGTTGGTGACTCAGCGGATCTCCAAGTATCCTGTCCTTATTCAGCGGATTCTGGACAACACTACTGGTGACTCTACCCTGTCACAAAAGCTGTATTATCAGTCTTCTTCATTTTAAATATCAATGTAGGATTTCATTGTAAATTAAACACAGAAAACACGACATACAGTATCCACTTGCATTGCAACAGCTTTTGGTAGCACAGTTGTGGAGTAAGCTTGTACACATAGTGTTGCTGACTTACATGATCAAAAATAGCTAGTACTCCAGTCACCAAAGCCAAGAAATAATGTCAGACTGTTACTGTAACTGTAAAAACTCAATTAGTTTGGTAACTGTTCATGTATATGAAACTGTAACCAACCAAAGTCATTCTAAAAGTAATGTAAATTATCTTTTGATCAGTCTATAGGCAGTACAGTGACAAAATGCTGGTTATGTTGATGGCTGAATAATATACATTGTATTTGTTACAATGATCCTGTTTGTTTCTCTTCCAGAGGATGAGGAAGAGGCAGCCTGTCTGGCCCAGGCTCTCAGTATGGTCAGAGAACTTCTTAGTTCAATAGACCAGCAGGTAACAAAGCACTTTCTGAGTAATGTACCAGGCTCCACACCCCTCACATTTATGTAATTGTTGTGGTAGGGTTAGGGTTATATTTTCTTAGTTTTCCATTCTGTTTCTGAATCATACTCGCCCACTATCAGGCTTTTGGAAGTAGCTGAAATGATTTTTCTATTCGCTGTTCAAATTTCACTAAATATCATCCATCCTAAACATCCATCCATCCATCCATTACCTTTACTTCTTATCCTTTGAGGGTCATGGAGGGCTAGAACCAATTCCAGATGATATTCAGTGTGAGGCAGAATACACCCTAGACAGATCACTAGTCTATTACAGGGCTGACATATAGAGACAAACAACCATTCATGCTTACATTCACACCTATGGGCAATTTAGAGTCACCAATTAACATGTATGTTAATTGCTCAAACTCCACATAGAAAAGCCCTGGTCAAACTGGGGTTTGAACCCAGAGCCTTCTTGCTGTGAGGTCTGTGAGCCTTTATAACCAACTGATATAGCCTCATGCTCAGGTATTTCTGCTGCCGGTAATACTGAAAAAGGAGATGTATTGGCTCAGGTTGAGGGGACGTAATTTTCTGTTTTCACAAGAATATGTGGCTCTCCCAGGTGTACAGTGTTTGGCTTGTATACTGATGAGCCAAAATATTATCACCACCTCTGCCCAATATACTGTTGGTAGCTACAGCTCTAACCCACTGAGGGATGGACTCTACTAGACCTCTGAAGGTACCCTGTGGTATCTGGCACCATGATGTTAGCAACAGATCCTTTAAGTCCTAGAAGTTGTGAAGTTGAGCTACCATGGATCTGCCTTGTTCTAGCATGTTCCCCAACATCCTGTCTCTGGTTCCACACCAAAAGCCTTGCTCTGACCCAGTCATCTGACCATAATGATTTAGTCATTGTCAAAGAGGTTCAGGTCTTTATACCTGCACATTTCTCCCACACCCAACATATGATTCGACTGTTCACTTACTGTCAAATACACTGATCATCAACAACATTCAAACCACTGACAGGTGAAGTGAGTGACACTGATCGTCTCTTTACAATGCAATGTTCTGCTGGGAAACCTTGGGTCCTGGCATTCATCTGGATATTACTTTGATATGTACCACCTAACTTACCATTGCTGAAGACCTGCCACACCACCAAACTGCTCAGAAATGGCTCAAGGAACGTGACCCAAGGTGCTGACCTGGACCCAAAAGATCCACTGCCAATATCCTGATGCCAAACACCACAGGACACCCTCAGAGGTCCCATGCCCATGCCCCAACGGGTCAGAGCTGTTTTAGCAGCACAAGGGGGACCTACACCTACATTATGCAAGTGGTTTTAATGTTGTGGATGATTGGTGTATATCTCAGAGCTTTACATGTGCTGTTGTTACAAGATAATCAACACCATTTCCTTCATCTGTTTGTGGCTCCTTTTTTTATGTTTCTCATTCACTGTATCTAAGTGTTCTATCCATTTCGATCCATCCATATTGCTTACAGCTTTGTATCTTACCTAATTTAAACCTTGTGTACACTTTACTCATGTAAACATTGCTGTTCATACCTGTTCTCGTTTCACTGACATATGTCTTTTTAGCTCTCCCATACTTTCAAGTCCTCTTTTACCATTTTATACTTATTCACCTTGAAACTTCATTCAAACTTTAAACCAGTCTTCGCACATGGAACTTTAACACATTAAACAGTAGCTTCTTAACTTAATTTGTGACGTCAGTTTCTCGAGGTGGAAATCATGAGTCAATTAGCTGATTTGAATCATTCAAAGATTCACAGTTATCAGATTATGACTGTTTTTGTGTCTTTCACTGTCTTTTAATAACTTCTTAATAAGGAGATGATGCACCATAAATCACAGCTGAACTCACAGCAGAGCTTCAGTCACAACTGAGCAACTCCACTGCTAAAAGCTACTGATCCAGTCAGTGACAATAGTGATTCAATATAATCAGTTCACTCTGAAATTTGCTGATGGGATGTCATTTGTACACATGCTGAACAAAATCTAAAACCATCACATGGTCGAACCTATAGTAATATCAAGCTCTTAAAGCTTCAGTTGTTCACCTCCTCTGAAAACTAATCTCTTTCAGCGTGCTCTCACTCCCAGTATGTCCACACTTCATACAACACACATAAAGCTGAAACTACAACAAACTACTGACAAATTTATCCTCTCAAACAATCTAATTAAGTAACATCTAAGTAACCAACAAATTGCGTGTAATCGGTGTCAAAGTGACAACAGAGACATCCAAATTCCTCAACTCCAATGTTAACTGACACCAGAACATTTAAGAGGAAATTTGGTTTTTAAATTGCTGGATTCCTAAATATTAAATACTAAATATTTGACACTTGGAGCACATATTTTATAACAGTTGGTCTATGTGTAGACATGGAAACATGGAGACTGGATTACATGGGAACAGCTCTAGTTTATTAGGGTCTGGAGGTTTTATGACACTGATGATAATGTGCTCGCTCAGGCAGTAATGGGGTGCCTCACAAATGCAAAATTGTTAGGTTTGACTATTGACACTTTTGATGTTTCATAATACTCACTTGTGATAGGAAAACACTTTATCTTTTCCTTTATTATATTAGTAGTATTAGTATTAGTAGTTTATTTGATTTATAATATGTATTCATTTTCCTAGAAATAAATAAGTAAACTTCTAAGCACTTGTACTCAAGCACAGAACACATTGTTTGGGATTCTCTTTTTGATAACATCTGTGCTTGTTCCTGTGGAGACTAAATGCACCTAATGCCCAGTATTTTATCAAATCAGTCAGAGGGGGCAGATCCACTAGAAACTTACCACATTTCCATGTAATATTATGTTTAAAATGATTGTTTGTAAAGTCTCCTACTAAATTCCATTTTAACTGAATCAAATTAGTTATGTTTAGCCATGTTCATTAATACTGTTTTGGACTCCAAATGGAGTATGATTTTTATTCTGGTTGGCAGATGGAAGAATTGGAGAAAACACAACGGCTGCAAGAGATTCAGGCCAAGCTGGACCCACGTGCTGAGGCCAGAGTAAGGGATGGTGGACTTTTCAAGCCTGGAGAGTTACTCCGCCGGAAACTTGTCCACGACGGGACCCTTTTCTGGAAAACACCAGCATCCCGGCTCAAAGGTACACAATGCTGTGAAAACATTAGCCTGTGTGTAAAATACTGGATACTCACATTTTGAACCTCATGTTGCTTTGTCTACATTACTATATTTGTTCTCAGCTTGTGAAAAAGTGTAAATCAGTGAACCTAGATGCAGTGAAATGAGTTTCTGTGGTTGCCATGGTCACATTGTGAGCCATGGCAGCAAGCTGGACTATCATCAACTCAAACAGCAGCAGCAACTAGCTGTGTGCATTCATGAGAGCTCCAGTTCTCTCTCTGCTTGCAGCTGCTATAGTGCTGTCGTGTTTTTACAGCAACCCCTCAATATTTGAAAGTACCTTCATTGTACCTTCATTGTGCCATACTTACACGCCCATCCTGGGTCCAATTCTGTCTGAGGTTCCTTCCTGTTAAAAGCGGGTTTTTCGTATTTACTGTAACTTGTGAGTACATGCTTGTAGTTATTATTTTATTATTATTTTTATTATTATTATTCGAGGCACTGTACAAATGGACCAAGTCTAGACCGTATTTTACAATTTACAAGGAGAGGCCCAGCAGTTCCCACCATGAGCAAGCAGGCAACAGTGGCAAGGAGAAACTTCCTTTGAAGAGGCAGAAACCTCGAGCAGAACCGGACTCAGGGTGGGCGGCCATCTGCCTCAACCGGTTGGGTTTAGACAGAGAGAGAAGAGGGGGAGAAGCACAGCCTGGGCACTAATGTGCTTGAGGGAAGAAACACACAGTTAGAGTGATGCAGCGCATTTTAAGACAGTTTACAGTAAACTCGTCTGCAGGACAACATGGACACCGTTGACTAACTACTAAGCTTAACTGATGCATTGAGACTGACCCAACCCGCTGAAAGTAAAGTGGTAACCAGTGAAGCCTGAAAAAGAAACAGAATAATATGCTAACTGAAAGTTAAGGCATAAAGATGAGTTTTTAGTTTGGATTTAAAGGCCTCAACTGACTCAGCCTGTCATATCAATAGGGAGGTTGTTCCAGAGGAAGGAGGCCTGATAGGAAAAGGCCCTGCTGACTACTTCTCTCTCTCTTCTAACTCTGGGGACAGATAGCAGCCCTGCGCTCTGAGAATGCAGAGCACGGGAGGGAATATAAGGATTAAGAAGATCAGACAAGTATGAGGGGGCCAGCCCATTTAGAATTTTATAGGTCCTTAGGAGCACTTTAAAGTCTGATCTAACATGAATAGGGAGCCAATGAAGGTAGGCTAAAATCTGAGTAATATGGTCAAACTTTCTAGACTTAGTTAGCATTGTAGCTGCAGCATTCTGAACCATCTGTAGATTTTTAGTGCTTGCACATGGTAGGCCCGAAAATAAAACATTACAATAATCAAGTCAAGAGGAAACAAAAGCGTGAACTAGAATTTCAGCGTCTACTATGGAAAGAAAAGACAGAATCCTAGCTATATTGCGTAGGTGACAAAAGGCAGTCTTGGGAATGTCTTTAATGTGCTGATCAAAAGAAAGAGCAGGATCAAATGTGACACCCAGATTTTTGGCTGTCGTACTTTTAGAAATCACACAGTTGCCAAGGGATATAGTTACTTGATCAAACTGGTGTCTATATCGCTCCAGGCCAATAACCAGCATTTCAGTTTTATCTCAGTTAAGAAGCAGGAAGTTTTTCCAGCTTTTCACAGAAGACAAGCAGATCTCTAGTTCCCTAATTTGAGAGGCATTGTTAGCCTTTATAGGCACATACAGATGGGTATCATCAGCATAACAGTGAAAATTAATTCCCTGAAATATAAAGAGAGAAAAGCAGGGGGGCAAGCACAGAACCCTGGGGTACTCCATATTTCACATCAGAAAAGGCTGATATGGTGTTATTACAAGAGACACACTGAGTTCTGTCGGATAAGTAGGATTTTAACTAGCTGAGGGCCAGGCCAGAGATTCCAAATCTATTTTCCAATCAGTCCATGAGTATACCACAGCTGTTTTAAAGCTAGAAGAAACAGTGCCAGTCTTCAATGATAGATTCACAATATTCAACACTGCAGGGCCCAGGACTGGCCAGAGATCTTTGGAGAGTTTACCTGGTAAAGGGTCAAGAAAGCAGGTAGTGGGTTTAGAAGCCAACACCAGCTTAGACAATGAATCAAGAGATACAGTGTCAAAACTAATTTGAACAGAAACTCTCTGAGACTCAATGTAATGCTCAGCTGGTTCTGCAACAGATGCTGGAGAGGAGGAACTGATTTTTAATCGAATCTCATCAATTTTACTGCAGAAGAAATTAAGAAACTCATGAGCCGTAAAGGGCGAGCAACATTTTTGCAATGTTGCACACCCACCTTGTGGGTTTTTATTTATTAGAATAGTCACACAAAATGAAAATAAATCTTCAAGGAAGAGACTTGTTGAAGAGTTATTTTCATTTTTGCAAGACAGAAATGCATATGACATGTCAACATGAAAATAAATAACCAGCCAGAACAATAGGAAGGCAACCAAAAGTGATGATTATTTAAAATAATAGTAATACTAAAAATGAAAATAAAAAATTTCAAGGGCAAATGGTGTATTTTTATTTATTCGCCACACCTCACTTATTTGTTGATAATGATGAATAGTAAACCTGTCCAACCCACTCTCTTCTAACTTTTCATGCTCCTTATCATTAAGGTGGGTTTTTTGTATGTTAGCCTTTTCTTTCTTGAGCCAGGATAACAGCTTTTTGTGTTTGATAGCATGATTTACTCCTTTCACATTAAAAAATATGTACTTGGTTGTACTCATTGTCCCACTTGTTAGCTGGTAGATACAGAAGGTAGTTTTAACTTATTACTATTACACTTTTCTAGAATCATAATTCAGTTTATTGCTAAAACATACAGTAGAGAGAATTTGACTTCAAGGTTTGAAAATGTATAAAATTGCATTTTCAGTCACACTCTAACAAACAGCCTTGTAGAGCCCTTGGAATCAGTCCATTTTGGCACCGTGAGTTTCACAGATTTTTGGAATTTTTAAGAATTTGTACGTTTTTCTAATGTGACATTATCTGACACAGCTGGGACAGGCTCCAGCCCCCTGCCCCCCAGCGAAACCCTTAACGGATAAGCAGTATACATAATGGATGGATGGATGGATGGATGGATGGACATTATCTGACATTGTATTTCTTTGCTTGTTGACAGAGGACTCTGCCTGTTCTCTTACTGTGGTCATGACGGGGTCATGAGACACTTTCCTCTTGTTGGAGATGTGCAGATGAGTGGCAAAGGAAAAAACAATTTAAAGTGTCTTAGTTAAGTGTAGCCAGAGCAGCTTAAAATACACTTTGCCATTGGTTCTACAAGTCTCTGGACTTCCACTGGAGAGATGGAGCACCATTCTTCTAAAAGATATTCCCTCATTTGGTGTTTTGAAGATGCTGGTGAAGAGTGCTGTCTAACACCTCAGTTCAAAATCTCCCATAGGTATTCAGCTGGGTTGAGATGTAGTGACTGTGAATGCCACAGCATATGAATCATACCATTTTCATACTCATCAAACCATTCAGTGGCCCCTCATGCCATATAGATTTGTGTGTTATCATCCCATTTCTCCACTCCTTTTTCAGGTTTTTCCTTTGTCACCCATCTGTATTTCCAGCTTGACAGCAAAACAAAAAATGCTGACATATGTAGTTGATAGAAAAAAACCAACTTGACTGTGTCTTGATGCATGGTTGTATATTTGTGTGTGTGTGTGTGTGTGTGTGTGTGTGTGCGTGTGTGTGTGTGTGCGCGCGTCCGTGTGTATGTGTAGATATACAGGTCTTACTGATGACAGACATCCTGGTGTTTCTGCAGGAGAAAGACCAGAGGTACATCTTTCCAAATCTGGTAAGAAATAGTACTCACATATGTACAAGAGCACAGTAAAAGTAAATTCCCAGATGGCTGATGGCTGGAAAAACTATTGTTTATACTGTTGTTCTCTCACCTCTCCCCTGCCTCTATTCTTTACTTTCTCCAACAATCTAACAACTCCAACAACAATCCGCCGCTGTGTGATCCAGGACAAACCTCCAGTGCTGTCCCTTCAGAACCTGATAGTTAGGGATATAGCCAATCAGGAGCGAGGCATGTTTCTCATCAGTGACTCCTCCCCTCCTGAGATGTATGAGTTTCATGCTGCCACTAAGGAGGACAAGAATGTCTGGATACGCCACATCCAGCGCACTGTCAGCAAGTGGGCAAATGCACCAACACAGACAAACATACTAGTACAATGTCGTCCATCTTTTTAAATATGTATTAAAAAATACATTTTTGAATATAGCATATAGCATGGTACCAACAGCCCCACTGATAAAAAGCTGCCATAATATTACTGACTTTTATTAATTGATTAAAATGTAATATATTTTGTCATAGTTCTCATTTTCAGTGGTTACTTTTATTTAGTTAAAGTCTTGTTTTCATTGTGAAAATAATATTCAAATAAATATTTTTGTCATAGTGCTGACGCAATTAACAATGGCTTTACATGTACTATGGGACAGCTCTGGTATGCATATTTCTAATAATCTATGAAAAACTAATATATAATCAAATATATACCATCATCAGTGTGGCCTCTTTCCATCAACTGTTGCATGTTTCTGCAGTCTTTTCACTGGTACCATAAAAAAAAAAAAAAACTGGTCAGGTGCAGGGGAAATTTTGCTGCACACACCAGTATCCAATCTGGCTCTGTCACATAATGAAACTGAAAAATATGTACTGTGTGATAAAAAGCAGGTTTACATGCAAACATTAAAGTTGAAAATAACGAAGCATCATCCTGAAATGACATTACATGTTATTACTGTAGTTCAGTTTCCCACCTGTGGTTTCATACACACATCACTGATAACAGTATTTATGTTGTCTGTGCTTTTTTGTGTTCAGGTGCCCATCAAGAGAAGAGTTCCCTCTAATAGAGACAGAACACAAGGCCCATCTGAGGAGACTCAAAGGTCAGGAGACAAACATTAATGACACAGTCAAAGGAATATTTTCATATATCCATATGGACCCTATTTTTGTTCAAGCGTACTGGTGATCTGGCATTTTCCATTTTGCATGCTGAGTTAATTTCCTCAGTTCCACTGGTTTAATATGTTGGTATGACTTGTCAGTATTTTTCACATTATTAAGTAAAATCACACCCTAAAATCCCATAAACCTCCCTAAAATCACACATCTCCCTATTTTCATCTTTTGCTCACTATTATTTTATGTTTTTCAACCAGCTGATGTGATCATGCAGACAAAAAAGTTGTATTCTGTATGTTGTATTCTATATTCTGATTAGGGCATTAATACCAGCCACACAAAATAATGAATGATTCTTAACAGCTCTTTAGTCCATGACAGTTAGCGGGTAGCCTATACTGACAGCCTCTATTGTGGTGAGTTGCACAGCAGATCTGCTGGTTACACTATGCCAGACAGTCACAAGTGAGCTCCACCATTAAGACCTGGACAAAGGACAGACTACACAAACACCCAAGAGGCAGAACCAAGCATATCATTCACCTGACAAGGAGAACGAGGAGATGGAAACAAGGAGACATAGGAAATATGTTTGTCCTGAGGCAACAGCCAGGAGAAAAAGAGAAGTCTCACAATTGCCACCACTGACATAATTTTTTTTCTGTTGCTATAAATTCCTGTTTTCACTTAAAAGGATGGTCATAAAGTGGAGACATGTTTTAAGGTTAGGGCAAAGTAGGTTTGGTTTGGTTAGAATCAGGGCTAGGGTAATGGTTATGGTTAAGGTTATGGTCCAGGAATGTTCCTTGAAGACAAGGAGACAAGACTGTGTGTGTGTGTGTGTGTGTGTGTGTGTGTGTGTGTGTGTGTAACTGACAACAGACACAACAATTTAAAGACAGATGTGTGCATTACGACGTGTGTTACATGTACATGGGTGTGTTAGCAGTGTGTATCTATTTCATGTGGCAGTAAATAGAGATTGGGTATTCCTTAGATGTGTGACAGAGAATAGAATAGGCATGTGTTGTATTACATTTGTGTTAGATGTCTAATTAATTCATTCTCCACCACCACCCATAGCTGACCTCCAGCAGAAGGACCGGGAAATGCTGGAGCTCCTGCAGGAGAGGGTGACTCTATTCTGTGATTTGGCAGAGGTAACAAGTGGTCAGGAGGGCCTACAACCTCCCATTACCCGTTACTTGTTCAGGGCAGACACACCCCAAGCTCCCCGTGCAGAAAAACTGCTACTGGATGCCACAGCTGAAGGTAACACACATCTTTCAGGTCAAGTACAAATAAGTATTTGTTAGTTTGTAAAGAAGGTGAATAATGTTCACATCCAACCCCAACTGGACAGGACAAAAGAAAATAACTGCACTTGTTTCCAAAAGACCAGTTGGTGTTAAAGTTTAACATGCTTCATGTCAGAGTGACAGATGTCAGAGAGACAGATTTTACTCAGTGGTGACCAACTTGACAAGTTGGACAAGAATTTTCACTGTTTAACTGAAACCACCTTAAGCTCAACAACACAAGATGCCGGATGTGAGCCCCTACGTCCATTTTCAAAGTGATGTGCTTTTTAAAGACAGCCCTGTCCTTTATGACCACTGTCTGGTGTATCAGGCAGCAATAACATATCCCTCTGAGATATGTGGCAGAGTAGCGGCAGATGAAAACACATGCATTTTTGCTGGTGCTTATTTTCTCCATGAATGTAATACACTCCAAAAATACCCAAAACATTAAAAGATTTTAGATATGAGCATTACTTTGAAACAAGCAAATATGGCTGTTGTGCATTTGTTAAAATAAGTCAGAACTGCCAGCTACCAGATGTCTTAAAATACACATTTCAAGGAATTCTTGATTAGTATAGTGAATTACATTACATCCCAATTTCTACTAGGGGATAAATGTACTTATCATAAGATTTGTATTATTTTTGTTTCTGGGAAAGTGTCTGGGTCTGTAACTCTGGTCGGGACTGAAATGTCTCATTAACTACTGAATAGGCACAGACATTCATGGCCCACAGAGGATGAACCTCAGTGACTTTATTTTCTCTTGAGGTCAGATGTCTTGTGCAGCACTTTTGGTTTGTGACCAGATACCTCAATAACAAACCTAATAACAGGTTTTGTGACTGTTGTGTTTAGGACCAATTAGCAAATGTTAGCATGCTAACATTCTAAACTTAAGATGGTTAACATAGCAAACATTATACCTGCTAAACATCAGCCTTATCACTGTGAGAATGTTAGCATTCTAATATTAGGATTTAGCTAAAAGCACAGCTGTGCTGAGTACAGTCTCACAGATATTGTAAAAAAATAAAATAAAAAAATAAAAAATCACCTTTGATGACACATTTGACAGAATTTGAGTGAATGCAGCCAAAACGACATTCTGCCCACTATGGCCTCGCTGCTGTCCATGTGTGTATATGTAGCTCAGTTCTGCCCTTGGTTAAACGGACACACAGACTTGTAGCTCTTCATAAATCCATGACACAGACAGAAAGCAAAGAAGAGAGATGGGGACAGCAATGTAACCTGGTCACTACATTTCTATAGAGACCTGCTCTGATACCCCTATTTGGAGGATGACATAGGGACACCAGACACTCACATTGTTTGTTTTAGAGGGCAATGACAAACAACCTGCCTGATTGTTTAAGCCATAGCACTTGTTGCCTATGTAAATGCAGTAACCAGGTTTAATGCAACCTTGTTGAATAGCTTTTAAAGAAAACGAACTGAACTGAATAAACTGTGCATTGTTTATGTCTCACTTTTTTAAAGCATATCACAGACCTATCACCTATTTTAAATGATTTGAAATCATAAATTTTAATTCTTTTTTTTTTTTTTTTAATTGAGCTGCTGACAAAAAACACTGAACTGCTGTGTTAGTAATGTAATCTGAATAAAAACCCTTGTGTTTCTGCAGTGGACAGGTTGAGTGAGCTAATTCTGGGTTCCAGTGTGGACATCCCTCTTCTGTGTCATCATAACCACATTGAGGTGGCAGAAACCAGTAAGTCCCTAAAGATTCAATCTCTCATAAAAAATATTATTGAACTCTCTGTTGGTGTCCAGTAACACAAAAGTATTGCAAACAACAACCATTTAAATGACCACACTAGGTACATAAAACAGACAAGTGACAAATAAAGATTTTTATCACATACTGATAACCAGATTTATTAACACGATAGCCCTGGGCAAAGCTGAAGGGAGTGGGTGTTACATGTGGTCAGAGCAGGTGGAGGTGGACAAGGTGTTACAACTGGTGATACAACTGAGGTCTCAGTGGATAACTGATGTAAATCCAGCCAAATGCACACTTTAAATAAATGATCTAAAGACTGCAGCTAATCCAATTTCAAACTCAAGTTCAAATTGGGGTTTAATAAATAATAAAATAGTAAGATGTAAGCATTGTTGTTCCTGCTCCAAGACTAGTGAGTGACTGTTGTGTTTGTCTCTGCTCAGGTAATCAGGATCTGTTGGTCAATGGAGCCCATGATTTCTGTGCAGTAAAGGTGAGCTGAGATGGTCAGGTCTGGGTTTGAATGTGGGAATATAGCGACCCCAGACCCCTGCATCCCTCAAAGGATAAGCAGTATAGCAAATGGATGGATGTTGTGGAGTGTCAAGATGCTCTTTGGTAAACTTAAGGCCTCAGTAATATTTGTTTCGGAGAGCAGCTTCCTCGGTGATGTCCAGCCGTGGACACCATACCCTATGCGCCATGGTTTGTGTATGGTTGACAGAGATGTTAAACAGCTCCAATGATTCCTTTAAGTATTTACCTCACTTAGCATTATGCTTTGTGTCTTTGTAGCTACAGAACTGAATCATCTCCATTTATAGACATCTGTCTGACTATGGACTGATGAGATGACTCTGTAACCCTGTCCAGCTTCATGTAAATGTAATTCAGTCTTAAGTCTGCTCCAGTCTTTTTTCCAAGGCATGGATCCCACATCAACGGAATCCTTCCTTTGAACAGCAAACTCAAATGTTTGAGAGTGTTTTTATAAGTCCAGTAGCTCTAACCCACCTCCAATCATCATTTTGTGGCTGGGCTCAGGTTTGTTAGCTCCTGACTCCAGTTAGCTTTTGATGTCATTAGCAGAGGGGCTCATACTTTCAATACTGGATAATGGAAAAAAGAAATGCAGAATAGTTTTGCTAATGTATTATTAATGCCACATGACTGTATTATATATATCATTATCTCTCACTCTGTTTGGATTATTATTGTTTGTTTTACCATTAAGTTTTTAGAGGCCAAGACAGGCCTGTAGTAGAGTGGTTCTGACATCTTGATCTAATAAACTGTAAAACAGATTTAATCGTGAATTTAAGGTGAAGTGGTCAATGTAACATTCTCACAGAAGTTATGCAGACTTGACTCTGAGTGTGTGTGTGTGTGTGTGATGTATGAATAAGTATGCCTGTGTTTAGCAAGACTCTATCCAGACTGGTGAATCTCAGTGTTTATCCATGCACTCCAGGTAGGTGGGTTTCTCTATATCTTTTTCATTTTCACCCAAAAGAGTAAGGTCTGAAAACGGTACATTCGTGCCTGCAGTAAATTGAAGTGAGAGACATATAGATACCATTGTGTGTCAATGATCTTCTCTTCTCTAGACTTGACCTGTATTATATTTCCTAGATGTGGTATCTTTGATATATAATCTTATTAAATATATGAAAAAATCTCTTATTAATAACAGTTATTGTTCATTTTCAGTGTCATTTCTATATTGATGTATAATCTTGATATATCTATTGATCAGTGATCTCCCTGATTTAATCAATATAATGAAAGAATGACTTTCTTTGGTTTCATCTTTAATTGGATTCTTTTTAATCAGATATCTGGTTATCTGTCTGGCGAGACGGTGGAAATCGGGAAGCCACTGTGGGGTCAACCATTGGCGAGCTGGCTCTTTTGCAGAGACAACACAGCCTGCTGCAGGAAGAGTTGCTGAGGCTGCGGGATGCTGAGAGCCGGTTCAAGGACAGTGAGAGAGCCCGTGCCAAACTGGAGAGGCAGGTCCGACACATGAAGGTCTGCAGCGGGGCTGCACCTGCTTCCCAGCAACTGGGGGAGCAGGACTCTCAAGTAAGAACAATTGTATTTTGGAAACCAGTAGAGACAGATTTTAAGAACTGGTGAAAATCAAGAGGCTGAGTTGTCCTAACTTTTTGGCTGCAGTGTCAGTCAGGTTCCAGAAAGACTGGACATGCCCTGCATGGGATGTAGTCTCAATCCCAAACTAAGAGAGCGCTCTGATGATGTCATCAGGGTTCTTAGTTTGTCCGATAAACGCCACAACCACACAAGCCCTTGTACAACCATGGTGAATCAATAGATTTTGACATGCAAAACTGAACTGACAGAGTTCATCATTATTTAAGCATTTTTCTGAGGAATGATATGTAAATCATTCATCAGCAGGTTTATAGGACACGATCCCCATTGGGTTTCTACAAGCTCTTTCCTCTTTTGTTGTCATTGTAGCCTGCATCTCTGCAACCAGGAAGGGATATCATACCTGCACCTGCCACCCCAAGGGCCAGGCAGGAGCCTGTCCACCAATCAGATGGCCTTCAGGATGGCAGTGATTTGGAAGTAGACGTGACATCAGATGACGATGACGGGACAGCATCTGAAAGCTCCAAAGGTCAGACCGTAGACAAGAAACACAATGACTGTGAATGTTACATGCATTATTTGGTATCATGTTTTTTAGGTAATGGTTCATGTGTGGTAAGCTACACTGGAGGCTGGAAGCAGTGCAGCGAACAGGTGTCCCAGTGTCCCATGGCATATTATGGAATACCTTCAAAATCTGAAATTTCAAATTTAACTGACTCTAACTAACCCCCCGAGATGAATCTTCTCAGCAATTTAAAATCTCTTCTTTCACAATGTTTTATAGTTTATTAAACTGACTTAATCTTCTATGCATTTGAAATGAAGCTTGAGATAATAAATTCATTAAAACAAGAGAGGGCAGTGACATTACACAACACATTTAATCTTTCTCCTTCTTGTTTCACATTGTGTTGCTGTTACTCTTTCATTAGTTTCAGACTTGTGTTAAAAGTGAATTGCTTCGAGTGATCTAGAAGCAGTGGCAGAGCTATTCTATTAATGGCATTATCTGCAGCTTTTAGCACTTTTGCAGCTTGTATCTGAATCTCTGCCCTTCAGAGTTTGGGCCACCCCAGGGTATGCCACTGTATAGAATGTTGTATCAGTACATTGTAACATCACTGTTGGGTGCGGTTGCAGGTGTAACAGAGAGCACTTCTGACTGTAGCTATAAGTAAACTGTGGTCACAGGTGAAACACACTTGAAGGATGACAAAGAAGAAATGGATGAATTATGTCCAACAAGCCTCTAGAGGGCTGTTAATGTAAAACATACATAATAATGATAATAATATAATAATCACAGTGGAAAACAGAGTGGTGAGTATGACTTGACTGTGTTGTTGTACTGATGGAATCAGTGCTGTGGCAGTGAAGTGTTGAGTTTGCATTGACTGCAAATTGAAACCAGGAACATAACACAAAACAGGGAGGCTTCCTAAAACAAATACTTTAAAAATAATATCAAAAATACTTAAAAGAACTAAGTTTTTGCTGCAGTAAAGGTACATAAGGGGCCTGACTCTCAGTTCCAGAAAACTTACAATAATTTCAAGAGCAAAGCTACAGAATATTGGATTTGTAACTTTGTAATTAACACCACTGAAATGCAACTTTATTGTCACTTTTGGGGAAGAGAGGACTATATTTTGATTTGCTTTCTCTTTTTCAGATCTTCAAGATATTCCAGAGGAGATCTGATCCTCAGCATATTTCACAGTGCTACTGAGTTTATACCTCTAACTGATTTTAACATAACCTGACTAACTCCAATACGTCTCAGTATTTATTTAGCTGCTTTGCTTTTGGGTAGATGGCTTGTGACAGTGAGCTGTTTTATTTTTCAGTTATGCTTTGGATTGTGTGGATTTTCATGATTTAATTCCGTCACTTGACTAAAGCGGTGTGGACATGGATGGACATTGCTAATATGTATGTAACTCTAATAACTCTATTAAATCCTAAGATTTCACAGAATGAACAGTAGGAATTATGGTTAGGGCTCTTCTTGGTTTCAACACAAGCATTCCTATCTTCAAGTTTCTTCTTTTTTTTTTACATTGTGCAAATGAAATATGTGTTTTATATAACTAATGTCAAACAAGCACGGCTCGTAAGGCATACAACAGCACTGAGTACATCCCTGCGCAATCTCTAAAATGTAAAATGATTCAAAATTGTACCATCTACCATCAACAATATGTATACATAGTATATATATATATATATATATATATATATATATATATATTAGGTTAAAGTGTGGGATATTTGATCTTATGCATAATTAGGAAAAGGTTAGAATAACTGCATTGAAAATATGGGCCCAACCTCAGCAAACCTTGAGTACAACCTCAACAAAAGTCAGTTTACCTGTGACCACTGCAACAAAAGTGAAACTGAATAAACTGAATGAACAAGGTTATAGAAGAACCTGTGAACATCACACTGTCCAAAGTTTTGGCCTGAGTTATGTTTAATACAACATAGTTGCACATGGTGAAGAACCGCCCGAACAAGTAGGCTAAAAAACTGATTGTGACAATAACAGAAGGCGCAGTGGCTGTCCTCAAAAAGATGTTAATGTCTGATGACTGATCAGACAGTGTAAACTGGACATCGCATGAAGTCAACCTCTGCACACGGGGTCCAAAAGGAAAACAATTGCTCTCAAAACTGCAAGACCATGAGAAGAGTCCTGATGAACATTGGCATCACAGTCTTTGATCAATTGAAACCAAGATAAATTTGTTTGGTCAGATGTGGTCCAGCATGGTGCCAACCACAAAACATGTGAGTGGGAGTGTGCTGATGTGGGGCTGCAAAAGGTGTAGGGGAGATGACATTTATAGATGGCACTATGAAAGCAAGCTGTACACTCAAATATGTAAATGGACTGCATTTATACAGCACTTGTCTTGTCATATTAAGCAGTCAAAGCATTTTACACAACAGGTCACATTTACACATTCATACAGCGCTCGAACACACACACTCACACACTGATGGTACACCATCAGGGGTAATTGGGGTTCATTATCTTGCTAAGAGACTAGAGGAACAGAGGATTGAACCACTGACCTCCTGAGCCAGAGCCACCCCAGCAGCTGAATGAAAAGATGACTCTCAGTCTTAACAAGTTAAGCAGGAGAGGGATTTTCCAACAGAATGATGATCCTACACTGCAAAAATCACACAATAGTTTTTTAAAGAGGAAAAAGGTGGAAGCTATGATCTGGCTAAATAATTTATGTTCAGTGACTTGAATCAGGTTGAACACCTCTGGGGTATTTTAAAGGCCTGGGGTAAAGCAATAAAACCCCTCCAGCAAAGAGCAGCTGAAAAGAGTTATCTGTGAAGAATGGCAAAACATTTCTCCACAGGTTTATCATCCATGCTCAGGAGGATCAGATCTGTCATCAGAAATAAAGGCACACATACAAAATATTGGGGAACAAAAGAGGGTGCACTGACTTTTGTTGCAGTTGGTTCTTAAATATGGAGCTCTTAATTATAGTTTGATTAGTCAAACATTTCTAGTTTTCAAATTAATTTGTGTCACTCTTTTGGCAACAAATAACAAAAACTAAGTAAATAACATTGTATTGAATGGGCAGGATTTGTCATTTCTTAACACTTGAGCAATACTGATGGGGATGTACTCAGTTTTCTTGTGTACTGTAGTTATAGTGATGTCTTTTACTCACATTTGACAGACTCTTGTCCTTCCCTGCAAACTATGTTGTTAGTGTTGCCTCGGAGCATGAAACATCTTGATTTGACAGTTTGAATTGTACTGCTAAAAACTGTGTTCTTTAAAACAAGCAGTGTCAGGAGAAATATGTTTCTTTTGATTGCCAGACAAATCACTGGGACAGTGATCTATACTGATCAGCCAGTTACCAGTTTTACTGCTGTGGCTGAATGATGTAGATACACTATATATCTACAGTGCATTCAGAAAGTATTCACTCACTTTTTCCATTTTGTAATGTTGCAGCCTTCTGCTAAAATTTAAAAACAAAAATCCCTCATCAATCTACCGTCAATACCCCATAGTAACAAAGTCCAAGCAGAATTTTAGAAATTTATGCAAATTTTTAAAGAAGAAAAACTGAAATATCACACTGACATTGGGACCATCAGGATCTTGGTCATCTCTGTAATTAAGGCTATCACCCCTGATCTCTCAGTTTGGCCAGGTGGCCAGCTCCAGGAAGAGTCTTGGCTGTTCCAAACTTCTTGCAAGAATTATGGAGACCACTGTGTTCTTAGGAACCTTCAGTGCAGCAGAATTTTTTGTTGTCTTCCCCAGATCTGTGTCTCGACACAGTCCTGTCTCTGAGCTCTGCAGGCAGTTCCTTTGACCTCATGGCTTGATTTTTGCTCTGATTTGCATTGTCAGCTGTTGGACCATATATAGCCTTACCAAATCAAAATAATAATAATAATAATGATATGATTTTAGCATGAGGCTGCAACATTACAAAATGATGAAAAACTGAAGGGTTCTGAATACTTTCTGAATGCAATTTACATACACCCATCTACCACAACAGTTAAGCCACTGACCGATGAAGTGAATAACATCGATCATCTCATTACAATACAATCTTCTGCTGGGAAACCTTGGGTTCTTCATTCATCTGGATGTTACTTTGACACAGACCACCCACCCAAACATTGTTGCAGATAAAGCACACGCCTGACCTGGCCTCCAGACTCCCCAGATCCCAATCTGACCCAGCATCTGTGGGATGTCTTGGAACAGGTCAGGTCCATGGAGGCCCCACCCTGTAACCCACAGGATCTGCTTGCCAATGTCCCGGCGCCAGACACCACGGGACACCCCAGAGGTCTCGTGTCCATGCCCCAACAGGTCAGTGGACACAGACGGGTTTGGTCTGCAGTGATGTTTAGGTGGGTGGTACGTATCAAAGTAACATCCAGGTGAATCCCTGGACTCAAGGTTTCCCAGCAGAACATTGTATTGTAATTAGATGATCAGTGTCATTCACTTCACCTGTCAGTGGTTTTAATGTTGTGGTTTATTGGTGCACACGCACACACACACACACACACACACACACATTGGCTGAATGTATTTATAGAGGTATTTACACAGTATATAAATATATGCTGTGTATATATCTATAGTTACCAGGTAACTGGTTTTTAATGTGAATGTGTTTAATTGGTGTCAACAAGCAATCCAGAACATCTGCACTGCAATCATTCCTGCTTTTACAATGCTTATCTGATTCAGGTTGTGATGAGACTGTGTTAGAGAGATGCTGATCTATCTATCTAATATATAGCAGATTTAATGTCAATAAAGCACTGGCAAGTATTTACTCAATCTCATTAAAACTCCAGCATGTTTGTCTTATGGATTTGTCACAGACACATGCAAAGTCACACGTCTTTAGGGCCAGTCATGACAGCAGCCAATACAATGCGAATGAAAAGAAAGGATTTTGAAATAACTTTAACCAAAAGATCTGGTACACTATTTACCAGATCCTAGGCCTACCAGTTGAAGCTACCAAACATAATGGCTGAGTCACTGTATACTAAACAACTGTAAAACTATTACTGAGACATGGATTTCTCCATTGCTGTGGCCTAATCATAGTCTGTCAAGGCTTCTAATGCAACTCATCAATTCACAATATAGAAGAAATAGAAATCAGTCGAATCCATTAAACATTAATTAACTAATGTTACTGCTATTATGCAGCTCAAGAAAAGCCCAAGTTCAAGACTTCATCAGGTGGACACAAACTCACACGCCACATGAATGATCATGTTGCTCTGTAACTGCTGAATGTGGAAATAAGCAACTGTATACTGACAACTTTATCATATCAATTTAAAAGATGATGGTCCATAAATATTGTGATCAATGCTTGTTTCTGCTGCCCCCAGGTGTCCAGAAAAATCAGTGATTACAGTTTTATACAAACACACTTCCTTCTCTTCAGGCAGCTTTGCCTGCATTATGCACCAGTAATGAAGGGGTCTTCCAGGGTCTGTGGGCCCCTCATGAATGCTCTCCTCCCCCTGGCACTCACCAGCCAACACTGACACAAAGACTGAGCTCCTAGTACTGGTGCCACTGGGCAAGTTCACTATTGAACAAAGGAACTCTGACTTGATGACTCCTTAACTCCTCCATTAAACAAGTTTCCAGACTTCTTCTCACTTCTTAGTGAGAATCCATCCTAATTAAGACACAGGGGAGAGATACAGGGAAAATATGTAAGAGGAATCAGTAAAACAATGAATTAGTAAAAGAGGAACTGACATATGATGTGTATACATTTTTTCAGCAACATTCAAAAACTTTCATCTGCTCAAAATTAGTCTGTATCTGTCTTCCTGGATGTTAAAGTTCAGTTTTCTAACTGTGACAAAATGGGCAAGACTCATTGATCTCTCCGATCCAAGTATACAGAGCAGAGCACTGGCTAACTTTAGCTCCAGTTTGTGTCTCTTACACATATCTGCTGGTTGTGCTAGCATTAACAAGACAGATAAGAAGAATGGTAAGAAAACATTTGTATAGTTTGATGAGTACATGAACAAGATTTATTCTACTACTATGAAAGTGAACACAACATATGAGCCCATCGGTGGCTGTGCTGTATTCAGCACACAACAAAATATTTAGGGCTGATGAATACAATAAACATGATGAACTATGCTATGCTCTGACATTTCCTCACAGAAACACACTGGAGAGCCTCTTGTACAGCACATGTACCCACACAGTAACATTCAAATGGCCATTCTTTGCATCAGAGATACAGAGAATCTGACAGTAGACCAACTCAACTTCTCTGTCCATGTTAAACTGAGCTGTGATTAATCAGTCTCCACCATGTCCGCTGACCACACGTCACAGACTGGCCACAAGGCCATGCCTTCTATAATCATGCCTCTGTTGTAATTGTTAAATATGCTGGGAGAGAGGCTTCTATCAGAATTTGAAGATGTAGTGACTCTTTAATAAACCAGATTATGAAGAGAAAACATAGAGAAAAATGCAGTCTTGACATGTAGAGCAGAAATGAAAATGATGTCATTTATAGCTCAAAATATTCTTTATGCCTTGCACAGTGAATGTTTTGCCATGTTACATGTGACTGAATAAAAATGTCACTGATAGAAAAACAACAGGCGGCTCAGACAAGCTGAGTGCGCTGAAGTGTCAGATTCTCATACTGTCCCTGATAAGCAGTCCTCCAGAGGAAACAACAAAGTGTCATTTCTCATTGTCTTCCATTTTCTGATCTGACGCCTCTACCAAGAACACAGTCTCACTCCTAAGTCATCACATACAAACGATTGGTCAGGACTATGAATGATCAGGACCCATTGATGTCACACAGTACAACATCCACTTGCAGTGACTATGGCATTATTTAACCTTTTTATGGTTATGATAAAACACTAACATTTGCTCAAGATTAAGGAAAGACTATGGTCTAGTTTAATACAGAAAAAGTTCACAATGACTTCAGACACAACATGTTTTTTTATATTCAGCCAAAATCACCATCTATTCCTAACCTTAACCAAAGCGCTTTTGTTGCCTAATCCACTGACAGTACTCAGGATGCAGACTCTGTTGCAGACTGTCTCTGTTGTGACAGTCATGCACTTTGTACACCTGCCATCGCCCTGAACAACTTCCTGGTAACTTCACTGCTGTTAATTAAATGTCGTGCCTCAGTCATGCCTTAGTGTACCCGGCATTTTCAAAAATGCTAAAGTGGTACCCAGTGAAATGGTCCTGACCAAGTGTTCGCATGTGATAAGTTAGTAGTGAGAACATGTTGGTATCAGTTATCTTAAAACTAGCTTCTACTGAACTGAAAGGATTTTGATTATTTCTGTCTGATAATATTTAGGGGATGCAGTTATTGAAATCATCAGTAAAAGGATATTTAATATTTATTTTGACAGTGTCAGTGTGATATCATAGCATTCCATATTTGGACAAGAATAATAATAGTAATGTTGAGCCCATTGTTTTAAATCTCAACTTCTTTGTGTCTCTTGATCACTGTTGGTTCCAAAAGCAGCTTATAGGTGCATTACTGCCAACAAACTTGGTGTTGGGCAAAAGACCATATTTGGGAATATGTAATATATCTGAGAATAGCACAGGTTAAAAGGACTTTGTACTGGTATACATGGGACACACTTGCCTACCAATTAGTGCCAAGTCATAATTCACATGCCCACTAGAGGTCAGTTTTAGACATTAGAAAAAACTACAAATGCTCGTTTTTCATGTGAAAGCAACCTCCTCCTGACAATGAACCTACAAGTGAGAGGAACAATATTGATGAATGATAGGACAGAAGAAGAGCAAGATGGTTCTGAGGTTCCTTTGTTGTTCACATGCCATTGCTGTATCTCTCTGAACAATCAGTACTGCTGCTATTCCAGTTAGATTTATTTTCATAGGTAGACATGTATCCTTATGCAGCTTTCTGAATCTCTGAAACAACAGAGTTACTTATCTATCTATCTATCTATCTATCTATCTATCTATCTATCTATCTATCTATCTATCTATCTATCTATCTATCTATCTATCTATCTATCTGCCTGCCTTCCTGCCTTCCTGTCTGTTTGCCTATCTATTTATCCAGGTTCTAATTTTCCATTAGTCACTAAGAAGGTGGTGGCAGAGTTAAACTCATCTGCCAAATCAATGTAATCTTCAGGATATAGCTTTACAGTGGATCTTGTATGGTGTAATATAGTGGAAAGAGGTTTGAAAACCTGTTTGAATCATTCAGAATGTTTCTGTGGCTGCAAGAAGATTATGAACTTTGCACAGTAATTATCATATTAGAATGTTCCAACTGTATACGTACTTCTCTGATGATGAATGTATTTTAGGCTACAGTGTCAGTGGCATCTCTGTAACCTGATAACAACTGAAAAGCTATAAAGGCAGAATTAATAAAATTTAAATGGCAAATAATGTTCAAAGCCAAGATAATTATGAGATTTATAAGAGACTGTAAGCAGTGTAAAGTATTAGATACACTGGATACTTTATAGTTAATACAGTATTTGTCAGTAACAGTGTAAGGCCTAAAAACAAGGACTGTACTTACTTTTGCACATCCTTTTGTCATTCATGTGGAGTGTATTACTACCCAAGGAAATAAAATTTGTAATACAGAATGTATTGTGTACCGTATTGTTGATGTGAAAATTCAAAAATGGTTTTCTCTTTAGAGAGAGTGAAAAATTACATATTATGTTAACCAACTGTATTTAGAGATGACTGATAGATACAGATCTTCACTGGAAATACACCTCACAGTGACTTTGCCTTAGATGGTGGGATGTTAATCCCTCGGTGTTCACAGAGAGAATCAACTGTAATAAAATAAGGGTTGCATGGTGGTGCAGTGGTCTTGCTTGGAACTTGCTGGCCAGCTGGAAGCTTTCTGTATGTCTGCATGATGTCTATGTGCCTGCGTGGGTTTCCTTCTACAGTCCAAAGTCATGCAGGTTAGGTTACCTGCTGACTCTAAATTACCTGTGAGTTTGAAGACCAAGAGAAAGGCCAAGAGGAAGAGAGTTAGGTATACAGCTTGCACACTCATGTGCAGAGGGTTACAGAGACGCAGCATGTTTAGAATGTTCTCGGTGGCACGACCGACATGGACATTAGTTCATTTGGCTAAATGAGTATATTCAAAGTAGGACCAACCCACCAGAAGGATAACAGCAGGCATGGGAACCTAAAAGATTAGTTTTCAATTTGGATTTAAAGGCCTCAGCAGAGTCAGGCTGTCTGATGTCAGCAGGGAATTTATACTACTGGAGGGGGGCATGATAGGAAAAGGATCAGCAGCCTGCTGACATCTTTTAACTCTGTGTTCAGCACACATGCCCATTTAGATAAGTCATTAGCAGCACCATGAAGTCAGATCTAACATGGACAGGGAGCTGATGATGGGAATCAAATCAAATATTTTCAATTTTTTATATTTTCACTGAGCAACTCCTAAAATTATAAATAGCAGTTTTTCCTTAATGCTAAACTGGAGCTGTCACCATATACAGTGCACCATCAGACTGCACTGGTTAGCCAATATGAATGCCTTCAGACCCCATAATAGAAAAGGTCAGTGTCGAACACATCAACCCACAGACTCACAGAGAGAAAACTGATATCAATCTTCTCATCTGAGTGTTGCTTTGATGGCAAACTTGATGTGTTTTCCAGAATGTCATAGAGTTAAGCTAATCATTTCCAATTCCCAAACACAATAACAAAGAAAGTTCTATTCTTTTTTTCTGTGTTCATGTCTGCCTGTGTATTTGTGTGCATGGCTACAGACACACTCTCTTATTCTAATCCTCTAGACAATGTCAGCCAAAAGATGTTTATTAATAACCCAGCTGGGGCCTAGAGAGGGGAATAACTGACATCGTCACCCCACTGGCCCCATACACTATTCATCCCCAGGAGAAATCCAATTATAGGCATTGAAGACCAGGTGATGGAATAGGGTTACAAGACAGGCATTCCTTCCCAGTCTCAGTTTGTATTGTGTTCTATCTCACAACCTCTAACCCCATCACCAAGACACTTTATAGAAAATCAACGCTTTAAATATTATTTAAAATAAAAGACCATCTACCACAAGGAAAACGTGGTTCTAGTTATGAATTCAAGCATATTTCTTTGAACACAGCGTTTAGCCTTTGAGGCCAATCACAAAATTTAGTGGAGATAAATTTCAACCATTGTCACTTCTGAAGAAGAATGTTTTGTGTATCAGTCTGTGGCTCTCCCCTGAAAAACACTGTACGTGTTAGAGCTTCCTTCAAAATTGGACACATAAGTATTAAATCTGATTTATATTTTTAGGTAAACAATGGATCAAATGACCATGTGTGATATGACTCCTTTCCCTGAGATCTTTGAAGCCTTTTACCCACTTTCCCCTCATCGTTCTGGTACTGTTTCATACACTTGCATGCCACTCATCAATCTTGTTTACAGCAGCAGCAGCAGCTGTTTTCAGAAAAAAAGCTCTGACAAACTCATTGTCTACTACCAGCCTAGCAGCAAACAGCAGGCAGACACAGTAAGAGACTGGCTGGTGAACATAGTGGTGCATTTAGCAGATCATGGTTCTTCTTTCTTAGAAAATATAACATGTTTTGGGGTTTTATTATCCATATTATAAAATCATCTAAATGTCTACCATGTCTAATTGTGAGTGCTTCTTTGTAGATGAGTGCATTGACTTTTTTATTGATACATTCACAAGTTAACATTATGAATTATTAAGAAAACAACTCCTTAGACATCTGTTGAATTCATCTAATATAAACTAGTTTGTTTTCAAATGATTTCAAAATCTTTCAAAAATCATGGCACCCATCATCATACAGCATTCACATGCATTGTTTTTGAAACTATATTCATTGTTCCTTCTCCAATAAATGACACATGTTGTGTGTGAAGATGTAATTCATATTGCCCACCCTTGTCTGTCACTGTAAACTTAAATGGTGTTGAATGGATATGAGTCACTCAATGGCAGCAACAGCTGTTGTTTAACTACAGGGTGGCCTTAACAAAAAGCTGACTTAAATATGGAAACCTGTTACCACACACTTCTTTATCAAATGTAGTTTCATGTATTTAGAGATATCAGAGAGATATTTAGGAGAATCAAGTGCCCCGAGACGTTTTGAAGATAAAACGTCAGCTGAAGACTGGCAATCACAAAGCCATAACTGACAGGTACTTTAACATCCAGCCTTTGTTTGGCCTGTAATTTGAGCAGTGTGTGTTGGATAGAAAAAGACAGAAGCATTTTTTTACAGTCTTCTATTAACATTCAAGCTTTTGTCAGCCTCCTTTTATTTCATATTAAATCCATTATATTGATCACTGATAAGTTACCTTTCTATTCTTTTCAGTGTTGTTTTTCACTAAGGAACTGACATCACTAGGAAAAAGGCTAGACTTACAGTGGATAAATTAGAGAAACTCTGAGGCACTCAGAATGGAACCATACATACAAACATATGTTGTCTGTGTGCAATTCACTTTTCATATGAGTTGTGACTGTGGGGGATGGAGGAGGGTGCAGTCCTGTGGGTAGGTTAAGGGGCTTAGAAGTGGGAGTGTCTCCCCCAATCTGTCATATAAATGGTCTCCCTCTGTCTTTGTCAGAGTTTGGTGTCTCCACCAGTTTGCCAGGCTCTCAGGTCATTTGTCCTGCACCCATTTATCTTCCCCTCTCTTGTTATTGTCTGTGGCTGCGAAAACCCATTAAACCTCAGCCAAAATGGAGGCCATCAAAAAGAAGATGCTTATGCTGAAGCTGGACAAGGAGAATGCACTGGACCAGGCTGAACAAGCTGAAGCAGACAAGAAAGCAGCCGAAGACAGAAGCAAGCAGGTGGGTCATGAACATAACTGCAAATCATGTTAAAAACCCAGAAAGTGTGTTTCATCAGCAGCTTTGATAAAAGGTTATTAGGCTTTAATAATAAATACTAATAATAATACCTTTCAGTCCTTCAAGAGAGTGACTCTGGCTTTTTCTTCAACTGTTTTATGATGTGGTGGTTGTGATAGTTGCCACAGTATTGATTTCTTCTGTGGTCAGAAATTTGACTGTCTGATATAAATTTGGTTTAGCATCTAGCAACAGGGTGAATGGATCACTTCTCGAATTAATCATCAAATAGTCACATTATGGCTTTGGAAGTGTTCTCAACAGGAAACTTGAAGACCCAAACTTTAGATCTAATGCCTAAGTCTGTATCTGTGTCTTGAACATCTGAACCAACTGAATATAATTAGTTCCAATGAATTTGAGACCCAAACCAGCCAGAGACCTGGAGTTACATGACACATGACATTCATAGACCGGCACAGGCAGAGAGAGAAATACCATTTCCATTTGAAATGAATAAATTCCAAGTCTCTAATGTTCAACTTTTTCCTTATTTTTAAGATATAAAACATCAAGAATGTGTTGCTGCTCATGTACAGTGCAAGTGGACAATGTTTTGTGAATGTATTACCAAACTATTACAAGTGTGGTG